>VDFB02000008.1:305323220-305437556 GCA_007258455.2 Sequoia sempervirens | reverse complement strand
GTGATATCTTCAGCAACTCCATGATGGAGATCTGAGCAAGGGTTCTTTTCAACTGTTCCAAGACATTGTAGCCATTAGGAATGGATCTCAGATTTGAGGTGGATGCTCTAGGTGGCTATGATGACCCAACAATGGTAACTTTGTCACCGCGTGTGGTGACTCCACAATCAGCTTTGGCTAACTTGATATTAACAGCAGTGACCCATTCATATATGGATGCAACAACATGATCATACACATGGTTCACATTGGAATACTTGGTATTTCCATGATTATTCCATTTGTTATGATCCAACATCAGATTCGTGTATATTTTAAGGTCTTGATTACTAGTAGGTTGTTCAAAGTTTATGACCTTGTCATTGATGAGGTCTTGGATCATATTTTTCAGCCCCATGCAACTAGCTATTGTGTGCCCCTTGATTTTATGAAATTCACAAAGGTGGTTCTCATTTTACCATGGTGGTTTCACTTGGGGTTATTAATAATTCTCATAAGTGGGAATTTTGATGAGATTTTTGTTTACCAGTTTCTTCATGACAAATTCAATTGGTTCCCCAAGGGTTGTGTACTTTCACTTGGGGGGATATTTGTTCCATTGAGGTTGTCCCCCTTGATTATTGTATGGTTGTTGTGATACTACATTGTCTTGAGTATTATTTTGATTGTTCTCTTGTGGTTGTTGTATGATTGCATGTTTTGTTTTGGAGCATTGATGATGACCTTGGCATCCACCACACCATCATTAGTGATGTTCCTATTTTTTCCCACATGCAAGGTTTTCATTATAGCTGGTGGATGGGTGGTTGTCTTGATGTTTTGGATATGTGGGTGTCCCCCTTTGTGCAATAAGGGCTCGTTCAATTTTGAGTACCTTGGGGATCAAATGGTTGTATGTGGTGATACATTACATTTTGAGATGGAATGACAATGTTTTCTCAAGATTAGCAATGATGGTGCAAATTTTTTGTTCCTTTGGCATGGTCCATTTTCTCCTATTAGTTTTGGATCACCATCATTGCAAGAAGGAAAAAAATGATCCCCCCTTAGCTTTTTTGAGCACAGATAGTTCCTCTAGACTGACATCCATGCCAATGTTGAATGTGTCCACGATCTCTTGGAAATTTTTGATTCCTGGAGGAAGGTGAGAGAACCATTCCATGGCATGACCACCCAAACTTCAAGGGAATAGCTGCATTAGATATGTATCATCATATGCTACCTCCATGCAATGGACTTGGAATTCCCTGTTGTGATCTTTAGGGTTTCCTGTCCCATGATATCTGTTGAATTTAGGGATTTCAAACCCCATTGGGAATAGTACCATTGCAAGGCTCCTATTGAATGGATAGGCACACAAGTTGCTTGGTGTTTTTATTGTTTTCGTCAACTAAAGATCTAGCACTTGCTACAAGAGCAACCTGATTTGTGTTGTCATGTCGTTTTGCAAATCGGGGGTGGGGTGAATGTGTTTTGAAGTGGTAGACTTGTTTGAGTGATGGGTGGAGTGTTGGATGTGTTGGTGGGAGTTTTTTACAAGATCTGTTGTGCAATCAAGGCTTGCTAATATTCTTACATTCATTGTTGTGCCAACAATAGTTTTAGTTGGTCTTGTTGTTGTGCCAACAACAGTTTTAGTTGGTCTTGTTGTGCCAACAATGCTTGTTGTTGGTCTTCCTACTACTATGCCAACAATGCTTGTTGTTGGTCTTCCTACTACTAGTCCAACAATGCTTGTTGTTGGGCTAGTAATTGGGTTGCTTCTTGTTGTGCTTGGTACTATTGTAGGGCTTGCTAATATGCTTGTTGATGGGTTGCTTGTAGTTGTGCCTAGTATTGAGCTTGTGCTTGTGCTTGATGAGCTTGATATTGGGCTTGACCTTGAGCTTGTGCTTGTTGGGCTGCTTGTGCAGCCTAGGAAGCCTGTGCAGCTTGTGCGGCTTGTGTAGCTTGAGTTGCTTGGACAGCTTGGGTAGCTTGGCTGACTTGTTGTTGCAACAAATCTTGAGCTTGGGAAGCATATTATGCTTGTTGTGCAGCTTGATCTGCTTGAGTGGCCTACACTTGTTGAGCAACTTGAGTGGCCTACGCTTGTTGAGCAGATTGTGTTTTTTGTGCTTGTTGAGCTTGGAACTACTGAAGTGACTTTTGATAGGCTTGTTGAGCTGCTTACAATGTGATGCTATATTGGTTGGCTACATTTGGTCTTGGTGGTGGTGGTGGCGGATTCAGAATGGTGTTTGTTCTTGTTGTTAGGTCTCAAAAATGTAGGTTTGAACCATGAGAGGTTTCCAAGCTCTCACAACATTTTTGGCTAATGTACAAGGAAAAATGATGAATTTGAACCTTCTCTTCAGGTTCTTCCAGACCTAGGTGGGTATACTTATATGGATGAGTAGATTTAGGTGATGTGTTTCCTATTTTGGCAATCTATCCATGATGGAAATTGGAAGTGGAGAGATGCAGAATTATTTGGTGTAAATTGTATAAGAAATATCAAATTATGAAGTTTATGGATATGTTCAGTTAATAGATGTAAAAATAAAATGAATGAAACTAAATGATGAAATGTATGAGACCAGTTCCTTGTTGGGTATATGGAGTCCGATGAAGAACTAGAAAATGTGACCTGTAATGGCAATAATTCAAACTATTTGGCACACTAATATGGGTTTATAACTTGTATAAACATGCAAGTAAATAGTTGACAAACTCTACTTGAGACAGATTGACAACCCTAATTGTATGGTTCTTCTTATTGATCCAATTAACACTTCCAAATTACTATGATTGACTAGAAGGATTTAATCTTTACTTGAAAGAATCAATTAATCATATCACACAAGTACAATAAATGCACATTGATAAACTAAATATATACTTGCTATATCAGTTTAAATAACAGAGAAGCATTAAAATGGAGAGAACCAAATAATTGAATAATTCCAACAAATAATTGATACCAAGATTAGGCCACAAAATCAAATATCTTCATTGTATTCTTCCAAATTCATACGTGTACCATGGTCTTCACTATATAAAACATTTTTAAATTTTTTTTGTATATTTCCTACCTAACCCCTAATTCTATTTTTTCTCAATTTTTACTTCAACTGACATATATACATTACACATTCTAGCATTATGACCCTTTGTATCTATTCACTGCAACTTTCCAGTGTTCTTTAGTGAAAATAAAATATTTAATTAATTTCCTTTGCCAAATTAAATATTTTATTCTTTATTGTCTTTGCTTCACCATAATTCTTTTGCAAGGAACTTCATGTCCACTTTTCACCCACTAAATATAATTTGGGTAAAAATAATTACCTACCTTTTAAATCCCTTTACTTTTTCTTCCTTGCACGTGAAATTTAATTTTGACTAATTATCTCTAACACTTGCATTTCCACGTGATAAATTCCTTTACCCGCTCTTGTAACTGCTTTAGTGGAAAATGTTTAACTTCCAAGTGAAAATAAGTATTTGAAAATACTTTAATTTTACTTTCTTGCCAAGACCTTTTTATTTTCACCTTCCTCCATGAATCACATAGAAAGATATTTTACTTAGTGCAAAAAATATATTATGCTTCACTCCTTCATTTAATAATTTTCTCCTTTATGTTCTTTGGCATTTTCTTGCTTCAAATCTTTCCCATCAAATGTTCATTCTGTAATAAATCATTTTTTATAATTCCATTTTTAAATACCTCCAATGAAATTACTCATGCGTTCTTACCATAGAGTTTTCCCTATATTTATTTTAACATTTACATCAGCCTTTAATCCTTCGGCGTGACTTATGAGATTGGTGTAAATTTAAATTTTCATCCTGACTAGCCTTCTCCTACAAATAAAATTCTTCATCGATGTGACATGCATAGTCGGTGAGACTTGAAAATCTTTCTCTGAGTAGCTTGCTCTTGTCGATGGCATTCAGGGTTTTTGGCATGGTTTCGACAATCATAAAATTTCCTACTCCCTATCTTTCCTTCATCTTGGCTTCATCTACCTTGAACTTTGAAGCATGTATTTTGGAAAAAAAATTTAGAGTGAAATCCCACTAGTGCAGATCAGCTGAGAAATTAGCTGTATCTTTCTTTGGATAAAATTGGCAATCACCAAGAAGAGGATTTTCATAAATAGCCATAATCATATTTGCATTTTCAATCACTCTGAGAAATGTTTGATACACTTCCTCTCCTTTGGCCTGCAACTCAAGAAAACACCTATCCATCTTCACTTATCCTTTTATGCCATCAATGAGATTTTCCCCTAAAACCACATCAACGAGACCCCCACAGTCGGAGAGAGCCGAGGAATTCATCCTGACAACATATATCTCCCCGATGAGATATTACTTTGCACACTTTTTTGCATATTCTTCTATGTCATTCATAGCTTTATGTTTTCTATTTTGGCCTCTTACAGGAATGTGAAAATAGCATGTACCTATCCCAATGCCTTTGTCCCTCACTAGGGCATGACCTAATCCACTGTGTATCAAATTTGTGATAATTGTTAGGGCTTCCAAGATGACGATGGTCTTTTGATCATTTCCTCTCTCATTACTAATCAAGCCATATTTAATTTGCTTTTAGGTGTTTTTATGGTGAAAATTTTAGTCAATATTCCATGGATCATGAGTTTCATGGAAAGCATTCTAGTATCTATCATACAAAGGAGTGTGACATGCCTATTCTTTTGTATCGCTATGCCAATTTCATATTGCTCTATGAAATGAGGTTCACCAAGAAACATCTATGCTCATCAATATCCATTGGTTGTAAATCATTTTAGGATTCCAGCAAGAATCAAAGATAATAACTGTGTCTGTAGTAGCCAAATTGATTCCCAGACCACCCGCACGGGTTGAAAGGAGGAAACAAAAATCTTCACTTCTAGGTGCATTAAAATGCTCCATTGCCTGATGGTGCAAGTCTTCCCTTGTGCTACCATCCAATCTTTGGAACTGGAAGTCCGTCAAAGTCAAATAATCGGCTAGTAAATCCAACATCCTGACTATATGTGAGAATATCAAGACACGATGTTTTGTCTCACACAACCTAGCAATCAATTTTCCCAAAATAACTTTTTTTTCCACTACTTAAGATGAGATGCTGAACTTGGTTGGTTCCAACGTACTCCTTGTTAGCGTTAGTTTCTAGTTTTCTCCACAATCAATAGACAACTTTTTAAGCTAACTTAAGCAAATAGTCATGTTTATTTTCCATGCAATATGTAACTAAAGTAAACTTCAGATTAGTTTGTTGTCACCACCATGCAATATGCAACTAAAGTGAACTCCAAATTAGTTTGTTTTCACCACCTCTATTCACTGCAATCTTTTTGTTTCAGTTCTTATTTCTATCAGTTCTCAATGCATTGTAATTTGTTCAGTTAATAGAATCTTTATTTCCTGTTCTTTCTTTATTTATTTCTCTGTTATTTATTTGCAATCTTTCCTTTCTTTTCTAGCCAGATCTATGCTATATTGTAGGTGTAGCTAAAAAAATTTCATGGTATCAGAGCTTAAGGGAGCTAGGAAGAAGGAGAATAAACTTTTTTTTTTTGCAGTAATTGAAGATTAGAGCTGTTGACAAGAATGAAATTTCCAGCCTTTGCACATCTGTCACCATATAACTATTATGAATGGAAGCCAAAGATTCTGCTTCAACTTAGAAGTAGAGGCTTATTTTGAATAGTCATGGAAATAGAGGTTGAACCAAATGTTGCAATTGAAAAATCCAAATATTTCAATCACATGGATGAGGCCTTCGGTCTCCTATGCTTATCCATGTCTCTAGAATTTTTGTTTCATGTTGAAGCATGCAAAACTCCAAACGAAGTTTTGACTACGTTGGAGACTCTTTTGGGAAGCAAGATGAGATGCAGGGTCACATCCTTGAAAATGAACTCAACTTACTAGATCTGAGTAAATTTGAAAATATTCAAGATTTTTTCACAAAGTTCAAGGCCTTATTACTCCAACTGAAAGGATGTGGAATCGACAAATCTTAGGAAGAAAGCAAATTAGTTCTTGCTATTTTTTCAAAATTGGGTCCAAAATATGTTGTATTTGTCTCAACTTTTCACACAGTCAGGCTCACAATAAAAGCAAATTTGAAGATGCCCACACTCGATAAATTTATTGTGTCCTTGATACATGAGCAAGATAAGCTCATAAAGATGGGTACATTAAAAAATTCCAAAGCTCATGCTCTTACTATGCAAAAAAGTGGGAAGAACAGTTCAAAACCCAATCAACAATCCAAAGGAAAAGGGCAGAAGGAACCAAATCCAAGAAAGGAAGACAATCTCAAACCTCCAGATGAATCTTCGAGCTCAAGGGAAAAGGAAAAAAGGGAGAAATCAAAGTGCAGATATTGCAATCATGGTTACTATCCAGAATCATCATTCATGAAGAAGACCATTGACCTCATGGTGCAAACACTTCAAAAAAATAATCTTGGTAGCTTTATTCTAGAAAGTGCCAAGAAGAAGAAGGAAGAAAAGGCACCAAAAGAAAGAGGTAATGCACATGCATTGATTGCTATTCATTCTTCTCCAGATGCATGGATCCTCGACTCCATAGCTTCACACCACATGGAAGCTACAAAAGATGTTCTCTCATATTTGGAACCATATGATGGTCCTCCTATTCTCATGGGAGATGCAACTTCCCAAAGAGGATTCCCTATAGCTTCTGTATAAGTCTGAGGATCTTATGCTAGAGCCACATAGGCATGTAATGGCATGATGGGTTCGGTAGTTGAGAGTGCATGAGGAGCTTCATATATCTCACTTAATCTCTTTTTTCTTTGGTTTCTCACAGGGGATACTAAATCATTGCCGAAAGTCCAATCGATATTTGGTTGTATATCGACACATGCATGCTCATCTTCCTCTGAATCAGATTTAGAAATATTTGAAATCAGATTTAGAAATATTTGAAATCAGATTTAGAAATATCTGAAATCAGATCTATATGATTGTATGTATCTTCTCTGAAATCTATAAGAGGAGGAAATGCTAAGTTGGTAGCATGTTTATTCTAAGATGCATGCAGGGAACTTTCTTCAAAGTAGACATTTCTCTCAATGAAGAGTGTTTTTGTTGAAATATCTAGCAGTCTGTATCCCTTTATGCCATTTGGATATCCAATGAAAATTCATTCTCTACTTTTAGGATCCAAAGCCTTTCTCTTTTTGATAGGAATACGGGCCCATGCATGTGATCCAAAGATGTGAAAATGTGTGACTTTTGGTTGCATGCCATGGAGGAGGAGTACAATTCACTCATAGCAAGCCCAACTTGGGACCTAGTTCTACTTCCTTCTGATCACAAGCTTGTTAGATGTAAGTGGTTCTATAGAATAAAGAAATCAGTAGATGGACATGTGAGTAGATACAAAGAACGGTTGGTAGCCAAAGGTTTTCAGCAAGTTCATGGCATTGATTATGATGAGACTTTTTCTCCAGTAGCAAAAATGGACTCCATTTGGATGACTCTTGCCATTGCAACAACAAGAAGGTGGGAGGTTCACCACATGGATGTGAAGAATGCTTTTCTTCACGGTGATCTCATAAAATAAATCTACATGGAGCAACCACAAGGGTATGTACAAAATTCATCTTTAGTATGCAAACTCAAGAAGTCACTCTATGGCCTCAGGCAGGCACCTAGAGCTTGGTATGCTAAAATGGATTCTTATCTCCTATCTCAAAACTTCATGCGATGTAAATATGATCCAAATGTTTATATGATGAGAAAAACTGACTCTCTGTTGATCATAGAGCTTTATGTAGATGATCTACTAATAACAGGTAGTTCAGCCACAACCATTGCTGAAATTAAGTTTGCTTTGCATGCTAGATTTTCTATGACAGACATGGGTCTCCTACACTTTTACCTTGGACTTGAAATTAGCAAGAATGAATCAGGAATCAACGTTTCTCAATCCAAGTATGCGAGATATCTTCTAGTTCGATTTCGCATGACTGACTGCAAGCCAACAGCCACACCTTTCTTATCGGGGGTCAAGCTTGAGGATGGAAAAGATACACCATTGGTTGATTGCACACAGTTTTGTCAACTTGTGGGGAGTCTTTTTTATCTCAGTCACTCTCATCTAGATCTCTCATATATAGTGGGGGTTATTTCTAGATACATGCAGGAGCCACATGAGCTACATTGGAAGGCTACCAAGTATATACTTCGATATTTTTAGGGAACCATTTGCTATGGGATTCATTATTCAACAGGTTGTATTTTGGATCTCATTGGCTACACTGATTCAGACTGAGCTAGTGATAACATTGATCACAAGTCCACTTCTGGATATGTACTTAGTTTGGGATCAGGCCCTATTTGTTGGTCAATCAAAAAGCAATCTTCCATTGCTTTATCATCAATAGAAGCTGAATATAGAGGTGCAGTCAACATTACCATTCAATCCATTTGGCTACAAAACTTCCTAACTAAACTTGGTATCCTCTTCCATCATTTGACTATCATTTGGTGTGACAATCAAAGTACATTAAAGCTTTGTAGAGATCCCATATAGTGACAATGGACTAAAAAAATCAAGATCCACATGCACTTCATTCATGAATTGATAAATGATGGAGTCATCAACTTGCAGTACTGTGCCACTTCAAAACAGATTGTCGAAGGTGGGAGGTTCACCACATGGATGTGAAGAATGATTTTCTTCATGGTGATCTCATAAAATAAATCTACATGGAGCAACCACAAGGGTATGTACAAAATTCATCTTTAGTATGCAAACTCAAGAAGTCACTCTATGGCCTCAAGCAAGCACCTAGAGCTTGGTATGCAAAAATGGACTCTTGTCTCCTATCTAAAAACTTAATGCAATGTAAATATGATCCAAATGTTTATATGATGAGAAAAACTAACTCTCTGTTGATCACAATGCTTTATGTAGATGATCTACTAATAACAGGTAGTTCAGCCACAACCATTGCTGAAATTAAGGTTGCTTTGCATGCTAGATTTTCTATGACAGACATGGGCCTCCTACACTTTTACCTTGGACTTAAAATCAGCCAGAATGAATCAGGAATCAATGTTTCTCAATCCAAGTATGCGAGATATCTTCTAGTTCGATTTTGCATGACTAACTGCAAGCCAGCAGCCACACCTTTCTTATCGGGGGTCAAGCTTGAGGATGGCAAAGATACACCATTGGTTGATTGCACACAGTTTTTTCAACTTGTGAGGAGTCTTCTTTATCTCAGTCACTCTCATCCAGATCTCTCATATACAATGGGGGTTGTTTCTAGATACATGTAGGAGCCACATGAGCTACATTGGAAGGCTGCCAAGTATATACTTCGATATGTTCAGGGAACCATTTGCTATGGGATTCATTATTCAGCAGGTTGTATTTTGGATCTCATTGGCTACACTGATTCAGACTGAGCTAGTGATAACATTGATCACAAGTCCACTTCTGGATATGTAATTAGTTTGGGATCATTCCCTATTTGTTGGTCAAGAAAAAAGCAATCTGCCATTGCTTTATCATCAATAGAAGCCAAATATAGAGGTGCAGTCAACATTGCCATTCAATCCATTTGGCTGCACAACTTTGTAACTGAACTTGGTATCCTCTTCCATCATTCGACTATCATTTGGTGTGACAATAAAAGTACATTGAAGCTTTGTAGAGATCCCATACAGTGACAATGGACTAAAAAAATCAAGATCCACATGCACTTCATTCGTGAATTGATAAATGATGGAGTCATTGACTTGCAATACTGTGCCACTTCAAAATAGATTGCCGAAGGTGGGAGGTTCACCACTTGGATGTGAAGAATGCTTTTCTTCACGATGATCTCAAGGAATAAATCTACATGGAGCAACTGCAAGGGTATGTACATAATTCATCTTTAGTATGCAAACTCAAGAAGTCACTCTATGGCCTCAAGCAAGCACCTAGAGCTTGGTATGCTAAAATGGACTCTTATCTCCTATCTAAAAACTTCATGCAATGTAAATCTGATCTAGTTTTTTATATGATGAGAACAAACTGACTCTTTGTTGATCATAGTGCTTTATGTAGATGATCTACTAATAAAAAGTAGTTCAACCACAACCATTGCTGAAATTAAGGATGCTTTGCATGCTAGATTTTCTATGACAGACATGAGTCTCCTACACTTTTAGCTTGGACTTGAAATTAGCAAAAATGAATTAGGAATCAATGTTTCTCAATCCAAGTATGTGAGAGATCTTCTAGTTTGATTTTGCATGTCTGAATGCAAGCCAAAAACCACACCTTTCTTATTGGGGGTCAAGCTTGAGGATGGAAAAGATACACCATTGGTTGATTGCACACAATTTTGTCAGCGTATGGGGAGTCTTCTTTATCTTAGTCACTCTCATCTAGATCTCTCATATGCAGTGGGGGTTGTTTCCATATACATGCAGGAGCCACATGAGCTACATTGGAAAGCTTCCAAGTGTATACTTCGATATGTTCAGGGAACCATTTGCTATGGGACTCATTATTCAGCAAGTTGTATTTTGGATCTCATTGGCTACACTGATTCAGACTGGGCTAGTGATAACATTGATCGCAAGTCCACTTCTAGATATGTACTTAGTTTGGGAATAGGCCCTATTTGTTGGTCAAGCAAAAAGCAATCTGTCATTGCTTTATCATCAACAAAATCTGAATATAGAGGTGCAGTCAACATTACCATTCAAGCCATTTGGCTGCAAAACTTCCTAATTAAAATTGGTATCCTCTTCCATCATCCAACTGTCATTTGGCATGACAATCAAACTACATTGAAGCTTTGCAGAGATCCCATAAAGCGACCATAGACTAAACACATCGAGATCCACATGCACTTCATTCGTGAATTGATAAATGATGGAGTCATCGACTTGTAGTAATGTGCCACTTTAGAACAAATTTCTGACATCTTCATGAAGACATTCACTAAGCAGAAGTTTCACATTCTGCGAGATCTTCTTGGGGTGATGAACACTGCAACACAGTAGTTGCCATGCACAATTAGTGTATATTTTTTGAGGGGGATTTTTCTTCCCACAGGGTTTTCCCTCTTTCCTCTTTTCTGTCTCCTTAGTTAGACTTAAGGGGGGGTGTTAGCGTTAGTTTCTAGTTTTCTCCACAATCAACAGACAACTTTTTAAGCTAACTTAAGAAAATATTCATGTTTATTTTCCATGCAATATGTAACTAAAGTAAACTTCAGATTAGTTTGTTGTCACCGCCATGTGATATGCAACTAAAGTGAACTCTAGATTAGTTTGTTTTCATCGCCTCTATTCACTGCAATCTCTTTGCTGCAGTTATTATTTGTATTAGTTCTCAATGCATTGTAATTTGTTTGGTTAATAGAATCCTTATTTCTTGTTCTTGCTCTATTTCTTTCTTTTTTATTTATCTGCAATCTTTCTATTCTTTTCTAGCTAGATCTATGCTATATTGCAGGTTTAGCTCAAATTTTTTCACTCCTCTATTTAAATCATGAAATTTTATCTCCAAAGTCCATTTATAACACTATTTCTGCAGAGGAGACATCTCAACTAGCAAAATTCTTTCTATTTTAGGGGGAAAAGATTTCTCAACATCTTTGATGATTCTTTTTATAATATGAGGCCATAGTTCTTTGTGTAAATTAGTGAGCTCATTCTCAGCCACCAAACTCAAGTCCTTGTATTTCTCCACAAATTCATCCTTATTACTGAATTTTTCTTAATCTAGGAAATGGAGTAGAGCCCACAGCTCTTCAACGCTATTCTGTAGTGGTGTTCTAGTAATAAGCAGCTTGTTTTTGGTGCTAAATTCACACAAAGATGTATATATTGAGGCTTCACTATTCTTCAACCTATGTGCTTCATCAATCATGAGATAGTTCCACTTTATCTTTGAAAGAATATGCTTGTCTTTAAGTACAACTTCATATGTGGTCAGCAATGCATTGAACTTAATGGTTCATCCAAACTTCTTATTGGAATAAAATTTATATTGTTGACAAACCTCTCTACTCGCACGGTTTCCAACATAAACAACAACATTCATGTCTAGAAGGAATTTCCATAATTCTTTTGTCCAATTTATTATTATTGACAAGGGAACAACTACAAGAAAAGGTCCCTCTATCTGTTGAGCATTCTGTAAAAACCTAAGAATAGAAACAGATTGCACAGTTTTTCAAAGGCCCATCTCATTAACAATGCAGAAGGCTGGGGTGCCAAAATTAATCATATCATAAGCTTTCTTAGAGTTACAAGATTTATTTTTTGGAATAGGAAATCCACTTGTTCTGGCAAAATCTGTTTTCAACTCTTTTTCAAATCAGGACAATTACATCCAATTGTTAGTTAAATGTTGAATTTTGTATGAATCTAGGGGAAAGTATGAAGTGGTTGGTTGTTAGAATTCTCTTTTTCTGACAATTTGCAATATGGCAAAAATGAGTCAAGTAGCCTCCAAAACTACCTTACAAAACTGATCAAATGATCTTCAAAAGCCATGAAATTTCACCAGTATGTTGAGCTATGGTAGGAGAACATGTTTGCTAGATGATTTGGCATGAAATAATCCAGACTAAAAATTGTTAATGCTCAAAGATTACCACTCAACATTTTTTTTTTTGAAAAAATGTACCTGTCAAATTGTGTAAAACTCATTTGATTTTGATTTTGAAAAAAAAACAAATGATTTCCAAACACCCATAAAATTGGCATGGAGGTAGATTTTGGTGTAGAGAATCGAAGGAACCAATCAATTTTTTATGATCATCATTAATTTTCTTAATATTTACCCTCAAAGTTGACCATTTTAATAGAATTTTCACTATACTAACAATAGATTTTTCCAAAAACCATTCAACTTGTCACTTTGAAACTTTGTCAAATTATATCGTATGAAGTTGAAAACTGGTGTACACACTCACATATGTTAGATGAACACACTTGCAAGATGGAATTGCATGAAAATGACTAGATTCAAAGTTATGTTTTTTCAAAATGTGCTCTTTGGGTTGCTTTTTTAACTGAGTTTCTGATTGTTGTATTAATTTTTTTGACAATGTGGCACCTTCAAATTTTTCCAAAATTCGAAGGTTCCAACACTTGTGATGAGGGGTGTCGTTGTATTGATGATAGTGATTTTTGTAGTGGATAGTGCTATTGATATGCTTGGTCCTTGAGAGACCACTTTTATGGATGGTGCAGTGATTGTTTGTGTCTTTTGGATGGTTGCCACCTGTTGTTGCGATATCAATGGCAAGATTAGAGGATTTGGTATAATGTTTTGATTTATGATTGGGGGATTGATTTGATTATGTAGATTGATGGTTGGTAAAGGTGGGAGCCCTAAACCAAGGAGTGGTGTGGATGTTAATGGAAAAGGTGGAAGTTGTGGAAAAATGGGTGGTTTGTTCCCTTGAGGAAATGCTGATGATGAGGGGTCAAATATTTCCCCTTGTCCAAATATCCCACCTTCTCCTTGTGAAGTCATAGGGAGGGAGGTTTGTGTGTTGAGAGGATATGTTGGTGTTGCATGAAAAGATGATGGGTCATTGGGGTCATGAAAGATGAGCATAACGTATGGGTGTAGCGGATTCAATGGGATGGATTGACCCAAGATGGTGTTCGTATACAAATCTTAGTTTTTCACAAGGGATGTGTTTGAAGTGCATGAAGCAATGAGCTCCCCTTGTTAACAATTGGTTGAGTAGGAGCAATGGATGATGTGATTTGGGGGATGGTTTGAGTGATGCTTTGAAATGGAGGTGTGGATAAGATTAGAGGCATAATTCTAAGAGATTTCTCCACAAGAGTGCTCACATCATAGTAGGAAGGTAGTTTAGCCCCTTCTTTGGCTAATTCTAGCATGTATTGTGAGGGATTGAGTTTCATCATGGTATTAACAATTTTGTGAGTCTCAGGATTTTGGAACATTTCAATGATTTCATCTTGAGTCATCTCTAGAACATTGTTGGTGATGTCCTCCACTTGGCCACCTTCTTCTTGATAATCTTGTGGAAGTGGAGGAAGATTGAGCATGGGATTGCTAGACCCAATGGGATTTATTTTGGGAGCGGTTTGACTCAAGTCACTAGAAGTGGATGTTTCTTTGTTCATTTCCATGTTCTTCTTGTGTTGAGATCTAGTTCAGACCATAAAATGAGGATCAATTTTCAAGAATGAGAGGTGAACATTTAATTCCTTGTATTGATCTAAACTTTAGGTACAAAAAAGAGAGTCTAATATATTAAGGATTAAAGGATGGTGATGAGAAAATGAAAAATGGATGATTGGTGAATGATTGGAACTCTTAGGAAACCTTGAAGAGGATACTAAAATTTAGGACTTTGGTTTTGATGTTTGATTTGATTTGATTTGATTTGATTTGATTTTGATTGGAGTTAGTTTGGATGATGAACTCATAAACTCTAAGATTTTGGATGTTGTTCTAGAGTAAACTTGTCCACAAGATGATAATTTGACTAAGTGTGCAAATAAGGATTCATCTACACACACCTAGTCAAACAAGATGATTTGGATTTGTTTTGATTTTTTGATTTCAAGAGGATTTTACCAAAGTTTAGCATGAAGGATTTTTTTAAGATTTCTAAGAGTTGTTTGTGAGATTATTTTTATTTTTATTTTGGGGGATGGATGAAAGTGTTTTGATTTTGACCCTGAGAGACTTTAGAGACTTTTTGTTTACTAGACCAAGGTGTTGAAGAACATGATATTACTTCCTATGTGAGATACTCAAACCTTTGAAAGAGACTTGGATTTTGACAATAGTAAAATGAATACAAATTTGGATTGTTCCTTGATGCACGTTTGTAAAAAATGAAGGTCAATCTTTCTCTAAATTCATAAAGTATAGACAAACATTTCTTGCGAGCTTTTTGACTAAGACCTTTGGATTTTAGTTTTCAGATTTTGAACTTTTAGGAAATCATTAGGAAGAGCACATGTGTGGGGTCCAATTTTTTCTTATCTTTTCTTAATGAGTCCTTTTTACCACAAATACTTTCTTAATTAAGTTTTCAAACTAAATGTCTAATGTCCCAATTTCTTCTCATCCCACAAAGTCCATTATGTGGAAATCAAGGAAATTAAGAAAAAAGCTCCCTATTATTGAATTTAGTGAGAGAAAATTGTGATGTAAATTCAAATTCTTAGAAGCCTCTAAGGTTAAAATCCCTAGGGCAAGCAATAACACTTGAATTTTTTCAAAGGTATTTGCTTCCTCTAAAGGGTTTGAAATTTGATGATCATGTTGAATGCTTGTTTTCCAATGTTTTAGATCCAAGAAAAGTGTTTTGATTGCAAGAAAATGCATAACCCTATGGATAGTCAAGAGAATATTTTTTGAATTCCCACTTGGATAAATCTAGCTGTGCTTATTCTTGGCAGATGATTAAAAGCTTAACCACACTGGCTCCTCTCCATGACACTCAATTCACGAGTTAGCCAAGCTTTAGTACCCATGAAACTCCAATGGAATATTTCTCGTCTCTACCAAGAACTGCAAAAATGTGAGGTGGCTTCAAAACGATTGTCCTTGCACCAAAAAATAGATAAGGATTTGGGATTCTAAACAAATTGGTTCTTAGTAAGGGTAATCGGGGACATGGCACCTTGTGAGCATCCAACAAGCCACTAAAGGATTTAATCAATCCTACTAGGGGCTCTTATACTTTTTACGATAGTACCCCGTTCTGAAAGACACTGTATGGCCAAGGCCTACATACCATTGAACTTGACAATTTAGTCTTATCCTTTTATATACCGACCCGAGTGAAAAACTGGTTGGAGTTGGCTTTGAGTTCTCCTTTCAGATGTGTCTCTTAGATAGGCCCCTCTAAGGGTAAACAAAAGAAAGCAAGAAAATATGTAGTTCGATTGATCTTTTTTTGCGTGAACAAAGAGAGAACACACGTGATATGCTCCACTCACACTAGCAAGCTTTGTTCAATTTTAAGAATCCAAATTGAAGTGTGGAGGAAATCACTTATACAACTTAATATCACCAAAAGAATTTTGATTCTTAGGATCATTGTGAGGCATGACAGAAGTGCATGTGCCTTTTAAATGATATTACTTTGGATAAGTGATTACAAAACATAAAATGCACATGTTCATTTTAACCTTCAAAGCAAGAATGGATTCTTTTTAAGCACCGAATTTGAAGTGTGATATTTGCTTGTTCAATTTTAAAGCCTCAAAACAAACTCTAGTAAGTTTCCTAATGTTCTTTTTAATCCCTTTGTTTTGTTCTTTTTAAGCCAAACAAAAATTATTGAGTCCTAAAAAGCTTGAAAGTGACAAATTCCTTAGAATTGTGATTATAATTGCTCCCCCATAGTGTTCAAAAACACTTGATATAATAGAATGATGATGCCATAAGAAGCCTTGCTTTCATTTCCTCCTCCCTTCTTGAATCACTCCAACCTACAAAAAATGGTTAAAACTACAAAAACAGAGGTCAAAAACTAGTTAGAAGTTAAGGTGATCAAAATGAAAAAGAACACATGTTAAATTTTTTGAAAATTGCCTTTTACCCCACTCTAGTGGCACAGTCTACGATGGTGGCATAGTTTGAAGAATGTCAACGACAATCTGTGAAAAAATAGTGAGCGCAATTGCGATGCTATTTCACCTAGCGGTAGAGTTTGTAGTTTGAGTTGGTCGGGAAAAGTGGAAAATGACTTGAGTGGTGCAGTTTGGAGTTTGACAGTGTCACCAAATAGCACCGCTAGATTGCTAGCAATGGATTTTGACCCGTCAGGGGTGCAGTTTCCTATAGACACACAAAATTAAAAAAAAAAATAGTGGAATTTGGTAAAAAAAATGTTAATTTCTTAAAATCTTCCCTCCTAGCACCAAAATGTGAATGGTGATCCTAGACATGCACAAACACAAATAACAAACACATTATTAGTCCAATATGCAAGTTAGAAACAACATTCCCCATGAAATTCATTTGAAACATGACAACAAGAAATAAGTGAACACAAGTAAAAAAACTATAAAATCCTATTTTAATGTCCAAACTCTCAATCCCATGGGGGAATTGGTGCCATTTTGATGTGGAAAATGGCCCTTTCCCAATTCCTTGCAAGCTTGATGATCAATGATGAAGATTTGATGCTCCTTAATGAAATTTCTCCATAACCTAGCTATGAAATTATGAAAATGGATGAACTTGATTCAAAACATGGAGATGATAACTTTGCACAAGTTGTGAATGAAAATGCCTAAGATTGTGGATCCAAAATCAATAAGAGAGCCTTCTATTTATAGAAGAGAATGATGGAGGATGAGGAAAAATGGATGAATGTGGGATCAAACACCAACTAATAGCATAATTCCACTTGTCAACATGTGAGTGGACAAAGGTGGAGCACATTTGGATGAATGTGCACATTAATGCAATTAGGTGGAAATTCAAAATTGGAGAAATGACAAGTTGGAGGGAGAGAAGAAATGAATTAAATGCCACTTGGCTCAAGAAAAGGACATGTAAGAGGCCTTTAATGCCTTGTTGGATGGACAAGTACTTTTCGGGGGAGATTTCAAATTTGAGGAATATTCCATCCTTTGATGCCTTTTTGAATGAAAAAGGAAGATTTATAAATTAATTAAATTGATTTTCATGAGAAAGTTGCAAAAGCTAGAGGATTTGATGGATTAAGATTAGGATTAATTAGGATTTGATTAATTTAAGAGGAGATTAGCTAAGTTGACAATTTGATTTATATTTTAGGATTTAAATAAATCAAAGTGAGGATAATAATGAATTTAGACTTAATTAAATAAAGTTGGATTTATTTAATTAAAGAGGATGGTGTTAGACTTAATCAAATAAATGTTAATTTATTTAATTAAAGGAGATGACTTTAGAGCTTAATAAAATAAACTAAATTATTTAATTACAAGAGGGACTATAGGATTAATTAAACAAAGTGATTTATTTAATTAATAGGAGATGGTGACTTAATCAAATAAATTTGATTTATTTAATTAAGAGATGGAATGTGATGAATTTAATCAAATAGATATTATTCAATAAAATTGATTAGTAAAGGAGATGATTCAGGATGAACTGGTGTTAGTAAAATCAGGATCAGGTGTATAGGATTAATTGGTATATTTTTCATGTCTATAGTTACAAAAGGGTTGGACATCTGGAAAGATTTCCCAAACTTCTATGAAAGAAAGGAATGGGTGAGAATTATCTTGAGCCACATTCATTGGGGCTTCATTTGGCTAGAAAAACTCTACATGATCACAAAGGATGCAATTAGGGTAGTCACTGGTCTTTGTGCCACTAGACCATTCTGGGTGCTATAATTTGTGAAGAATAAAATGGTTATGGAGCTCACTGGTGCTAAATTTGATAAAAGAACCCTTATAGTTAAGGATATCATTGTTCTTGGTGTCCAATATGCATCAATGGGCATTGCATACAATGTTTACTTCATGAACAGAGAAGGGTCTGACACTACCAATGCAATTCATACCACACATCAAATGGTAAATGAAGGTGCTATCTTTGATCTATCTAAGCTATTAAGAGAGTAGCTAATGGAGAACTTGGGGAGAACAAAAAAACCAATTATAATTTCAGGTTTGTTTCTTTGATTATATGCCTTACTTTCTTGTTTTTGAATGAGAAGCCTAGTTTTAAGGGTAAGAATTCAGAAAAATTCACTCCAGTATCTACTCAAATCAAACAACATATGATTTTTTTTAGAATGAGCAAGCATATACCACTTTCTATTGGGTTTTTTCCAATAATTTGCAAAATGAGATGCAAAGAAAATATAAGATACCATCTAGTTTGGTTAGAAAGTATGAAAATATGATAAATTTTATGGTAAAAAAGGATCACTATTTCATGGAAGCAGTGGAGCCCAAAACTTCCTGGATTTCTGAGCTTCCTTATGAGGTTGAGAATGAAATTGTACAAGGTTATATAGATGTTTTGTATCAAAAAATAAGGATACCAAAGCAAACATATCTGGAACATATAGAGAAATCATGGATGAAATTTACCAAAAGGAGAGAGAGGAAGCCATTAAAAAGAAGTGGAAAAGGTGCTTAAGGAGATAGGTGCTCCATGGTACTAAAAAATAAAAGATAAAGATGAGCTTCACAATATTTTGGGCACTTCTTCAAAGACTATATTAGATAGCCCTGCGGAGGTTTCCTTTGCCAAATCCACTCTTTTGAAAGCTAGTGAAGGTATAAGGAGATCCACCAATCCTCTCTTGATACTGCATCTACTCAGCAATGATCCAAGTCTACACAAATAACTAGTAGTAAAAGAAAAGAAACATCTATAACCTCTTTGGAGAAAAAGGTCACAAATGCTAGACATGCTAGGCCTAAACAAAAGGAAAAGAGAGAAAATACAAATGAGCAAGAATCAGATGATGTTGAAGAGATTGAAGAAGAAGATATTCCTTTACAAAAGAAGAAAGGGAAGAAGATTGTAGAATAGGATGTTGAGAAAACCCCTCTATTTTCACATGGACCTCTTGATTTCAGGGCCATCTTGAATGGAATTTTTGAATACAGTCTATTAGATAGTACAAAGGAGCTTCATGCAAAAGTCCCTTTAGAAGACAAGAAGATAATTGTGAAGGTTGTCATTGAATATATGCTCATACCAAATATCCCTTCAGTGATATTATTGACAAATATTTGAATAGCCTTGCTAAGGCATTGAGACAAAGAAGAGAAGAAGCCATCAAGGTTGATGAAGAAATAAAGCAACAATCAATTGATAAGTCTGGGATCTTTGTCTCACAGGAAGAAAAACAAAAGATTGTTTAGAGACAAGACATGGAGCTTCGTACCAAAAGAAGGATAAACCTGCTAATGAGAATGGATGAATATGTTAAAAGAAATATCTAGAATGAGACTAAAGATGCCACAAATAAGATCATTAATGAATTACATAGTGAGATGATATATTGATCCACAAGTACCTAATATAGAAGTTACAAATGAGAAAAACATATCTAGTTAGAAAGAAGTATAAGGACCCTTCAAATTACAAGAAAGAGTCTCTGGTGTGCATGAAGTACAATCTATCTCTGGTATGGAGGTAGGAAAAGAATAAGAGAAAGAGTTAGGTGAGAAAACCAAAATCCTTGAAGAAATGAAGATGGATGAGGTGAATTTTTAGGATCAAGTTCTAGATGGAAATATTTTGCAAGATATACCTAATGTGTCCACTCAAGATAAATATCTATTATTTTTGAAGGTAATGTGATAAATGGTGATGAAAAGGGAAAATATGATAATAAAAATGAGGAGATTTATCCTCCAATAAATACTAATGCACAAAATACAAAAAATCGAGATGAAGTTGGTGTCCCTCCTCTAGACCATAATGTTGCTCCAAAAAAATTAGGGAATAATGAGCAAGATAATCCTAAGATAGTTTAGGAAGTGAAAGATAAGATAGTTGAAAAGCAAGATGCTTTTGTGGACATAGGTCAGAGTTATTTTTTAGTCTCTTTTAAGGATTTACTTGGAATGTAGATGCAATTTCAACCTATGGTAATACCTCAACTTCTAAAAATTACCGCCCTTGAGGTAAAGGTTGATTTGTCTAACATTTCTCCCTCCGTAAGCTACACCTTGGAGACATAATACATACTTCTTCAAGGAAGGAGATTCTACAAGATCATGTAAAGAAGAGTGAATTGTTGAATATGTTGTGAAGACTATTCAAGAGGGTTTACTAGAGGTAAACATTGATACTTTCTTTCCTTCGAAATAAAAGTTAAATTTTTTAATGGATTCCTTTAAAGATAATTCCTCTCACTTGGATCAAAAGGTAGAGCAAGATGCCTTGAGAAAGATAAAATATAAAAGGATGTTAGATGCATTTGATTAGTGTGCTAATGTACACAACAATTTTCAAGATAACATAAAGATGCTTAAAGAATGTGTGGATGAAGTTACTAATTTGTATCAATTTTGTTTCAAATGGCCTTGTTCCACTAAAAGCATCAAGGGTCAGATTGACTCCATTGAGTCATAGATCATTGAAGTGGCTGGAATCTATGATCAGTCAAAGGATACACATGGGGTGACTAGAGCTCAAGTTGAAAATCTTCACTTACAGTTGTCACTACTTTGGGACCAAATAGAGCAAATAAAGAAGCAATTTGGTTAGTTATGGGTGTAGTTAATGTGAGACTTGCTTCATTATCTAGGATAATTGTTGAAGCTAAAAAGGTAGAACTACAAATGAAGGCCCCAAGAAATGCAGAGGAGGTTGAGGATTTATGCATATAGTTTGAATGCCAAAATAATATTATCTCTTCAATAAAAGTAGACTGGGTTAAAAATTTGGTGCAACTCAAAGAAATTCACAAGAATATCCTACCTTCTAAGGAAGTTACAAAGGTATAATTAAGAAAATTTTAGTATTTGTATAAATTTTGTCAATAATTACAACATCATTTTTGGTTTTTGTTGAAATTTTTTTGTACATAGCATTATTTTTGAAGTATCTCCATCTAAGGGGGGTGTTTTAGAAATCATATAGTAAGGGGGAGTTTATACTATTGTTGCCCAATTTTCACCTATAAGCTCAATTAGGTAGGATAGGTCATGCATCTGATGCCATTCCACAAGGAGCTCATTTGAAAGGGATCACTCAGTCAGTCTAGCATAAAACTCATCAGAGAAGAAAGTTGGCAAGACCCTCTCATTGTCTTGCTGACTAGCAGTGCATTCCATTTGGCTAAGTGCACTAGTCACTAGGACTTTCGGGTCACCATGAGTCTCCATCTATCTCCCCAACAAGAAAAAGAGCGACTAATGGAGGGTCTCAGTGAAAGTTGGGGCTCTCACTATGATGTTTCAACAAATAGCAAGGGTCATGCCGAATTTGGTTCACCAGGGAGCTCTCGGCATAAAGTTATTCCTTTGGCAAAGGGTTTTCCCGAGGGGATGATGTCTCACCAAAACAAAATGCCTTTTCTAGGAAATGGAGAGCTTGATATGATGTCTCAGCGATCAATCAAGGATCTTGCCAAAGTGGAATGGATTTGGTATAATGTTGTGACTTCAGAAAGAAGTCTTCACAACCGATGGGAGTCACCGCGAAATGATGAGCTCAGGGAGATCGGTTTCTGTTCGACAGGATGTCTTGACGACTAAAGAGTCTCAGCAAGAGGAGACATCATCGGTGTAACGTTTAGCTGATCAGGTGAGGTCACACCAAAACAGAGTGCTTTTGGCGTGGGATGGTCATCTTAGGGAAATGTTTGGCCAACTACTGATGGTCTCGCCGAAGGTTTTTCCTTTGGCATAGGGTCTTTCCGACATAGCGATGTCTCCCCAACAGATGAAGGATCTCAGGGAGAATGAAGACCTCACTGTGAGGTCTCACCAACCAAGCAATTGTCTCCCTAAAATGATGTGAGCTTGATGCAAAGGAAAGGAGTCACTATGATGTCTCGACAAAGGCATGAGGTCCTGTCGAAGAATGATGGGTCTTGGTATAGTGTTTTTCCATCGATGAAAGGTCTTGCCAATAGGGCAAGGTCTCGCCAAAATGAGGTGCTCTCAGTGTGATATCTTGGCAAATGAGGGTGGTCTCCCTAACTCTAAAGGTTCTCAATGCAAGAGTTGAGTTCATTGCGATGTCTCGGTGATAAAGAAGAGTCTTCTCGACTGAAATGAGCCTTCGCCAGGTGCCTTCAGCATGAGGTCTCACTGACTGCTTGTGGTCTTGCCAAAACAAAGGGGCTCGATGTAATGAATTTCATTAGTGTAATGTGGTGGCTTCGTTGTAGGGTCTCACCGATGCGGAAAGTCCTGCTGAAAGATAATGAAGAAAGCTTGCCGAAGTATTTTGCCTTTGGCAAAAGGTCCTGCCGAGAGTAAGAAGTCTTGCTAACAATGAGATGGGTTTTCTGTGACATCTTTCCTTCATCAAAAAGTCTTTCTGACTCATGGTCTCAGCAAAAGAAAGTAGAGTCACCAAGATGTCTTAGCGAAAGTATAAGATCTAACCAATCAATGAGGGGGTCTCAATATGTGTTTTGCCTTTGGCAGGAAGTCTCACCGACAATAAAAGGTCTTGCCAATGTGGATGACATCGTTATAAGGCCTCAGCGAAGGGTGACTTTGATATGAGGTCTTGCCAATACAACGATGTCTCCCCAACAATAAAGGTGAACTCTTGGTGAAGGGAGGCATCATCAGTAGGAAGTCTCACCGATAGCAAGGGGTCTGGCCGATAAAAGAAAGTCTTGCCAAAAGTTTGAATTTGGCATGAAGTCTCGGTGACCCATGATGTCTCACCGAAGCATTATGCCTTCGCAAAAGAATGAAGATCTCGGTGTGAGGTCTCACCAACCAGCGAAGGTCTCCCCGATAAAAAATAGGCTTGCCCAAGGATCTTGAGCTCGATGAAAGGTCTTCCTGACCCACTATGAGTCCTGCCGAAATGGTCCAAGCTCGCCGAGAGAAGAGAGTTTTGGCGTAAGGTCTTGTCAACCTAAAAAGTCTCACTAAATGGATATTTGAAATTGGTAACACTCCTAGCTGAGGGGTTTCAGCTCGTTATGACCTCCTACTGACTAATCATGGTCTTGACGAAGGTTATGCCTTCGGTGTAACATCAGTAAACTCTTGTTGATAGTGGTTCACAAGTTTCAGATTGGGGAGACTTTGAGCGGAAGTCTTGCGCTTGGTAGGATGTCCTACCGATCGATGATAGTCTTACTGATGGTTCCAGGGATGTCAATATGAATTTTTCTGCTTGACATGAGCTCTTTCCGACCATTGTGTGTCTTTTCGAATGCTACTGTAAGGGCATAATTGCATCGGGGAGACACGTCTAATGTCTCACCGACATGCGATTTAGTGTGATGACCCTTGACCATCTGGAATCTATGTGGCAAGAATGCAACCAATCAAAGGAAGCTACAGGAGAGTCATGGCAGTTTGACCCCGATGAATGAGATCAACAAAGTGAAAGCAATGTGGAATCGACTCTGAGCTTAGAAGAATTCAAGGTAGCTCGACAGGGAGGTTAGAAGATAGACACAAGACCATAAGTTAATGCGGTAGCTGCAAAAGATCTAAAGGCTTCTCCCGGGAATGACTCTTCATCGACATGGACGATAGGGACACACATGAATGCAGCATTAACTTCACTCGAAAGATCTAGGGGAGTATTTTATGAACACGGATATTTTTGTGAGCCCTAAGGGGCTGACACACTTTTGTATATATGGCCTTTTTTTCCTCTTTGAAAAGGGAGTTCGAATGATCTGTTCAAAAGAGTTAGTGATTTTTAGCAATCCTCTCTCAGTTGATGTAGGCTTTTGTAACTCACTTTGATTTTGGAATATAAAGTACAGAGTTTACCTTGGCCACTATTGATGTTTTAGATTTCCATCATTGTTCTTGCAAAGTGTTGTGTATTTTAGGTTAATGATCAAGTTATCTTGTGAATTTCTTTCATTCCTTTATAACTTTATCTGGTGTTTCATGCCTTCCTTTGTAAAAAGCCTCATTATATGAATCACAAACTGTGTTTACATAATCACATAGATTCTAATCTATGAAAATCTTTTCCTTTTTTTGAAAAAGTGTGTGAATCAAACCTATTTGTGATATATTAATGCAAAGTTTATATAATTTTATGTGTAACCTTATGGTCATTGGCAATTTTCAAGTGTAGTCTAGGTATTCCATTGATCTCATCAGTTCGGTGTATCACTATAGTTTAGGTTTATTTTTATGCACTCTTTCTCCCTTTCCCTTTATAGAACTAGTAGTTTAGGTGACACCAAAGGAATCCGACCTTCTTTGGAGGTAGACCTCTACTTACAAGAAACCCGCATCTTTAGAGGTCTTCCCATGTTACACTGAGGTGTTGAACATTACGTTCGATAGGGTGCAACTTCAGGTGATAACAACTATCTTGAGCTAATAAAATTAGAAAATATTATTCCCTTTTCCCTTGATGTCAAAGGGGGAGAGAAGGCTTGTAGATAAAGGAGTGTTTCCATTAATGACAAAGGGGGATTATTTTGCTAAGATGTATTGTCATTAATGCCAAAAGTGTATGCTAAAGAATGTATAATACTCTAAAGATAAAAAAAAAGTGCAGAGATATCTATTGATACTATCAATAGTGTAGTATGAGGTTGAAAATGGTATTCAATTTGATGACTAAGTATGTTGTTAAGGCCAAAAAGAAAGTTCTAATATTTTTACAGTGTGCCTAGTTTGATTTCATTCCAAGTTTGTGTACCACATATTGAGATAAGTTGCAAAAGGTTGGCTAAGGATTTTATAGTGTATACTCTCTAACAAATTCATAGTATTTTGGTCTGCAATCCTTTGTAGTCCAAGTTATTTTATTGTAGTTCAAAAGATAAGATGGTCAAGATGTGAAGGTATTATATCCAAGGATTCAAGTCATCACACCTTCTATAGTGAAAGTTATATTCTGTGGTAGCACAATGTGTTGATAGTGAAAGATCTATTCTATAGAGAATTCAAGAGCAAGTCAAGAGCAACCATTAGAATCCTATTGTAACAAATTCAAGATCCAACATCATGTCAAAGTGTATGTGTTTTCATGTGTTATCATTATTTTGTGAAGGCTAACCATTGTTGTAGGTCTCCAAAGAATCCAAGCATTCAAAAAAATATTGAGCAAGTAAGATCCAAGATCTTTGATGTGATGTGTATGACATCAGTCCTTCAAGGAATCCATCAAAGGGTGGTGAGTTACAACACTTTGTTATTTCATCAATAGTTCATTTCATTGATTTATTTATCATTGACATTTCCATTGTGGAAGTGGAAACACTTACACAAGGTTTGACTGAGGAAAACCTCTATAATGGCCCAAAATTTCATCTCTTTGTGAATGTGCATATCTTAGGTTGAAAAGGATCAAAAGAAGTTTGAATATTATTTATTCATTGTTGTATTTGAAACCCTAGGCCTTGACAACTCACAAAAGGTCAATTACAGAAATATTCGATACTGATCTAACAAGTTTGTAGATGGGAAATGAAAGTGAAAATCTAACATCAGAGGATTGAAAAAATAGATCTAAAAAAAACCTAGCAACATAGTGGCACCCCTGATACTAACATCTTGATAAATTTAGCTGAAATTAATACCACAGGTGCATAGTGTCCTCCCCTTGTTTCTACTATTCAATTTCCTTTTTGACATCTTAGGTTTTTTGTACTAGAATGAGAATATTATTTTGCATCATTAAGTCAATTATATCATTACATTTCATTATGAAGTCATTTCTAGGCTTGGTTGAGGGTTGGTTGATTCACCTATCAGGCTAAAAGTCAACCTCATACCTTGTCCAAATCCATTAAACCCCCATTTCATCCTTACATTCTACGTCCATCTTCCTATCACCATCGTATCATCCACAACATATGAAATGTGGGAAAGGTGTCAAACCCTAAGGAGACAACTAAAAGGGCTCCTTTCCCACCATTTTAGATAGTCCTCCTCTAAACCCATGAAGTGTATGAAAGCCTAATCATTAGGAAAAATATCAATAGGTGCAAATCCTCAATGGTACCAATCAATCAATTTGGGATGACGAAGGGAGATATATATGGTGAAGATAGAAGTGAAAAAGAGGTAGGATATGCCCAAATCAACATAAGAAAGTTTGATGACCTCTTTTTGGATGTCCTTAGTGATGATGGATTTTCTATTGACATTATTTTATGTACTAGGTGATGATGAAAAATTATTTTGTTTCATAACATAACCGAGTCCTTGATATTTTGGTATTTCAACAGGTTAGAGAATAACTTACATTTTTCCCCAATCCTCTTCCTTGATAATTAAAGTTTTGTGCTATTTGATTAGTTTCAAGATAGAATTCTTAAAAATATTCAAAGAGGGTGGAAGAAATTGTGGGTTCCTCACAATATACCTATAGACATCTAAATTTGACCACTTCCATATGGTCAAAGACGTCCCCTTATTCATCCATTTGCTTATCCCCTCTGTTAATATTAATTAAATCGGTTATTTAATTAATACCTTTTGTCTTACATAGGGTTCATAAAGTATTTAATTTAATAAATATTTTATCCCTCTTTCTCCTCTAAATTACATAAATACACCATTTTATTTAATTTAGTCATATTACCTTTTTGGAATTTAAATTTATTTTTTAATTCTTCTTTTTCTCTCATTGTCACATCCTCCAACTTTTGCAAGTTGGTCCCTAATCCACCTTAACCCCTTCATCTTCTTCTAATTAACTATGGTTAGCATATGCACACCCCTAATCATCATTAGGGTCACATCCTCCATAATCTCCCACTTGCTTCTAATAAGTCATTAGTCCATCTAATTAAGTACTTGCACAACTTTAATCATATGGTTAGACCAACCTAATCCTTTTCCCATTTATGGCATGTGTCCTTAGTCAACCTTATTAAAGGCTTTCTCCTTTTGGGCAAGGCACTCCACTTCCCCATGTGAATTTTTAATTCACTTTTTAATCCCCCAATGCACTCAAAAGGAATTTTTAATTCCTTTACTTCTTCCCACATGTCCTCTCTTTATTCTTTATTCTTTCCCCTCTCCCCATAAGGATATTTGAGGAATTTTTAATTCCTCACATGTCCTCTCACCCACATGGGACAAGGACATCCTTTATGAGGATATCTTGACCAAATCCCTATGGTCCTTTGAAGTACATCCATGTCATGTACTTCTCTTACACCTCATGCCCACCTCATCTTTCTTAAGCCTCTCCCCTTGCCACATGTCAAGATGTGAGGGCTTGTGAGTTCTCAACTCACCATAGCCCTACATCTTGGCCATGTTGGAATCAATCTCAACTATCCATTTCTTCTTGGAATTCTCAAAATTCCTATAAATACCCCCTCTTTTCTCTCATTTTAGGGGGAGATCATTTTGCTAGCCAAACTCTTGCAATTTTGTTTCTCAATCTACACTTAGCCATTTGCATCCATTTTGTCCAACTATCTTGCATCTCACACTTCACATCTTGCATCTACTTGCCATCAAGGAGCACACATCTCATCTAAAATCGAAGGGCCATCCAAAGAACAACTCTACAAGGTAAAAGGTTCCATTTTTATGTTGTAAAATTCATCATTTTCCCAATCTTGAAGTGTAGGTTGTTGTTTAGTTGTTATTTGTACTCTCTTTAGTTTTTTGCTCATTCTTTTAATGATTATATTTGCCCTATCACATTTCTGGCATGCCCGGTGGGACCCACAAATGGGTCTTTTTCTTTCATGTTTGTTATTTTTGGAATTTTCGTAGGTTCAGATTATAGATTGGTGGACCTAACCTCTCCAATGGCAGACCTGACCTCTGGTGGTGGACCTGACGTCTTCAGTGGCAGACCTGACCTCTCCAGTTGCGGACTTGACCTTTGGTGGCTGACCTAACCTCTCTGGTGGTGGACCTGAGCTCTGGTGGCAAACCTAACCTCTCCGATGGCGAGCCTGACCCCCAGTGGCAGACTTGACCTCTCCGGTGGTGGACCTGACCTTTGCAGTAGTAGACTTGACCTTTGGTGGTGGACCTAACCTCTTCGATGGTGGACCTGACCTCTAGTGGCGGACCTGACCTCTCTAGTAGCAGACTTGACCTCTGGTGGCGGACCTAACCTCTCTGGTGGCAGAATTGACCTCTCAAAGGTGAAATTTCAAGTTATTACTAATTTTTCTTTGATAAATTAGGCACATAGTTTAATTAGAGGGGTCAACAAACCTTGTTTGATGTGCTTGTGGAAGGCTATTTGATGTATCCAATCCCCTTGCGCCATTTGGCAATCCTGGGTGATGAGAAACCATAGCTTTCCAATTCCTTTGAGTCACCCTATTTTCATTTTCTTAGTGGGACTTGCTTGGAGATTTCATCACCCCAAGGGACAATTCCAACCACACGTACCGACGAGGTATATAAAGGGGGAGAGCGAAAGTTTTACCTCAATCCAACCATGTTGTAATTGGCAAAGCGTCAAGATGACGTGAAGAGTTGGTCCGAGCCTTTAGTATCTCGCTAAGGTTCCTGACTCATGCTTATAATGGGTTGGTGTTCACGGTTTGGGCCTCACGTATCAGGTGTATATCAAGGACTCCTTAGCAACCATGTTCATCCTAGAGTAGAAGACTCTGTTGGCCATACCCATTTCTACTAATCTTAGGGTTGTGTTGTCTGAATTGTCTTTCTCGTGCAAAACTAGTCATTTTCAGTTTAGCCAAATATTTTTATCAATGTTTGCTATATTTTAGGTCCTTTACCTTACTCATCCATCAAAAAATCAAGCTTAAACTTATCCTTTGGCAGACCTGACCTCATGCTATGGCAAACCTGACCACATGTTGTGGTGGACCTGACCTCATGCTGTGGCGAACCTGACCTCATGCTATGGCAGACCTGACCACATGCTATGGTGGACCTGACCTCATGATGTGGCGGACCTGACCTCATGTTGTGGCGGACCTGACCTTATGCTATTGCGGACCTGACCTTATGTTGTGGCGGACCTAACCTCATGTTGTGGCAGACCTAACCTTTGACCAACCTATATTATCACTTAGAATCCCTTATCTCTCCATTTTGAACATCGATACACCTATTCACCATCCTAAACGAATATCCAAACATCCGTTTTGAGTCTTTATCCCCTCATTCTGAGAGTCATCCATTCTGAGCACTCTTTTGCTTGTTCCAAGTTTTCGTTCTTTAATTCTGAGAATCATTCATCTGTCTTGAGACGCTCCCCATCCGTCCTGGATCTGCTTTCATCTTCGATCTCTGATATTCCATATAAGCCTTGTTAGAGTAGTCATCTAAGTTGACCTAGGTGTTCATCCCTAATCATAATCATCATAACTGACTTAGGATTGCTATCCATCTTAAGTTGATCATCCTTCTCAACCCAATCAATCCGCTTCTATCTCAAGTTGGATTTGGTGTCGTTATCATACATCTACCCATCAATCAATTAATTAACACCTAGTGTTACCAAGGATCCTTCTTAAACTCAGTTGTGGATTTTGGTCTTCATCATATTTATCATCAATTCAATCCTAATCATCAGATTGATCCAACCCCTACATCATCAAATCTATCTAGACCAAGATCCAAAATCTAGGTTAATCCAGTGTCTACCAATCAATCCAACCCAATTTCATCAAATCAATCCACGTCGGTCCCATCGATCGTCATTGGCTAATCTCCCATCAAATCGAATCAATCTTTCATCATCTAGGTCTTTCTAATATCTTGATCCATCTCATCATCTTGCATTCCCATTTAGACCCAATCATAGGTGAAGAAAATGGCTACCAAATGAGCCTAGAATGCCCAATCAAATAACCCTCAAGATCCCAATAACACAATGAATGTCTCATCAAATCCTACCAATGGTGATAACATCCCTCACGATCCCCACAATGGCACCTCATCACAATCCAATGTGGATGGCCAAAACACATCACCACTTGGGGATGAGAACATGGCTAATCAACCTGAGCTCACATTCGAGGAACACTTCAGTAACCCTATTAATGCACAAATGATAGAACGCCTTCTTGAAAGACATGGGGAAGAAATCCTAGCCCACCTAATAGAAAAGGGTTTTAAGCCTCCATCAAGCATTAACCTCTCCACATATGGTGGCCCCACATCTAATCCACACCAAGCTTCACAAAATGTACCGGGTAGTTCATATGGCCCAAATATTCCTCCAGTAGAAGGTTGGCATCAACCTGAGTTTGGAAATGATGTTCTATATCATGTAAATAATCCCCCATTCCATGCCATCTCGGTCATGGGTGCTTCTCAAATGACTGACCCCAATGAACCTTTCGCTTATGGCATGCCCCAAAACATCTCACAACCACCACCCTTAATGCTAACGACACCGCCTCTGTCAAATCAAACTCCCATCAATCCTAGAGCCACCCCCTTGACCGCATCGCTACCACCTCCTGGGGCTACAAATCCTCCACCATCATCATTCATACCCCAACAACCTCCCCAATCCAACATCCCTCCACAAAATACATCCCAATCCTATGCTCCCACTAGTGCTCAACAACCCCCCTCATAGAACATCTCAACCGCACCTCGACCTCAACAACAACCACCACTGCATCAATTGCAAGGAAATCAACCTCGACCTTTAGCCCCAACTATATCTCCATTCCTTGCATCCATCTTACACCCGAAAGCGCAATCACCACATAACATCCCATCTCACCCAACATAGCCACCAACAATGTACCAACAACCACCCCATCATTATAATTATTATAACCAGCAACAATATCAACAACAACCATGTTATGTGGCCTCACATCAGCACCCCCAATATCCACAAACCAATCCACAACATCACATCTGAGCTCCTCAACAACCCACCTCACATCCTTATCAAACACATCCATATTATCCCCCATAACAACAACCCACATATCAACAAATTCCCTCAGCATACCAATAAGGGATGTCATCACTTCACCATCTGAACCCATATCTAAACACTTTTTCGCTCTCTTAGCAGGATCCTATGTCATCTTACCATCTAGTTCCACCCAACCAACCACCACTCAACTCAAATTTGTTAGAAATTAAAGCCGCTCTAAAAGATCTTCAAGCGGGGACTGGAAAACAATCATTCAAGTTCAAAGACATGTCCATATCCGTTCGACCCCTCCATCTCATTGATTCCCTCCCCTAAACATTTTGAAATGCCAAAGTTTGAAAAATATAGGGGGAACAAAGATCCTAAGGCCCACTTGTAAGAGTTTTACTCCCAGTGTCAAGAAGTTATTCACAATGACAAATATCTCTTGCACCTATTCCCATGGAGTCTGGCAAGCAACACCCTAGGGTGGTTCATGACCCTCAAAAAAGGATCCATAAAGTCTTTTGCAGACTTATCTAAAAGTTTTTCTCTTACTTCTCCTTCAATTTGGAGGACACCAACACCTTGGATCTCCTCAAAGAGAAACAACGTGAAGGGGAAACCTTTACTAACTACCTCCAAAGGTGGCGTGCGCTAGCAAGCCGAATGAAAACCCCTTTGAAAGAAAAGGACATGGTCACCCTCTTCATGGAGAATTATCATCTTGACATGGCTCATAACTTTAGATTACATTGTGTCACCAATTTCACGGAGATAGTAGAGAAGGGACCCATCCTTGAGTGTGCCCTTGTTGCCAAGGGGCACATCAAAATATATAATCAAGATAAAAAAAAGGTCATTCAACGACAAGCCATGTTTTTGGAACAAGAACAAAAACACAGTAAATGATGGTGTTACTGATACTAAACATGTCCATGTGGCTAACACATCCCAGTGACAACAAAAACCCATGCCTAATGCCATATCTATACCGCAGGGGGCACCCCATCCTCCCCAACAGTCTAATCAGAATAACCAGGGGAACACTAAACGCTAGTATACTCAATTAGGAGAACCTCTAAGCGTCGTCTTCAATAAGCTATTATAGATCAACTATCCGATCATGTACCCTATCACCAAGCCACTTGACGAATCCAAACCTAAGCCGACATGGTTTAGGGAAAATGAATATTGTGAGTTCCATAAAATCAAAGGACACTCTTTGAATAAGTGTCAGGTTTGAAAAACTACATCCAAGATCTCATAGATCTAGGTGATATCAAGGTTGACCCCAATCAAGCTTTGTCCTCCAATGCTCAATTACAGATATATCAAAATGCCTTTCCAAATCATAATCAAGACCCAAGCACCTCCACAAGTAATCCACAAGACAACAACACAAATAATGTGAGCTATAAGAATGTACCCCTCAATTACGAGGTTATTATTCATTACATTGAGCAAGTAGAGCCTCATGTGTCCATGATACATGTAAAAGCCAAAGACCCTCAGTGTGTTGTTACTACACGACGAGCCTGCATTACTATCCCTGTGGCCTTTGCACCCACCCAATCAACTCCTGTAAGCACTCAATGCAACATCCTTGATCACCTAGGGAAGACCCTTGCTCACATCTCCATTTTGGATTTGCTTAAGTCTTCTCCCATACATCAAAATATCCTTAACAGAGCCCTGCAGGAAACCCATGTGCCTAATGACATTGACCATACATGATTCCAATCTTTGGTAGGTCACCTAGCTTTATCTTATCAACTGCACTTCAGCCAAAATGACATGACAAACATCCATGTGAATCATAATCACTCCTTACATATTGAATTCATGGTTGCCCGTCATAAAATAAAAAGGGTCTTGGTAGATAATGGCTCTGCCCTCAATTTGTGTACTCTAAAATTCATAAAATAGGTGGGGTATACTCAAGCATATCTAAGTAATCAGATCATCACCATCAAGGCCTATGATAATGTAGAAAGGAATTTAGAGGAAATTATCAGTCTTCCTATTCAAGTGGGACCTATGGTTCAATACATTACCTGTCATGTCCTTGATCTGGACTTGCCTTATAATCTCCTCGTTGGCCACCCATGGCTCCATGCTATGCAAGCCATCCCTTCCACATACCATCGGTGCCTGAAATTTCCAGTCAACGGATAGGAAGTCACCATCTACGTTGACCCCCAACCATTTAAATATTGTCAGGCTTTGGAAGCGTCCTTTCCCCATTTACATTACTATCCCAGGGTGGAAATGGGAGCATCCTAGTCATCATCTGCTAATCCACCCTCCACCACGATAACCACTCCATCTTCCACCATTGATCCCATAGTCACAAAAGTCTAGATCATTAACAAAGGGTGTGGAGAATACGAAATGCATAGTGCTCTCAATGTAGCAACCATGCCACCGTCACCACACGAATATGGTCAACCTTCACATGCTACCCCAAAGGAAGACAAGACCATCACCTTTAGTGGTAAAAACATCCCTACCACCACTTTTAGGTCCCCTGGTATCAAGATAGATGCACCAGAAGAGGATATATGTCAATGGGTATACCGAGAAGAACCCCAACTGAATCCCCCTCTAAAGGAATATTTTCAAGAGGCATATCCTTGGTCAACTAAGTTGGTGGAAAAGTATAACAACCAAGGTAGAGGCCTAGGTAAAGAAGAATAGGGGCGATTGCAGCCTATTGGTACAACAAAGCTACCGAAGAACATAGGTGTCGGATATGACACAAAGCAGAAAGGCCCTACAACATTGTCTAATACTTCCAATAGTGTCGCTATGGACAATGGCTCATTGAAAGACATACCCGAGGAGGAATCCATCATACGTGTGTACAATGATGTCGATCACACCGACCTATCATCCATGTTCGAATGCCTATCCATTTGCACTATTATCCTATCCCTTTTCCACCCTGAGCTTATTGATTGGGACCTACATAATAGCACACCTGTCGGTATGTCTGTGGATACATATGTCAACCTTATGGGATTGGGGGAGGATGAACACTCCAGTCACAAAAATAAAAATAAGAAAAGTAAAAAGCGGTCATCTAGTGAAAACCTCCATGAGGCACTTCCTAACCTTGAAAAAGTAAAAATAAAGGACGCATCTAATAGCGAAAACCTCGAAGAGGCGCTGGAAGATGGAGATTTTCATCTTCCCCTTGTGGGAACTCAGTTATCTGCCCGATCATCTATTCTAATTGAAGAAACTCAAGAAGTTAATCTGGGTACTGCATAAAATCCTAAAATCACCTATGTAGCTAAGTCACTCTTAGAGCAAGAGTATCCAGTCATCGTGTAGCTACTCCAAGAGGGAATCATTAACTTTGCTTGGTCATACTCAAACATGCCAGGCTTAGACCCCGCCTTAGTGGTTCATCATTTAGATGTTCGCCCAGACACCAAGCCTGACAAACAAAAGCTTTGCAAGATGCATCTGTAGGTCGCATTATTAGTCAAGAAGGAATTGGAGAAGTTACTAGAGGCGGGTTTTATCAGGCCGATTAACTACTCTGAGTGGATCTCCAATATAGTACTAGTTGCCAAACTAAATGGAGACATTCGGGTCTACATAGACTTCAGGGATCTTAACAAAGCCTTCCCAAAAGATGAATTCCCTCTGCCTAACATTGACATGTTGGTTGACTTGATAGCAGGACATGAGATGTTATCCCTTATGGATGGCTTCTTTGGTTATATTTAGATTCGAATCGCACTTGAGGACCAACATAAGACCGCCTTCACAACACCTTGGGGAACTTTTTGTTACAATGTTATGCCCTTTGGTCTCAAAAATGCAAGGGCAACATATCAGAGGGCAATGACGGTCATCTTCCATGACCTCATACATATCATCATGGAGGATTATGTCGATGACCTATTAGGTAAATCCAAAACACAATCAGAACATCCTACCATCTTAGAAAAGATCTTTGAATGATTAGAGCATTACAAGCAATGGCTAAATCCAAAAAAGTGTGTCTTTGGGGTCACGTCAGGAAAGTTGTTGGGTTCCATAGTCTCTCGTATGGGCATTGAGGTTGATCCCACCAAGGTAAAGGCTATCTTAGACATGCCACCTCTGTGCAATCTGAAACAGTTAAGAAGCCTCCAGGGGAAGATGCAATCCATCTGTCGATTCATAGCCCAGCTAGCAGATAAGTGTCAACCATTCACTCATCTTCTGAAGAAAGATTCCACCTTCTGATGGAACCAGTAGTGTCAGATGGGTTTCAATAAAATTAAGGAATATTTAGCTCATCCACCGATCTTAATACCACCTATTCCAGGAAAACCCCTCTTGCTTTACATATCTGCCACTTCAGTTGTGCTGGGGGCATTATTGGCACAACATGATGAATCATCAAAAGAGAGGGTGATCTACTACATCAGTCAGACATTGGTTAGCTAAAAATTAAACTACTCCCCCATGGAAAAGGCCTGCCTTGCACTCGTATTCAGTACACATAAGTTCTAACATTACATGCTCAACCATCCAATCAAATTAATTGCCAAATTTGATCCATTGAAGTATTTGTTATCTAGAACCACTCTGACTGGCTGCATGGCCAAGTGGGTCATGCTCCTAAGTGAATTTGACATAGAGTATGTGGAACGGAAAGCCATAAAGGGACATGTCATAGCTGATCAATTGTCTAAGGCACCATTAGTAGATGCTTACCCTTTGGTCACTAAATTTCTAGATGAAGAAGTCTACACAGTTACAGAAGCACCCACTTGGACACTATATTTTGATGGCTCGTACACACATAATGGATCAGGTGCAGGAATTTTACTAATTACCCCTCAAGGCAACTACATTCCAAAATCATTCAGAATAGCATTCTTGTGTACCAACAACATCGCAGAGTATGAAGCCCTCCTCACCGGCCTCTGAATTGAAAAATAGTGGCATATAACTCACTTGAAGGTCTTCGGGGATTCATTATTAGTCATCAAGCAAGTTAATGATGAATTCCTAACAAAGGATGATAAGTTATTACCCTAAAAATGCATGGTTGATGATTTCAAGAAATATTTCACCTCCATACAATTTGACGAAATTCCTAGGGTTCAGAATAAAGCAGCAGATGCAATGGCCACCATCGTTTCTCTGATTGACATGCCTAAAGATCAAACAGAATGTGAGTTCCTTGTCAAACAACTTTTAATCCCAGCATATGATATCCCAAAAACTGATATGGTGTGGGATATTGTAGGTCCTGCCTCCCCCTGGTACCAGGACATATATACCTATCTCCATGATGGTATTGTACCCCCAGATCTTACACGCAATCAATGCAAATCCTTCGTCCATCGTTCTTCTCGATACATTATTGTCATTGATACACTTTATCATTTTGGGTATGATGGAATCCTCCTCAGGTGTTTGAATGAGGCTAAGGCTCACACAACACTAACAAAGGTACATGGTGGTGTTTGTGGAGCTCATTCAAATGATATGGCCCTGGCCAAAAGGATCCTACGAGCTGGATATTATTGGCCTACATTGGAACATGATGCTTGTGAATTTGTGAAGAAGTGCCTCCCATGCTAGCAACATGCAGATTTGATTCATGCTCCAGCATAAGACCTTTAGCCCCTCCTAGCATTGTGGCCCTTTTCTCAATGGGGTTTTGACTTAATTGGCAAGATTCACCCACCACCGTCTAATGGCCATACATTCATAATTATTTCCACTGAATACTTCACTAAGTGGGTGGAAGCCATGTCGCTTTCACAAGTCATCAGTATCCAAATATCAAAATTTATCCTTTACCATATTCTCTTTAGATATGGTATCCTATCTACCATCCTTTTTGATAATGGAAAACCCTTCAAAAACCAAGCCATGAAACACCTCTGTGATACCTTTCATATTCAACATCGTTGGTCAATGCCTTATTACCCCCAGGGTAATGGTCAAGCAGAAGCAACCAACAAGACCCTCATCCGCATCCTTAAAAAGGTTTTCAATAACACCGGTCAAGATTGGCACCTCCATATTCATCCCGCCCTATGGGCATACTGCACCTCCATCCATACCCCTACAGGCGCAACCCCCTATTCTTTGGTCTACGGTGCCGAAGCCATCTTGCCAATTGAAGTTGAGATCCCATCACTGAGAATTTCCCAAATAAATCTTATTAGTGAGGAGGATGCTCGTGTTGCACGACTCGCACACCTAGAGTTACTTGATGAAAGGCGAATCAAAGCTTACAATCACCTCCAAGCATACCAGAATCACCTTAAGCACCACTACAACAAGAAGGTTCGCCCTCAACAGTTTCAGGTAGGTGATCTTGTCCTCAAAGAGAATCAGTGTACTCAGCAAGACCGAGACAAGAAAAGAAAATTTGAAGAAAATTGGTTGGGACCCTACATCATAGTTGCTAAATATGGATATGGGGCATATAATTTGACTACTCTTAAAGGAGATCCCCTTGACGAACCCACCAATATCATGCATCTAAAGAAGTTCTACACCTAAATCTACTTGGTAACTCCATCAAAAAAATCAAAAAAATAAAATAAAATAAAATTAAAGAGAAATAATTCATCCTATGGTGAAAACCACCCCTGGTGGTGCCTTGGACAAGTACATTTGGTGAAAACTTGTTACCAGGCACCATTTGTAGAAGGGCTTAATCATTATCTACCTGGTGTCCTAGTTACTTTGTGCTTCTATTTGTCTCATCCTCACATACTCACCCATCCCATCTTTGGCCACTCAGTACGTATCTTGGTTGAGCATTAGACAATGTACATTGGTTGTCCCCATCCTGAGCTTTCATCCTAATTTGAGCTTATCTCATTCTATGTCACCACCTAGGATCATCCATTGTGTCGGTCTTCACCTAAATCCTATCTTGCTACATCCGTCAGTTGAACTACGATGCCCCTGAGTTGTCATGTAGGCAAGGTTGATCATTTGATTCACCCCTGGGGTATTTTTCCATCATTATCGGTCACCATTGTTTTCTTTTCACTTTATCCATGGTCTTTTATAGAACTATGAGGGCTTTGCGCTTTCACGTAGGCAAGGCTAATCTATGATTTGCCCCTGAGCCCCTAGGTTTGTAGGTTGTGTCGGTCTTTTGTGCTTTGTTATCAAGTTATGCCCACATCTAACTAGTTCTTAATAAACAAAATTCCCTCATGTTGCAAAATCTAGTCCATGAATAACGTCTCACGTCAATTGGGTCACTATAGTTTAGCATCCATCTTTGGTCTCAACAAGATGAATCCTTCCTAGCATACCTCATCAATCCCATCCATCACCTTGATCCTATGGAAAAGGACCTGTTGTCTTGATTATGATCTCTAGATGCTTTTGAATTTTTTTTATCATTTTGGTTCCTTACCATCACCTATCAGGGTTGCCTTGATCCACCATACCATGGCGTACCTTGACTTCCTAACATGGGGGCATACCTTGATTGTTTGTTTTGATTGCTATCTTCTCAGTTATCCCTCATAAGACCCACCAAGATCTCTAAGGTCTTGTGTGACGCTGGGACAAATTTGTGTGTTTGTGGTTATCTCAACAGCAGGCTCGACTGAGGTCATCATGACTTTGAGGTGTTGAGGATAACCTTCTTGTTTGTTGTGTTTGTTTCATGCATAGAATACTCATTCGCCTTGATCTTCCATATCAAGGTACTTGATATCCAATGCTATAGTAAAAATCAATGCTCCAAAGATAGAAAAATCACATTTTAACTACATTTTCATCACTTCGCATGCACCCTTCATTTCCACCATGACCATCACCATGACTTCTGATTTTGGTTGTGCAAGTACTCTCGTTCTCTTTCCTCTTGAGTCCTCTTCCCCTCAGGATATTAATGGTTTTTTTTTTTGGAAAATGCACTCCTCCATATGCCTATCGCCTATCCACATTCTCATGACGGTCTTTATTGACACTTAGGTGCATTATAAACATTTACCTTTCATTCATATTCCACATGAACATGTCCATCCATAAATCATAATCATAAAACATACATAAATCGTCCATCCACATGAACATGTGCATCCATAAATTATAATCATAAAACATATATAAATCATCCATCCACATGAACATGTGCATCTATAATTCATAATCATAAAACATACATAAATCATCCATCCACATGAACATATGCATCCATAAATCATAAATCATAAAAGAATTTACATAATCACTCGTCCACATGAACATGTGCATCCATAAATCATAAACCATAAAGCATACATAATTATCCATTTACATAAACAAATGTGCATCCATCATCATAATCATACTGACATACATATATATCCATAAATCATAATCATAAAAACATATATAATCATGAACATATACGTCCATAAATCATAATCATAAAGCATAAATCATCCATCCATATAAACATGTGTATATATATGAAACCACATCATAAATCATCCCATATAGCCGGATACAACGAACATCATGCCTAGTGTCAATAAAGGCCCTCACATAATCAAAATAATAAATATCATATCATAATAAAATGCATCTCCATCATATATCACCAAATAAGATACAAAATCTAGAGATGTTGATCACCTCTGATCTCTGGCAACATGAACAAAATACCCATTTTGTATCTGCCAAAAAAAATCAATGTCCTGCCTGCTGCATCTGCCAGCTCTACTGTGAGCTGCCCACATCTGATCTCTGCGGAGACTAAAGTACTGGCCCTCTGTGCACTGGAGTCCCCTAGTACTCACGGGTAGGAGTCCCCTCATAACTGCCATATGGAGATGGAGTCTGCCGATAGTCACTAAATCCCCTGTTGTGTGTCCCTAATGACTGGGACGGCCCTGGTGGCTGTGGGGCCTGATTGACGTAGCACGCCGTGCACTACGCTGGATCCAAAATGACTTGCTCATATACACCCCTCCAATAGCTCGTCTGCTGCATGAACTCATCCCTCTGCCCAGCTATCTGTCTCGTGGCATTCCGCTCATGCCTATACCAATCTCGATCTGCACTGATAGCCCGCCGCTCCTATACCCAGGCCTCCTGAGCTAGTATCAACTATTGTATCTACACTGTGCCCTTGTCCCTCTTCGCCTGCAATTCCTGTAACTATGTGTATAGTTCTTAAACATCTACCCCTGGTCCTCCCCCCTCAATCAGCCCCCTCTGCAACTGAGCCTGTGCTGCATCCCTCTCACTCTGTATTGTCTACATCCGCAACTCTATGGCATCCCTCTCCCTCTATGTAGCCTGTCCCTGCGCCACTGCTGCATCTCTATCTCTTTGCAAGGCCTTCAATCTCAGCTTAGCCACATCCTGTTCTCATCGCAAGCTAGATGCCTATGATGTCGTTGTATCTCTCTCTCTACAAAGAGACTATACCTCTGCCTTGGCTACCTGTCTCTCACTTTGTGCTACCTAGACCTGCGCCTGTAACGTATCCCTCCCTGCCTCCAACACCTCCACCTGTGCCTGTGCTACATCTCTCTCTGCCTCCACTGTGTGCACCCTATCCCTAAGATCATCTAGTTCCCTCTACACACTCTTTGCATCCACTGCACCCCCTATCCCCCTGCTGACAACCTGCTGTGTTTCCCCCTTTCCCACCAAACCAAATCCCTCCATCTACATCATCTAAATCTGCACCTCTACTCACAATCTCTCCACCTTAGCCTGTAGATCCATAGCCTCATTGTGGCTCTCATCTCTCTCTCTCAACAATATCCTCTCCTGCTCTGATACTAGCCTGACCAACTTTATGTAGTCTCTCTCACCTTGAGCAAATTGAGCCCGCAACTCATCCCTCTCCACCTCTACTCTGATCTGCTCTACCTCTATCTCCCGCACTCGCTGCTCACTCCATCGCAGTCTCTCCACTGTTTCTCTCAGTACCACCCATGGATCCTACCCTCTGGGTGGTACTGCTCCTAGCGGTGCTACATCGTGCACATCTGAATCGACCTCCATCTATCACAGATGGTACCCCTCACTCTCTGTTGATAGCTCCATCTCATCCACCTTTATCGCCCTGGGCACTCCCTGCTACTGCTATCCTCCTCTGGCTCCATCTGTCCCATACCCCTCCTCCCCTCCAGCTATCTCCTATCCCCCTGCCCTCCTAGGTCTTTGTCTGCTTCTTGTCCTCGGATAGCCCTGGCTATCTCCTATCCCCCCTCCACCCCTCTGGCCCCGCTGGCCTCGCCCTGTGTACCTTGTGGCTCTCCTCCTTAGGCTCTCGGCCTCCTCTCCTGTTGACCCCGCCCTCAGGCTCTCAGCATCCTCTCTGCCACCTCCTCAACCTCATCCTCTTATACCTCCTCAGCCTCAACCCCTCCCCCCTCTGCCGCATCCCCCCACCCTCTACTCTATCTGCCTCCTATCCTTCGATAGCCCTGGCTGTCTCCTGTCCCCCCTCCTCCCCTCTAGCCCCACTGGCCTCACCCTATGTACCCTATGACTCTCCTCCTTGGGCTCCCGGCCTCCTCTCCTGTTGACCCCACCCTCAGGCTCTCGACCTCCTCTCTGCCACCTCCTTAGCCTCATCCTCTGCCATGTCCTCAGCCTCAACCCCTCCCTCCTCTGCTGCATCCCCCCACCCTCTGCTCCGCCTCCTCCTTGGCCCCTCCACTGTCGTCTCCTCCTCTGACCTCCTATCACCTGCTCCTATGCCCCTCATCCTCCTCTCCATCCTCTTAGTGGTCTTTGCAAACTAAATGCCTGCAATTGCCTCTCATCCTCTGACCCAAATCCTCGTGCCTCCTCAATCGACACTGCTGGTGTAATCCGCTTAGGCGGATGTTGCCTGAACTACTCATCATACTGCCTTGTCGTCTCTGCATCTCATGGACCCTCTCACCTATCAAGATAGGCCCCAAACACCAGTACCTCAATATCACCCCACACGCTATGCAAATCTAATGTTGCTCCCCATGGCCGCTCCCGTGTCAGTCGTCAAAATGTCACTCGGCCTATCAGAATATCCTGTCTCACTTCGAATTGCCTTGTCACCTGATCCGGTCGATGCAACTCCACTACTCGTGGCCTGCTCCTAATCATGTAACATCATGTAAAGAAGTAACCACTATGCAACTCCTCCTCCCTCGACCACCCCCTAAATTGCCACATCATGTATGGCCTCCACACTATATCCACTGCCTACACCTCATCAAATTGTCTCCTTCACATGTCTACCTCCTGTATCTGCTCCCCACCACCATGCTATAGCCTCCCTATCATCATGCTCATCAACTCTCACTATAATTGGCTTGGTCATGCGAATATGCTCCCAGGCCCACACCTGTAGTAGTGTGACGTGTGTCACACTCAACTGCTGCCGGTAACAAATCACGTGCATGTCTCAATACAACTGTGCTAACATGCAAGTCCCCCACGTGAACTGTCCCTCTTGGCCCTTGATGATGTGATGAATCACCTTGACCATCCTCATGTGAAGAAACTGACCACTCTGATCTGGCAGAAGTATACCACTAATCAACCCCATCAGGTACAGTGATAGTACCGGTACTCTGCATGACAGTAACCTGTCTACATCCAGCTGCTGTCGCTACATTGGTAGCTTGTCATCACCAAACACTACTTGTAGAGACTCGTCTAGTGTCTCCCCCTCTAACCAACACTTTCTAATCGGGAGCCCTGATATCAGGAGCCTCAGGATCTGCCATATATCTTCTAGTGTCACCATCATCTCCTCTATCAGTAGGTGAAAGGTCGACGTCGCCGAATCCCACCACTCTATCAACGTTGTCAACATGGCCCCGTGGGCCTTGACCATCAGATATGCCATCATATGAAGTAGTCCTGCCTCTGCTAGCCTTTGGCGATCCTCTCCATTCCTCCTCACTATACACCTCTTTAGCACCTTTGATCGTCTCTTTCGCATCCGCAAAATGCCCATTTTTTGCATGTACACAATTCCCTTTATCATTTTCAAAATTCCCCTCATCATTTTTAGGTTTCCTATCCATACCTTTTTTTACATCCCCACGCTTCCCCACATTGGCAGACCTGCCCCCGCGACGAACCCACCTCTATGGCGGTGGACCCGCCCCTGAGGTGGCAGACCTGTCTGCCCATGGTGGCGGACGCGCCCCCGCAGGTGGAAGACCTGCCCCCATAGTGGCATACCCATCCAAGTGAGCAGCTGCTTGGTTCGGCCCACCCCCCACAGATTCCAAAAAATATTAAATATTAAATATCCACCTCCTACCCATTTTTTTTCTGCCTTCCCAAACAAAATCCACATTTTTTGTTTTTCCAAAACACTTACATAAATGACTCAAAATCAAAAAGCTAATTTTTGGGCTAACCTGGCATGGTACGACACGGTGGGTGAAGAATATCTGCCTCTCATCTGCTTGATGAATGATGTCACTATCGTACTCTGACATCGTGCCCGATCTCTCTCGCCTCCTCTTCTTCCTCTCCTCCTTCTCCACATTTGCTAGCTGTCACAATGAGAAAATGTAATTCTCCAATTACCTTTTATTACCTTTTTCCCTTTTATTTTCCCTTTTCAAATCAAAGGTCTTTTTTTTTTCTTTTTATTTACCACAAATTCTTCCAACTAATTCATCTAGCCTCTTTCTTCCCGAGTCCGCCATTTGCACACCCTTTACACTATTGACTCTATTCAAAGCCCACTCTTCTTGATTTTTTGTGCTCTTCCCAACAACATATACCACTCCTTACTTTTGAGAAGTTGACCGGGACCCCTTTTTCTTCCCTGTTCGTCTTCTCGAGGGGGCATACCCTACCATTCTCTCCTAGCCCGTCGCTTTAAGCCTACCTTCACTAGATTGGGGAATCCTCTTCACATTGCATCCATTTGGGTAGCTCACCCCCCCATGCTGGGGCATCTCTTTTCTGATCTCTTCCTCTATAGAGTCATCTGCATTCTATTTTTCTACGAAACCCTATTATACTAATAGTATTTCAAAGAGGGGAAAAATGTAAACATCTAAATTTGACCACTTCCATATGGTCAAAGATGTCCCCTTATTCATCCATTTGCTTATCCCCTCTATTAATATTAATTAAATTAGTTATTTAATTAATACCTTGTGTCTTACATAGGGTTCATAAAGTATTTAATTTAATAAATACTTTACCCCTCTTTCTCCTCTAAATTAAATAAATACACCATTTTATTTAATTTAGTCGTATTACCTTTTTAGAATTTAAATTCATTTTTTAATTCCTCTTTTTTTCTCTCATTGTCACATCCTCCAACTTTTGCAAGTTGGTCCCTAATCCATATTAACCCCTTCATCTTCTTCTAATTAACTATGGTTAGCATATGCACACCCCTAATCATCATTAGGGTCACATCCTCCATAATCTCCCACTTGCTTCTAATAAGTCATTAGTCCATCTAATTAAGTACTTGCACAACTTTAATCATATGGTTAGACCAACCTAATCCTTTTCCTATTTATGATATGTGTCCTTAGTCAACCTTATTAAAGGATTTCTCCTTTTGGGCAAGGCACTCCACTTCCCCATGTGAATTTTTAATTCACTTTTTAATCCCCCAATGCACTCAAAAGGAATTTTTCAATTCCTTCACTTCTTCCCACATGTCCTCTCTTTATTCTTTATTTTTTCCCCTCTCCCCATAAGGATATTTGAGGAATTTTTAATTCCTCACATGTCCTCTCACCCACATGGGACAAGGACATCCTTTATGAAGATATCTTGACCAAATCCCTATGGTCCTTTGAAGTACATCCATGTCATGTACTTCTCTTACACCTCATACCCACCTCATCTTTCTTAAGCCTCTCCCCTTGCCACATGTTAAGATGTGAGGGCTTGTGAGTTCTCAACTCACCATAGCCCTACATCTTGGCCATGTTGGGATCAATCTCAACCGTCCATTTCTTCTTGGAATTCTCAAAATTCCTATAAATACTCCCTCTTTTCTCTCATTTTAGGGGAGATCATTTTGCTAGCCAAATTCTTGCAATTTTGTTTCTCAATCTACACTTAGCCATTTGCATCCATTTTGTCCAACTATCTTGCATCTACTTTCCATCAAGGAGCATACATCTCATCTACAATTGAAGGGCCAACCAAAGAACAACTCTACAAGGTAAAAGGTTCCATTTTTATGTTGTTAAGTTCATCATTTGCCCAATCTTGAAGTGTAGGGTGTTGTTTAGTTGTTATTTGGAGTCTATTTAGTTTGTTGCTCATCCTTTTAACGATTATATTCACCCTATCACAATACCCATTGATTAATATCCTCTTCAAGTTGTTCTTATCCCAAAGTTCCCCTAGACTAAAAGGTTATGTTGTGCAGTTTTGCATACACGCCCCACTTGGAGTAGGGACCCTCTTTTCGGATGTCTTTTGACCTTTGGTTTTATTGTTTTTTTTTTGGGTCTTGACATGTCATTTTTGTTGGCTTTGATCTTTCCCTGAGGCTTGAATTGGCTAAAATTGAGTTTTAAGCAAAATCTCGGTTTCTGCCTGATTTCGAGATTTTTCGGTTCTGACGGATTTTCCCGAACTGCGCTAAAATCCCAAACTTTGTTAAGTTCCCGGTTTCTTCCTTTCCGCGAAATTTTTTTCTATTCGGATTTTCATGTATGTTGAGATTTTCCAAAATTTCGTCCTGGGCTCGGGTTTCCAGATTTGTTAGACGCGTCTTGTTGCTCATTAACTTCATCATTCATTTGCTTGCTGCTCTGGCGATTGAGGGTTTTCATTCGAGCTTTGAGGATTGATTCTGAGTTGCTTGCGTGTGGATTGATTGAGGCAATGGGTAAAGTTTTCATTGCTTGGGCATGCTTGCTTCGTGGTTGCTTCTTCGAGTTTGAGTTCGTCTGTGATAATCCATGGTAGGTTATCGGTGGCCCTTCTTATTTGTTTGCGTAATGATGAGTTTTCTCAGTTGATTAATTGTCATGTCGGGTCAGCCCATGTTTGGCCACGTTTCCCTTCTTATCGAGTCAGGGTTTGACCTGTTTCTTCATGAAATCTCATCACCCGCGCCCCATGAGCTTGTATTTATCCATTAGATGATGGAGGCATTCATTTGGAAGAGGTTCTGGGTCAGATTGTTTGCCGTCTTGGTGCGTAATTTTCCATCTGCGAAGTTAGGGTTTTTCTTGGTACTCGGCCCAGAATAACAGATTTGTTATGATTTGCCAATCTTTCCCTTGTATTACGCTAACCCCCGCTTTGAGAGGATTCAGAGTGCCTTAGACTGATCTTTATCAATGGTATTTTAAACCTCAAGCTTACTCTAGTTTTAATGGCGGGGGGTTTTTTCATGAAAATTAGGGCATCGCCATTTCACCATGTGGGCTAGTCCTTTGAAAGCTTCGAGAACTTGAAATCATTTATATTTTGAATCTTGTTGGTTAGCGTCAATTTTGAAGTCATTCGAATCCCAATTAGCAAGGTGTTGCATGAACATTCAATCACTGGTTCGCGTGTCGCCGGTTGTCGGGTTCCCGTGGTGTCCGTGGAATTTCCGCACACTCGGATTTTTCCAGTTTTGGCTAATTCCGCGGAATGTGGCAATTTTCGGAACATTTCGAATTGTCCGCGAAAATCTGTCCCATCTAGATTTTTTCGGGATTCCTATTTGGTTTTATCCTTTTTATTTTCTGAAGATAGGATTAATGGAGTGAATGTTAAATGCCATTTTCTTGTTGCTAATGAACAAATTATATGATAATCTAGTGACCTTTTGGCTGAACTAACAATTTATGTGGCTGATGATGCTTTGGCAGTGAGAATCCGTTTGGGTCGGATTTCCCCGAAATTCTGCCCCAACTAGATTTTCCCGGTTTGCATGGTTTTTCTGGACTGCTTTATTCTCCCAAATTTTTGAAGATTGGCATTTTGTGATGGGTTTTAATTGCCTTATATGATTTCTTGCTAATCTTTTGGTTGGAATATACACAATAATTGGATACTTATGATGATTTCTTATGAATGTAGGTCGAATCAAGCAAGCCTACAGCTAGAAAATCTAAGGGTGACATAGAGGGGTCCTCCATCTCCGAGGTAGAAAAACTAAGATTGGATACCAAAAGTTAGTTACCAGAAAGCAAGATATCTTCCGTGTGGTCTGAGGTGTCTGACACCAATGTGGGGGCCTGGAGATACGAGGAGTTCAAGCAAAGGACAGCTGAGAAGAATCTGTCAGTGCTAAGGAATGGCATGATGAAGTCTAGACTGGTGCATGTGGCAGGGTTCCCTCCAGCGATCCAGTGCTATGAGTTGATCTTAGAGTGTGCCCGGCAATACGACTTCGATACACGAAGGGTCGTCAGTACTGAGGGAAGAGTCTTGGCCAACTTCAGCCCTGTCTCCATTGCCCAGACCTTTGACATGCCTGATCTACCTTCAGTATGTGCTCTAAACATGGACTTGGCTAGGACAAATTATGAGAATGAGCCCATCAAATCTCAACAGATGATCAACTCTTGGTTGGAGAAGCCAAAGTCACACTATTCCAAACTCCCCAAGTAGTTGCATAGAGTCAAATTCAGGTCTGACATTTTTATGATGTGATAACATTCCTGAGCAGGGTAGCTGGTTTGAAGACTGCTGGTGTGTTAGAGATTTGGATGGTCCATGTGATCACCAAAATTGAATAGGGAACCAACTACCATTGGGCAGGGCTTATTAGTTCTGAAATTGACAAACAGCTAAGGAATGTCCTAGAGACTAAGAAATTCACCATGTCCTCCTATGTCATGTAAGTGCTTGCCAGATTCTACCCATACAGGGGTTTGAGTCCATGAGGGACATTTGGATAGGACATAGTCTATGAGATCTATCCAGAACTGCACCTAGGACACTGGGACTACAGAAGGGCCAATGATATGTTCACTATGCATATTACTTGGATGCTTCAAAATGTTGAGCATGTAAGGTTGTCGGATGGAGCCAAAGGATTGATAAAGAATTATGGGGCTTGGTTCATTCAATTTCCCACCTTCACCTACCTTAGAATTGATGGATGACCGGTCGCTCCATACAGGTTACCTAGGTATCCCATAGATCACATTGGGCTATTGGAGATTGTCAGATAGATTTGTGAGTTTGATGCCATTGTAAAGAAGGAAAAGAATAAGACAGGCTTTGGTGGAGATTTCCCTCTTGGAATTGGTGTAGCAGAAGTGTGCCCTTCCATCCAGTTAGCACACACTGTAGGAGATGAATTGGTAGCATATGGTTTCTCCTTCCACTCCAAAAGGATGAACTTTGATATCACAGGAGAGGCACAGAAGAAGGCCACTAGGGAGTACCGACATAAAGGTGACCTAGAGGACTATTGGGCTAATATTAAGGATGACCTAGAAGCAAGAAAGAAGAGGTACTCTAGGCTCCCTGTTGATGCAATCAGATAGTATAATGTCAAGTTGATCCCGAACCAACTGGAGGATGATGGAAACCTGGTGCAGGATCATGCCTATGAAGCTGTGAAGGACAGGTCGATCGGGGAAATCAATTGGAATGAAGATGAGGTCACAGAGTTAGAGGACCTAATGGCCCCGGTCATGAAATTTACTTCTTCTTGGTTGAAACACAAGGTTTGGGAGCTAGAAAGTGAGAAGGTGACCTGTACCTTCAATTTGATGGGAGACCTCAATCCCATGTCTACTTCAAAGGAATCCGGGGATGATGACCCCAAAGGGAAAACTCAAAAGAGCTCACCTTTCAAGATAAAGATTAGAGGCCCCAAGGAAAGTGAGCTAGAACCCAAAAGGAAGCCCAAGGGAAAGAAGAGAAGTCAGGCCTTGAAGATTGACAGACCCTTTGATGAGGAAGAATTGGAGAAAGTAGAAGAAGAAAGTGCTCCTCCACCACCAAAGAAGACCAGAACAACCAGGACTTCAAAGAAGAAGGTCCAGGATACATCAAACAATGAGCCTCCTATTGTGGATGTTGAGAGTTCAGGAGGGGAAAAGACCAAGGTCTATATGAGAAGATCAAGGACTTCATCCCCTAAGGAGCCAATGTAAAAGAAGGACCTTTCTCCGTAGATGACAAATGTAGAGCCATCTAGGGCTGCTTCTCCTCCACCAAGTGCACCTAAGTTGGGAATTCTCGAGGAGCATGAAACTAGTGGAGAGGTGGAGCCATTCAAGGAAGGGACACTCTTTGGTGAAGCAGCCGAGCTTGAGGCCGAAGAGGTAGAAAAGCATCCTTCTCCTCTAGTGATGTATGAAGATTCTCCAGAAATCGGTAGAAGAAATGGATCGCCTGAGCAAGAGGAAGATACCCCAATTAGAACCCCATCACCAGTACAGCAGGAGGTTGAATCTAAGTTAGGTGATCAAGGTGAGCAGCTTTCTGAAAAGGAGGAAGATAAAACAACTAAAAAGGAAGAGGAGAAAATAACATAACAACAAGAAGAAGCAAGAATAGAGGAAATCTGGGTAGAACTTGCTGCCCCGGATTGGCTTGAAAAGGAGATTGTAAGGAAGAAACAGGTGGTAGTTGAAGAAACTCCCTTGGATTGGGATGAAATGTTGTCCAAAATTGGCAAAGGGAAGAAAAAGAAGGAAGCTAAGGTAGTCTCAAAAGTGGAGAGAGATGAAGCAAACAATAGGGTCGTCCACATTGCCACCCCTGCCACAGACAAAACTAGGGAAGAAGTCACTGGTCAAGATTACAATGTGCAAACTATTAACCTTGGACCAGCATCCATAGAGCAGGACATAGAGGAATATGAAGGGTCCAGTGCTGTGATTATTTGGAGATTGAGAAAGGAGACCCATACCAAGCATGAGTTGAAGAAAGAGAATGAAAGACTTAGGAAATGCTTGGAGGAAGTAATGAAACCCCTGCAGTCTCTCCATCCTTCTTCTTCTGCCACTCCCAGCTTTCTGCCCAAGGAAACCATCTTCGGAATTGAGAAAATGAAAGCCTCAGCTCAAACTATAGTGGATTGGCTGAAGAATGTGCAAATAAAGGGAGATGATATGATTAAGGAAATCTTATCAGTTGGGAAAGATGCAGTCAGAGCTAAAGAACTGCTAGAATATGTGTTGTCCCAAGATAAGGAAGACATTGACCTCTTACTGCAGAAATCCAAGATTATCATGGGACATGGTAAGGATCTACTGGTTGTAGATGGAATTCTTCCTTCTTCTAGGTTAGATGAACCCCGAGAATGGTTTGAGGCTCTACAGATGTGGCAGAAGGCCATGAAGAAGATTCAGAAACGAAAGAAACAAATAGATGGTGATCTTACTGCAGTGTATGATGAATGCATTGCATTCTTTGAGGTCATGACCGGAAGGAGAAAGATTGCCCCAAAATATCTGAGTATAGAACAGCTAAGAGAGTGGTGGCATGAGGTTTATGCCCTAGATTCTAAGAATGTTATAACCGACCACCAGTTAGATGATGCAGCCACCTACCTGGTAGTAATGGATAAGTACCAGGCCAACAAGGAGGATTGGGATAAGACTGTTAAATAGTCAAAGGAGGAGATTGGCTCCATTGAGTGTTGGCTTAGGATATTACCTTGGCCACCTGTCACGAAATTGGATAGAGCATTCTTGAAGGTTCAGGGATCATTGGCTCAAAGTAAGGATAAGGGAAGTGGCAGTTAATGCCTATTTTGAGATTTATGCTTCCCTATTATCATAGGGCATGCATTGGACCAGACTACATTGGGGATTGTGTCAAGGCCAACCTTGATGATGGATGGCATTTAATGTGTGCCTTATTCTGATTTCTAAGGCTGACTTATTTTGGTGGTTATTCTTATTTTGTAAATGTTTGGCTGGGCCGACATATCTTGGGATTTTGCTATAAAAGGCACTCTTGCCTCATTGTAAAGAGTTAGCTAGGAGGTAATAGAGATAAGTAAGAGTAGAAAAGAGCTAGAGTATTTTGTAGGAGTAATATTCAATTTCTTGAGGCAAATACTGTATCAGAACAGTGGAATTGTTGCAACAATTTGATGATCTAATACAATTGAAGGCATTGTGGTTTTCTTGGTGAAATCTCTTGTGTTAGTTTATCTCACATGGTTCTTATTGTTTTATCTTCCAAATTGCTTAAAGATTTAGGGTTTAGTGTTCAGAAATAAGTTAGTTTTAGTTTGGTGAATGATGTTTATGATTTCATATTTGGAATGTTTGTAGCAATCTCTGGTCTATACTCCCAATAACTATCTGATTGTAGTAGGCTGGTAAAGTCAACCTGGACCATATATTTAAGTGTGTTTAAGTTCGATTGTAGATGAATGTCTATGATTTGAAAACCTATATACCTTAGAAGATTGCACCGTTCTTGTGATATCGCATTGTGGGTTAAGCAGGAATTGGTTTTTGAAATTGGTCCATTTCAGATATCTGTCATTTGCATTGTTCATTCTAGGAATAGTTTAGATCTAATAAAATCTTTGCACCCCTATCTTTTGCCATTTCTTTATCATTTGGTTAGATTTAGGATTAGAGATCATTATATTGCAAAATCTGATAAATTGAAAGGTACAGTTTGCTTGTAGTAAGGTTCCTTTGTGATTACCAGCATTTTCACATATTATCTGAGTTGTTTATGCATTGTCATGACCTAACACCCGAGAGACCTTGGGGTGATTTTCAGTGATTTATTATTGAAAATAACCTTTCAAGAGAGATAGAATATTGTATTCTGTCTGAGTTGTTGCTGTGTAGAAAACATCATCAACATGTTATAGGGCCCATGTTCTTGATTGTATCCTATTGTGGTTTATGAAATGAAGATGGGGGCATACTGCCTACATTAAGCATAGTGCTCATCTCGTAGTTCCAACCTTTGTTAATGATATTGAACTTAGCAAGAGTGGAGTTAATGGTGGAAGATAGATTGGAAGATATAAGGAGTGTGTTCGGAACAACATAGGAATAATATGAAGTGGAATTGGAAGGAACCACTTCAACTCCAGGACAATGTTGAGAATGGGGGAATGAAGCCTTAAGAGCATGAAAATACTCAAAGGAATGTGGATCAACATGGATGGTAACCTTGATTTGATTATGTGGGAATTTAAGGAACTGATGGAGGTGGATGGAATAGACTGCATGGCATGGATCCATGGGCGACTAAGGAGATAATTATATGGAAGGTCAAGATCAAGGACATGACATTTGTATACTAGATAGCTGGACCGACCTAAATGGGAAGGAAAATGGTGCCCTCTAAATCTCACTTTGCATTATCATAGGCTTCGATTGTGATCACCTAATTGTCCAAGGTAGATTGAGTATATCCCACCTATTTAATGAAATTTAATGTACAAGTTGAGGGATAAACTATTATCTAACAAGACCCTCTTCACCTTATGCTTGGTGATAAGGACTTCAAAATGGAGGGAACAATTGTGAGTGTAGACACCTAAAAATGGTCTAGAGAATCTAATTAATTAAATATGACTTATTTGATTAATTAATCTTAAATTCATCTACTTAGTAAATAAATAGAAATATTTATTTATATTAAGTTCATTATTAATTCTTCTATTTCTCTCCTAATTAAATAAACAAAATTAAAAACATTGTTTTATTTAATTATTATCATTTTCATCATATTATTTCTCTCTTAATTAAATAAACAAAATTAAAAACTTTGTTTTATTTAGTTATTATCATTATTACTTCTTTTATACTTCTATCATAAATTAAATACACAACTTAAATAATTTGTGTTATTTAATTACTTTATCACATTTCTTCTTAATTAAATAAATATATCTAAAATCTTTTATTTAATTATCATCTTTCCTTTTGTTTTAATTTAATAAACAAACTCTATAGTTTGATTTATTAAATTATTTATTCCCCATTTGCTAAATTTAAATAAATTAAAATTATTTAAATTAATGCATAAATCATTTACCACTATTCACTCACCAATAAAATTAGATTTTTAAAATCTAATTAATTCTACTGCCATTCACGGGAAGAGCTTCGGGGACAAACCTGCAGGAAGTCCTCTCAATCTTCTTCCACCCATCTCTCCTCTCATCTTGCCTAGTGTTTTCATGGGGAGGAACAAGCCTTCATGATTAGCTCCATCTTCTCATCCTATGCCATTCAATTCTCTAGATTGAATCCCAGCCTCTTATCCCGTATCCCTGTGTAAATGTGTTGCCGTAAAAGCTATAAATACAACTCTTTGGCTACAGGAAATGGATCCCAACTTGTGAAATCTTACTCTATAGGTTTTCCAAACATCCAAGCATTCAAGCAATCAAGTATCAAGCATTCATCCAGCATCCATCAAGCATCTGTCAAGCATCCAGCATTTGCAATCATGGCAGCAATCACAGTAGTTTTAATCATTTAATCATATAGGAATAGAATAATTCAATTCTCATTCTCTAAGCTTCATTTCAATAGTCTAATTAGCTTCTAAATCTGAGAGAAAAGTAGATTAGAGAGATCTTTAGAGTTAGAGAGCAATAGGATAGATTTTTGAAGATTTTTAGTTTAAATTAGTTTAGATTTCTTAAATCTTAGATGCAATGTCTTATTTAGAGGTGTAGATGCATTGTTTAGATGTTTAACTCATTCCTACACTTACAATTTGGCACCCACCATGGGGCCTAACCCCATATTTTGCTTTATTTTTGAGAAAAGTGTCCTACAGGTATCGGCGTGATAGTTTTCGCAGAACCGTGACTTTTTGCAGCGTGCCAATTGAATTTTATAGCGCGCCAATGTTCTATTTCAGTGCGTCGGGTTTTAATTGTAACGCACCGTGTCACTATTGTAGTGCGCCACGTCACTGTTTCAGCGCGCCGCTTCACTATCCTTAAAATCATTTTTTTAATCTGGATCCGACGCGTCTGCGGCTAGATTTTGTTGTCTAATTTTTTATTAAAATTTATCAATCCTAGGATAGAAATGGATAAAAATTGATCAATCCTAGGATAGAAACTTCACATTTTCTTGTGGGATTAAAATTGAACATCATGCTATTATGGAGCAATATCTCCATATAGATTAGCTAATTTGTCATTTGGGTTTTAAAAGTGAACAAAATTTCTCTGCTATGATTGGGTGATAGGTTTATGCTCTCCCCTTTACTGGGTGCATCAGAATACCAAACTCACTTTTCTTTACGCATTTTAAAGATTTTTAAAAACCTTTAGATAGGCCTGCTGTAGTGGGAAAAAGTACTTACCCTACGGGAATGACCTGAGTGGGGACAACCAAAAACTATGGTATTCCAACCCACTTAAAAATTTATGTGAATTTGGGGAAACCTTCTTTCAATGGAAGTGTGCAGGATAACCATCCCCAAAATCTTTGTTCTAAAGATTGGGAGGTCTCTTGAGGGATTTTATCTATTTTTCGCTTTGAACGAAAATCCTATCTAAGAACCTAGAAATAGAAGCATGCTTGTCAGTTTCTAAACATTGTAATACTCGGCGGTGCAGGGGCGGGGAAGAATCTACCCTCAAGCACTCACCATATAATTGCCAAGGACTATTTGCTCAGGGGATCTAGTATCCACTTCCGTCACTCTGAGTACGCACCTAGAAAAGACAAAAACATGGGTGCCCTTTAGGGGGTGACATGGCTTTGTAAGTCGACGCAATTCCAAGCTATGGGCCGTTCGAGTATATAACGATGACATTTTGTCTCTAGGAGTGAGTCTATCTGAAGTGTCTTATCTGTTATAAACCAGTGAAAATCAAAAAGAATCATGCTTGATTCTTAAGAACATACACTATCTGTTTAAATTATAGGATTTTTAAAGTCAACCATTCTATTCTTGCTTACTGTGTTTTCTCTCATTAAATTCAGATAAGATCATCACAAAAATATTCAAAATCAAAACACTTGTGGAATTCTCATGATTCGAGATTGGGTATCCACCAATTTTGTCAAAAAATCTCTTGTCAAACGAATTAGAAAACCAAAGAAAACACTTGCATACAAACAACTTCTGAGAAAAAAATGATTTCTATATCAAAGCAAGAAAGTTCTACTCCAACATAGGACTTTTATTCATAGGTATCACGATTTCTCTAGAGGTTATATGGATGACTATGCTATAGCTCCCTTAGATTCACAAGCATTTTATCAAAGAAGGGCTCTTAGGCAACACCATAATCATAGTCAAAGAATTTTTCCAGAATACATCCCACAACCAGCCATACAATACGATACCAGACCAAGTGAGTTTCATAGAATAAGATAGTTTTCTATCTTAGCACCTCATGGTTCTGTTTTAGTGCTTTGGGTCTCTGTTCTAGCACATCACTTCTCTGTTTTAGCACTTTGGGTCTCTGTTCTAGTGTATCAAGTCTCTGTTTTAGCGCTTTAGGTCTCTGTTCCAGTGTGTCACTTCTCTGTTTTAGCGCTTTAGGTCTCTATTCCAGCGCGTCACTTCTCTATTTTAACACTTTGGGTCTCTGTTCCAGCACGTCAAGTCTCTGTTTTAGCACTTTAGGTCTCTGTTCCAGTGCTTTACTGCTCCATTTTAGTGCTTTGAGTCTCTATTCCAACGCGTCACTGTTCTGTTTTAGCGCACCATGTCTCTATTTTAGCGCTCCAGAAAGTCAGAAAAATAGAGCGTTGGTAAGACATTTTGTTAGTTTTCCCATATCGATAACAAGGTTTTCATCAGTCCAAAACATTTTTTTTGCACAGTCCAAAGCACTTGAATCATACAGAAAGAAAACTTTACCATTACGCTTAGATCTTGAAACATCTTGCAAAGTGTCCTTATCACTAAAACTGAGATTTTCTGTCAAATTTTCCCTATCAAGGATTTTTATCATCCTTCCATCATGAAACTATACATGACTAAATCAGATTTTAAATCAAAAACCTCGACACTTACCCAATCAAAAATCCAAGATCAAAGTCTAGAGTAAAACTTTAACGTTTGTATGCCTATTTTCACACGAGCAGCATATCAAAGAAAACAACAAGAAGAAAATGAAAGAATAGCAGCCATAGCTGAAGAAAACCCTTGGGGATGATATAGCAACACTAATCCTCTCACTAATTCACAAGAGAAGGAAATAACTGCAGAAGAAATCGAGAAAGTTCAGCAAGACCCTCATTTCCATAAATTTATGAAAAAGATGTTAGAGCAAGATATGGAAAAGTATCTTCTATTATTAGATGACAAAGTTGCTAAGCTTCCTAAAGACTTTGATGTCAATCAACTCAAGGAAATGACCACACCCTAGATAACTAGTATGGAAAACCCAAATCAAATAGATGCTTTGACAAAACAAATCTAACAATTACAATTGCAGTTCCAAAATATCCAACAAGGGCCAACAAAAAGATATTCCTTACAAGACATTTGCCCTTATCCATTCGATCCAAGCATTAACATGATACCATTCCCATGGTATTGTGAATACCCAATGTACAACAAATACAATGGAAGAACCGATCCATTTGATCATGTACGGGAATTTCGAGCCATGAGCATAGAGTTTGCACACGAGGACTCTTACTTACTACGATTATTTCCAAGAAGCTTAGGAAACACTTGCATGGAGTAGTTTTCTAAATTGGAACCTGGAATCCAATATTTTGAAGAACTAATCAATAGGTTCATAACACACTTTTCATTCAACATCCAACATGGGGTGACCTTAAAAGAACTCTACAACACCAAACAAGCAAAGGGTGAAAAGTTTCTTTCCTTTCTCCAACGATGGAGAAGGCTATTTGCTAAATACCCTAGATCTATTCCTGAAGAGGAGAAGATAGAGATGTTCATTGATAACTTAGTAGATGACATGAATTACAGATTGGACTTACAATGTCCATCTACATTTGAACAAGTTATCGAAAAGGGGCTTAAAATCAAAGAGGCTCTAATCAAATGAGGAACGATCAAACACTTCATTGAAGGTTCAAACAATAACAATTCTTCTAACAACAACAACGAAAAGCCAAATATTTTGGCAAAAGAACAAGAATACTGATACCATGATTGATACACACACATCTAAACCAGTATTCACCTTGATGCCAACCACTACAAACAAACAAAACAATGGTCTTAATGTCAGACAAAGTAGTGATCAAGGAAATAATCAAACAGTGGAGAAACAAAAACCCAATCATTCCAACGACCATCCAATAAACAAAAATTCACGCCATTAGGACAATCATTGGAATCAGTCCTCAAAGAACTTTTAGATGAAAAACTCATTCAAGTACAAGAGGCTATAAATTGGGACCCTCAAGTCAAACCATCATGGTGGAATGACTTACATTACTGTCACTACCATCAAAATAAAGGCCACATGACTGAAAATTGTTGGCAGTTAAAACATGTGGTACAAGACCTCATAGATCAAAAGAAAGTATTTGTAGAGGGACACCAAACAAACAAAGATCATACGACATTCAAAGATCCTCTACCCAATTATCAAAAGGGAGAATCCTCTTCTACAAACACCAAAGGTAAGAACGTCAGTTATGTTTATGACACAATGATCCTTTGTTTTTCTGCTGCCAAGGACGATGAAGAGTTATGCCACCAAATCAATCAGAACAATGACATTACATCTACCAATTTGGTACAACATATGGACAAATCTAAAAACCAAATTAACGTAATCACACTCAAAGGGAAACAAGAGTACCAACCAGTTAATGCCACAACAAGGACACAATCCAAAGTTATATTGAAAGGAGCATCAATATCATCCCCATCTATGGATCCTCCCTCTAATCAATATAATCTTATCGATCAATTGCAGAAAATACTGGCACAAATATCCATCTTGGAACTTTTAAAGATTTCCCCATCACACAAAGAGGTTCTTGAACAAGCTCTTGTATCAACCATGGTACCTAACAATTTGGATGTGTGTCAGTTCCAAGCTATGGTGGGACATCTATCTGCACCTCATTGCCTTTCATTTTCTGAACATGATGATGTATCACTCACCCATCCACATAATTTTTCCCTTCACATTGAAGTACTCATCCATAAACACCATGTAAAGCATGTCCTGATAGATGGAGGGGCTGGTTTAAATATTTGTACCTTAAAGCTGATTCGTGCACTAGGATACTCAGATGAAGCCATTGATACCAAAAGAAAAATCACAATCAAAGCATATGATGAGGAAGAAAGATCCTCTAAAGGGTTGATCATATTACCCATTCAAGTGGGACCTATGTCCAAAATGTGGTTTGTCAAGTCTTAGATAGAGAATTGACATCAACATACTATTGGGACATCCTTGGATTCATGATATGCAAGCAGTACCTTCCACCTATCATCAATTCCTAAAATTTCCTGTCAATGGACAGGAGGTAACAATTACAGCAGACTATAATGACACCCACGCTTGTCATACATTGAAAACATCTCAGGATACATTGATACCTCACAATAGAGAAGTTAGCACATCAGATACATCTAATGGTGAGAAACAATAAAGCTTCATATCAAAATGGCTTCCAAAACAACAAAAATCACAAGAGTTTAGGGTGGCACAATCTAACCCTTCAAATGTTGAAGAACAATTGGCTTCACTCTCACACCAATTCACCAACATAGTACAAATAAGTGATGAAGGGATAAGTGAATATGGTGTTGGGCACTCTTTCTATCTATCACATATGTTACCCTTCTTACAAACATATGGATAGCCATCTACAACCACCCAAAAATCAGCACAATCTACAACAGCATTAGATGGCAGATTTGTAAAAGCTGGGAACTTAGATGAAGAAACAGAAGATAAGGACATACTAAATTGGCTTTATAGGGATGAGGAAGCTTCCACTTCCATGAGTAATATCTTAGAAACAAATCAATATGGAAAGGGAAAAACTATTCTAGAGAAGATGGGATATTCAGGATAGGGACCTCTTGGGTTAAGGAAACAAGGCATAACAGAACCAATCCAGCCACTCAGGCTCCAACATAAGGATAAAACTGGACTAGGATATACAACAGAACAAGGATCTCTTGACCGAGGGAAACAAAGTGTAATGGAACCGATCCAAGTTCTCACAGTTCAGCAAAATGACAGAGCTGGACTGCGATACACATAAGAAGCAAGAGCAGAAATCACCAATAAAACTATGGAGCATATTCTTCAAATGAGAGATAACTCTGAAACAAATTCAAATGAATATGAGTGGGATAACTTATCAGATGTTTCCTATGAAGATATTCAGATCGATGTTATCAAAAAGTATACCCCCAAACATGAGGAGGGTCAAAGCTCAAGTTTTAATCCTATTATCTTTGCAACACAAAATTTTGATGTCTCAAGTGAAGATGAATGGACATCGATTGAGATAAATGATGTGGAAGAAAATACCTTCGTAGGCCTTGACATAACCACTAACAACCTAGACGAAATTTCCATCCGAGCTTTCACAATCGCTGACCTCAACCCATCTAATGATTCATTGCCTTTACTGCATCCCGAGCTTATCGAATGGGAACCCCAACACCCCATCAATCTCCCTATTTTTGACAATGATTCCACCATTATTAACTACCTTTGCTATGAGGAATCTGATGCTTGTTCTACCAATACTTCTTTTAACGATGCTTTTAGGCAGGAGGATGCCAAGCCTTCCAGTTGCAAAAATATGAATATAAAAAATGGATCTAATGGTGAAAACCATTCTATGGCAGTATTTGATCCTAAAATAGTAAAAACAAAGAATGCATCCAATGGTGAAAACCTCATTGAGGCACCAAAGGATGGAAGGTTTGACATCCTCCCACAACATTACCATGAAAGATCATCATTGTTGATAGAACCCACATAGTCTATTGATATTAGCACAGTAGAGAAAGTAAGAATCCTACACCTGGCAGCATCCATGACAGATACAAAAAAGCCAGATTTTATCAAATTCTTTGAAGAACGATGCATCAATTTTGCATGGTCATACTCTGACATGCCAGGCTTAGACACAGATCTCATTATGCATCACTTATCCTTACCAGCTGGCACTAAACCAGTAAAAAAGAAGCTGAGAAAAATGCATCCACATGTTACATTATTGGTAAAAAGTGATTTGAAGAAACTACTAGATGCTGGATTTATCAGATCCATTGATTATGCTAAATGGATATCCAACATTGTACCTATTTCAAAACTAGATCACACCATCAGAATATGTACTGATTTTTGGGATTTAAATAAAGCATGTCCAAAGGATGATTTTCCTTTGGCAAACATAGACATGATTGTAGATTTAACAGCTGGCCATCAAATGCTATCACTCATGGATGGATTTTCAAGATACAATCAAATAAAAATAGCTCCTGAAGACTAAGAAAAGACAGCATTTACATGTCCATGGGGCACCTTTTGCTGGAATGTCATGCCTTTTAGTTTTAAGAATGCAGGAGCTACATACCAACGAGCTATGACAACAATCTTCCATGACATGATGCACACCTTCATGTAGGACTATGTGGATGATATCTTAGCCAAGTCTCACACTAGGGAAGGACATCTAGAGATACTGGCCAAAATATTTGACAGGTTGGAAAAATTCAAAGTTAGATTAAATCCTAAGAAATGTGTCTTTGGAGTAACATCAGCAAAACTCCTTGGATACATAGTTTCTACAAAAGGAATTGAAGTAGATCCAGCAAAAGTTAAAGCCATCATGGAAATTCCACCTCCTAAGAATATCAGTACATTAAGATCTCTACAAGGCTGACTACAGTCCATCAGAAGATTCATCTCTCAACTAGCAGATCGGTGTCATCCATTCAATCATCTTTTGCATAAAAATGTGTTTTTTAAATGGGATGAACAGTGTGAGAATACTTTCAACCACATCAAGCATTATTTAATGACACCACCAATATTGGTACCACCCAGTGAGGACAAGCCATTGTTACTATATGTCGCAACAACATATATTTCTTTAGGAGCCTTGCTAGCACAAGAAGATAAAGAAGGAAAGAAACAGGCTATATACTATATCAGCAGGACACTCAATGGACATGAAGTAAACTACACCTTCATTGAAAAATCATGCTTAGCAGTAGTATTTGCAACACAAAAATTGTGACACTATATGCTCACTCACACTGTCAAGCTCGTTGCAAAAATTGATCCCCTTAAGTATTTACTGAGCAAAGAAGCTTTAATAGGAAGGTTGGCAAAGTGGGTCATGCTCCTTAGTGAGTTTGACATTTAGTATGTTGAAAGGTGAGCTATCAAAGGACAAGTCATCGCCAACCAATTAGCAGAAGCTCCATTATCAGACTGTCATCCTATGACCATGGAATTTCCTGATGCGGATATCCTCAACATTACAACAAAACCATGGCAACTCTACTTCGATGGATCCTACACACAACATGGATCAGGGGCAAGAATTTTATTTGTCACACCTCTTGGACACACAATTCCATGATCTTATAGGCTTACCTTTCGTTGCACTAACAATGTGGCAGAATATGAAGCTTTGATCCTTGGAATTAGAGTGGCTATTGACTGGAAAATCACATAACTATAGGTGTATGGAGACTCCCAATTAATCATCTATCAAGTCAACAATGATTACCAAACTAAGGATGACACACTGATTTTATAAAAGAGACTGGTAGATGATCTAAGAAAATACTTCATAGAAATCAAATTTGAGTAGATACCAAGATCAGAGAACAAAGCAGTAGATGCCATGGCCACAATAGCATCTCTTCTACAAATGCCTGAAATGCAAGATCGTTATTGATTTATTATAGAACAAGTGTCAAATCCTACATATGCAAATCCCAAATCCCAAACCATAAGCCTTTTGGATAGTGTCCAATCTTCCATTTATGAAGACATTTATACTTATTTAAAAGATAATATCTTACCACCAGATCTTTCTCGCAACCAAAAGTGCAACTTCATACGCCAATCTGCCAAGCATACCATTATTGCTGACACCCTTTACTATTGAGGCCTAGATGGTACTCTTTTGCGTTGTTTAGAACATAACGAATCCGCTTCTGCTTTACATGAGGTCCATGAAGGAATTTGTGGTACACATTCAATTGGATTATCTTTAGCCAAGAAACTCCTTCAATTGGGGTATTACTGGCCACACATGGAGCAAGAATCTTATAAGTTTGTCAAGAGATGTCCAAAATGCCAGATTCATGGTGATCTTATACATGCACCGGCATAGGAGCTACATCCATTCACAACTACATGGCCTTTTTGTCAGTGGGGATTAGACCTGGTAGGGAAAATTAACCCATCTTCATCTAATGGACACAAGTTCATTATCACCGCAACAGAATATTTTACAAAATGGGTGGAGGCAGTTCCCTTAACCACAATCACTGGGAAGCAAATATCATCTTTCATACTTAATTATCTCATTTGTAGATATGGGATACCCCAGTCAATCATCACAGATAATGGCAGGCCTTTCAAGAACCAAGATGTCCAAGAGTTGTGTGAAAAGTTCCACATCCAACATCGCTTTTCAACCCCCTATTACCCTCAAGGTAATGGACAGGCAGAAGCTTCAAACAAAACAATACTAAAGATTCTCAAGAAGACTGTAAATGAGGTAGGGCGTGATTGGCATGTTCAACTTAATCCTACTCTTTGGGCTTACAGGACTAGCATCAGAACACCAATAGAAGCTACGCCATATGCTCTTATTTATGGATCAGAAGCAATATTACCTATCGAGGTAGAAATTCCATCCCTTCGATTTTCACTAAGAGGACTCATTTCAAATGAGGATTATAGGATCGCTAGACTTCAAGAATTAGAGCTACTTGATAAACGTCGACAACAAGCTGTCAATCATTTGACAGTCTATCAACAAAGAATGTCTAGGTACTATAATCATAGGGTTAAGCCTAGAGTCTTCCAGATCGGAGACTTTGTCCTATGGGAAAACCCTAGAAATTAAGTAGACAGAGAAAAGAAGGGAAAGTTTGAACCTAACTGGATAGGGCCTTATGTCATCACATCAGTCTATGGATCAGGAGCATACCAGCTGTCTACACCAGAAGGAGATATGTTGGAGGAACCCATGAACAACATTCATCTCAGGCGATTCTACACTTGAGGATACCTAGTGCATGATCAATAAAGTTGTCTTGATGAAAACCTGGCAAACAGGCATCATGATGACAGAAAAAAATAATAATAATAAAAATACAAAGCAAAAGAAAGAGGACACAATAAAAACAAGTGATGAAAACCTAGAAAATAGGCGCTACTTGTGATTTTCACCAGCTCTTCTATCTATTAGGTACAGTTTTGTTACAATTGTTTCCTTTCGTATCATTTTCATCTATCATTTGAGATAATCATTATCACTATCCATGTCATAGCAGGGATATCATGTTTTACCCTGGCTTGGGGGCAACATCCTAGTGTTATTTGGTACAATGGACTTTCAGCTTAAATGGAAAGGCAGTCAAACATGACAACACCAAGTGACGATACTTGAAAAAATCCAAAAACATCAGAAAATCAAAATCCAAAAACATCAGAAAATCAAAAAATCCAAAAACATTAGAAAATCCATCAAAATCCAAAAACATAAAAAAATTAGAAAATCCATGCATAAACATTCATAAAATCGAAAACACAAAAATAGAGTCTACATTAGTCAAAAATGGAGTATGTGTCAGTCGAACTACGTGGTCTCTACGTGATATAACGTAGGAAAGACTAATATTTGATCAGTCCCCGAGACCCCTAGGATAGGTCTTTAGGTTACATCATTTGGTCAAACGTCTAAGAATATCATGCAAACATCAGCACACACATTTCAACATCGATGATCTAATCTGAATAATGATTTGAAAATACATTAAGTAAAATTTGAATTGTTGTGCTTTTTATTTTTATCATTTCTTTGGAGCTACTATGATGTATTAAACTAGAGGAGAAAGGAAGGAGAATGATACCTTTTCTTTGTTTGCTGTTTGTGAGTTAGTCATTATTATTTTGTGAATTGTCGCAGGAAGTGCTCTACCAAGTATCATGGATGACATTCCGATTCACTTAAGAAAATGATTAATTCTTGTCTATTTACGCAAGAAATTCTGAGGTCAGCATTGGTCTATCTTATACCTTGATGCTTGTGTTTGCTTGCAATATCAAATATCATGAAAGAAATACTCAGGTCATCATTGGTTTATCTCATATCATTGATGCTTGTATTCGCTTTCAACATTTTAAAAGCTCAGTGATGATACAAAGTAGAATAAAAAGATTATTGAAATGACACTTAGGTTTGCATTGATAAAATAGGTTTGCATGGTAAACATAGATTGCATTCATAATAATACATCTGCAGAGTACTGGTTGCACAAGTTACAAAGATTCATTCACAAATAATGTTATCTTTTCTTATTAAGGATTGAGTATACTTGATACATACAATTTTCATAATGACATGCATACAAAAATCACTTCTTCATCTCATCATAAATTTCACAATAAACATCTCATTTCGTGACATCATATACATGTTATGTTACATCATTCATTTACATCTCATCACATTGTCATTATCATGTAGTTGCAAAATCATCATTCATTACATACATATAGAAGGCATTTTACATCATTTTATCTATCATACATCATTTCATTTACATCTCATTTTATCTATCACATATCATATATCCATACATCATTTTTTCTATCACATGACATCTCATTACACACATTATTCATTTATATATCATACATTGCATTAAATCCATACATCAATCATTTATATCTCATTCTATATTACATTTCATCCACATATCATTTACATTTCATACATTACATTTTCATCCATACATCATTTTTTTCATCTCATTTTATACATCATACATTGCATTACATCCATACATCATTCATTTTTTTCATCTCATTTTATACATCATACATTGCATTACATCCATACATCATTCATTTACATCTCATTATATACATCAATCATTTATATCTCGTACATTACATCTCATCAATACATCATTCATCTACATCTCATTTTATTTATCATATGAAATACATCATCAATATCATATCACATCACCATTAATGCATCCATACAAGCTAGTAAAATAAATCATCATAAAACATAAAAATTAAAATGCATCCATCACATCAATCATGTAGAACACATTATAAGATCAATGCATGCATCACATAAATCATGTAAAACAAATCATAGATTAATCGAACCGCTGCACATATATATCTCATCAAGTGTCAAGTATACAATGAAGTCTGAAAAGGATGAAAATAACATCATGTCAAAAATGGTTGTATGTATCTCTCAAAGGGTACACAACAGATATCAAGTGGTACTCGCACTAGAAGGAGCAGGTCTCGCGCCAGTATCATGACTACCACCAGATGTCCCAGGATCTCTCAGATCTCTTGGATCTCTCGAGAGAGGCTGTGTCACACCTCTGCTCACTGTCCTCGAACAAGTCCTCTTTGAGCGAGACTGGGCATAACTGACTCTCTGCTCTGGGGGGAAAAGCTCATGATAGTGGCTCCTATAAAACTCAATCGCAGCACCTGCTCGCATGGCCTCTCGCATGTAATCTGCCACAGAGGTCCCATCTGCCACTCTCTGCAATCTCTCTGTAGTAGCCTATGTTATCTCTGCTACCTGTCTGATAGTATCTCGCTCTACAGTCAAGGCTGTGATCTATGCCTGGGCAGTGGTCAACTGTGCTCGTACACTTGCTAGCTGAGCCTGTACTATCGCTGCTACCTGTAGGGCCTCATCTCTCTCACTAATCAGAGAGGTAATCTGTGTCTGTGTAGTAGCTAGTTGTGCCTGCATCTGGGCCTGCGTCTGTGCTAGTAATCCCTGCACTTGTGCTAGCTATCCCTATAAGGTCTGAACTTGCACCTGCAAACTTGCAACCTCTGATCGCTCTACCGACGAGGAAGCAACTACCTGCCTCTTGCGAGGCGCACTAGTTAAGGGCTCTGAAGTACCTGCTATGCTCGATCTCCTCCCATCTCTGTCATCATCATCACTGCTATCATCACTACCACTCTCACTGCTATCATCACTCTCATCACTGTCACTCTCCTCGCTACCCTCCACGTCCACATCTACATCCTCCTCTCTCCTCTGTCTCTAACCAACCTGAACACCCCCTGCAGCTACTGGTGCTAGTGCTGGTGTTGGTACTGGTACTGGCTCATTTGGAATGGTAATACGAGGAGGAGGGTGCAGAGCCAAATACTATCTGTACTTGGGAGTAAAAGGTGCCTCGACAATGTCCCGCCGCATATCATAGGCCGATGGCTGTAGAGCACGATAACCCTCAACAAGTGCCCCATAAGGCAAGCATGGACCCCAATCATTGGCATCTATCCGTTGTCGTCTGTAATGCGCTACTCCTTGAGGCATACACTGCACAATCCCATACTACCTATAGACGCGATGAAATAGGAATTGCTCCAAAATCCTAGGGCTCTTCCCGATCAGATACATTGAATCGGCCAAGAACCCCAACTCAATATCATCCTCATCCCAGACATCGCAATCTAAATAGGGACACCAGGTCACTGTCTCCACATTATCAAGAATCCATCTCCAATACTCTAGCTTACCCATCATATGCTGGGTAGGCTTGCCTCTGTAGCGGAACACATAGGGTCTCATCGCTAGACTTGATAACACTAGTATGGGACGCGGGACAGTGATATGCTCCCATGCCCATACCTGAAGAAGGGTAGCTCCAGTCGATAAACTGCTGCCCCCGAGGTACACAATCAAGTGTAAATCATGGTATAGCTAAGCAAGCATGCACATTCTCCAAGCATATCTCATCCTGTGGGCCACCAAACCCTCTAATACCCGACCCCATCCAAGAGATAGACCCTTTGACCTCTTATCAAGACAAAGGAATCCACCAATAAAGCTGGCCAAAGCTGAAGGAAATGGAGCATATGAATCATAAATCTCTACCCATGGAACCCACTCTCCCATGATATGGGGATCCTAAAAAACTCTCTGCATAGCCTCTACCCCACCAACCTCCTCTAAATCATGCATGACAATCTCCCCAACAAAAGGAATGCGAAGAATATGCCATACATCCTCTGGCGTCATGGTCATATAGCCAGTAGGTAAATGGAAGGTGTTGTGGTCACTATGCCACCGCTCTGCTAAAGCTGTCAATAAACCCCTATTAAGTCTAATATGGGGCATATCCAGTAATGTCACTAAACCGCAATCAGTAATATGTTGTCTCTCATCTAGGGAAAGTTGTGGTATCATATCAAAAGGCCAAGGGAACTGCTCTCGCACCTAAATAACATCTAAATGCTCCTATTATCATACAAAAAGAACATTTTAATCAGAATATCAAACATCAGGAGGTCACCAAATTTTCAAAAATTGTGCTTTACCTATCAAATTATCAAGAAACCCTCATCTATCAATCAGGTTCATTCCTTCAGAAAGTTTAATTATTCCTCGCGTATCATGAGGGTAATTATTATCAATCAATGGATCTCGCTCATCATGAGATCATTTACCATTTATTTTAATCACAATCAAACTAAAATAGATGGAATCAACAACAAATTGACGAAAATCAAAGGGCACAATTTTTTATCAAATCTATACTCCTAAGCGCTATAAAATCCTACTGAAGCACTACAAAATCTACCTAAAGCGCTATTTCTACTAAAGTGCTACAAAATCCTACTTAAGCACTAGAGAATCTACCTAAAGTGCTATTTTTACTGAATCGCTAAAAAATACTATTGATGCGCTGCAGATTTGACCCTGCATGCTAAAACTCTAACGCGCTACCCTAATCAATGGACGCGCTGGATGCGCTACACATTTCGATGGGCACGCTAAAACTATGGCACACTACAACAGATAACAGACGTGCTAAAACCGCGTCTGCCACACGCTAAAAACATAAAACACGTGAAAAATGACAAAAAACATACAAGCATGAATTACGATGAGGATTTGGGGTACGTACCGGAGGTCCATAGTCGGCCAAACGCTGGTGACGTCGCACACGCTCGAGTCGGTGGGTGTGGTAAGGGATCGGCATCCTGAGACTCTAGCACTCTAAGGGTCTCTATCACAAGATTGTCAAAGTCAAATGCACAAATGACTTTTGAAAATGACCTTTTGAGCTTTTCTAAGTTATTTTTGAGGGATTTTCATGGGATTTATTTATTTTTCCTTCTGAGGAATTAATACTTACCTATCACAGGGGCATTTTTGGACAATTTTGTTGGGAGATAAATTGTTTCTTCACCAATTCATCATCAAATCATCATAAAAATTCAAAATTCTTGAAAAATCATAAAAAAATCCAAAATTCATCAATTTATCTCCCGTAGGGGCATATATCGCTATCATTTCAAAATTCAACATCTGGGGAAAATCAGGGGCATATTTTAAACTTTTCGTCAATACTGGCAGCTGAGGCAAAATCATTATTTGAAGCAATGCGTAAACCCATCACTTAAAAGAGGGGCAAAATGTAGACACCTAAAAATGGTCTAGAGAATCTAATTAATTAAATATGACTTATTTGATTAATTAATCTTAAATTCATCTACTTAGTAAATAAATAGAAATATTTATTTATATTAAGTTCATTATTAATTCTTCTTTTTCTCTCCTAATTAAATAAACAAAATTAAAAACTTTGTTTTATTTAATTATTATCATTATTACTTATTTTATACTTCTATCATAAATTAAATACACAACTTAAATAATTTATGTTATTTAATTACTTTATCACATTTCTTCTTAATTAAATAAAGATATCTAAAATATTTTATTTAATTATCATCTTTCCTTTTGTTTTAATTTAATAAACAAACTCTATAGTTTGATTTATCAAATTATTTATTCCCCATTTGCTAAATTTAAATAAATTAAAATTATTTAAATTAATGCATAAATCATTTACCACTATTCACTCACCAATAAAATTAGATTTTTAAAATCTAATTAATTCTACTGCCATTCACGGGAAGAGCTTTGGGGACAAACCTGCAAGAAGTCCTCTCAATCTTCTTCCACCAATCTCTCCTCTCATCTTGCCTGGTGTTTTCATGGGGAGGAACAAGCCTTCATGATCAGTTCCATCTTCTCATCCCATGCCATTCAATTCTCTAGATTGAATCCCAGCCTCTTATCCCATATCCCTATGCAAATGTGCTGCCGTAAAAGCTATAAATACAGCTCTTTGGCTACAGGAAATGGATCCCAACTTGTGCAATCTTACTCTGCAGGTTTTCCAAACATCCAAGCATTCAAGCAATCAAGTATCAAGCATTCATCCACCATCCATCAAGCATCCGTCAAGCATCCAGCATTTGCAGTCATGGCAACAATCACAGTAGTTTTAATCATTTAATCATATAGGAATAGAATAGTTCAATTCTCATTCTCTAAGTGTCATTTCAATAGTCTAATTAGCTTCTAAATCTGAGAGAAAAGTAGATTAGAGAGATATTTAGAGTTAGAGAGCAATAGGATAGATTTCTAAAGATTTTTAGTTTAAATTAGTTTAGATTTCTTAAATCTTAGATGCAATGTCTTATTTAGAAGTGTAGATGCATTGTTTAGATGTTTAACTCATTCCTACGCTTACAGTGAGTAGGATTAATGGGAGGCATACTGTTTTGACTAAATTCTAACTATTATGTAGATGATAAGTGTCTCACAAGAGCTTGGAATTGAGTGGGATCTATGCCATTTCTTGGTGTATGGCGAAAGACTTTAGTAAGTCTGAAATGGAAATTTGAGCTGGGGTCTTACCAAGATGATCTAGCATGTTGTATTGCTGGTTTACATGAGGTTGTTGGGATGAATTTGATGGAATAGGAATAGATATGCAACTTTTATGAGTGGTAACTATAAATTGAGGTTATTTATCCTTGACTCTAATCATGTAACATGTGGATCACCTTGTGTGATGCAACCAACCATATTTTCATAATTGAAAGGAACTTCAGTATAGATCACATGATTAGTTTGATTGTTTTGACTATTGCATGAACCATCATTAGCATTAGATGAATTAGCTCCTTGATTAAATGCTTGGGGAAAGTATTTTGGTATATCTGTAACTGAGCATTAGAAGAGGTGGACTGATTTCCCTCAATGATAATATCACCCTTATCAATTAGATCTTGGACATAATTCTTAAGCTTCATACATTTATTTTTAGAATGACCTTTTATCCTATGATAGTCACAATATTCATTTCCCTTATAACAATTAGGCTTAGGCTTGGATTATCAAATGGTTGGGTGTTTACATAAGTAATTGCACTAGCTTGGACCAACCTATGAAAGACTGGATCAAGTGGTTCTCCCAATTGTGTGAAATTGTATTTGGCATTACCTTGATCGGGAGGATGGAGTGTTCCTTGAGCAACATATATGGCATTGGTTGGGGATGGAGTTGTCATATTTTGATGACCTTGAGAGGTGTTAGCCACTTGAATATGCTTTATGTTAGTTACACCATCATTAACATCATTCTTGTTTTTGTTCCAATAGTGAGATTTGTCATTAGATTGTTTATCATTTTTCTGTTTATATATTTTGACCAATCCCTTAGCTATGAGTGCTTTTTCAATAGTGACACACTTGTCAATGACTTCGGCAAAGGTGGAAGGTAATGAAGGCACAATTGGTAAGCCATCTTGGTATGGAGATTCTCAATGAAAATGTTGACCAATTGTTTCTTAGGGAGGGGGTACGAGATATGGCTCACTTGGGATCACCACCTTTGTAAATAATTTACAAAAGACTCCCTAGGACATTTATTGTTCACACATAAGTCCATTGTATCAACTTCATGTTCGAGGTTATAAGATAAATGTGCCACAAATTTATCTAATAGATTTGTGAAGGTAAAGATAGAGCCACAAGGGAGGTGTAAGAAAAAATCCAAAGCTTGTCTGCCTAGACTCTGAGGGAACAAACAAAGGAGATAGTTATCATTAAATAGACAACCTCCTAGAAATGCATGTAGAATTCTTGTAAATGATCCCGTAGATCACCCTTTCCTTTATACTTTTCAACTTTAGGAATTTCAAAATGTTTTGGGAAGGGTGTTGTGGAAATTGAGCGATCAAATATATATAGGCATATCTCCTCAAATTTAAAGGACTTCTTTGTGGAGGTTCTAGCTTGCACGTCCTTAAGAGCGACCTTCATATTTTCCCACTCTTTGTTTAATGGTGAAGGAGTTGGATTGGATTGAGATTGGGGAGCATATGGATTATATGAAGGTAGTGGATGATTCAATTGATCTTGTGGTGGATTAGGATATGAGGATTGTTTTGAGACATAAGGTGGTTGTTGTGATTATTGGAGTTGATGGGTGAATTGTTGGAGTGGATTGGAATATGATTATTTTTGTAAAGGTGGTAAGGGATATGATGGTGGTTGGAATTGATAGGATGAAGAAGAGTGTTGTGCACCTCCATAGGATTGAAAAGGAGGTTGAGATAGATGTGATTGATAATTTTAGGTGGCATGTTGTGAGTATTAGGGTGGTTGTTGAGAATATGAATAGGATGAATACTAAAGCGGATTGATGGGAGGTTGTTGAGGATTAATGTACTACTATTGTGGAGTTTGTTGTTGTAGATATGATTGGTATGCATAGTCCTATGAGGTGTATTGTTGGCATGGATTCATAGGAGGTTGTTGATAGTATGGATCCTATTAGATAGGAGGCTCGATGAAAGGTGCTAATGTAGGTATTGATGATATCATGGGGAGAAATAATTAGGTGGAGGATTGGGATATGATTGTGTCAGTTGTGACTGATATTGTGATGAAGCATTGTTTTGAGATTACAATTGAGGTTTTTTTTGGGGTTGAAATGGTGGTTGTTGATAGGATTGCAATGGGGGTTTCTAATAGGATTGTGATGGTGGCTAACTAGGAGGTGGTGGGATGGAATGACTAGGATTGGAAGGTTGATTTTTAGGAGGTGGAACCTAGGATGAAGACATAGCCACAAAATTATAATAATTTTTATAGACCTATTGAGAAAGTGCAAGGGGAACATGTAGAGGTGTTGATGCTAAAACATTAGATCTTAGGGACACCATATGTCCTAGATGCGGGGGATGAGTGGATGTTTACAATGTTTGGTTTTAGATGTTTTATGGGATGGAATTATAGGATTTCGGAGGTGGTGTAGGAGAAGGTCCATGAATAGGACTAAGTCTTGATCTGGATCCCATGGTGGGAATCTAAAGAGGAGAATGCAAGACCTAGATAACCACCTCATTCCAAAATTTAGGTAAATACCATGAATTATCAAGGGAAGCCTAAGGATCTTGAGGAGCCTATGGAGCCTATGGAGGTTGAGAAACCTATGGAGGCAAAGGAGGTTGAGAATCCTGAGTAATTTTGAGGTTTGACTATCCCAAAGTATTTTGACATGTCAAATCTAAGTGGAGGTTTGGTTCCTTGCATGATTAGCATAGCAAGGATGGCCTCAAAACATTCACTAAGGAGACAATCAATTATTTGTACATTGACGGGATTACTAAGGCACTCCTCTAGAGTGATCTTAGGTTGTGATACCATTCCTTCTTCAAGAGATAATATGCCATGAGAGGAATTTAAATTCATTAGGCCACCTTGCATGTTGGTTTATTGGGATCCCACAATATTAGGAAGATTGGTTGGGTGAACCAATTGGTGAAACTATTGTTATTGTTGCTCCATGAGCCCTTTCAAATGTGATCAAGTGGTTACAAGCATGAAAGATGAAGATGATTAGATTAGATAATGAAGATAATTTTATCCCAAGGAAAAGACTAAAGGATGATGATTGGATGATAGATTATGTAATTTGTTGGAGGTTGGATTGACTGATTAGATTATCAATTGAATGATGAATTAAGTGATGGATTTACTTAGAACTCCAATTAAGTTTGAGAAATTGATTTGATGATGATGTGATTGATTGCTAATTGATATAGGTTGTGTTCTCAATAAGTTTGGATGATGATTGGATTGTAATTGAGATAGGAAATGTTCTCAAGAATGAACAATTTTGGCACAAACTAGACCTCTAGCTTGAGATAAGTTGATTTTGGCCAATTGTGATTACTAACTCATGATATATGGTATCCCTAAGAAAGCATAAATATGACAATGTGGATTGATTTATTGATTTAGATTAAAAAGTTATCAATTTTATGGTTAAGAGGCTAGATTTCAATGGTTGATGATGGGGATAGTGATAAGATGTGACTAAGGATGTCCTTGTGTGATTATAAGGATGATTCGATGAATTTTGGAAAATGCAATGTGATGAAAATGGATGGTACAAAAGGTTGAGAAGTTTGAAAAAAATTTGATCATATGATTAAGCTTAGAATACCAAGAGCTATCTCTAGTCAAATGGATTCACTATTGGGTTTTTATATTGAAAATGGATCTGCCTAAGAACAAAGAATATTTTCCCATTGACAGAGCACAAAAGCCTATGCATCAATCCAAATACATGAAGAAAGTGTATTCACCTATTAACAGTGTGTATCCACTAAAAAACAAGGATTAATTGGTGACCAATGAAGCTATCCAAGAATAGAGAAAATATTCCTATTAAGGATGTGGGATCGCCTATTAGAGGAGTTTCCTATCAAGAAATAGATCTTCCTTTATAAGATAAAAATTTCCTATTAGTAGAGTGTATCCTCATATTGAGGATGATCAGGGTGAAACATGTATCTTCCTATGAACAAAGCAAATCTTGAGGATGACCAATGTGAAATGTGTATCTTCCTATGAACATGTATCTTCATATTGAGGATCTAATATGGATGACCAACTAGGATGGAAAACTTATTTTCCTATGAACAAAGCAGATCCACCTATTGATAGAGCAGATCCACTTCTGAACAAATTGTATCCACCTATGAAGGATTGACTGACTAGATAGACTAGATGAGGAAAATGCAACCACCTGTGAATAGAGCACAATACCTATGAACAGAGCACAACCACCTATTGATATAATGGATTCACCCCTAAAGGATGTGTATCTACCTATTAGGAGATAAACAACCTAACAACAAAGGATGACTCAAAAATTGCATAGACACAGACTAGATAGATTGAAGACACTCACTAGTATTGATGAGAAGACATTTCAAACATCACAAAGCCTAAATTAGTCAAGTGGTTGTGCTAACCTACCATATTCCCATCAACCATGAGGATAATATCCCAAGATTGGTGAGGAGCACCACTCTCCCAAGAGTTGGTAGATAGGGATCCAGTGGCATAGGCCTAAGTTGAAAATGGGCTCACCTTCTCCCTTTCTCTGGAGTTCTTGAGACCTTCCCCAAAGAACTCATACCCCTACTTGAAGAGATATATGGTGAGTAGCTTTGGGCATGATATTGTACCTTGCGCTATGATAAGCAACGACTAAAAGGTCCTAAACTAGATTGATATAGGTGATCTAGTGTGTCCTCTAAACACTAGGAGGGTGTGTGAGGCACTTTTGTGAAGACCAACCTATCATACTTGCATGGGTTAGGAACGTCAGTTAAGCTAATCGAACCAACCCTACACTCTTAACTTGAGATCACTTGAGCATTAGAGCTTCGCTAAACATGATGTGATTGGATTAGGGTATAACTTTCATTTTTCCCCCTTTCTATACCCTACCAGTTTGTGTGGTTGAGGTCATCCCTTAGGGTGATGAAATCCCCAAGTAGGCCTCCTAAAGGGAAGGTAATGCTAGGTGTTTCTAATCTCTAGGCTCGCACATAGTGCAAGGAGAGAGAATATGCACCAAACTAGCACAACTAGAATGAAACTCAAAGGCTCACCGAATGGTGCAAGGGGAGAGCATACATCATCAATCACTCTAATCATGACAAACAAATAAATTGACTCTTTAGAAAATTGAAGTGTTGTTAGTTAGTGAAAAATAATTACAATTCTTTGATTGATCATCCTGCAAGAAACAAGTTAGTAGTTTAAGGAATCAGTCTTCGACAAATAAGGTTGCAAATAGATAGGAAACACTCATAAGCACCGAATGATATGTTAGTTGGTAAGCAATAAATTGGAAACAAAGCATAAAACATAAAATGAAAGTACAAAAAAGGTATTACCAGCATGGTTGCTAATCAAAAACATGATTATTCACAAGATTGTAATAGGTTTTTGCACTAGATAATAAAATTATTGGATGGATGTGGTTTGGTGGATGTAGTCCGGATTGGGTGAACCATGTTAAATTCTTTGTGTTATAATTTATTCTGTGTGTTTTAGTTTCTCTATTTATTAATTAGATTTGCATTTAATTTTTAGATATCTACCATTTCTAACCCTAACAAGTGGTATCAGAGCGAGTTTGTGTTTCGATTATCATTTGTAGGAAGGTCTCACAATTGAGTGGGAGTAATGGCAGACGAGGGTAACTATCAGTTATGGAAGATGTAGATGGAGGACTACCTCTATCAAAAGGATTTATGGGGGCCATTGGAAGGGAAAACCAAGAAACCCCAAGCAATGTCTGATGAGGACTGGGAGATTTTGGATAGAAAGGCTCTTGGCAGTATTCGTTTATGCCTAGCACAATTGGTGGCATTCAATATTACAAAAGCAAAGACAACTCAAGAGTTAATGGAAACCCTGACGAAGTTATATGAAAAGCATTCCCCTTGAATAAGGTATTTCTTATGAAGTGTTTATTTAATATGAAAATGGTAGAAGGTGGGTCAGTTATTGATCATTTAAATGAGTTTAATACAGTCACTAGTCAATTAACTTCTATAAAAGTAAACTTTGATGAAGAAGTTAGGGCTCTTTTGATTCTGTGTTCTTTTCCTAAAAGCTGAAATAGCTTGGTAATGGTTGTTAGCAATTTTGTTTCTGGTTCGAATACACTTAAATTTGATGATGTTGTTGGTGTTATTTTGAGCGAGAAAATTTGTAGGAAAAGCTCAGGTGGAACATCCACATCAGGTAGTGTTTTGAATGTAGAAAGTAGAGGCAAAAAAAAGGAGAGAGGAAACAATTCCAAAAATCCTGGGAATTCACGAGGAAAATCAAAGGACAAAAGGTCCCAATCTAGAGACAAGAGGGATTGTTGGTACTGTGGTAAGTCGAGTCATTTAAATAAAGATTGTTGGTCTCAAAAAAATAAAGAAGGGGACAAAAAGGAAGGAAGTAAAGAGGAAAATGTGGTAAGTAATAAATCTAATGAGGATGCTTTGATTCTTTCCCTTGATAATGTTGTTGATTCTTGGGTGTTAGATTCAGGGGCTTCATTTCATACTACCCCCCATAGAAGTTATTTTCTTGATTATGTCTAAGGGGATTTCGGGTTGGTTTATTTAGGAGATAACGAACCCTATCAGATTGTTGGAAAGGGAAGAATCAAGATTAAGTTGTAGAATGGGAATCATTGGGTACTACATGAGGTAAGGCATGTTCCAAAGTTAAGCAGAAATTTAATTTTAGCAAGGCAACTAGATCATGAAGGTTGTGTTGTTACATTTAGTGATAAAAATTGGAAGATCACAAAGGGTACCTTAGTGGTAGCAAAAGGTGTGAAAGTAGGCACCTTATATCTTTGTACAGGTCATATTATTCCTTCTACTTTAATTGTTATGGAAAAAGGTCAATGTTCAGGAACAGCTGCTGCAGTTCAACAAGTAGAAGATCATACAATTGTCGTGGACTCTAAATTAGCACTATGGCATAATATACTTGGGCATATGAGTGCAAAAGGTATGAAAGTAATTCATTCAAATATTGTTTTACCAGGTCTAAAATGTGTTAATATGGATTTTTGTGAAAGTTGTAAGTATGGAAAACAAAAGAGAGTAAGTTTTCTCAAGGATGGAAAGCAAAAGAAAGATGAGAAATTGGAGCTTGTGCATATGGATGTATGGGGACCGGCTCAGGTATCTTCTCTCGGTGGTTCTTTGTATTATGTTACATTCATTGATGATGCAACTAGGAAGGTATGGATTTATTTCCTTAGGCAGAAATTTGATGTATTTGAAACTTTTAAAAAATGGAGAAACTTGGTTGAGAATGAGACAGGTAAAAAGTTAAAATGTCTCAGATTTGATAATGGTGGTAAGTATTGCAGCAAAGAGTTTGAATATTATTGTTCCTCTAATGATATTCGTAGGAAAAAAATAGTTCCAAGGACTCCACAGGAAAATGGAGTGGATGAGCGCATGAATAGAACAATAATGTAGCGTGCACGAACTATGAGATTGCATATTTGGTTTCTTTTAAAATATGGCAGAGGCTATAAACATTGTTGTTTATTTAATTAATAGAGGTCCCTCTAATCCTTTGGGTTGTGGTATTCAAGAGGAAGCATGAAAAGGTAAGAAGGTGAGTTATTCTTTTCTCAAAACCTTCGGTTGTGAAGTATTTGCACATGTAGATTTTGAAAATAGAACCAAGCTTGATATAAAATCAAAGAAATGTATATTTATTGGATATGGAATTGATGAAATTTGTTATAGGTTTTGGGATTTTGAAAATCAAAAAATTGTGAGAAGCAGGGATGTCATATTCAATGAAAAAGTGTTGTAAAAAGATTTGTTGCTGCAGCATGAGAAGAAGAAAAATGATTATGCAGTGTTGGATGATATTCCAAAGAATGATGTTTCAGTGGTTCCTCATGTTGGGCAACAACAACAATAACAAATACCACAAACTCCTATTAATGATCTTCAAGAATAAGTAGACCTCTAGAAAGATTCTCTCCCTCTTTGTATACTATTTTGTTAACTGATGTTGGTCAACTAGAATATTATGATGAAGCTATGTAGGTGGATACCAAGGTTTAGTGGGAGCATGGATGGAAGAAGAAATGGACTCCTTGCTAAAAAATCAGACTTGGGAATTATGCAAGTTGTCTGCAGGTAAAAAAGCTTTACCAAACAAATGGGTTTATAGGCGAAAGAGGAGGATGGAGGTAAGAAGAGATTTAAAGCTAGATTAGTTGCAAAGGGATTTGCACAGAAAAGGGGTATTGATTTTGATGAGATTTTTTCTCCAGTTGTTAAAATGACTTCTATTCGTATTGTGTTTAAGTATTATGGCTATTGAAGATTTGCATTTAGAAAATCTTGATGTTAAAACAACCTTTTCTCCATGGTGATTTGGAAGAGGAAATATATATGGACCAGCCACAAGGATTTGAGGTCAAAGGTAAGGAGAAACTAGTGTGCAGATTGAAGAAAATTTTATATGGCTTGAAGTAAGAACCTCGGCAATGGTACTTGAAATTTGATAGTTTTATGGCTGAGCAAGGCTACAACGGGTGTAATTCTGACCATTGTGTTTATTTTAAGAGGTTGGATAATGACAGCTACATTATTTTATGTTTATATGTTGATGACGCTTGTAGCAAGGGTCTAACATGGATCACATAAGTGAGCTAAAACAATAGTTAGCAAAATCTTTTGCTATGAAGGATTTGGGTGTAGCAAAATAAATCCTTGGTATGAAAATTTGTAAAGATAGGAAAAAAAAATGTTTTTATCTTAGGCTAATTATGTTGAAAAGGTGTTGCAGAGATTTCATATGGAGAACGAAAAAGTTTTCAGCACACCTTTTCCTAGTTATGTTAAATTGACTAAGGATATGTGTCCAAAGACACAAGAGGAGGAAGAAAAAATGTCCAAGGTACCATATGCTTCAACTGTAGGTAGTTTAATGTATGCCATGGTATGAACGAGATTGGATATTGCACATGTCGTAGGAGTTGTTAGCAAGTATTTCAGTCATCCCAGAGTTGAGCATTGGAATGTGGTAAAATGGATTCTCAGGTAATTGAGAGGTACATCCAATAAATGTTTATGTTTTGGGGGCTCTAAAACTAATTTAAAAGGCTATGTTGACTTAGATTTGGCAAGGGATATAGATACCAGGCAAAGTACCATAGCTTATGTATTTACAGTTGGTAGGACAACAGTGAGTTGGATTTCTCGATTGCAAAAGGTGGTTGCTTTATCCACCACAGAGGCATAGTATGTTGTGACAACAAAGGCATCAAAGGAGATGATATGACTACAAATATTCATGGATGAGTTGGGCAAACAACAAGCTAGAAATTACTTGTTTGCAAATAGCCAGAGTGTTATACGTCTTGCAAAGAATTTTTCCTTGCATTCTAAAACAAAACACATACAATTGAGATATCATTTCATTTGATCCATGTTGGAGGATGGAAAGGTCAAGTTGGACAAGATACATACAGATTTCAATCTAGCAAATATGTTTACGAAGGCAGTGACAAGGGAGAAGTTGAGCTCCTCTTCAACTTTGGTTGGGATTCAAGGTTGAATTCAAGTATAATAGAGTAGCAATGTCCAAGGTACTTATTTCCAGTGGGAGCTGTAATTGCAGTAGTGTCGTCTAGGATCAGTCTCCAAGTGGGAGATTGTGTTGGTATGGAGCTTGATTAGTCTCCAAGTGGGAGATTGTTGGTATGTGGCAACTGGTCATGCTATATTGTATAGCCCATGGTATACTGTACACCTTGGCATGTATCGTTGCAAGAGTCTGGGCTCGAGCTGGGCCCCGAGCAAGGGTTCCGAGGCGGCATCCCCTAAGAAAAATTTTCCTCCTACTTTTTTGTGTCATCACTGAAAAAGGGAAAAATCAACGAAAAAATAAAAATCTGATTTTGTAGAACCCAAAATCTAGAAGCTTCTAATCTTGATAAAAAGGGGTTTAGATGGGTGTTACAGGATGATGAAAAATGCGATTATTTGCAAGATTGTAATAGGTTTTTGCATTGGATAATAAAATCATTGGACAGCTGCAGTTTGGTGGATGTAGCCTTGATTGGGTGAACCACGTTAAATTCTTTGTGTTATAATTTATTCTATGTGTTTTAGTTTCTATGTTTATTAATTAAATCTACATTTAATTGTTAGATATCTTCCATTTCTAACCCTAACACACACAACCACCCATCAAGTAGATTCACTTATGAAGGATGTAAAGCTATGTGTCTATAAATTCACCTATGCACCAACGTATTCGATCATCGAGTAGTAGATCCACCTATGAAAATGTGATCAAATCCACCTCTAAAGATGGTTATAGTCTAGAAGATTAGAAACCAATATACATCCACCCCTGAAGATAGTAGATTTTCACTTGAAGAAGGTGTATCGACCTGTGCAATAGATCTAGCTTTGAAGGTAAAACCTGCAACTACAAAAATAGAAAAACTTATAAGAAATAGGATAAAATACCTATGACGTGGGTCCCACTAGGCATGCAAAAAATGTGTGCAATGAAAATTACACTTTAAATGAATGAAAAAAGAAATTAAGCCAAGAAAAATACAAAATTTAAGCAAACACTTATATTAGGGCCAAATAGCTCATACCTGCTCCAAATTGGATGAAAATGGAGTTGTTGACGAGCCTGATATAATGATTTCCCCTTCAATAATGATACAATGTGTGCTCTAGAGTGATTCCAGCAATTTAACAATAGGAGTTTTGCTCAATGTGTGTAATTTCTCAATTTCTCAAGGTTGCATGATAATCGGTGAAATTGAAAAATGCCTAAATGTAGTCATTAGAAAGGGAGAGGAGAGAATGGATGGCTAGGACTAGACCTTAGAGAATGGAGGGTTGAGATGTCTTGAGACATCTCAACACATGGTGGTGATAAGTGTCACCACATGAGAGGGGATGAGAGGAAAGAGGACACTTTACAAGTGCCATGGGAGTATGGGAAAGATCTCCCTCATAAAGGGATATCTTGTCCAATCTTCCCAAATAATTGAGAATATGTGACAAGAGGAATTAAAAATTCCTTTTTAATGCGAATGGGAGGAATAAAAGGAATTAAAAATTCCTTGAGGGTATGGATTTCTTCTCCAAAAGGAGAAAGCATTAATGATGAGAGCATAAAGGATAGGTGTGATACATGGAAAGTAGATTAATTTTTCTTAATCAAGGGATTAGATTGTGTAAATGATTAGGTTAGGTGGAGGATTAGGTTAATGGAGGAGGATTAAGAAGTCACTTGCAAAAGTTGGAGGATGTGACACCTCCTAATCACATATTAGGAATGTGCACATCCCTAATGATGGGATTAGGCAAGTGGATTAGGATTAGCGATAGAATTATGGAGGATGTGACTAGGAGAGAGAAAGTGGGGAGGAATTAAATATTAGATTTAATTCCTATAGGATAAATTACTAAATTAAATAAATTGGTCTATTTATCTACTTTATAGAAGAAGGGTAAAGTGGTAAAGTAAGTATTTTTTAACTAAATACCTTAGGGATTTAGAGGACTTTAGGAGATTTGGAAATATTAATTAAATAATAGCAATATTATTTAATCAATGCAGGTAGGAAGAGATGATAGAAAAAAAAAGAAATAAATTTAACCCAGCACAAGTGGTCAAATTTGGGTCTCTACACCCATATCCTAATCCAACAAAACCAAAGATCACAATCAAGGTCAACCCAAATTACAGTGATGATGATGAGGATAGCCTTGCTGGTCCCTATGATGATAGTGAGAGTATTGCAAACCACCATGAATCCATTATCATTAGACATAATTCTCCAAGATTCCACCAATCACCTATCCAAAGTTCCCCTCAAATCCTATCCACATCATCCCCATCCACCACCGTCGATTTTATCCTCACCCACTACTTTAATAATGATAAAGATGCCATGCTTAGATACTTCCTTAGAAATGGTGTCAAAATTCAATCCTCCCTACCTTCATCAATCCCAATCCATCTCATATTGCTTATCCTTTCCCTTCCTTTGAAAAGGGAATCCAATCCTCTATCAAAAATTTTCCTCCAACCCCAACCCCATCCACATCCCAAATCCCCATCTCCAAATCCTTTTAAAGAGCCTCATCCTCATCCTCAATATACCAAACCATGGAAGCTTCCACTTATTATTCCACTCTTTCATCCCCCACATCCTTACAATATACATCACCCCAATATTATAAATCCACTTCATCTCATGTCTCTCATGACTTTTTCCAAGGACTATTAGCAAAGGTTGCTAAATCCTCAATAAAAAATAAAGTTGTGAAATCTTTCCATGTCATGCATCCACCTTAATCCCCTTTAGATCAAGATAAGTTCCCAAATCCCCTAAACCTAATGAATCTCCTATCCCTTCATATTCCCAATTGGAAAAGTCTATCCAACCTTCCTCCCCTATCAAAGATCATATTATTTCTTCCATCCCATCCAATGAACCCTTTCCTCCACATCAATATGAAAGTGTACCCTCATCCCCTCCCCTCTCTTCCACTCCATCTTATGATCCTCATCCATCCCATGATCCTACCCCAACTCAATATCAAAGTGTCATTTCCTCTGCATTTCATTATCCCAATCCATCTCAAGGTCAAAGCATCCCTTCCACACCACCTCATGATTCTAATCCATCTCATGATCTTCTCCCTTCCATTTCATCTTATGATCCTGCTCCATCTCATGATCCTACTTCAAGTCAAGATAAAATCATCCCTTCCATTATATCTCATGATCAAGAGAAAAGTATATTACGCACTCCATCACATTATCCCTCCCCAATCAAGATAAAAACATCCCTTCATCTCCATGTCATGATCCTAATCCTCCACAATATCCCATCACCCCTATCCAAGATACTCTTGAACCCCACACCTATCAAATGGGTTCTTCCACCTTCATTTAATCTAGTTTCCTCCAAGAACCTATCGTACCTTCCATGTCATATTCCCCTTAAAATGGACTCAAATCTTCCAAAACAACAAGTATTCCATTAGAAAAAGGATTTTTCAAGCTATGCATTATCAAGGAAAAGGATTAGGCCTCCATGAGCAAGGCATACTAGAACCCATCCGAATCCAAGAAATTGGTTTTGAATGACCAAGCCTCAAGTTTGGCCATCCAAACCATTTGGCGAGCACCAAATTTGGTGCTCACAAATGCTCATTTTAGGCATGAAAAAGAAAATAGTATCTTTTTTAAATGGCACATCTTTTTTCACATACCCTCCACCAAAAGTTTTATCTAGAAATCACCATTCCCACTTGATAGAGTGCATCTTCCTCTTTCCTTTTCTATTAGACCATAAAAAGCTCCAACTCTCTTTTAAATCTCATTAATTTGATAGCTATTGAAAATACAAATAGAAGAATAATACAAAGTGTAGGAGGACTTTTTTTTTGGAAAAACTAGATTCTTCTTGCCAAGGATAAGAATTGTTTATTTCAATTGACTAGTTTATTCTCAATCTTAACTTTGATCCATAGCCACATATCTTTCAAACAAGGATTGAGTGCAAAAGGAATCCCTAGATATCTAACTTACTTAGAGGGTCCTCCCGACCAGAATTCATATTTTGCAAAGCAATCTAGTGAGGAGTCATGCCATCCAAGCATGATAGATTTGTCTTAGATAATTTTTCTCTTGAGGCAATATAAAACAAACCTATTTTTTGTATGAGAGAATTGATGTTCTCATCATTAAGTTCCAAAAACAAGGTAGTATCATCTACAAACTGGATATTTAGTAGGTACTTCCAATTAGGAAGAGAGATACCTTTTGATCTTGGGGGTAAAAGAAGATTCCCTCAATAAGTAAAATATTGCATTTGAGGTAATAACAAAAAGTGTAGGTTCCAAGGGGCATCCTTATATAATATACCTTTCCAAGGTAAGGGTCTCTAATAAGGAACCATTAACATCAATTTGGGAAACCACATCTTTCAATAGTGTTTTAACCATATGACAAAAACAATTAGGAAAACAAAATAATTCAAGCTAGTCATGAGCAAGAAGGACCACTCCACCATGCCATACGCTTTTTCAAAGTCAAGCAAAAGCATTGAAAAGTTTTGGTTAGATTGTTTGTCCCACTCCACAGCCTCCCAACTTCTTAGGAGGCTTTCGAAGATATAACTACCTTTATTGAATCTAGTTTGAGTGTTGCTAATATAGGTAGGGAGGATGTCTACTAACCTTGGAGCAATAAACTTGGTAAGGATCTTGTATGAGACATTTAATAAAGTAATATGATGCCAATTATTCATGAGTGATTTATCTCCATCCTAAGGGAGCAACTTGATCACTCCCTTGTTGATATTTTTGTCCAAGGATCCCTTGCTAATAGCCTCTTTGTAGATTTATAATAAGTCTTCATTAACCCATCACTATTTTTCTTGTAAAATTCCACTGAAAAATCATCAGCCCCAGGAGACTTATCATTGTTTAAAATATTGATTGCAATTTTGACCTCCTCAATTGTGATCTCTTTATTTATTCTATTAGCATTCTCCTTGGATAATTTCCTAAGAATGAGCTATTAGCATAATTCTCTTGCATGTTGTCTATTCACATCATTTCCTTCAGAGGTAAAAATATTCTTATAGAAGCCAAATAATTGCTCTTTAATCTCCTTAGGATCATATATAAGCTTATAATCAACCAAGAGTTTATCAATTTTCTCCCTAGTGCCTTTGTTTTTATAATCTAAAAGAGAATTTGGATTCTTTATCTCCATTTTACAACCAATTCATTTTAGCTCTTACTCTAAGACCTTGAACTTTATTAGTTTAGAATTTTCTTAGCTCACCTTTGGTCATTATTAATTCTTCATTTAACACCATATATGCATATGTATATGTATATGTATGTATATATGTATGCATATCTATATACACATACATACACACATGCATACATATATACATACATACATATATACATATACATATATATTCATGTGTATGTATGTATATAATTTCTTTCTCTTGATACTTTTTATCCCGTACTCATCTTAATAATATTTTAATTAAAAAATGCACTATGATATCTATATAAAATAGTTCTCTAACATATCAAATATAACTTGTTTCTTTATATAAATCTCTCGAATCTTTCTTTCACAACCCATACGGATAATCTCCTTACCTACAAGTTCCTTATAAATTTGTGAGGCACTTATAGTAGTTGTTAATGAAACTTATACATATTCAACAAAATATGACATATATACTTTGATAAGTAAATATTATCATGTAATCCTTACTTTGCACTATACAATTTATGCATTTCTATTTTTAATTCCAAAATATGTGTATGGATGGATTTGATGGATGATCAAAATTTTGAATTTGGTAATAAATTTGTCGATTGATTCATTTGGTTGAATGTTTGTTTGTTCTAAAGTCTTAAATTTATATCCTCTTGTTTTGATGGCTTGATTGGTGAGCTTTACACCTTCAAGTGTGTTAATTCAAAGTATTAATGGAGGAAGTGACCAATATTTGGACAATTATCTCTTGATAAAATTAAGTTGATGAGGAGATATGGGACATATTTGTCTATTTGATGTGACACTTGACGAACCATCTCATTTACAAATGACTTTATATTAGCAAAACATTTTTTTTATTATAGATCGTCGCTTCATGTGTAGATAGAAAAATTAGCATGTCTATGTTTTAAAGTGTCATGTGTATCCAAGACGATTAAACTATGTCTTTTTCATCCATGGACTTAATATTAGAAAATGGGTTTCAAATCTTTTCAATGGATAACATGTACGATCTATGTCAATTTAGAATATTGGCAAGTGGATTTGTATGTGCCCTATCATTAACATGCATTTTGTTTAAATAATAATTAATAGTAAACAAAAACACTATAATTATTGATTGGATCCCTTGTTTACTTTGTTGATGCAATAAAAAGTAAATTTTAGAAACATTTTTTAATTACTTTATTAGTAAAAAAAAATACATGAACTAAACCCAACATGATCAATCACTCTGCCCATTATATGAGTCAGTCCCACTATCATGTCCTCTCCCCTAAATCTTTAGATTTTTTATTTCACAACCCATATTGATCATGTCTTACCTACAAATACCTTATAACTTTATGAGGCACTTATATAGTAGTTGTTAATGGAACCTATACATATTCAACAAACAAAATATGATGTATATACTTTGACAAGTAAATAATATCCTTAATCTCTATTCTGCACTATGCAGTTCATGCATTTCTATTTTTAATTATATGATGCTTAATATATAGCTCGGTCTTTGAGATTACATGATGCCTCAATATATAGATATTTGAGATTACAATTACAAATACAATTTTAGAAAATACACCGACTATACAAACATTTAATACATTTTCCTTTTTATCCTTATCTTGCCCACATTTATTTAATATTCTCTTTCTCATTCAATAACTGGTGGTCATTGGGGTTGGAGGAATTACAATTTAATATTGTCTTCCTCATTCAATGACTGGTGGTCATTGGGGTGGGAGGAATTACAATACTACAAAAGTAGATAGATTGAGCTGAAGATTTAGAAGGCGAGCTGCGGTTAAGCAGGCGAGGTGTTGATTAAGGGAAGAAAGCCATGCTTAAGTGCAGCTTCCCACACTTTGTTGATGTCAGCAGTATTGATAGTTTGTCCACATTCGTGGTGATTCCACCCCTGCAATGCATGCACCATTCCTCCCACTCTCCATGCGCTCATTACTCTCCTTGGCAGCCAGTTCTGAATTCCCACCATATAATTTAAAAGTGAAATTATTATTACCCACCGTCTCCAATAAGTTGAAGAGTGAACATATAAGTTTAGAAGAGAGCATTTACTGCGCCCTCTTAAATGGTTAAACAATCAAAATGGCATTCATTCTCTCACAGAGTAAATGCAAGCTCATTACCTCGCAGGCATGTACGTTTTCCAGATTGGCAGGCACTCGCATTGCAGGCGTGCTGTTGTAAGTGCAGTCCTTACGAGTCCTGGGCATTGGAAATGGCAGAAACGGGATAAACAGGGCTCCCTTGGGTGCCTTCATCTGGTCTTCCCCACTTACCCATCTCCCCACAATCCATATCTGCATCATATCATTGTCAAGATCAAATATGAGTCATTTTTCATTCTTAGTTTGCTCAATCCAGTCAAGCAGCAAAACGAGCATGCACACACAGATTCATTCATACAGCAGCTTTTACCTTGCAGTTCTTGCCCTCCTGATAGCTGCTTACAGGGAGGATGTTGTGCTGGAATTCGGATGGGACAGTAAATTTCATTTGATCAAACTGCTCTCTTGATTCTGTAAGAAGCTGTCATTCGGGATAATGTTAACATTAAATATATGGTGTAAAATAAATCTAAAGAAAATGAGTTGAGCCTATTTCTAGACCAGTACCTGAATACTAACTCCCCCTTGAGACAGCAGGCTGACAATAGCACGTCCAATCTTTGACGTACCCCCACACATGAACACTTCCCTTGTCTCCGAGGGGATCGAATTCAATACTATCGCGACTGCAAGAGTGCTACCATCTACCATACGGACTTTTAAGTTCTCGTGCTTCTTTAAAAACAGGTCCCCTCCACCATTAAGATCCTCACTCTGCCACATTTAAGTTTTTCAAATTATTGATCTACCTTACCAATAACTTCTATCACTTTCTACCAACTACCAACTGCTTGTATGTTTGATCGATTTATTAATTAATTGAGTGAAAATTATCCTATGTTATATTTAGAATTTCAATTCATCAATTAATGTTTTTTTTTTAATTTATTAATTAATATTGAGAGATATGATAACAGCAAGGGGTGAAATATAATGGTGTGAATGTTAAATAAAACTTTGATCTTCTATTTTAAATTTTACATCCATTTACATGTGAAAATATTACTATTTAATAATAAACATAATCAATGATATCAAATTTCCACAATCCATGTTGAATATTGTTGAGTTGGTTTCTGGATTTGATTGTGTGATAGTTTTTGCATCAACGTTTCAGATCACACTCTGTGATCCATCATCGGGATGAAAGCACAGAGCTAAGGAGAAAAATCCATGATCTGTGATTTTTCTTCTTAGCTCTCTGTTTTCATCCTGATGATGGATTGAACGAAGTGTGATCCGAAATGTTGATGCAAAAACTATCACACAATCAAATCCAAAAACCAACTCAGTAATAAAGATAATATTTCCAAGATAAGCAACACAAAAAATTTGTCAAACTATGTATGTAATAAATAAAATTGATCTAAATTGACATCTTGGACATTTTTCAGATAGATGTATTTAAGATACTTTACTAATAAATACAAATATAATATATTGTGGTTCATACATGTTTATGCAGAATGGTTGTCTACTTGAAAAATCAATTCCTCTTATAAACAACCCACACATTAACCATTACAATCTATTAATAAAGACGTTCTTGTTTCACTTCTCTTCTTTAGAATGATAATTTCAATCCTTAAACAATTAAGTAAATTTTAAAAGAATATAGAAGTGTTCCTAATTGATTTGTTCAACTAACTATTTACATCTAAAAAGTTAGTAAAAGATACCTGGTTGAGGAGGCCTAAACTGATAACTTTGACTTCTTTCTTCTCTGCTTCCAAAATGGAATCCTCAAGAAACTTATTTATCTTTGCTTTTTGAGAAGGCATAAAATACTGCATCCACATCCATAACTAGAATATTAAAAACTAAATAAAACATGATATTCGTAGAGTTTTCTAATGTATGAAAATAAATTAGAGAGCCTTTGGATTTGATTGTGTAATTTTTTTATATCACTATTTTAGATTACATTCAATAATCCATTATTAGGATGAGGGTAAATATATTACAAAATGTGATCTAAAAATTTGATGCAAAAAACTTAAAACAATTAAATGTAGAAGCACTCTAAATTCATGAATAAAATATACTGATAAAAACAAAAGAAGTGCATGACATGAGCACCTGGAATGTGTATCGTGGAGTAACCCATGTTTGCATATGCAAATCATTTAATTGATTTTTTTCAGTTATAAAAGTTTGTCCAAAAAGCCAGAGAAGTATCATAATGGCATTACTAACAGGCCATAAAATCCACATGTACCATTTGGTAGAGTATGGCTTAGCAGCAAATGAAACAAACCCAAATCTTAAATGAAAAAATGACAACAAGCTCGTTAGATGAGTCAAGTACACCATATCAACCTTTTCCGTTCGTCCTGTTCACATAACAACACTACCCACCCATCAGGTCTAGCTATCAACAAACATATTTTGGTTACAATTATTTGTTTAAAATAACCATTCAAATACTAAACATATTCACTTCTAAAAATTCAATTGTATTTCACAATAAAAATTATTAAGTGAAATCATCAAATTTAAGCTTTACTATTTATATATAGTGTTTTTATAGAAAATGTTCACCTAACAAATACAAATTCAAGATAAAATGATTAGTGCTTTGTCTTACTTTTTTCAAAGAACTCTAAAATATTAAAAATGTGTGTGAAAAACATTCACTTAATAAATTACTAATAAAAAAAATAGATAAATATTATTAAAATCAAAATGATTTATTGAAAATGATAACATGATAGATAGTAATAAAGATTAAATTATTATTTAAATATATTATGACATAAAAAAATAAAAAATTAATAGTTGGAATGAGTTTTCCATAGTCCATTGAAATTGTTGCAAGCTTTTGGATTCAATTGTTCCTCTTCCTAATGGATCACTGAATGTGATCCAAAACGTTGACACAAAAACATATACAGTTGAATCCAAAAGCTTGCAACAAATAAAATTAATATTAAAATATATAGAATAAAAGAAAGTCCAAATTAATATTCTTAAAATTAAAAAGATGATCTATTGAAAATGATAGTTTGGTAAATAGTAATAAAGATAAAATTATTATTTAAATAGATCATAACATATAGGTGAAAATGACAAACGCTCAAGGCCCTCCAATCCATATATCCCCATTCTTTTTTAAATGTAATATGCAAATATTGAACACAGTTGCATCTTAAGACAAGTCTGGAAATAGTCTATTTTTGCTACTGACCTTTCCATGCAGTCTCGTAGAGAGTCTCGGATGACTTATCTACCGTTCCAAAAAGGTAATCATAGAGAGGCACGTACAGACACAAGTTGGTATGAACTTGCGAATGGTGAAGAGAGTGATACCTGTGGAATAATAACTACGTCTGGTCAAATTAATTCACAATGGATTTTTTTCTGGAAATTGGAAATTTGGGACGTATGTAAGAAGACTTACGAGGGTGTGTACATGAGGAATTTGAGAGGAGGGAAGATCTTGAATGCCCAGTTGGGAACAAATTCAATGTTGCAGTGGCCCATATTGTTCATGAAATCAAACCACATTAAGAAGCCAAATATTAGACCAATAGAAGCGGTTTTGGTGACAATAGTAGCCACTGGAGCAATTGAGAACAATAACCCTAACATCAAATGCTCTGCAAACGGAAAACATACACCTGAACATAAAACAAGATTCGCAATGTCAGTGCTCAGTACTCATTCACAGCACAAGATTCACAACATCCAAAGGAAAACTTTCTTACCTGTGATGGGTTCTGGGACCAAAGAAGAGTGATGATGTGAATGGTAACAATTATACAGGAAGTGACGATGGGAAGCTCTATGTGCCCAGTAATACACGAATTCAGCTGGTCCAATGTGAGCCAAAATGATAACAAGAAGGCCCTTTGTGTTCCAGAGAGGAAGATTGGAGGCGCCTGGAATGTATGCATGAACTAGCATAAACACGATGGTGTACAGGATAATATAGTCGTCCCTGCACCACATTGTATAAAGTAGAAACTTATTATCTTCAGACTTCGCATAAACGCCAGTCTCTACAACTTTCATGGCCATGAAAAAGACTAACTTCTCTGTAGATGGGCATAATTTTTTTTTAAAAGGAGCTTACCAGCTTCTCTCTCTATCAACTTGCTCGAAGTTGATACCTTTAGATTGTATTTGATGCTTGCTCCGTGCATTCTGATAGCGAGAAACACTTGTCCAGAGTTGGAAATGAAGGTACTTGATTGCCGCCAAAAGAAGCAGCACCAAACTAATGTTGTCTGCTTCTTGTCCTCCTAGAAAATTGGTATGTACTGCTTTGATCACCAGAGGAGAGAAAAGCAGATACTAGATGCATAACAATATCATTTCTAATCAGTAACCACTCCATTTCATATTCGTTTACTCAGATTAGATTTTGGAGTATGATCCTCAACAAAAAGAATACACAAAGCTTACCTTAAAGTTACCGAGTTTCTCCCATGGCCATCGTGTAAGTGGCCCCGGCTTATATGCCATTCTCTTGAACACCTTAGAGTTTAGTTTAGAAAAGCTCAATAAGAGCTGTGAGCTCAATCTTCCTAACTTTAAAAAATTATTGACAGAAGCTATGAACTCTTTTACAGAAGAGCGACAGTAATTTTAGTTTGATATAACTATCGATCTATGCGGAACTGTTCGGTCCTTCCCTTCGTATATATAGAAGTTCTTAACTTCTTAGCTGTGAAGCGAATTGGCATCCACGGTTTGAACTGAGTTTGCTACGCTTATTTACTTCTGCATTTATGGCAGTACCTATAAAATTGACCTTACCAATAATATTGACCTTAACAAGAAGAGTTAATGCTGCAACGTGGCAGAAATTCGATTTCTTAGACAACGAAGATATTTTAACTGCCAAACCAAACCAACCAGTTTCATTTATTGAAATCGAAGATTCATTTTTTATTTTGGAAAAAGGGATAAAAATATATGAAGAAAAATAAAGTTGATTCGTTTACAACATAGAGAATTCAGATAGTCATAGCTATGAACAAAGTTAATAATAGAAAAATGCAAGACCATCTCACAAAATATCATATCAATCTCTCGAAGCAAACAATGCATGTTCAAATATGAAACAAACTCGCAATAGGAATCATAATGAAGAAATTAATCATAATCGTGATGAAGCAATTGAAGAAACTCTTGAGTTTTAGTTAAGGATAATGATAACTAGTCCATAACATTCCATTTATCAACATTATCAAAGGTCCATTTAGCTAAACAGTCAACCACCTTATTACATTCCTGAGGAATATGGGCAAAAGAAATGTACTCAAAATTAGGAACCAAATCTAAAATCGGTTCAACAACAAAAATCAATTGCCAAGAAAGATTATTAGAAGTTGTATTCAAAAGAGTAGCCAAGATCATAGAATCCATTTCACAAATAACTTCTTTCCATCCCAAATGGCACACTTTAGTCATAACAAGGATAGCATGAGCTTCTGTTTGATAGTTAGTGTGGTACCCCATAGAAGTAGAAAAGAAAAAATGAACTTGTGTGCAGTGTTTTTACCCTGTCCAAAAGTGTAAGAAATAAACTCAAGCAAAAGAGAAAAACCAAATACAACACTTAGATTGGGCTATAGATTAAACTCAAACTTAGAAATGAAAATAAAACTAACTTTTACCTTGTTTGAGCCTGATTACTTTGTTTTGCCCCTTGAAGATGGTTGATTTGTGTTCTCCTAGACTAATTTTGGCAGCATAACGACTTGTTTTGGATGCAAATGTGGATGCAAAGTGGATGTAGATGATAGTGGATGCAAGATTGGCTATGAAGATTGAGATGAATGTGTTGTAGAATGAGTGTGGTTGAATATGGTAGAATGCAAAAATGACTAAGTATTAGTGATTTAGCCAAGGGAGAAGGGAATGAACGACAGATATTGAAAGAGGATAGGAGATCAAGGGTTGAGATGTCTTGAGGCATCTCAACCCACAAGATGATGACACTTGTCATCATGTGGATGCATAAGACAAGATGTTTGACCAAAATTCTTTTTTAATGTGCATGGAAAGGATAAAAGTAATTTAATATTCCTTGGGGAAAGGGGTACTTGGAAGTACCATAGGTAATGGACGTGACAAAAGGGAATTAAAAATTCCTTGGGGGATAGGAAAGGAATTAAAAATTCCTCCAAGTACCTTGGATAAATAAATGGAATTTAAAATTCTATTGGTAAGGACATTGGGATTGTAAAATGCAATTAAAAATTTCATGAGGTGTGTTGGAGATTGGGATGTCGGTAGTATTTATTAGGGAGTTGACCTTGGGTTAGACTAGGATAATCAATTAATGATTAAGATGTGGAAGTGAGGGATTAAGTATGTGATTAGATGGGTAATGAGGGTCAATGATCCACTTGCATATTATGGAGGATGTGACACCTCATAATCATGGATTAGGAATGTGCACATCCCTAACCAATGATTATGCAAATTAATCATGATTAGAAGAGGGTTATGGGGGATGTGACTTGAGGGGAATTAAATAAATATATTTTTTGGAGGAAAAGGATAAGTGATGGGAGTAAATAATTAAAGATAATTATTTACATCATGCTAGGATTTAAAGATGATAGAAGAAATAGATTAAGATTAGGGGATAAGTGATAATGAATATTAATTAAATAATAGGGTATTATTTAATTTTTTGGAGGAAAGGGATATGTGATGAGAGTAAATAATTAAAAGTAATTATTTACATCAGGCTAAGATTTAAAGATGATAGAAGGAATAGATTAAGATGAAGGGATAAGGGATGATGAATATTAATTAAATAATAGGGTATTATTTAATTAATAGGGTTAAATTTTAATTTACATGCCATTCTCTTCACCTTAGAGTTTAGTTTAGAAAAGCTCAATAATAGCTGTGAGCTCAATCTTCCTAACTTCTAAAAAATTATTGACAAAAGCTATGAACTCTTTCACAGAAGAGCGACAGTAATTTTAGTTTGTTATAACTATCGATCTATAAAGACTATTTGGTCCTTCCTTTCATATATATATGTTGATGTGTTTTTTATGCACTTCTCAACATAGGCAGTGCGTAGGTGCACTGCCTCTCTTGAAAGACAATCTTCCAGAATTAGATTGTAGAACACTATCCCAAGGTCTCTAATGTCAGGTCTTGATAGTGCTTGGAATATCTCAGTTGATTTATGCGATTTACTGGAATCACAAGACGGACTTACAAAGAAGTTAAAAAGCATGGGAAGTTGGGTTTGCAAATATAGTTTCAAAGTGCTGGAAGTGAATGAACAGTGGCTGTCCACTCAAAACAACAAGTTGAAACTCATCAAGTTCATCTAATTTAGCTTCATGGTGATGCTTTGGATCCTACTCTAACCAAGGATTAAAAGAAATAGCAAAAGGAGAAGGGTTAAGAAAGTTGTTCTACTCCTAAGCTACAAATGAACAGTAACAATGGTGGCTGCTACAGTAGACAAACTCCCTAAACTGGGTTTTGCTTGGCCAAGAGAAACCTACAGTTGCACAAAAACCAGTGCAATCTTCTAAGGACTACAGATTTTCATATTACATACACACATCATGTACATGCAATCGAACTAAGTTGTAACAATAAAGGAAGGAGGCTCAGACTAGCTTTGCAAAGTGATTCATCATCAATGAACCACAAAAAGCATGAGCTAAAAATTCATCAAATATTGAAACAACAAACACCATCACCACTTCCATTCAAGAAACTAACACCTAAACTAATAGGGAAGTTGAACCATGCATACATAAAGAGCAAACTCAAAAGGAACACCCATAAATCATGTAATGTTGCTTTTTATTGTTGTTGAATGTCTTTACATCAGTTCTCCAACCCTTTACAAATGAGGGGCAAGCCCCTATTTATAGTTTTCTAAAGCCCAAATGAATGGCTAGAATTAATTTGCCACGAATGGCCCAAATTTGTTTACAATAGGGTTTCACCTACCCCACAATATTCAATAATTAAAAATACATTCCCCATCTTTTCTCTGTTTTGTCATCTAGTGCCAGTCACTATAGCAATTTCATCATTTAGCTGATTTCCCTTTTCACTATAGCAGAAACTACCTGAAAGTCGTCTTCCTGATGTGTTTGCAATGTTCCTCCTTGGATCAAACGAGCTCGTTGACGATTGGCATCAATAGATTGGTTGCCCCTAATTCAGGCAGACAACTCCCTCATGCCTTCTTCAAGGCCACCCCCTTTCATTTTTGTCATTGACTCCTTAGCACATGCCTTCTTCTAACGCCGACCCTGTTGGTGGGTGCTAGGGGGAGAGGCAAACATGAAATGAATGGTGATAGGAGCGCTACGCTTTTCCTTGTTCAACTTTCTCAATGGGTCTCCTTGACGGACTCGCGGTAGGCTTCTTGAATCCTACATACATGAAGTGTCGTAAGTGCTTCCATACACAAATCAAGGAAAACATTAGTCAAATCTTGCAAAATCCTTGTTAGATCCATACATGCATCATCAAAAGATCATAATATTCATATTTAGAGCTCATTTAGATCATAAACATTAATGTGGACCCAAGGGGGCAGACATCGAACAAGGGACAACAAATCGGAAGGGAAGTTCCCAGACCCCACAAAACATAGAAAAACCAAAGATTTTTTAATTATAGCACATGGGAAAAGGGGAAGGAAGAGTGCCCAGAAAAACTTCCTTAAGATTGGACTCATTTGACAAAAACTGGAAGCTCAAAATGACCACAGAGGGACGGAGTCCCAGAAACAGCCACGAAGGGGTTGGGCTCCGGAGGCCGGGTCGCCGGGGCTCCACGGATGTTCAAAACAGCCACGGAGGGGCCGGGTTTTGGAGGGCGGGTCACCGAGGCTCCACAAATGTTCAAAATGACCACGGAGGGATGGAGTCCCGAAAATAGCCATGGAAGGGCTGGGTTCCGGAGGTTGGGTCGCCGAGGCTACATGGATGTTCAAAATGGCTACGGAGGGATGGAGTCCCGAAAATGGCCATGGAGGGGCCAGGCTCTGGAGGCTGAGTCTCTGGGGCTCCACAGATGTTCAAAACGGCCACGGAGGGATGAAGTCCCAGAAACGCCCATGGAGGGGTCAGGTTCCGGAGGTCGGGTCGCTGGGGCTCCACGGATGTTCAAAACAGTCACGGAGGGATGGAGTCCCAGAAATAGCCACGGAGTAGCTGGGCTCCAAACGCGGGGTTGTTGGGGCTCCACGAATGTTCAAAATGACCACGGAGGGATGGAGGCCTGGAAAAGGCCATGGAGGGGCCAGGTTCCAGAGGCCGGGTCACCGGGGCTCCATGGATGTTCCAAAATAGCCAAAGAAGGACAGAGTTTTGAAACCCTTAAAACTTAACAGAACGTTGACAAAACCTTGGTAGTTCACTTAGGCACCACAAACACATCCCAAATCCACCAAAAAGTTTTCTCAAAAGTCAAAAATGTGGAAACCAGATTGGCAGGGGTCCACAGATGTTTCCAAAACAACCAAAGAAGGAGGGAGTTCCGGAGGGAAAGTTCTGAAACCATTGAAACTTAACAGAACGTTGACAAAACTTTGGCAGTTCACTTAAGCACCACAAACACATCCCAAATCCACCAAAAAGTTATCCCCAAAGTCAAAAATGTGGAAAAAAGCGAATCAAGCGATCAAAGACCAAGTTAGTAGGAACAAGACAAAAGGAAGAAAAGGGACGGGGGACTTTGTTTCTCCCTGGACTTGAATACCCCAAGTAGGTGAATTTGGGTAGGGGGATTTGATCGTTTGAAGGCACATGAGCAATTTGGGCCTATAAAATAAGGCACGCAAAACAAGATAGGAGAAAAGCAGCATGTTGGGAGTGAAAAAAAGGGGGGGTCCTTGCCTACAGTGGGGTGTGTGTACAAAACATGCACAACAATATAGTTAACTTCTTAGTTGTGAAGCAAGTTGGCATCCACCGTTTGAACTGAGTTTGCTATGCAAGTATTTACTTCTGCATTTATGGTGATACCTATAAAATTTCCCTTAACAAGAAGAGTTAATGTTGCAAGGTGTTACGTGGCAGAAAGTCAATTTATTAGACAATGTAGATATTTTTAACTTCCAAACCAAACAAAACTAGTTTCATTTATTGAAATTGAAGATTCATTTTTTTTTTGGAAAAAGGGATAAAAATATATTAAGAAAAATAAAGTTGATTCGTTTACAACATAGAGAATTCAGATAGTCATAGCTATGAACAAAGTTAATAATAGAAAAATGTAAGACCATCTCACAAAATATCATCAATCCCTCAAAGCAAACAATGCATGTTCAAATATGAAACAAACTCTTAACAAGAATCATAATGAAGAAATTAATCATAATCATGATGAAGAAATTGAAGAAGCTCTTGAGTTTTAGCTAAGGATAATGATAGCTAGTCTATAACATTCCATTTATCAACATTATCAAAGGTCCATTTAGCCAAAAATTCAACCACCTTATTACATTCCTAAGGAATATGGATAAAATAAATGTACTCAAAATTAGGAACCATATCTAAAATCAGCTCAACAACAAAAATCAATTGCCAAGGAAGATTATTAGAAGTTCTATTCAAAAGAGTAGCCAAGATCATAGAATCCATCTCACAATACTAGTTTACACTTTCTCAGAGATCATGGTTTTTGCTGAAATCACATATTTTTAGAAAATATAATGATTTAAGCTTTGAAAAGTTTCATTTAAAGGATTCCAATTGAAGATGGTTTGACCAAACCCCCTTGGATAGAACCCCGCTAGTTTTAAACCATACCTATAATGGAGTCTCCTTTACACCCATCAAAATGTTGATAAAAAACCACTTTTAATTTATCTTTTGGGGGATCAAGTGAATTCATTTAAATTTTTTTTTTTGTGAGTATGTAGTCCTTATTATAAGCTTCCCAAAGAGTATAATTTTAAATAAATTTAATTTGATTATTATATTTATTTTTTATTTCTTGTGAATGTAGGTTTTTCATCAAAAATCAAGCTCTTTGTTCTGCACATGTGGAAAAATAGCAGATTATCAAACTAAAATTCTAAAAAATATGTTCAGGATAGGTAATGATATCCTTGATCTAGTAAAAAAAATTGAATTTCAATATATGCAAAAAAAGTTATGTTGTATATAGTTTGTCTATGTCTGAATTGTAATTGGTTTGACTTTGAAACTTGATTAAGAAAAAAATATTCAATAAAAAATTATGAAACTAAACGAACTGGTTAGATATCATAGTTACAAATCTAAATTTGAAAAAATTAGAATTTTATCCTTCATAGAAAAAAAGTTATGTTGTATATGGTGAGCACCACTCCTTAAAAATGGTGTTTATTGATAAAAACTAGTTTTCAAAGGAGATGGAAAAAGAAGTGCAATCTGATTCCAAAAAAATTGAAAAAAAATATATTTAAAATCTATAGACAAAATTTCACAAATTACTAGTTTGCATCATCTTCAAATTCTTCACAGTTTAGCCACTATAGGTGCCCGAAAGTGAAGATTTAGTTAGAAAAAATCAGTTTAGTGTCCAATTTGGCCAAAAATTGTCAACTAGTATTGTGCGATCACACAAAAGTAGAAAAGAAAAAATGAAATTGTGTGCAATTTTTTTACCCTATCTAAAAGTGCAAGAAATAAACTCAAGCAAAAGAGAAAAACCAAAGACAACACTTAGATTGGGCTATCGATGAAACTCAAACTTAGAAATGAAAATAAAACTAACTTTTACCTTGTTTGAGCTTGATTACTTTATTTTTCCCCTTGAAGATGGTTGATTTGTGCGACGAGACCGATTTTGGTAGCATAACGACTTGTTTTTGCTTGATTTGATTACAAATGTGGATGCAAAGTGGATGTTGATGATAGTGGATGCAAGATTGGCTATAAAGATTGAGATGGATGTGTTGTAGTAGAATGAGTGTGGTAGAACACAAAAATGACTAAGTGTTAGTCATTTAGCCAAGGGAGAAGGGAATGAACAGTGGAGATTAAAAGGGGAGAGGAGATCAAGGGTTGAGATTTCTTGAGGCATATCAACCCACAAGATGATGATACTTGTCATCATGTGGATGCATGGGACAAGATGTTTGACCAAAGGAACAAAAAATTTCCTTTTTAATGTGCATGTGAAGGATAAAATAAATTCAATATTCCTTGGGGAAAGGGGTACTCGGAAGTACCATAGGTAATGAATGTTAAAAAAAGGAATTAAAAATTCTCTTAAATCCTCATGGGGGGAAGGAAAAATAATTAAAAATTCTTTGGGAGATAGGAGAGGAATTAAATATTCCTCCCAATAACTAGGATAAATAAATGGAATTTAAAATTCTATTGGGAAGGACATGGGGATTGTAAAATTGAATTAAAAATTCCATGATGGGTGTTGGAGGAATAAAATATAATTTCTATTGGGATGTGGGTAGATTTATTAGGGAGTTGACCATTGGTTCTGACTAGGATAATTAATCAATGATTAGGATGTGGAAGTGAGGGATTAGGCAGGTGATTAGGTGGGTAATGAGGGTTAATGATCCATTTGCATACTATGGAGGATGTGACACCTAATAATCATGGATTAAGAATGTGCACATACCTAACCAAAGATTATTCAAATTTATTATGATTAGAAGAGGGTTATGGGGGATGTGACATGAGGGGAATTAAATAAATATTTTTTTTGGAGGAAAGGGATAAGTGATGGGAGTACATCACTCTAGGATTTAAAGATGATAGAATAAATATATTAAGATGAAAGGATAAGGGATAATGGATATTAATTAAATTATAGGGTATTATTTAATTTTTTGGAGGAAAGGGATAAGTGATGGGAGTAAATAATTAAAGGTAATTATTTACATCAAGCTAGGATTTAAAAATTATAAAAAATATATATTAAGATGAAGGGATAAGGGATAATGGATATTAATTAAATAATAGGGTATTATTTAATTAATATAGAGGATATGAAATTGGTCGAATTAGGGGTAAATTGACCAAATGAAAGTGGTCAATTTTTAGTGTCTACATTTTTCCCCTCTTTGAGATGGTGTTATGAAATAGCATCATTTCAAAGAAGATTAAAACATAGTACCTGGAAGAAGATGGTTAGATTGGGGAAGATTCCCTAGTCATTCAAAAGAGTGACTAGGAAGAAAGACGATGAGAGTGAATATGAGGAGAAGGGAATGAGCGGTGGAGATTGAAAGAGGAGAGGAGATCAAGGGTTGAGATGTCTTGAGGCATCTCAACCCACAATATGATGACACTTGTCATCATGTGGATGCATGAGACAAGATGTTTGATCAAAGGAATTAAAAATTCCTTTTTAATGTGCATGGGAAGGATAAAAGGAATTTAATATTCCTTGGAGAAAGGGGTACTTTGAAGTACCACAGGTAATGTATGTGATAAAAGGGAATTAAAAATTCTCAAGTAAATCCTCATGGAGAGAAGGAAAAGGAATTAAAAATTCCTTGGGGGATGGGAGAGGAATTAAAAATTCTTCTAAATCACTAGGAAAGATAAAATGGAATTTAAAATTTCATTTGGGGATGTGGGAAGATTAAAAAGGAATTAAAAATTCCTTGGGAGGATTGGAGGGTTGACCAAGGGGTAGATTAAGATAATTAGTTACAGATTAGAGGAAGGTTAGGTGGTTAATGGGGATTATGATCCACTTGCATATTATGGAGGTTGTGACACTTTCCTAATCAAGATTAGGAATGTGCACATCTCTAACCAAGGATTATGGAAGGTGATTAGGATTAGAGGAAAATTACGGAGGATGTGATGGGAGGAGAGAGAAATGGGAGAGGAAATTAAATATTTAAATTTAATCCTTATAAGGTTTGACAACTAAATTAAATAAATTGATATAAATTTATTTAATGTAGTGAAGAATGATAAATGGGGATAAAGCATTTAATTGATTAAATAATTACCTTAGGGATTTAGCAGAATTTAGGGATGTTAATTAAATAATATAAATATTATTTAATTAATGTGGATAGAAAGATATTTAGATGAAAAGGATAAATTTGATCAAACGTAAGTGGTCAAATTTAGGTGTTTATATTTTTCCCCTCTTTGAGATGGTATTAGGAAGTAGCATCATTTCAAAGAAGATTAAAACATATTATCAGAAAGAAGATGGTTGGATTAGGAAAGATGTACCAGTCATTCAAAGGAGTGACTAGGAAAAAAGATGATGAAAGTGAAGATGAAGATTAGGGATTAGGAAGAAAAGATGATGAAAGTGAAGATGAAGATTAGGGATTGAAGATGCCCCCTCAAGAGGACATACAGGTTCAAGAGAACATGTGTGTGTTCTCGAAATGGATGATATGATGCAAGAATAGATGGGGAAGATGGCACAAAATGATGAATAGAATGTGGGATGGGAGGAGGAAGAGATAATGGAAGGAGAAGATGAGAAGCAAGCAAGAACAAATGGATTCAAGGACAAATGTGATGTTGCCCCGGTCAAGTGACAAGCCAAGATTGATTGATGGTAGATGGAGTGTTGTTGATGAGGGAACGATATATCCCGAAACAACACAAGGATAGGGAAGGATACATATCAATGATGATGATAAGAGTTTTGTTGATGACAAGATGATATATCCAAAAACAACACAAGGATTGGGAAGTATACATCTCAATGATGATGATAAGAGTGTTGTTGATGAGGGGAATGATACATCTTGAAACATCACAAAATGATAGGGAAGGATACATCCCGATTATGATGATGAGAGTGTTGTTGATGAGGGAATGATATATCCCAAAACATCACAAGGATAGGGACAGATACATCTGATGATGATGATGAGAGTGTTGTTGATGAGGGAACAATATATCTCGAAACAACACAAGGATAGGGAAGGATACATCTTGATGATGATGATGATTGGAGATCAAGTCTTGTAGTAAAGCTAGGAACAAGACCAAAGATGCAATTAGATGCTTTGTGATAGATTGAATGGATGAGGGTTGGCTTGAGATGTGAGATTGCTGAAATGAATGAAGATGATGGAGCAAAAGATGCTTAGAATAACAAATCTATCTTATCAGGTAAGAAGATTGAAGAGATGATGAAATGATTAGGACATGGGTGAAAAGATGCTTAGAATAAAAAAATCTACATTATCCTAAGAATATTGAAGAGATGATGATATGATGAGGATGGAGGAAGTGGAGGGATGAAAATAGATAGAATAGATAAATGAGAGAGAGTGATGAAGGATGAATGGATTAACAAGATTTAGGGTGAATGGATGGGGGGATTTTGATCAAGGAAAAATTTAGTGGTGAATCTTTTCCAATTAGCGAATAATTGAAATTGGGACCTCCAAAAATGGTGAATAGTACAAGCTAAAAAGGATGTTGAATTGCCAAGTTTTTACAAAAAATAATTTTGTCCCGATTAATTCGCCTATTTAAATGATGTGTCATTGTAACTAATTCACCAATAGTTTATATTGTAATTACAAATATTAATTATATTCGCCAGCAATATTATATTCCTACCATTAATTTTGGGACAATATCGTCACTAATAATAAACTACCATTTAATTTTGGGGCTTTTATTTATTGCCATCGATTAGCTTTTTAATCGGATGGCTGCATGTTAACTTCGCTACCTAATACGCATGTGCCTTTTAAAAGGCTTGTTGAGGCTCAAAATTTGTTTTGGGCCACACGATTAGATTTAATCGTGTGGCCCAAAACAAATTTTGAGCCTCAACAAGCCTTTTAAAAGGCACATGTGTATTAGGTCACATAATACCTTCATTGGGGACATCTTTGAGAGGTCCTTGGAATGAGCACAATAAGATAAGCCAAAAGAAAAGATCAAGTACACAAACAAGCCAATGTTCTTCATACCTTCAACCAAAGGGATGTGTTTTGATAGGATAAGAATCCAAGGTGATATCCAAAATGATGCCCATTTTCAGAATGATATATCCTAGGACATGCATTGTATAGGATGATGATGGGTTGATAAGTTGATTGATAGGCTTTTGATATAAAATTGATTGACATGTTTGCGAGTGATCAAGAGATTGATTTTGTGTTTAACGGTTTGTTGCTTTGCTTTTGATTTTATGATTGAAGCTTGCTTTTTCCAATTGTTGTGGTTGTTTCTGTTTGTGTTGCCAAAGGATGAAGGTGACGACCAGTTTATTATGGATGATTGATTATTTCGAGTGAAATCGAGATGAGATGAATGGATTTTTTTAAAATATTTGGATGTTTTTGATGTTTTTAGAATGTTTTGAGGCTATTTTTTGGATTTTTGGATTTTTCAAATGTTTTGATTTTTTGATTTTCCAATGTTTTTGGATTTTGCGTTTGATGTTTTTCGAATGTTTTTGGATTTTGTGTTTTTTGAATGTTTTTTGATTTTGATGTCTCGGGAGCTAATCAAATATTAGCCTTGCCTACGTTTAAGCTCAGAGACGACGTAGTTCGGATATCATGTTTTTGACATTTTCTGCTTTTATGAGTGTTTTTGGGATTTTTTTATGTTTTGGATGTTTTTGTATTTTTCGCACGATTTTTATGATTTGGATATGGATATGTGTGATGATACTAGTGCTCTATTTGGGTATTTTTTCTAAAAACCAAGCTAAGGTTGATTGATCAGATCGATGGATTGATGATGATAACATTGTTGAGGATGCACAACAATGCAAGGATAGTGTTAAGCAACACAAGGATTGAGATGTTAATAGGATTGATAATAATAACATTGTCGATGATGCACAACAATGCAAGGATTATGTTAAGAAACACAAGGATTGGGTAAGATATCCCAAGATGATGATGAGTTGATTGCATTTGATGATGATAACACTGTTAAGGATACACAACAATGCAGGGATAGTGTTAAGCAACACAAGGATATCCCAAGATGATTTTTTGATTGGATTTTATTGATCATGATTGATGAAGCTTGATTTTGGAACAAAATTTGTTCGAATGATTTGATGTGACGTTTGAAGGGTGCGTTAGATGTGAGTCCTGATAGTGATTATTTGGATTGATGTTCGATGAAAGATAAATCCTGATAAGGAATGTCTTCTCGTCAAAATATGCCATGGGCTAGTGATTTGGATTTTGGATCACAAATTCTTTGACCAATGGGTAAAAGTACAAAGTTGTGTCACACTTTATAAAGGAAACGGCCAATGCCGATCCAATTTTTAAACTTGAATCACTAAAAAGTGGCATATATGTTTTGAATTTTGAAATGATGTAAACTAGTAAAATATGTATTTTTTAGTATATTTTATGTTTGTATTTTTTAAAAATATATAAAAAATTATTTTAAACTAGTTTTTAATAAATTAAAACTATAATTTAGTTGTTGATAAAATGCTGAAAAATGAAGTTGCATGGGACATCAAACTTTTTATAGTAAATTTTATTTTTTTCTTTCAAATTTTTTATGTGTATTTATAACTTGAAATTTTTGTGCATGGATATATTTTTGTCCAATTTTGATAAATATATATTTTTAAATAAATATTAAAATGTGCGCGAATAAAAAAACAACTGTTTTCATTGGACTCCAACTTTCATATTAAATATTTATCTAAAATGGAAACAAATTATACCATCTTAAAATAGATTCTTTTATCTAGTGCATCATATTTTTTTCAATTTTTTTTAATAAGTTTTAGTATTTTTCCTTGGCATAGTAATCAACCTCATATTTTGTGCTGAAAACATCCTTTTAGTAAAAATAAAATATAAAATATAAAAAATAATTAAACTATTAAAATAAATATATTTTTGAAAACTACACTTATAGATCTACAAAAGGGTATTTTTATATTTAAAAAAAAATGTTGTTTACATTAGCAAGAGTTATTGAAACTTCAAGTTTTTCAAATAATTTTTTTTTTGGTAAATTGGACTCAAAGTGATGCTCCATACATTTTTAGCCAACAATTTTAGTTGAAAAAGTTGTGGGAGCATATAACTTAGCTAGAATGAATCTTACTAGATCATATGTTTGACCAAAATTGATTTTTAGTTAGAAATACTTAAATTCAGTTGTGTTGATAAGTTGGTTGAAAGTGTGACACAACTTTGTGCTTTTACCCCAATTTGATTTCACATTTGCCAATGTTCGGATCACCACATAAGTTGGAGGATATAGATCAAGATTTATTCCCGAAGAAAGATGTAAATATCTGCCCCCAGTGTCTAGCAATGTATGGAATGTGATGGATATAAGCCTAGATAGGTGTATGGATGGATGGATATGGATTATCTTTTGATAAGATAAGGTGTTAGGATAAAGGATGCTCATTTGGATAATGTTTCATGGCTCAGATAACATTAGATAGGATAGGATCAATGAAAATGACCCATATCAAGATGTTTACCATAAGCAAGTGTAAAGTGTGCCCCAAACTTTGTCAAGATCAAGATGACTCAGACTATGGATGCAGATGGATGAAAATGGATTGGATAAATGGTTCATGGATGAATGGGTTTATTATGGATAAGATGGATGAAATGTTGGATTTATTATGGATGGGATGAGATGCTTCCACCTGAAATAGTGCATGCAGATGCTTGATTCTACTCATGATGCCTGTTTGCCAGGTTTTCATCATAGTCTTGCCCAAAGCACCACCATAGTGGTTTTCACTAGAGGACATTTTTTTCTCTTTACTGTTTTCAATCCTTTTTCTGATTTTTTTTGGATTTTTATGATTTTATGTTTTTTTTGATTTTTTCAAAATATTTTAAGCTCATGTTGAATCACAAGGTGTTGCTAATATAGATGCCCCTGTCATAATTTGCCGTCGATATCCTTCCTGAAGGAGTTGCTTTGGTAAGATACGTGCACTTGAATACAACTTTTGGGATTCTTGATCTGCTTTATTGATACCAGGGTTAACTCTGTCTCTGTGCGCACATCGCAATAGAGTGCCTTCTGAATCCTTATGATGAAGGGTCGTTGTCAATACATGGTCAATTTGAGAATTGGATATCATGCATGGAGGCATGGATGGAGTGTGTTTAGGGATAAAAGATGGATTGGTTGACAGTTTGGAACCTTTGACTCTCCAAACTTGGGACGATGAGCAATGATGGGTGGATACAAAAGTGTTCATGGAATTATGACCAACTGCTTGATACACTTTGTACATCACTTGAAAATCCCGCTTTTTCTTTTGCAGATATCTTTGATGGATACTTTTCCCTTTTTCACTTTTCCCCATAGTTTCTTTGAATGATGGAGTTTGATAGGGATAATCTTTCTTTGTATGTTTTGGTATCCATGCGTATTTGATTTGTCCATTATGCTTCTCATCTTCTTTCACTTTGATAACATTCTTCGTACTTTGATTCAAATTTTTCTTTTGAAGTTGGTCCCAATTCATGGATGGGGTGATGGGTGGATGAAGATTCATGACATGGCTGGTTGTAGTATTGGCATTAGTTTCATCATAAGGATTCTTCGTGCTCCCTATGTTGACATTTACACTAGATGAAGCTGCCCCCAGTATTGTGGAAGTAGTACCTTCATGCTTTGATTCTGCCTGTTCCAAGAGCTCTTGTTTAGAGTGCATTCTCTGATAAATGACCATTGTAGATGATGCTATTGGAATTTGTTGTTCTGCTAACTTTGGAATATCTTGTTTTGTCTGACCTATTTCCTTGAGTGGATACTTCTAGATATCTTCATACATGATGTCTTTAGTTTGGATCTTGGATATATCTGATCCTGATGTTGACAACTTTGTTTGACCATAAGAATCAATAACCTGATCTTTTTGTGTAATAATATTAGGAGTAAACGAATCTTGTTCTGAATGAAGATCATCTACATGTCCATCCGCAGAAAGCATCTCATGGGTAGATGGAGGAGTATGTGCTACATGGATATGATCATCTTGCATAGATAGGAGAGTGTCCATTAGATTATTGTAGTATCTTGAAGATACAAATTCTTGATCTTGAATGATTTCAGAGTTTCTTTCGACATGCTTTGGATTGAGTTCTTGACATGGGTCAATTTCAAAGGATGAATTGCTTACAAAGGGTTCTTAGATGTCGTTATTAGACATGGTAAGTGGTTCAATATCCTCAAGTGTCAAGTTCAGGGTTCCTTCAGTATCTATAACCATGAGGTCAAAAGATGTCAATATGTCTTGGAAATGACCATTGCTAGACTTTGGTGAAAGATTTTGATCATGCTTTGGAATAAAGTTTTTAGATATGTCCTCTAACTCATAAGGTGATGTAGAGATATTTTCAATATGATCATTGGTTGATGGATCATAGATTATGTCAATGGGATCAAATAATTCTAACACTCCTTGAAATAGATCACTAAAAAGTAGCTCTTGATGTATGGTGAGTTGATCATCGGATGGGGTGGAAACATCTTCAAGATGCTCATCGATGGAGAGATCTTGATCATTGTTTTCAAAAATTGTAGCAAAGAGATTGTGAATGTATTCAACCATAGGGTCAAGTGATGTTGAAATTTCTTGAATTGGATCATTTTTTAGTATTGTTGGTGGATTTTGATCATGATTGAAAAGTGACTCTTGACCTATGTTGATTTGACTTTCGGATGCGATAGAAACATCTTCAATGTGCTCTTTGATGGATAGATCTTGATCATTGCTTTCAACAATTGTGGTGGAGAGATTGTCAATGCTATCACCAGTGGTTGAATGTTCATCGTTATCCCCAACAGTTGTCATTTTTTGAGTTTGTGCTTGTGTTTGTTGGGTAGCTTGAGAGGCTTTTTGCACTTGTTGAGCTTGTGTTTCTTGTTGTGTGGCTAGATATTGTTGGATGGCCTTTTGGTAGGTCTAGTGAGCTTTCAGTGCAATGCTATATTGTCTTGCTACATTTGGTTTTGGTGGTAGTGGTGGTGGATTTGGAATTGTGTTGGATGTAGTGATGGGTGGTTGAGATACGCTTGGAGCAATCGTGAGGGTTTGAGATATGATGGGATTGATTGAGGTGATAGGAATGGTTGGAATGACCAAGGTGATAGGTCCTTGGGAGACCATGTTTTGATTTTTCAAGATTGATGTTGTCATTTGATTAGATACCATCTGTTGGTGCGATGGCGATGGTATATTCAAAGGTTCTGATGTGATGGCTTGATTGGTGTTAGGTGGATTGATTTGGATGGAGTGATTGGTGCTAGGTAAAGGGGGAATCCCTAAACCAAGGAATGATGTTGATATGGGCAATGATGGTGGAGATGTCTCTTGGCGCAATGACTCAACTATTTTGGTAAGTGTAGCAATTTGATCTCACCAAATTTGATCTTGATTTTGATCTTGACTCCCTTGATATAGTTGATTTGGATTTTGTTCAAACAGATTTGGGATGCATACTTGTGGTTGATTTTGGACAATGTTTTGATTTGGGATGATGTTCAAATTTGGGATTATGGGTTGAAATTGAACATTGTTGATGTTGGGAATCACATTGCCTTGTTTTAGGTAACTCTGATCTTGCATGGTGTTACCTTGACTTGGACTAATGCACGAAGTCTTTATCATCCTTTTAGTACTTTGAACAACATTTGTATGATTTGCAAACATATTTATCCCAAATTTTGTCAGATTCATGTTTGGAAAAATTGTACTTGGTACATTCTCATTTGGCATGTAGGGATTTGGTGGGATGACGTTGTTCGTTTGAAGGATCATGCATTGACTCTTTGGTGGATAGATTTGTAGTTTTGGACATGGATTTAAATCTACCATCGGGAAAGGTGTTTCAAAATTTTGACTAGGCATACTCACATTTGTTGTACCATTAAGGTTTGTAGAGGATAATGATCCCATGTATGAATGCGAGTGTTGATAATCAATCAGTGTTGTACAAATTTGATAGTTTGGTTGACTTGGATTACTCATGATGTATGGACCAATTTTATATTCCATTTTTCTCTTGTGTTTTGATCTTGTTGCAAAAGTGACCTCTAAGGTTCTTAGGACCAATGATGAGATGAAGGGGAAATGATATGATTGTTGAACATTTAGGGACTTTGGACCAATGCTAGACTTAGGGTTTGATTTTGATTGGTTTGATTTGGATAATGAATTTGTAAACCCTAAGATGTTAGATGTGATCTTAGGATGAATTTGTTCAAAGGATTGCTAATTCAATTAAATGTATGAGAAATGATGCATTCCCATACACTTAACTAAACAAGGTGATTTTTATTTTGATGATTTACCCAAGTCTAGAATGATGTTTCCAAAGCTCTAAAGTTGTTTATGGGATGAAAATTTTGGATGGATGAAGTGTTTGTTTTGATCCTAAATGAGCCTAGGAAGGACTTGTTTACAAGACCAAGATAGTGAAGAACATGCCTTTCACAAAGAGTAATTCAAGATCAAAAGACCAATGTTTGCTCGGAAGATGATAAAAAGATAAATAAGCACATGTGTGGGGTTCAATTGATTCACTCTTTGCTTAATGGATTCTTTTTATCACAAACACTTCTTGATTAGGTTTTCAACTGATTGTCCAATGTCCTAATTTTCTTTCATCCCACAAAATGCATTATGCGGAAATTGAGGAAATCAAGGCAAAGGTTTCCTAATGTTGACCTTAGTAGGAGCAAATTGAGATGAAATCCAAATGCTTAGAAGCTTCTAAGGATACGAATCCCAAGGGAAAGCAATAACATGTGAATTTTTTTAAGGATATTTGCCTCTCCTAAAGGGTTTGCAATTTTGATGATTCGTTGAATGTTGGTTTTCCAATGTTTTCGATCAAAGCGCTGTGTTTTCAAACTGGCTCACAAGCAATAACACCCTAGCTCAATTGGTACATTTTTCTTAGTGGGCTTGCCTCATGCCCTTCGTAGAAGAGATGATTTTACATGCAACCAAGGAAAGAGTATAAAGGTATGTTAAGAATGAAGTCTTAACCTCTATACTTTAACCAAGATTGGACATGGCAAGTAACTTCTTGGAATCTAAGTTCCAATGCACCACTTTGATAAACTCAGTGAATGAGTTAATAGGCCACTACAAACAAGGGTTTTATTTCAGAATTTCCATTCGTGGAGATTGACCCATATGACAAGAGTCCCCTTTCAGATCCATCTTGTCGGAATCAACCGCGTGATATTGGTGTTTCTTCCAATATCCACATTTATATCCTGGTTGGAAATACTCTTGGCTTTAGAGTGTTACCGGTTGAGTCGTTCCCTTGGGTGAGTACTTTTTCCCCAAGGTAGGCCCTCTAGGATAAACAAAAGTGAATGAAGAACACTATTCATAACTCGATCAATCCTTATTGGCAACAAAGAGAGAGAATATACACAACAATGCCCCCATTCACACTCGCACAATATGTTGTTCAATTTTAAGCCCAAATCGAAGTGTGGAGGTGATTGCTTTATCTTAACCCAAAGTCATGAAAAAGGCCTTTTGATTCTCAAGATCGCTATAAAGCATGAGAGAAGGGCATACGTCCTTTTTCAATGGCTTTAGTCTAAGTAAGCCCTCATGAAAAAAAAAGATACACTTGTTCTTTTTAGATCCACAAAGTAAAATATGAGTTCGTTTTAGAGCACCAAATCATAAGTGAAAGACATTTTGTTCAATTTGTTAATCCCATAAATGAAATCTAGTAAGTTGTGATCCTAAAGTTCGTTTTAGCTCTTTTGCAAGAAATAAACAAAAAAAAATCTTTTTAAACCCAAAGGAAGATTAGTGTCCTAAGCAAGAAGAAGATGACAAACTCTTAAAGAAGTGTTAAACAAACAATAAAGTGTTTAAAAACACTTTGATTTGACAAAATACCATCATCATGCTCCTTCCTTCCTTTGTCTTTGATTTCCAACCTACAAGTGAGAAAAACTAGTTAGATTCTGGAAAATACAGAAGTTGAAAACCATAAAACATAACATAAATTAATCATAAATCAAAAGCACGTGCTAAAAAATTAAATTTTCCATTTTACTGTCTCCCAGTGTCGCAACTCGTGAAGGCGTTGCAGTTTGTTCTCCCAGCGGTGCCCTCACAGTGTCGGTTACCAGTCAATGATGTTTTGTGTCGGGATAGAGAGCTCAATTACATAGACATTTTTGCCCAGCATCGCTATTTTCAAAAATTTCAAAAAGTCCTACAAGTCAACGAGTCCAGTGGCGGAGTTAAAATTTTAATTTTTTGGCGAGATGAGTCCAGCGGTGCCATATGGCGATGTTGACGAGCCCACGGTGCCAAAACAACGATGCTAACGAGCCCACGGTGCCAAAACAACGATGCTGATGAGCCCGCATTGGAATTTCCTATGTGTGAAGAAAAACGTGGAAATTTCAAGAAAATGTTAGAAATAATGATATCAAGCCCTCCCTCTAGCACCAAATGTGCGAACCCTTTTCCTAGTACCTGCAAAACAACATGAGTAAACAAGTTAAACAAGGAATTGCAAGCTAAAACAAGGATTCCCCATGAAATCCATTTACAAACTCAAAATAGGAAAGAAAACAATGAAGAACCAAATAAAAACAATGAAATAGCTTGAATCCTAATTTAAATATGCAAACTCATGATCCCATGGGGGAATTGGTGCCAATTTGATGTGAAAATTGGCCCTTTCCCAATTCCTATGATGAAATCTTGATATGTTGAAGATGATCTTGATCCACTTTGATGAAAGATGAGAACTCCAAGCCAAATCTACAAAAAGCCTAACTAAGAACTCAATGATGGATGGAAATGGCTAAATATTTTAGCATAATAAATTTGCAATGTTTGTGGATGATGAAATGAGGATAGAAGCATTTTATTTATAGGATTTCAAGATGGATGAATGCACAAATTTGAGCAATGTGGGGCTAACATTCATCCAATGATATGGTGCCATTTGTCAAGCTATGAATGGATGATGGATGTGCAAGATTTGGGGTTTGTGCCAATAAATGCCAATATTTGAAATTCAAATTTGTTGAAATAACATGCAAGAGGGAAGGGAAAATGCAATAAATGCCACTTGGCTCAAGGCAAAGACATGTAAGATGAAGTTATTGCCTTGTTGGATGTACATGTTGACTTGGAATTTTTGAATTCAAATTGAGAGAATATTCCAAAAGATGCTTTGTGAGGAAAATAGAGATTTAATAAATAAATTAAATCTATTTTCATGTGCAACTTGCATTATCTGGAGGATGGGACATGAGATTAGATTAAATTAATCAAGGGTTAATTAATTTAACAGGAGATTTAGCTGATTTGACTATTTGATTTAGATTTTAGGATTGAAATAAATCAAAAAGAGATGAAAATGATTAAGACCTAGTTAAATACATATTTTGATTTATTTAACCAAAAGGGGTGATGTTAGATTAACTTTAGAGATTTAATCAAATAATATGGATTATTTAATTAAATAAAGATAGGAAGATGAAATGACCCAGCTAATTATACAAAGACGATGATTTAATTAAATTGAGGGATTTATTTAATTAAAATGGGAATTATGATGACTTTAATCAAATAAGGCTATTCGATTAAATGGTTAGACAGAGGGATAATTTAGGATGAAGCGATGCTAGTAAATCAGGATCAAGTGTGTGATATCAATTTGTATATTTTCGATGTCTACACATAATAAATCTCAAATATCATTTTCCATGAGGATGATAGGTGGATGTGATCAATGTGGTATGATGTGATGAATGATATATCCTACTAAGAACAAAGATGGATGCAGTAGATTATAGGATTAACATGACAATGAGACCTAATATGGATTGAAACCTCTTGGGGCTAGTGAATTTTTTGTTAGGAACTAGCTAGATAGGGGCTCTTGATGGCATGACGAAGACAAAGACACTCCCTAAAGGATAGACTTAGGCCTCAGGGGCTCATCAATGATGGCCTTGGCTATGTGACAATGTAGAGGCAACATGGTTCGATAGACCCTAACAATGGATGACAGCTAATGAAATGTGGAACCTAATGATAAGTAGATGCAATGATGGAACCTATATAATGCCACAAGACTAACTATGTGGATAGGGGGATGGTGATCACTTGAAGTTTAGGAATAGGATAGTTATCCAAATCATCAAAAGATGAATTGGGAGGATGATACGATGGATAGATAAGTGGTGAAAAGTGATAGGATATTAGCAAGATGTGTGAAAGAGGTGGGAGTGATGACAGTGAGATAGATTGCACTGGATGGCATGGGGGTAGCCTATAGCTAGATACCAATGACAAGGCATTATGAGATGGAATGAAAATATAGATAAATTGATGGATAGATAAAGATGGGGAGATGGAAAGATGCTAGGATGGATGGATAGAGGGATAAGGATTTAGATATGGAATGGGTTACTAGATGGATAGATGGGAAGATAAGGATTTGGAAAGATGGAAGGGGTTACTGGATGGATGGATGGATGGATGGGAAGATAATAATGTGAAGATGGAAAATTAGTAGTGGATGGATGGATGGGAGTACAAGGATTTGGAAGATGGAAGGGATTTTTTTTTTGTGGATGGATGGATGGGAAGATAAGGATGGGGAGATGGAAGTGATTATTGTATGGATGGAAGGAAAGATGAGGATTTGGAAGATGGAAGGGACTTTTTGGATGGATGGATAGGAAGATAAGAATGAGAATATGGAAAAGTATTGATGAGGGCACAGCCTGAGATGTAGAAAACAACCCACAAACAAGAGAATAATTTTATTATTTAGAAAATGGAGCTTCTTACATGCAGAGGATCTCAATCCCCAAGTTCTACAACACATGCAAGTTACAGAAAGCTACAAAATAACCCTTTTGCAATATGCGAGCTTGTCTCCAAAAAGCTACCCAGAAATTAGAAACCCGCCCATAAATAGAGCTCCTCATTAGTTTGGAGCCAAAACAACATTCAAATTTGAGTTTAGGCGGTTTGGCACCAAAAATTTACAACATGAAGTTTGAATTTCAAAAGAGCATTTGCAATTGTATCTTCTAGAAAGTGCGCCAACTTCCCGGGGCCATAACTTTTGATTTGGGACTCTGATTCATGAACCGTTTGAACTGTTGGAAAGGTCTCAAAGTCAATAACGCGCTTAAAATTTGCTACACTAATTTTAGAAATTTTTGGGGCCATTTCGGGAACTCTAAGTACCTCAAATCTAAC
>VDFB02000008.1:305312910-305323120 GCA_007258455.2 Sequoia sempervirens | reverse complement strand
CCTCAAGAAATTCAATATTTCTTCTTTCTTATTCCAGTTCAGCTTCAATTCTTGAAAATTTCATTGCTCTTAGAAATTCCTCTATTTCTAATTCTTCCTCATTCTTTTTTTCATGGATTTCTTTTTCTTTAACTATTGTCTCTTTTCCCTTTCTCCTCTCAACAATTGGGCAAGGTGTAGGAGATCTTTCAGCTTCCTCATCGTCAAATTCCTTAAAGGATTTCCACTTCTTCTAACTGTGTTTCAGATTCTTCAACATATTCATGAACCTTGATTATCGGGGTTCTCTTTCTCTGTGGAGATGGAATTGGACCTTTTAGGAGGGCTTGTGGGAAGCTGTTCGTGGGAATGTACAAGTGTTTGGGTTCTCTTCATGGGTTGCAAAAGTTTCTTTTGGGCCTTCAGAGAAAGTGGTTTGAAATTTAGGTATCTCTTCAAGAGTGGACACAATGGTCTCAACATGGCTAGGGCTCTCTTCATTCAAGTCTTGATTTCTCTTTTTGGAGGTACTACCAGTTACCCTAGAGGATTCCTATAGTTTTCTTTTACCCATTTTTTGTTCTCCTTTGGAAGATTCACCTTTTTCTATTTTGGCCTTTTACTGTGGGTCTCCTTTTATGGTTTTCCTTTTGTTTTTCTTCTACAGGTGCAGACAAAAATTCTAGCCAACCTTGTTTCCCAAACTCTTTCTTTAAGAAATAATGCTTAATTATCAGATGAATTAACCCATGGTATTTTATGGAAGATTCTCCTCTAGATTTAACCTGGGAAATCATTGAAGCAATTTGCTGAAACAAAAATGCTGGAAAATTGATTCTAGCTAAAGGTTTTGTGTTTCCATACCTCAAATGTATTAACAGTCACATTCCTAGCCCCAATATAGTGTCGTATTGTTCTTCACATGTGAATAATTTCATGACCCACATTGAAGTCATTCTCCAAGGTTCTTCTAAACTATTTCGAGCTATTCCTCGCTAGTCTCCTTTATGCATGAGAATCACTGGCTTCTGCTCTGGTTCTTGGTGAAATTCCACCACCAATTTCTCAAAATTTACTCGGCCCTTATTAACTAGTTTTCCTTCAGCAGGAATTCCTAAAATTTCACTTATAATTTCAAGAGTAACTTCAATAATTTCTCCTCTAAATCTTGTGACATTTATGTGAAAATTCCTCACAAATTCCTCCATGAATTCTTGCTGAAAACCTTCATACTTCAGAATAAAATTAAACCATCCTGCTTCACTCAGTATCCTTCTGGTTTTAGAATCAATAGTTAAGTTTTCTAGCTCTTCATTTCCTTTGTTCCCCATCTTTTCTATCAAAAATGGCAGACTTCAAAAATGGCAAACAAAGCTTTTTACAAAATATCCAGAATGATCTTTTCTTGATTTTGAAGCAAATATTTCAAAAATGACATGGTGTGTCATTAATTTCTTTCATTAAATACATTTACTTCTTTGGATGATTCACACGCCACAATTTGCAGTTGCAATTCAATTTGCAAAGTTGATGGCATTCCTTACACATGTCAAATTTTATTTTGAAAGATTTTTGAAAAGATAAGAGAATCTCAACATGAACTACAATCACTACAAACGTCATTTGAATGTCACATCACTTTTATACCAACTTCTCCGCTACTTTTTGAAATGATTAAAAGATATTTATTATATTTATTAATAACAATATGGCGGAGATTTCTAAACTCATATACATTTACCTATTGTACATTAGTTTAACTACTTTTAGAAAATAATATTCAAGAATAATATTCACATTAAATGTGCACCTTTATTTATTGCAAGCCTTCAAGATTTCTTCAAGAGCCTTCAGGAGCTCTTAGGAGTTTTGGAACTTCAAGAGTCTTCAGGAGCTATCGAGCCAAATGGAGTCTTCAGAGTCTTCAATCTTCAGGATCTTCAGGGTCTTTTAGGAGCTCTTCAGGAGCCTTTAGGAGCTTTCAAGAGTTAACTCAGATAGATGACCATTGTTGGTTTTCAGTCATCTTTTTTTTGAAAGCAAACCATCAGTTACTAGTTTCCAATTTACTTTATTTTTTCCCAAGGTAAACCACTATTTGCTGGTTTTCAATTTACCTCATTTATTCATGCCTTCCTCAAAGGTTCAAAAAATATTCTTTCATGGAAGAGATATCTTCCATGAGAAAATGTTCAACTCTGTGTTGTAGATCATCTAAAAATTCCTCCTTTGATGCTAGCTTATGATATGTTTTCAATCGATGACCATTAACTAGCATAACTGTCTTTTCTCCATCATTTGGTACTAATTGAACAACTCCATTTTCAAATACTTGATCTATCTCATAGGGTCCTAACCATCTTGTATGGAATTTCCCTTTAAACTCTTCAAATTTGGAGTCAAATAATAATGCCCAATCTCCTTTTTTGAACTACCTAGACACAATATGCTTATCGTGCCATTCCTTTCTTTGCTTCTGAATTACCTATGTATGCTAAAGAGCCTCCATTCTCATCTCATCAAGTTTGTTGAGCTGCAAAATTCTACTTTTCTCGGACTCTGGTAAATCAATTCCAATTTTTACTGCTATTTTTAGTGTTCTTAATTCAAATTCTATTGGCATGATTGGTTTTTTTCCATACACAAGTTCATATAGAGAAAATCCAGTTGTTGTTCTCCATTTGGTATTATAAGCCCATACTGCCTCATCTAACCTCCCTACCCAGTTTGTTTTCCTTAAAGAAACAGTCTTTGTCAAGATATTCTCCAATTCTCGGTTAGTGACTTCAACTTGTCCATTCGCTTGAGGATGATATGGAAAAGATTTCCTATGGGTCATCTGATATCTCTGCAAAAGGACTTCCATCATTACTGATACAAACTGTGGTCCTTGGTCTGAAACAATTTCTCTTGGTGCACCAAATCTCTGAAGAATTTGCTTGTACAAAATATTTGCAACTTTATCCTCTCTTACTGCTGGTAATGCTTTCACCTCAGCCCATTTTGTTGCATAATTAGTACAAACAAGTATATAATGCTTCCCTTTAGAAGGTGGATCAACAGGTCCTACAAAATCGATTCCCCACTTTTCAAATGGTTCCAGAGCTATTTGTGGCTGAAATGACATCTCCATTATTGGGGTGGATCTTCCCATCTGCTGACATTCATCACAGTGCTTAAAAAAGAATGTAACATCCTTTGTCATTGATAGCCAATAGTAACCAACTCCTAAGATTTTATGAACTATTCTTACCATCGAATAGCGTCCTCCTTCTGGCTCATGATGGTAGGCATGTACTACATCATAGAAATTTAACTCAACTAGACATCTGTGAAGAACATGATTAGGGCATATTTTAAATAAAAGACCATTAATCCACTGAAATCTAGAACTTTCATGAATTAACCTTCTTTTTTGTTTATGACTAAAGTGATCTGGACACTTCCCTGTTACAAGGTATTTTGCAAGATCAACAAACCATGGTGGATGAATTGATATTGCAAATAAATGTTCATTTGGAAATGTGTCATCCATCCTACAAAACAATTCTGGAAAGGAAGTCAACAACAACATTATCCTTTCCAGGCTTATCTATGATAGTAACATCAAATTCCTACAACAACAGTAACAATCTAATAATGTGTCCACCTACTACAACCTTGTTCATCAAATATCTAATTGTAGCATGGTTTGTATGTACGTAAACTTTGTAACCTGTAATATAATGCCTGAATTTGTTTATTGCATATACTATAGCTAAAAATTCTTTTTCTATTGTTGTATAATTTCTTTTAGTAGGATTTAAATTTTTTCTAACATAATAAATTGCATGCATGGCATCATTGTCATCTTTTTGTCCTAATATTGATCCAATAGCCAAATTGGATGCATCAGCATGTATGTGGAATGGTTCTCCCCAAATAGGTCCTTTAATAATCATAGATGTTAAAGCTATTTTAATTGTCTCAAAATATTTTTTACAATCTTCAGTCCATACAAACTCCTCTTCTTTCTTGAGCAATGTAAACAAGGGTCCAACAATTTTACTAAATCCTTCTATAAATATTATGTAATATCCATCATGCCCAAGAAAACTTTGAACACCAATTTGGTTCTTAGGGATTTCAATGTTCTGTATGATCTCAACATTCTTGGGATCAACTTTTATCCCCTCTTTTGAGATGTGATGTCCCAGAACAATACCCTCTACCATCATTATTAAACTTTTTTCATGATTTAAGGACAACCTGTGATCTTTACATCACTGTAAAACTTTCTCTAAGTTTTTGAGGGCCTTCTAAATGTTTTTGCATGAACAGTAAAGTCATCCATGTATACTTCAACACACGTAGTGGTGAAATCTGTAAAGATAGCAAGGACTGCTCTTTGAAAAGTGGCTGGTGTGTTACACAGTCCAAATGGTAAAACTGTTTAAGCGTATGTACCCCAAGGAAAGGTAAAAGTAGTTTTATCTTGATCTTCAGGGGCTACTTGGATCTAATTGTATCCATTGAATCCATCAAGAAAAGATAAATAATTGTTGTCTGCTAGGTTATCAGGTACTTGGTCAATGAATGGAAATGGGAAATGGTCCTTCTTTGTGGATTTATTCAATTCTCTATAATCCATGCACACACACCATTTACCATTTTTCTTGGGTACAATAACCAATGGAGAAACCCACTGACTATCAGATATTGGGTAAATGAATCCTATTTTGAGCAGCTTTTCTATTTCTTGTTTAACAATGTCACGGAGAATAGGATTGATTCACCTTTGAGCTTGTCTAATTGGTCTTACATCTTCAGTGTATATGTGATGACTACAAATTGAAGGATGAATTCCTCTCATATCCATATAATCCCAAGCAAAATATTCATTGTATTTTTCTAAAATTTCCTTCAATTCTTTTTCTTGTGTTGGGGATAAAGATGAATTAATGTTGAGAGGTTTATCTCCAACTACTCTAATTTCTTTAGTTTCATTTTTAGAATCTTGGGAATTTTCAACAAGTGTATTCAGAGGAAAATAGTGTTGTTGATGCAATGTTGCTTGACATTTTCCTTTCTCAATTGGATCATTGTCTTTAGGAGTAAACTCTTGTTCTTCATATTCTTCAATATGTTCAACCAAGGTAACCATAGCTGACTCAACAATGCCATCACCTTCTAATTCTATATCCTCATCAACCCAAAGTTGAGTGTTTGGTTGTGCTAGTGGATAGAGTGATAATTGTTTTTGCTTCTGACCATTTGAAATGATCATACTTCCAGATCTACAATCTATTAAGGAAACAACAGTAGCTAACCATGGTCTGCCCAAGATGATTGGATAACCATAATCTTTTTTTTTGGCTTTAAGAACCAAAAATTCAACTGGATAATCCCATGTGTCAATGGTGACCATGATTTCTTCTATGATACCTTTAGGTTTGGTAATAGATTGGTCAGCTAATTGTAAAATAGTAGTTGTTGGTTGAATTGTTGTCATTCCCAACATTTCGATAGTATCAGATATGATAACATTTATGACAACTCCTAGATCAATTAGAATATTGGAAATCTCTATTCCATTAATACTCAAGGTTATTACAAGGCTACTAGGATCATTATATTTATGAGGAAGCAATCTTCCTAATAACACATTAGTGAGTTTTGTCCCTATTTGAATTATAGAAGGTAATTTATTTTTCCTCCCTGGAGTTTTCATGCAAAGGGATTTAACTAACTAATTTATCTCTGGTATATCTTTAATGGCCTGTAACAATGGTATTTCAATGTCAATCTTCTTCAATTCATGAAGAAGTTGAGAATCAACTCCGTTCATGTAATTGGGTTGGGAGATTTCAGGAGTGACCTTTTCTTCCTTCAATCTCTCATGGTAAGGTGCCTGATTGACATTTTGTTCTTCCTCAAAGTTGTGTTTTTCTATCAAATTCTCGTTATCTTCCCCACCTTCTTGAACTTTTTATGCCGGCGTAGATTGAACAGTTCAATTTCTCAATTGAATATCATTAGCATCAATAACGTTCAAATTAGGGGGATTTGCATCATTATGGGTATTTTTTAGATTTGTAACTAGTTAAGCTGGAAATTGAGGTTGTTTTACCTGGTCATTAGTAGGGTTAGGGTAATTTATTGCTAGAGATGTTTGTCCCTAGGGACATTTTTTCCCTTGATTTTTTCATGGTTGGAACTATGTCTGATTTTGTTGCAATGATGGCTGATTTGACTACCATTGTAGCTACTAATTAGCTTTCCATTGTGACTGGTTCCATTGAGGATTCATCCATTCAGGTTGACCCCAATATGTAGGTGGTGGTTGTGGTTGATATGGAGGGATCTATTGGTTCTGGTTTTGCCAAGGGTTTTGATTCCAGTTAGATGTAGAACCATACTACCTTTGATTAGCATTATACCCTGTGTTTTGAGGTCTCTGGCCAACATAATTAAGCTCTTCCTCTACCACAGGTGGTTTCTTCAGATTGGTCTTAATCCCAGCCAAAATATTATAGGAACTTGTTGAGTGTTGTTTCTCACAAATCTCACAAATATCAACTTGATTCAATGGACATACTCTTAAGAGGTGTTTTCCCCTACACTTGGAACAATAAATAGACAAAGGTTCAGTGTTCTTCTTATCTCCTTGCATGTTGAGATGAAGTAAATTAGTTTTCATTTTTGCTAATTCCTCCATTACTTTTGACACATTGGTAGTATGAGTTTTGTTTCTTCTGGAGTTTTTAGTTCCAACCCTACTTCTAGAGTAATTTCTACATATTTCAACAATATCATCCAAGGAAAGCTTATTAATGTCTCCTTTCCCCATAAGATTCAAAGACTCTCTTGATTCATCATCAATTCCTCTTAGGAAAATTGTTTTACATATTTCACCATCCAAACCATTAGTACACCTCTGATGCACAAATTGGAATCTATCATCATAATCTTCTAAACTTTTGTCTTCCATTTGTCTTATTCGAAACAATTCCTCCTTTCTATCCCTTACTCAATCGTAATCTTGGTATTTATCCAAGAACTAAATTTCCATTTGCTACCAAGTTCCAATTGTTCTTGCACCTAAACCCATGAACCATCGTAAAGCTGACTCTTTCAAGGTAGAAGGAAATAACTTCAACTTCTGGTTATCATTTGTGTAATCATAGGTCTGGCATAAAAATTTGAACTCAAAAAGGATTTGATCAGGATCTTCTAAAGTTTTTCCCCTAAAGGTAGGTAAAATAGAGGGTGAAATATTCTTCCTAGGAGGCTCACCAATCTGTCTTTCAAGATTTATAGGATATGAAAAGGTCCTATTTGGTGGAGGACATATTGGCTGGTCACCCATTTCTTCTTCTTGAAATGGATTAATATTCTCTTCTTGATTTTTGATTTGATGTTCTTGATTATCCTCTTGATTTTCGATCTAATGTTGTTGAATATCTTGTTCTTGATCAAAATCAATATTTCTTCGAAAATCAATGTTTCGTGGAAGAAACCTCCCTAGATGGTCTCTATTTAGTCTCATCCACAATTCAAGTCTATCTTCCTTATCAACACTAGGGCTTCACACTTAATAGCCAGATCTTTTACTCCTCGACAACAACGCCAAAAATGATAGGCAAGGTCGTTGATGTCACAACTTGCATCATTTAGTCAATTAATTATCAAACTGGGTGTATCTTAGAGCTATATTCGATAAGGATGTTTATCACAGATTTTTGGGGGATTTTGCACTGTAAACAGTGACTTCAGGTGTCGGTTTGGCTCCTTCAGGAGCTTTCAGGAGCTCTCAGGAGCTGAACTTCAATGACTAATTCCTAAGGATTAATTCTATCTTATTTCCTAACTTAAAGTTTTGTCGACTTATTTCTGACTTCATTTGACTTGATTGAGACCAATTCATGGAAAAGACTAACATTTATCTTAATTCTTAATCTAGAATTCAAAATCCAAAATTCTAATTTACTTCAAAATAAATCTATCTTAAGATTTGCTAGAAAATAAATGCTATTTTAAAGAACAAAAATAAAGTGCAAGGAAATGATGATTAATCTAGAAAGCATAAATACTAATTTCCATGAACAAATTCCAAACCAATTTCAATTTCATCTTTCCATAAGTTCCCATCATTTCTTCAATTAAACTTAACATATAATTACCAAACTTAATTCCTACAAACAACATCTAAATCTGATTATCTCAACAAACCTTACAACGAATCTAACAAACCATTCTAACCACGATGAACTAAACTTAAAAGCAATTTAAACACAGTTGCTGAGAACGATTTAAACAAAATTAACATTCCATATTTTAACATCCAATGAACTAAAAATGATTGAAACAACTTAACATTCTAGATTCAAATATTAATGAACAAAAATAAAATAAACTTAGAAGAATACCACACAAGATCAATTCCTTTGGTTGAGTGGGCCCTGCTCTTCCTCCGGTAATAGCTCTTAACATGGTAATTCGAGTTAACTTCTTATCTTCATTCAAATTGATCAAATAAGGGCGTAGAATAGAGTATTGCAACCATTACAAAATTCTAGTAAAAAATTATCTAACTCCTTTCTAAATCCTAAACATGGATATTTATAACTATATCCTTATTGAATTCAAAACATGATGTCAACTACCAAGATTCAAGGCGTCTAAACTAGAGATTTAAATAAACTAAAGCAGAATTAAAACATGACTAAGAATAGACATAGAGAGAAATTCTAGATCAGCGCTGGGACTAGAAGTTCCTAAACTGACTAAAATAAGTTGATTTATACTTTAGTGATTCATCATCCAGCTGGGCCGATCAATGGTGTGATTGTCTTCATTTGATTAAACATGAAGTTTAAGTTTATCATCAATCATCATTCTTTTACTGCATAATACCCTGAATAAAACCCTTAAGAAAAGGATACCAATTATGACAATAAAAGATTAAAACTGCATAATTAACTCATCAATATCATTACAAAAGCAACACATTTAATATAAAGGATTACCTCAAATATGTCTACCAAATTAGCCAAACATAAAGCAAAGTAAGCAAATATATTAGTTTATAGTCTACCGCTAGTCATGTTAATTAATAAAATAAACAAGTCTTTTAAACATAAAATGACTATATGAATGTATCTCTGAGCCGCTCATCACTAGGTTTAAGGGCCTAATCCTAAATATTGCATATAGAACTTAACATTTCTAAAAATTTGTGTCCCAAGCTTAGGATAATGGGACTCATATGCCCCAATGGGCATATGAGTCCCACTTTATCTTGGAACTATTTTAAATTCAATTCTTGGTAGGATTTTATTCTTCTAGATCTGATGTTGGCTTGTAGTGTTGTAATTTTGAGAAATTTGGCATAAAAAAGTATAAATACAAGGTTAATTCACATAATTTCTCCTAAGATTTTCAAGAGAGCATTCCTAAAGTAAATTTTATGATCAAGAGCATTCAAGAGCATTCAAGAGTTTATTATGAAACATTTTTGAGCTATATTCAAGATTCATGCATCATGTCAAAGTCATCATGCATCATGTGTGTTTTTGAGCTAACATTTATGATGTAGGTTTTCATGATTCAAGCATGCATTCAAAGACATAATCTCATATCAATAATCAAGAGTGAAGATCCACATCCATTGATGCCATTTCACATAAGATTGTAGATTTATTTCAAGAGTTTGGTGAGTTGCAACATTGCATTTTTTTCATTCACCATTCCTTCATTCTATTTCATTTCATTTCATTTCAAGGTTTGATTACCAAAACAGGGTTTGACCAAGGCAAACCCCTATCCACTAATACAAGAACACTTTTCTCCCTCTACACATGTGATTGAAGATCTAGGTGTTTGAGGCTTGAAGATCCTTTGAAGACAAAGTTGCAAGATTAAAGAAAACTTTTCAAAGTTGTCATCTTCACGAAAAATTGACCTATAGGCTAGAATTCAAACTTTCAGACCTAGAGATCAAATAGGAGAGAAGCTACAAAAGATCACTAGAGGATACCATATTTTCTAGAAAACTCTAATAGTGGGACTAAATCGCCACCTTGGGCATATGAGTCCTAGTATACTACTTTTCATTAATTTTCTGTAGATCCTGATTTACCGAGTGTAGATTCTAGATTTAGCCCGAAACCCTAGACTGGGACTAAACCCAGTCTGACATATGAGTCCCTATACACATCAACAAGAAAAAAATTCATGTTTTTTAGGTCTT
>VDFB02000008.1:305288585-305312810 GCA_007258455.2 Sequoia sempervirens | reverse complement strand
AAAGAATATTCTTTGGAATATTCATGGGTGAGAGAAAAGGATATTTAATTAATTAAAACTAAATTAAATTGTGCAAAGGAGGAATATTCCCTTGGAATATTATTTTGCAAATGGGAGGAATTGGATTAGTTAGATAATTGCTAATTAAACAAGGGTTTAATCATGCAATTAGGGGAATTAGAAGAATAAAGTGATATTCATTAAATTAAATGATTTAATGAAAGGGGGAAAGGTGGAACGACATTTAATTAAATAACTTAGGGTTATTTAATTAATAAGAAGACTTAGGGAATTAAATTAAATAATTTGATTTGTCTAATTTAATGAGATGAAATGTTAGCATGAAAGAGGGGAATTAACCCAATTAAATGAATTAGGTTAATAGATGTGAATGATGCCATTAATTAAATAGCTAGGCCAATTTAATCAATTTAAGCAAAAATAGGATGAGTTTCAAGAGGAAATGATGTTAGTATACTTGATTCGAGTGTATGATATCATTTAGGACATTTTTCAGTGTCTACACATAGAAATGAGGTTTTTAATGCTATAAAATGTAGTTTCAGGTCTGATACAGGATCACCCAAAGGGGTGAATGAGTCCCAATTAAGGGTTTTGGAAGGTTCAAACAGTGAATAATAGTCAACACAGAATTCCCAGAAATTAGGTAAAATAACCGATATTGGGACTAAATTGCCCAGGTGGGAAAATGAGTCCTAGATTAGGGTTTTGACACTAAATTCAGTAAATTTTGAGTGAACGTTAAGGTTTCTAGCTTGTATGTTGACTTGAATGTTTGCAATTATAGATTTCAAATGAAATTTAAGAATGCAAGATGCAAAAATGCAACCTATACGCACTTTCACTACTACAAGATTTAGAAGCCCTAAATGCAAACTAACTAATGAAAGATCTAATTCAAAGCTAATGTAAGATATATCTAGGACTTTAATGTACTCCAAATCATAAATAAAGGGTTCAAAAGTTGGGTTCACCAAAATGAATCATAGGAAATAGGGTTCCACCTTTTAGGAGATGGAACACAAACAAGGGGGGTATCTATTTCACTCTCAGTTCATTAAAGGGAACCTTAAAGATCTCAACCTAATGATCCAATTAAGAAAAGAGATTGCTACAAGGTCTCTTAGGTGTGATTGAAAGGGGGTTCACTACTAAGAAAATGCTTAGAAAGAAAGATATGAAAGTAATATGCAAATCTAGCTATATGACCTAGGAAATTAAGCTTAAAATCAGATTAAGAAACTGAGGATGACAAAGGAGTACCTAGAAGGCTAGAGATGACTAAAGAAGACCTTAAAAACATGAATTTTGTTGTTGTTGATGTGTATAGGGACTCATATGCTAGACTGGGTTTAGTCCCAGTCTAGGGTTTCGGGCTAAATCTAGAATCTGCACTCGGTAAATTAGGATCTACAGAAAATTAATGAAAAGTAGTATACCAGGACTCATATGCCCAAGGTGGCAATTTAGTCCCAATATTAGAGTTTTCTAGAAACTTTTTTATCCTCTAGTGATCTTTCGTAGCTTCTCTCCTATCTGATCTCTGAGTCTAAAAGTTTGAATTCTAGCCTGTAGGTCAATTTTTTGTAAAGATGACAACTTTGAAAAGTTTTCTTTAATCTTGCAACTTTGTCTTCAAAGGATCTTCAAGCCTCAAACACCTAGATTTGCAATCAAACATGTAGAGGGAGAAATTTTTTTTTGTATTAGTGGATAGGGGTTTGCCTTGGTCAAACCCTGTTTTGGTAATCAAACCTTGAAATGAAATGAAATGAAATAGAATGAAGGAATGATGAATGAAAAAAATGCAATGTTGCACTCACCAAACTCTTGAAATAAATCTACAATATTATGAGAAATGGCTTCAATGAATGTGGATCTTCACTCTTGATTATTGATATGAGATGATTTCTTTGAATGCATGCTTGAATCATGAAAACCTACATCATAAATGTTAGCTCAAAAACACACATGATGCATGATGACTTTGACATGATGCATGAATCTTGAATATAGCTCCAAAATGTTTCATAATCAACTCTTGAATGCTCTCGAATGCTCTTGATCATAAAATTTACTATAGGAATGCTCTCTTGAAAATCTTAGGAGAAATTATGTGAATTAACCTTGTATTTATACTTTTTTATGCCAAATTTCTCGAAATTACAACACTACAAGCCAACATCAGATCTCAAAGAATAAAATCCTGCTAAGAATTGAATTCAAAATAGTTCCAATATAAAGTGGGACTCATATGCCCATTGGGGCATATGAGTCCCATTAGCCTAAGCTTAGGACACAAATTTTTAGAAATGTTAAGTTCTATGCAATATTTAGGATTAGGCCCTAAAACCTAGTGATGAGGGGCTCAAAGATACATTCATATAGTCATTTTATGTTTAAAAGACTTGTTTATTTTATTAATTAACATGACTAGCGATAGACTATAGACTAATATATTTACTTACTTTACTTTATGTTTGGATAATTTGTTAGATATATTTGAGGTAATTCCTTATATTAAATGTGTTGCTTTTGTGATGATATTGATGAGTTAATTATGCAGTTTTAATCTTTTACTGCCATAATTGGTATCCTTTTCTTAAGGGTTTTATTCAGGGTATTTAAAAGTATGATGATTGATGATAAACTTAAACTCCCTGTTTAATAAAATGAAGACAATCATGCCATTGATCGGCCCAACTGGATGATGAATCACTAAACTATAAATCAACTTCTTTTAATCAGTTTAGGAATTTCTAGTCCCAACACTGATCTGGAATTTCTCTCTATGTCTATTCTCAGTCATGTTTTAAGTTTGCTTTAGTTTTATTTAAATCTCTAGTTTAGACGCCTTGAATCTTGGCAGTTGACATCATGTTTTGAATTCAATAAGGATATAGTTATAAATATCCATGTTTAGGATTTGGAAAGGAGTTAGATAATTTTCGACTAGAATTTTGTAATGGTTGCAATACTCTGTTTTGTGTCCCTATTTGATCAATTTGAATGAAGATAATAAGTTAACTTGAATTACCATCTTAAGAGATATTACCAGAGGAAGAGCAGGGGCTGCTCAACCAAAGGAATTGATCTTGTGTGGTATTCTTTTGAGTTTATTTTATTTTTGTTCATTAATATTTGAATCTAGAATGTTAAGTTGTTTCAATCATTTTTAGTTCATTGGACATTAAAATATGGAATGTTAATTTTGTTTAAATCATTCTCAGCAACTGTGTTTAAATTTCTTTTAAGTTTAGTTCATTGTGGTTAGAATGGTTTGTTAGATTCATTGTAAGGTTTATTGAGATAATCAGATTTAGATGTTGTTTGTAGGAATTAAGTTTGGTAATTATTTGTTAAGTTTAATTGAAGCAATGATGGGAACTTATGGAAAGATGAAACTGAAATTAGTTTGGAATTTGTTCATGGAAATTAGTATTTATGCTTTCTAGATTAATCATTATTTCCTTGCACTTTATTTCTATTCTTTAAAATAGCATTTATTTTCTAGCAAATCTTAAGATAGATTTATTTTGAAGTAAATTAGAATTAAATTTGGATTTTGAATTCTAGATTAAGAATTAAGATAAATGTTAGTCTTTTCCATGAATTGGTCTCAATCAAGTTAAATGAAGTCAAAAATAAGTCGACGGAACTTTAAGTTAGGAAATAAGATAGAATTAATCCTTAGGAATTAGTCGTTGAAGTTCAGCTCCTGAGAGCTCCTGAAAGCTCCTGAAGGAGCCAAACTGACACATGAAGTCACTGTTTACAGTGAAAAACCCCCCAAAAATCCATGATAAATATCCTTATTGCATATAGCTCTAAGATACACCCGGTCCGATAATTAATTGACTAAATGATGCAAGTTGTGACATCAACAACCTTGCCTATCATTTTTGGCGTCATTGTTAGGGAGTAAAAGATCTAGCTATTAAGTGTGAAGCCTTAGTGTTGACAAGGAAGATAGACTTGAATTGTGGATGAGACAAAATAGAGACCATCTAAGGAGGTTTATTCCATGAAACATTGATTTTCAAAGAAATATTGATTTTGATCAAGAACAAGATATTCAACAACATCAGATCGAAAATCAAGAGGATAATCAAGAACATCAGATCAAAAATCAAGAGAATATTGATCCATTTCAAGAAGAAGAAATGGGTGACCAGCCAGTACGTCCTCCACCAAATTGGACCTTTTCATATCCTATAAATCTTGAAAGATAGATTGGTGAGCCTCCTATGAAGAATATTTCACCCTCAGTTTTACCTACCTTTAGGGGAAAAAATTTAGAAGATCTTGATCAAATCCTTTTTGAGTTCAATTTTTTATGCCAGACCTATGATTACACAAATGATAACCAGATGTTGAAGTTATTGCCTTCTACCTTGAAAGAGTCAGCTTTACGATGGTTCATGGGTTTAGGTGCAGGAACAATTGGAACTTGGCAGAAAATGGAAATTGAGTTCTTGGATAAATACCAAGATTACTATCGAGTAAGGGATAGAAAGGAGGAATTGTTTCGAATAACACAAATGGAAGATGAAAGTTTAGAAGATTATGATGATAGATTATAGTTTGTGCATCAGAGGTGTACTAATGGATTGGATGGTGAAATATGTAAAACAATTTTCCTGAGAGGAATTGATGATGAATCAAGAGAGTCTTTGAATCTTATGGGGAAAGGATACATTAATAAGCTTTCCTTGGATGATATTGTTGAAATATGTAGAAATTACTCTAGAAGTAGGGTTGGAACTAGAAACTCCAGAAGAAACAAAGCTCATACTACTGATGTGTCAAAAGTAATGGAGGAATTAGCAAAAATGAAAACTAATTTATTTCTTTATCTCAACATGCAAGGAGATAAGAAGAACACTGAACCTTTGTCTATTTATTGTTCCAAGTGTAGGGGAAAACATCTTTTAAGAGAATGTTGTGTTAGTGCCATTTCTGGTTTTCTCATTGTCTAGTTGTGTACTCTGGTTTTTCATGATAAAATTTTAGCTGTGGGGTGTTTCTCATTTTGGCACTGGGACAAGTTGGCTCCCATAAGGGTTGAGCTCAGTGTGTTTGAATTCACTTCTGGTGGGTGTTTCTCCCTCTGGTTCTGTTAGAACTGTAAAATTTTGCAAATTTTCATAGTCAATTGCATCCATGAGTGTTTAAATTGGGCCCTGGTCATTAACATATTGTCCCTTCCTCATATTGCCTCACTCATATTTTGTCATGTGATCCATTTGAATCCATTATGTCATGCATATTTTTCATTCTAGTTCATGTCGGCATAGGTACCCAATTGTCTCCTTGACCTGTGTATGTTCCACTATTCTTTGTTGCAGGTTGTCGGCGAGACATTCCTCTTGTTGTGGCGATAGTGGGAACCCTTATCAGCGTATCTTTTGGCTATTAGGCTAGCCTCTTGCCAAGTTTTTGATGTCTCAGTGACTCTTATCTATCTCCCTGAGGTCTTCTTTTCTTGACCGGTGTTAGTTGCATCGAGGAGATGTCTCCCCGACCCCTTCGTGTCTCACCGACTGACTTTTCCCTTTGGTATGTTGGCATCCGTTTGGGGCGATCTCTTGGCGAACTCCTCTTGGTCTCAATAACATGAGCATATGGAATTCTTTGACATGAGTTATACCTTTTGTTGAAAGGTCTTAGCGATGCCATCTTGTTACGCCGATCAGTGATGGAGGATTTAATGCTTCAGTGGGACTTTTACTTTGATGTGTGATCATGGCGATGGGGTCGAGTCTTGCTGACAGCCATTCAATATGTGGCTTTCAGTGAAAGTCCTAAATTCTCTCAATGAACAGGTGTATAAAGGTCTTCTTAGTATAACAATGTAATGTCTACATAACCTCTCACCGAGGATTGTGTGCTACAACGAAATACATTTGGCAAGTGAATTCATTGGCAGGAGATGTTATAAGTCACAATGACTTGAAATGATGTCTTCGATGAAGCTTAGTGAAATCTCTATAGTGTCTCGCCGATGGTAGGTGACTATAGCGACTGTGAACAAAGTGAAAGGATTGTTTCGGTGAGGGATATTCCCTTGTCTTGGCGAATGGATAGTACATAAAGGAAATACATTTCGATGAAGCATTTTGACTCTGTATGATGTCTTCCTGAGTCCATCTTCTCTTGCCAATAGTGTGTCTGTTCAGGTGTCGCCATGACCTCCTCTCGAGTGAGCTTTCTCTCACCGATGGGGCATTATTCTAAGTTGAAATCTCATGCCGATGTTCACCCGGTCTCTCTGACTTGACTGCTCGATCAAACACATAGATCTTCACCATGATGTCTAGTTGACCCGGCCATCTCTCCCCGACTCTATGGTGCACTCAGTATCCTTTGCGTACTTCACTAGGATGTTTCACCAACTCGGTTGCCTCTTGCCGACTATGATGAGTACTCGATGTAACATAAGATTCTCAGCCTGTGGTCTTCCTGACATTGCTTTGTCTTGCTGACGGTGGTTGCCTACCTAAACGGCTGATGATATTTAAATGACAGTTGTTCGATCTTAGTGATCGACAATGGAGATTCAAACATGTGTGCAGTCATGGTTTCAAAGATGTTTGCACGTGAAAAATAGAAGACTTGGAGCATTCATGGTGGTAGATGAGAGGGTCGCTGGTTCCACTAAACCAGCATTCATGTCAACAGCTCTAGGACAAGGATGGCATGGCTTGAGTATGGGTGCCCGGATTTAGCAGTGGATTTGACATTGATTGTCTGGCTTCATTCGTGTAGGAATGTCTTTCCTGCAGCAACCCAACCAGTGGCATTTATAAGACCTAAGAAGTTGTTGAAAGTCACAACGAGTGTTTTGATTGGTCACAATGCGATTGGGGTCTGACGTGGCATGTTGATGTGGCTCTGAGCTGGATGGCGATCCCTGGACTATTTAAAAGGAATTTCTGAATCATTTGTAGAGGTATTTGGCTAGATACTGAAATCAGAATGAAGAAAGAGCACTAAGTCATAGAGTCATATTTTTACCAAATTTTGAGGTCTAGGGTTACAGTCTATAAATTGTAAGGTTCTTGGATGCATACCAAAATCCGAATATATTTGTTTAGGTCTTTGAGTCTCTCCTTTGGATTGTACATTTGAATTGTTAATGAAACTAATCAAGGATCATTCCATTAGCCTTTGTAATACTTTCTTGCATTGTCTATTTTGCTAATAGCCCTTGTTCAAGGAACAGGTTAAATTGCTTTCATCATCTCAGAAATTTATATGTATGATTGAAGGATTTGATAAGTAGTCTTTAAGATCTGATTACTAGCTGTGGGATTAATAAGGTTAGTTTCACATAGGCTTTATTTTTCCAAGTAATCATTCCTTCTATTTGCAAATTGTCTTGACTCCTAGCTCAATGGATGTGGCACTAATTTGATATATGCTATTTGTCTTTAGGGTTTCAGTTATCTTGCTTAAGAACATTCATTTTATTTAATCAATCTTGTTTGATGTCTTGCCCTACCTCCTAGTTGCTACAAGTACTGTGTTACTGAGAATCAAAGCCATATTTGAGGTTCTCAATATTTGGCATTAGGAGTCATTTGCTATAAAAAGCAATGTTTGGTCTTCTTTAAGGCATTGTGTGGGTAAACCCGCCCTGGTTTTGCAGAGCCTAAAGAGCAGAAGATCTCAGTCTTTGACTAAATCTTGTCAGTTGGTCCAGGTCCTCCGAGCTTCCCTTGATTGGAGTTGGCTACTCCATAGGTAGAATAGGAGACCAACCTGGTTGCTCCATTAAAAACAACCAACAAGATGGTGACTCCACTGGGGAGATATAAAAAGAAGAGAAAACAAGAGTAGAAGTTGAAGCCATCATAGCTTTTACGGTGTGCCTCCCCCTCTTGTCAAATATCTCAAAAAATCCAAAAACGGGTCATATCAGTGTGCAATAGAGTCATATCTTTGTATGCCATGTTGGTGTTGTTCAAAGTTTGAAGAATCTTAGGACTGGAGAAAGTTTTGTTGCAGTCAGCCTGAAATATTTATGGTGCTCTACTAGTGGAACAAGCTCAGAGAAGGACTTATATGTAAGTGAACTTCATATCATTTGAAGTTTTGTCCTCTACAAAAAGGTGGCGACTCTGTCAAGGTAAACCCATTGAAGATTTGAAGAATGTTCCAGAGCTGCAACCTTTCCAAGTATTCTTCATGTTTTTGAACATTTGAGAAAGTAATAATGTGTTTCCCTATTTAGTGATTCAGCACTACCAAGGGGAAAGGTAGTAAATGGTGTTAACACATTTCCATTTGCTAGATCTATTGAATATAGTTGCAGTTCCATTGTAAGATTGTGTCTAGTGCTCAAGTCTCAATTTGTGTGGATGATGAGAATGTATTTATACACCCTGAGGGTGGTCATCCACTTGTTTTTTCATATGCTAGTTATTGTTGTAATTATGCACAGTCAGTGAGCCTTGATTTGTAATATCTATGGAGCACCAAGCCATAAAAAAGATTGTAAAAAGGTTTCCTAAGTCTGATAAAGACTCAAGGATGCACAAGACCAAGATAAGGCCTGAATGGAAGGCTACATTTGAAAGAGGTCTCAGAGAAATGGATGAGAGACATCTAATTTTTCAATGGCTTAGAGACAGTCAAACTGTATCTACTTGTCAGGTTGTCACACCAGTTGTTAATTCTTTTGACCCATTGTATGCTCAGTTAGATTTGTCATGGGTTGATTACAAAGTTGAATGTATGTCAGCTTAGGTATATAAAGAGATGCCTAGATTTCATGGATATAATGTTTGTGGAGGAGATGCACATGTCGAGAGTTTCTCCAGTTTCATGAAGAAACATTCTTTTAAGTATCAGGATGCATGGATGAGATTTTTTGTCAGATCCCTGGAAGCTAGAGCTCGGGACTAGTATTTGAATTTCCCTGATACTTCTTTTCCTTGCTGGGATGAATTAGTGGCTGCTTATAGAGAACAATTTGCAAGAGATCCTTTAGACCTGGTCAAAAGGTTGAGGCAAATTAAGAAACAAGATGAGGAGTCAAGTGTTGATTTCAGTCATAGATTTGCTACTGCCTTGTCACTAATCCCAGAGAATTTCAGACCTAGCACTCCATATTGTATCCACATGTATTTTGAAGCTTATGAAGAAGGATCTAGTGCATTATTGAAATAATTCAAGATACTGAGCATGCAGATGGCCTACACAGTCCTAGATAGTCTGGAAAAGTAGAGAAATGAATATATACAGAGCCTGTTGTCTCCATTTGTCAACACCCATGCTGATAAAGATAACAACTCTATACAAATGGATGATCAGTCTTCTTCAGACAGGTGCATAGTTGAGAAAATTGAGACTAGAGATGTTGCTTCATTAGATGATGAGGAAGTTGTTTTTGAACAACTTGTAGAAGTGATGCCCCAAGTAGAAGATAGAGGTTGAGTCCCCCAAGCCAAGAACCCGAAGAGGAATATCAGTTGGACTGGCTCTTTGAAGAAGGGAGGTGTAATCAGCAATGTGATGAGACAGTTAAGCAGTTCAAGTGCACAAGTGAGTGCAGTCTTGACACAAGTCTTCATGAGAAGACAAATGAAGTTGCTAATGTAGGGAGTTCTCTAGAGGATATCAGGTTTGACTATGAGGATGTGGAGTTTCACTCTCATGAAGATAATCTTTCTGAAGATACCTTGGGATATCTTGATTTGCTGCTTGGTATTGCATCCAGTCCTAGTGGAGGTCAAGAAGAGGAAGAAGTGGTTGAGAGGGTAGGATAGAAAATTGACCTAAGTTGTGAACAAATATCAGATTTGTTAGCCACCGAATATCAAAGGTTTGCACACAACAACTCTAGGTTGTTGTGGGCAACTCATATCAGTCTTGACAATGAGGACCTGCAGGATGCAAGGTATGATACAAGTGATTCTGATGCCCCTTCTAATGGTGATCTTACAGGTCATGATGACACTGATTTCAGTCTGAAATCAAATTATGCTTCTAAACCAGAGTTGCTCAATGATGAGCAAGATTGGGATGATGATGATAGTTGGACAACCCATGAGGATGACTTAGAGTCCTTTGATGACTCTCATTGCCAGCATGATGAAGAACAGAGCCAAGTGAAAAGAGGAAGTGGGAGTAGTAGTTTAAACCATCATTGCACTAATGATGCAGGATGTCTTGAATGGTGAGTGTATCCCTTTGTATACACTTGATGAAGTTTTCACAGAATGTGACAATATGTAGAGCACTGGAGCTAGTTGTTTTCAGCTTGAGGGTAATGTAAATAGTGAATATGATAGCTTGTTGTCACATAACAGTCAGCATTTTGAAAGTATGCCTGACTTTCAAATGCATAGTGATTTTGAAAATGTTTATAATGTTGAATGTGCTGACCTCTTAAGAAGTACTAACATGTTTTATCAGGTAGATGGTTGTGATCAGATTGTGTCATCATGTGGTCTTAACCATCATTCACATATATTGCCACAAGATACAGAATCAGAGAATCAAGAGGTTGGTAATGATGAAGTTTATTGGATCTGGTTGCCAGTTGAAGATAAGACTAAACAAAGAACAAGTTTTCACTTGCACAGAGGCAATTAGGTACTTGTGTTTGCAGAGGTGCATTCATTTATATTGTTGCAAATTGGCAGAGGCAAGCACAAGTTAGGGAATGTCAGCTCATTTAGCAGAATTGTGTTTGATAGGGGAAAATTTTGGCCCTCATTTTCATTTGGTGGCCTAGTGTCATCAAATGAAATAAAGAATCAACAATGTGACTCTTGAATTTCCTATTCATGGACAATTCATGGACAATTCATGAGGGTACTTCACCTGAAGTATATATTTTTTCCATGAACAATAGTTTTAGCGTTTGGTTTCCTGGTCTCTTCCTTTTTGTTGCATTTTCTAACCCTATCTAGTTAGCTCCTGGTCTATTTTTGGATTTTTGTTCTGGTCTGCTCTCCCAGTGATCTGAATTCTTGCTATTCCCACTAGGGGCATACATCCCCCAACTGGAGCCTGTGTTAGTGCCATTTCTGGTTTTCTCATTGTCTAGTTGTGTACTCTAGTTTTTCATGATAAAATTTTAGCTATGGGGTGTTTCTCATTTTGGCACGTGGGACAAGTGGGCTCCCACAAGGGTTGAGCTCAGCATGTTTGAATTCACTTATGGTGGGTGTTTCTCCCTCTGGTTTTGTTAGAACTGTAAAATTTTGCAAATTTTCATAGTCAATTGCATCCATGAGTGTTCAAATTGGGCCCTGGTCATTAGCATATTGTCCCTTCCTCATATTTCCTCGCTCATATTCTATTGTGTGATCCATTTGAATCCATTATGTCATGTGTATTTTTCATTCTAGTTCATGTCGGCATAGGTACCCAATTGTCTCCCCGACCTGTGTATGTTCCACTATTCTTTGTTGCATGTTGTCGGCAAGACATTCCTCTTGTTGTGGCAACAGCGGGAACCCTTATCAGCGTATCTTCTGGCTATCGGGCTAGCCTCTTGCCGAGTTTCTGATGTCTCGACGACTCTTATCTGTCTCCCTAAGGTCTTCTTTTCTCGGCCGGTGTTAGTTGCATTGGGGAGATGTCTCCCCGACCCTTTCGTGTCTCACTGACTGACTTTTCCCTTCGGTATGTTAGCATCCGTTCGGGGTGATCTCTCGGCGAACTCCTCTTGGTCTCACTGACATGAGCATATGGAAGTCTTTGGCATGAGTTATACCTTTCGTTGAAAGGTCTCAGTGATGTCATCTTGTTACACCGACCGGTGATGGAGGATTTAATGCTTTGGTGGGACTTTTACTTCAGTGTGTGGTCATGGCGATGGGGTCGGGTCTTGCCGACAGTGGTTCAATATGTGGCTTTTGGTGAAAGTCCTAAATTCTCTCGGTGAATAGGTGTATAAAGGTCTTCTCGGTATAACAATGTAATGTCTACATAACCTCTCACCGAGGATTGCATGCTATAGTGACATACATTTGGCAAGTGAATTCGTTGGCAGGAGATGTTATAAGTCACAGTGACTTGAAATGATGTCTTCGATGAAGCTTAGTGAAATCTCTATAGTGTCTCACCAATGGTAGGTGACTATAGCGACTGTGAACAAAGTGAAAGGATTGCTTCGGTGAGGGATATGCCCTTGTCTTGGTGAATGGATAGTACATAAAGGAAATACATTTCGATGAAGCATTTTGACTCTGTATGATGTCTTCCCGAGTCCATCTTCTCTTGCCAGTAGTGTGTCTATTCAGGTGTCGCCATGACCTCTTGTCGAGTGAGCTTTCTCTCACCAATGGGGCATTATTCTAAGTTGAAATCTCATGCCGATGTGCATCGGGTCTCACCGACTTGACTACTCGATCAAACACATAAATCTTCGCCATGATGTCTGGCTGACCCAACCATCTCTCCCTGACTCTATGGTGCACTCGGTATCCTTTGCAGACTTTGCTGGGATGTTTCGCCGACCCGGTTGCCTCTTGCCGACTATGATGAGCGCTCGATGTAACATAAGATTCTCAGCTTGTGGTCTTCCCGACACCGCTTTGTCTTGCCGACAGTGGTTGCCTGCCTCAACGGATGATGATATTTAAACAACAACCGTCCGATCTCAGTGATTGATAGCAGAGATTCAAACATGCGCGCAGTCGGGGTTTCAAAGATGTTTGCACGCGAAAAATAGAAGACTTGGAGCATTCATGGTGGCAGATGAGAGGGTCGCTGGTTCCACTAAACCAGCATTCATGGCGACGACTCTAGGACAAGGATGGCATGGCTCAAGTATGGGCGCCCAGATTCAGCAACAAATTTGACATTGATTACCTAGTTTCATTCATGTGGGAATGTCTTTCCTACAGCAACCTGACCAGTGGCATTTATAAGACCTGAGAAGTTGTTGAAAGTCATAGCGAGTGTTTTGATTGGCCACAATGTAGTTGGGATATGATGTGGTGTGTTGATGTGGCTCTGAGCTGGATGGCGATCCCTGGACTGTTTAAAAGGAATTTATGAATCATTTGTAGAGGTCTTCGGCTAGATACTAAAATTAGAATGAAGAAAGAGCACTAAGTCACAGAGTCAGGTTTTTACCAAATTTTGAGGTCTAGGGTTACAGTCTATAAATTGTAAGGTTCTTGGATGCATACCAGAATCCAAATGTATTTATTTAGGTCTTTGAGTCTCTCCTTTGGATTGTACATTTGAATTGTTAATGAAGCTGATCAAGGATCATTCCATTAGCCTTTGTAATACTTTCTTGCATTGTCTGTTTTGATAATAGCCCTTGTTCAAGGAACAGGTTAAATTGCTTTCATCATCTCAGAAATTTATATGTATGATTGAAGGATTTGATAAGTAGTCTTTAAGATCTGATTACTAGCTGTGGGATTAATAAGGTTAGTTTCACATAGGCTTTATTTGTCTAAGTAATCATTCCTTCTGTTTGCAGATTGTCTTGACTCCTAGCTCAATGGATGTGGCACTAATTTGATATATGCTATTTGTCTTTAGGGTTTCAGTTATCTTGCTTAAGAACATTCATTTTATTTAATCAATCTTGTTTGATGTCTTGCCCTACCTCCTGGTTGCTACAAGTATTGTGTTACTGAAAATCAAAGCCATATTTGAGGTTCTCAATACTTGGCATCAGGAGTCATCTGCTATAAAAAGCAATGTTTAGTCTTCTTTAAGGCATTGTGTGGGTAAACCCGCCGTGGTTCTGCAGAGCCTAAAGAGCAGAAGATCTCAGTCTTTGACTGAATCTTGTCAATTGGTCCAAGTCCTCTGAGCTGCCCTTGATTGGAGTTGGCTACTCCATAGGTAGAATAGGATACCAACCTGGTTGCTCCATTAAAAACAACCAACATGTCGATTGAATCAAGTAGATATTTTTGAGATTTGTGAGAAACAAAACTCAACAAGTTCCTATAATCTTTTGGCTGTGATTAAGACCAATTTAAAGAAACCACTTGTGGTAGAGGAAGAGCTTAATTATGTTGGTCGGAGACCTCAAAAAAAATGGTATAATGCTAATCAAAGGTAGTATGGTTCTACATCTAACTGGAATCAAAACCCATGGAAAAACCAGAACCAATGGATCCCTCCATATCAACCACAACCACCACTTACATATTGGGGTCAACCTGAATGGATGAATCCTCAATGGAACCATTCACAATGGAAATCTAATTAGTAGCTGCAATGGTAGTCAAATCAGCCATCATGGCAACAAAATCAAATGTAGTTCCAACCATGAAAAAATCAAGGGAAAAAACATCATTGGGGACAAACATCTCCAGCAATAAATTACCCCAACCCTCCTAATGACCAGGTAAACCAACCTCAATTGCCAACTTAACCAGTTGCAAATATGAGAAATACCCGTAATGATGCAAATCCCCCTAATTTGAATGTTATTGATGCTAATGATATTAATTAAGAAATTGAACTGTTCAATCTCCGTTGGTAGAAAAAGTTCAAGAAGGTGGGGAAGATAACGAGAATTTGATAGAAAAACACAACTTTGAGGAAGAACAAAATGTCAATCAGGCACCTTACCTTGAGAGATTGAAGGAATAAAAGGTCACTCCTAAAATCTCCCAACCCAATTACATGAACGGAGTCGATTCTCAACTTCTTCATGAATTGAAGAAGATTGACATTGAAATACCATTGTTATAGGCCATTAAAAATATACCAGAGATAAATTAGTTAGTTAAATCCCTTTGCATGAAAACTCCAGGGAGGAAAAATAAATTACCTTCTACAATTCAAATAGGGACAAAACTCACTAATGTGTTATTAGGAAGATTGCTTCCTCATAAATATAATGATCCTAGTAGCATTGTAATAACCTTGAGTATTAATGGAATAGAGATTTCCAATATTCTAATTGATCTAGGAGTTGTCATAAATGTTATCACATCTGATACTGTCAAAATGTTGGGAATGACAACAATTTAGCCAACAACTACTATTTTACAATTAGTTGACCAATCTATTACCAAACCTAAAGGTATCATAGAATAAATCATGGTCACCATTGACACATGGGATTATCTAGTTGACTTTTTGGTTCTTAAATTGAAAAAGAAAGATTCTGGTTATCCAATCATCTTGGGCAGACCATGGTTAGCTACTGTTGTTTCCTTAATAGATTGTAGATCTGGAAGTATGATCATTTCAAATGGTCATAAGCAAAAACAATTATCACTCTATCCACTAGCACAACCAAACACTCAACTTTGGGTTGATATATAGAATTAGAAGGTGATGGCATTGTTGAGTCAGCTATGGTTACCTTGGTTGAACATATTGAAGAATATGAAGAACAAGAGTTTACTCCTAAAGACAATGATCCAATTGAGAAAGGAAAATGTCAAGCAAAATTGCATCAATAACACTCTTGTCCTCTGAATACACTTGATGAAAATTCCCAAGATTCTAAAAATGGAACTAAAGAAATTCAAGTAGTTGGAGATAAACCTCTCAACATTAATTCATCTTTATCCCCAACACAAGAAAAAGAATTGAAGGAAATTTTAGAAAAGTACATTGAAGCTTTTGCTTGGGATTATATGGATATGAGAGGAATTCATCCTTCAATTTGTAGTCATCACATATACATTGAAGATGTAAGACCAATCAAACAAGCTCAAAGGTGAATTAATCCTATTCTTTGTGACATTGTTAAACAAGAAATAGAAAAGCTGCTCAAAATAGGATTCATTTACCCAATATCTGATAGTTAGTGGGTTTCTCCATTGGTTATTGTACCCAAGAAAAATGGTAAATGGTGTGTGTGTGTGGATTATAGAGAATTGAATAAATCCAAAAAGAAGGACCATTTCCCATTGCCATTCATTGACCAAGTACCTGATAACCTAGCAGACAACAATTATTTATCTTTTCTTGATGGATTCAGTGGATACATTTAGATCCAAGTAGCCCCTGAAGATCAAGATAAAACTACTTTTACCTTTCCTTGGGGTACATATGCTTATATAGTTTTACCATTTGGACTGTATAATGCACCAACCACTTTTCAAAGAGCAGTCCTTGCTATCTTTATAGATTTCACCACTACGTGTGTTGAAGTATACATGGATGACTTTACTGTTCATGCAAAAACATTTAGGAGGCCCTCAAAAAATTAGAAAAAGTTTTACAGTGATGTAAAGATCACAGGTTGTCCTTAAATCATGAAAAAAATTTAATAATGATGACAAAGGGTATTGTTCTCGGACATCACATCTCAAAAGAGGGGATAAAAGTTGATCCCAAGAAAGTTGAGATCATATAGAACATTGAAATCCCTAAGAACCAAACTGGTATTCGAAGTTTTCTTGGGCATGATGGATATTACAGAAGATTTATAGAAGGATTTAGTAAAAATGTTGGACCCTTGTTTACATTGCTCAAGAAAGAAGAGGAGTTTGTATGGACTAAAGATTGTCAAAAATCTTTTGAGACAATTAAAATAGCTTTAACAACATCTCTGATTATTAAAGGACCTATTTGGGGAGAACCATTCCACATACATGCTGATGCATCCAATTTGGCTATTGGAGCAGTATTAGGACAAAAAGATGACAATGATGCCATGCATGCAATTTATTATGTTAGCAAAAATTTAAATCCTGCTGAAAGAAATTATACAACAATAGAAAAATAATTTTTAGCTATAGTATATGCAATAAACAAATTCGGGCATTATATTATAGGTTACAAAGTTTACGTACATATAGACCATGCTGCAATTAGATATTTGATGAACAAGGTTGTAGTAGGTGGACGCATTATTAGATGGTTACTGTTGTTGTAGGAATTTGATGTTACTATCATAGATAAGCCTGGAAAGGATAATTTTGTTGCTGACTTCCTTTCCAGAATTGTTTTGTAGGATGATCAAGAACCAGTGGATGAAACATTTGCAAATGAACATTTATTTGCAGTATCAATTCATCCACCATGGTTTATTGATCTGGAAAATTACCTTGTAATAGGGAAGTGTCTAGATCACTTTAGTCATAAACAAAAAAGAAGGTTAATTCGTGAAAGTTCTAGATTTCAGTGGATTAATGGTCTTTTATTTAAAATGTGCCCTAATCATGTTCTTCGTAGAAGTCTAGTTGAGTTAGATGTCTATGATTTAGTACATTCCTACCATCATGAGCTAGAAGGAGGACACTATTCGATGGTAAGAACAGTTCATAAAATATTAGGAGTTGGTTACTATTGTCTATCAATGACAAAGGATGTTACATTCTTTTTTAAGCACTGTGATGAATGTCAGCGGATGGAAAGATCCACCCCAATAATGGAGATGTCATTTCAGCCACAAATAGCTCTAGAACCATTTGAAAAGTGGGGAATCAATTTTGCGGGACCTATTGATCCACCTTCTAAAGGGAAGCATTATATACTTGTTTGTACTAATTATGCAACAAAATGGGCTAAGGTGAAAGGATTACCAACAGCAAGAGAGGATCAAGTTGCAAATATTTTGTACAAGCAAATTCTTACGAGATTTGGTGCACCAAGAGAAATTGTTTCAGACCAAGGACCACAGTTTGTATTAGTAATGATGGAAGTCTTTTTGCAGAGATATCAGATGATCCATAGGAAATATTCGCCATATCATCCTCAAGCGAATGGACAAGTTGAAGTCACTAACCAAGAATTGGAGAATATCTTGACAAAGACTGTTTCTTTAAGGAAAATAAACTGGGTAGAGAGGTTAGATGAGGCAGTATGGGCTTATAATACCACATGGAGAACAACAACTGGATTTTCTCTATATGAACTTGTGTATGGAAAAAAACCAGTCATGCCAATAGAATTTGAATTAAGAACACTAAAAATAGCAGTAAAAATTGGAATTGATTTACCAGAGTCTGAGAAAAGTAGAATTTTGTAGCTCAACAGACTTGATGAGATGAGAATGGAGGCTCTTTAGCATACATGGGTAATTTAGAAGCAAAGAAAGGAATGGCACGATAAGCATATTGTGTCCAGGTAGTTCAAAAAAGGAGATTGGGCATTATTATTTGACTCCAAATTTGAATAGTTTAAAGGGAAATTCCATACAAGATGGTTAGGACCCTATGAGATAGATCAAGTATTTGAAAATGGAGTTGTTCAATTAGTACCAAATGATGGAGAAAAGACAGTTATGCTAGTTAATGGTCATCAATTGAAAACATGTCATAAGATAGCATCAAAGGAGGAATTTTTAGATGATCTACAACACAGAATTGAACATTTTCTCATGGAAGATATCTCTTCCATGAAAGAATATTTTTGAACCTTTGAGGAAGGCATGAATAAATGACGTAAATTGAAAACTAGCAAATGGTGGTTTACCTTGGGAAAAAATAAAGTAAATTGAAAACCAGTAAATGACTGTTTGCTTTCAAAAAAAAGATGACTAAAAACTAGCAATGGTCGTCTATCTGAGTTAACTCTTGAAAGCTCCTAAAGGCTCCTGAAGAGCTCCTAAAAGATCCTGAAGATCCTAAAGATTGAATACTCTGAAGACTCCATTTGGTTCGATAGCTCCTGAAGACTCCTGAAGTTACAAAACTCCTAAGAGCTCCTAAAGGCTCTTGAAGAACTCTTGAAGGGTTGCAATAAATAAAGGTGCACATTTAATGTGAATATTATTCTTGAATATTATTTTCTAAAAGTAGTTAAACTAATGTACAATAGGTAAATGTATATGAGTTTAGAAATCTCCGCCATATTGTTATTAATAAATATAATAAATATCTTTTAATCATTTCAAAAAGCAATGGAGAAGTTGGTATAAAAGTGATGTGACATTCAAATGACGTCTGTAATGATTGCAGTTCATGTTGAGATTTACTTATCTTTTCAAAAATCTTTCAAAATAAAATCTGACATGTCTAAGGAATGCCACCAACTTTGCAAATTGAATTGCAACTACAAATTGTGGCATGTGAATCATCCAAAGAAGTAAATGAATTTAATGAAAGGAATTAATGACACGTCCTGTCATTTTTGAAATATCTGCTTCAAAATCAAGAAAAGATCATTCTGGATATTTTGTAAAAAGCTCTATCTGCCATTTTTTATAGAAAAGATGGGGAACAAAAGAAATGGAGAGCTAGAAAACTTTACTATTGATTCTAAAACTAGAAGGATACTAAGTGAAGCAAGATGGTTGAATTTTATTTTGAAGTATGAAGGTTTTCAGCAAGAAATCATGGAGGAATTCGTGAGGAATTTTCATGTAAATGTCACAAGATTTAGAGGAGAAATTATTGAAGTTACTCTTGAAATTATAAGTGAAGTTTTAGGAATTCCTACTAAAGGAAAACTAGTTAATAAGGGCCGAGTAAAGTTTGATAAATTGGTGGTGGCATTTCACCAAGAACTAGAGTAGAAGTTAGTGATTCTCATGCATAAAGGAGACTAGCAAGGAATAGCTCAAAATAGTTTAGAAGAACCTTGGAGAACGGCTTCAATGTGGGTCATGAAATTATTCACATGTGAAGAACAATACGACTCTATATTGGGGCTAGGAATGTGATTATTAATACATTTGAGGTATGGAAACACAAAACCCTCAGCTAGAATCAACTTTTCAGCATTTTTGTTTCAGCAAATTGCTTCAATGATTTCCCGAGTTAAATCTAGAGGAGAATCTTCCATAAAATACCATGGGTTAATTCACTTGATAATTAAACATCATTTCTTAAAGAAAGAGTTTGGGAAACAAGGTTGGCTAGAATTTTTGTCTGCACCTATAGAAAAACAAAAAGGAAAACCCACAAAGGGGCCCATAGCAAAAAGGTAAAAATTAGAAAAAGGTGAATCTTCCAAAGGAGAGAAGAAAAAGGGTAAAAGAAAGCTACGAGAGTCCTCTAGGGTAACCCTTAGTGCCTCCAAAAAGAGAAAACAAGACTTGAATGAAGAGAGCCCTAGTAATGTTGAGACCATTGTGTCGACTCCTGAAGAAACACCTACATTTAAAACCCCTATCTCTGAAAGCCCTAAAGAAACTTCTGCAGGCCATGAAGAAACCCAAACACTAATGTAGTCCCCTGAGCAACCCCACAACCCTCCTAAAGGTCCAATGTCATCTCCTGAAAGAACCCCGATAATCAAGGTTCATGAATATGTTGAAGAATCTGAAACACAGTTAGAAGAAGTGGAAAGCCTTTGAGGAATTTGAGGATGAGGAAGCTGAAAGATCTCCTGCACCTATAGAAAAACAAAAAGGAAAACCCACAAAGGGGCCCATAGCAAAAAGGTAAAAATTAGAAAAAGGTGAATCTTCCAAAGGAGAGAAGAAAAAGGGTAAAAGAAAGCTACAGGAGTCCTCTAAGGTAACCCTGAGTGCCTCCAAAAAGAGAAAACAAGACTTGAATGAAGAGAGCCCTAGTAATGTTGAGACCATTGTGTCGACTCCTAAAGAAACACCTGCATTTGAAACCCCTATCTCTGAAAGCCCTAAAGAAACTTTTGCAGCCCATGAAGAAACCCAAACACTAATGCAGTCCCCTGAGCAACCCCACAACCCTCCTAAAGGTCCAATGCCATCTCCTGAAAGAACCTCGATAACCGAGGTTCATGAATATGTTGAAGAATCTGAAACATAGTTAGAAGAAGTGGAAAGCCTTTGAGGAATTTGAGGATGAGGAAGCTGAAAGATCTCCTACACCTTGCCCAATTGTTGAGGGGAGAAAGGGAATAGAGACAATAGTTAAAGAAGAAGAAATCCATGAAAAAAAGAATGAGGAAGAATTAGAAATAGAGGAATTTCTAAGAGCAATGAAATTTTCAAGAATTGAAGCTGAACTGGAATAAGAAAGAAGAAATATTGAATTTCTTGAGGAAAAATTGAAAAGAAAAGAGGAAGAGTTACGACAATCCCTCAATAAAACTCAGGAAATGGAAAAAGAGATAGAAGAAAGGGAAGCAAGGTACAAAGAGCAGTTGAATAACACCAAAGAGGCGTTACAACAAGCTAGTGCGCAAGCATTAGCAAGCATGGAGGAAATCACAAAATTAAAAGAGGAATTACGGTTAAAAGAAGAGAAATTAAAACAACAGTCCATGAGGCTTTATTCACAAGAAGCTCTTCTACTTCCATGGCCCCACAACATTACCTTGCTCTACCTCCCATTCCATCTGATATTCCATTGGATGTTCCACAAAGGACTCGACCTAGATATTTCTCTTTAGCAGCCCTGAAATTCAAGCATGAAAATGATCAGCTGAAAAAGTGAGTACAAAAATTAGAGGAAGAAAGAAATGAAGTTGAAAGAAGACTTGAGCAAGCAACACAGATAATTTTTGCAATGTTGTCAATGAGAAGACCATCAAAAATATATGCTTTATTTCTCAGGTAGAAGTTTTGCAATGGAAGCTTAATCAATTACTTTTAAGGAGAAGCCTTGATTATCATAATGACAAAGATTTTATGAAAGATTACTTACATAGCCACCCTAATATTCAAAACCAGATGTGTGAGTTTTTCCAGCACAAGTTTTTGATGGGAGATAATGATGATTCTTTGTTAAATGTTTATGTTGGTGAGCTACAAATCAGGTCCTTTGTCTCCTTAATGCAGAATCAGGTTGAATGGTCAATAAGGATGGAAAAATACAAAGAGGCTTAGAAAAGTTACGATTTACCAATGAGGCCCAAAATTCCTTATGCATAGAATTATATTAAAATGGTCCAATCAATTGTAAGGAAAAATCACATCAATCCTCTATATGTTTCAAATTTGCTAAATAGTATATCTAATTTCCATAATGTAGAAGGGACACTTCCTCCATTGGCAATAAATTCATGTGAGGAAAGATATTTCACCATTCCTGAGTCATTGAGAAGAAGAGAGCCTATAAGCCAAAACAACCTCAGATGGAGCTTGATAAGATTTAGGCATGTGATCACCTTGATTGAACGACAACAAGAATTCTGGGTTGGTATGCAGTTAAGAATGCCAATTATCATCATGCTTGCTCTAAAACTCAAGGCATCAACCAATATTCCAAAGGAGGTGATAAAACCCTGGTTTAAGAAGCTAAAGGAAAACCATGGCTTTGTACTCAATACCAGATTACCATCGCAATACAGGGAAGGAGTGTTCGATTGTTCTATTTGGATGGAAGCAGTGAACAAGGACAAAGAAACCACCATAATTCTTGACAAAGAACCATGAGGACATGGTTCAAAACAAGTGGGGAAGAATGATGAGGGGCTCATAGATACTTTCATATAGTCATTTTATGTTTAAAAGACTTGTTTATTTTATTAATTAACATGACTAATAGTAGACTATAGACTAATACATTTACTTACTTTGCTTTATGTTTAACTAATTTGGTAGATATATTTGAGGTAATGCTTTATAATAAATGGGTTGCTTTTGTGATGATATTGATGAGTTAATTATACAGTTTTAATCTTTTACTATCATAATTGGTATCATTTTCTTAAGTTTTTTATTCAGGGTATTTAAAATACTGATGACTGATGATAAAGTTAAACTCCTTGTTTAATCAAATGAAGACAATCACGCCATTGATTGGCCTAGCTGGATGATGAATAACTAAAGTCTAAATCATCTTCTTTTAGTCAGTTTACGAACTTCTAGTCCTAGCACTGATATGGCATTTCTCTCTATGTCTATTCTCAGTCATGTTTTCATTATTATTTAGTTTTATTTAAATCTCTAGTTTAGACGCCTTGAATCTTGGCAGTTGACGCCATGTTTTAAATTCAATAAGGATATAGTTATAAATATCCATGTTTAGGATTTAGAAAGGAGTTAGATAATTTTTGACTAGAATTTTGTAATGGTTTCAATACTCTATTTTGTGTCCCTATTTGATAAATTTGAATAAAGATAAGAAGTTAACTCGAATTATTGTGTTAAGAGATCTTACCAGAGGAAGAGTAGGGCCCGCTCAACTAAAGGAATTGATCTTGTGTGGTATTCTTCTGAGTTTATTTTATTTTTGTTCATTAATATTTGATTCTGGAATGTTAAGTTGTTTGAATCATTTTCAATTCATTAGATGTTAAAATCTGGAATGTTGATTTTGTTTAAATCATTCTCAGAGACCGTGTTTAAATCACTTTTAAGTTTAGTTCATCATGGTTAGAATGGTTTGTTAGATTCATTGTAAGGTTTATTGAGATAATTAGATTTAGATGTTGTTTGTAGGAATTAAGTTTGGTAATTATCTGTTAAGTTTAATTGAAGCAATGATGGGAACTTATGAAAAATTGAAACTGAAATTTGTTTGGAATCTGTTCATGGAAATTAGTATTTATGCTTTCTAGATTAATCATTATTTCCTTGCACTTTACTTTTGTTCTTTAAAATAGCATTTATTTTCTAGCAAATCTTAAGATAGATTTATTTTGAAGTAAATTAGAATTAAATTTGGATTTTGAATTCTAGATTAAGAATTAAGATAAATGTTAGTATTTTCCATGAATTGGTCTCAATCAAGTCAAATGAAGTCAAAAATAAGTCGACTGAACTTTAAGTTAGGAAATAAGATAGAATTAATCCTTAGGAATTATTCATTGAAGTTCAGCTCCTAAGAGCTTCTAAGATCTCTTGAAAGCTCTTGAAAGCTCTTGAAAGCTCCTGAAAGCTCCTGAAGGAGCCAAGCCGACACCTAAAGTCACTATTTACAGTGCAAAACCCCCCAAAAATTTGTGACAAACATCCTTATTGCATATAGCTCTGAGACACACCTGGTTCGATAATTAATTGACTAAATGATGCAAGTTGTGACATCAACGACCTTTCCCATCACCTAGGTGGGAACCATGTGCCCAAGGTGGCGTATGAGTCCCAGATCACTAGATCTAGAACACACAACCCAAAATCATGAATTATTATTGGTCATTAGTTAAGTGTCAGGATTATCTTTAGATAAATGCATTAAATAAGGCTTGTGGATGCAAAATAGGACCAAATAAGGCATAAAGAAGCCCAAATTTAGTAGGGAGGGACCAAACAAGTGTGAAAATGTAAAGAGATACATTTTTCTACACTACACAATCATGGGATCTTTTTACCTCGTATGGAACTTGATGCTTGAGTCCTTCATCTATCCCCTTATCACATATCTTCCAAAGCCATTTATCCACATCCCTCTCCTCATCCATCTCTATACACACTTTTCAAAAAATATTAAAAAA
>VDFB02000008.1:305090362-305288485 GCA_007258455.2 Sequoia sempervirens | reverse complement strand
CTTTAGGACCTTTTCAAGGGAAAAATATGCAAGATGGCCCATATAGGATCTCTCAGATCAGTTATTAATGGTTGGTCATCTAAGGATGGCATGTAATGACAACATTTTGGAAATTTGTGTGAGATGATTTCTTGCTAATCATGGAATCTAGAGGCCTTATTAGTTTATTGGGCACAGAGTCATGAAGGGAACTTGCAACAACTAGGCCTCCCAAGAGAAAAAACAAAACATGTGTAGGATGCACTTGGAGAAAAGTAAGAAAATAGGAACATGCATTCCCTTAAGGATAATGCAAGGTGTGCAAGAACACTTCTTGGAAAGTGGGAAAACTAATATGTACATAAAACTAACATAAAGAAAAAAATAAAAAAAATTCTTTGTCAAAGATGAACCTTCTAAAGGAGTTGATCTCCCCCATACCATAGTTGTAGACTTCACCTAGCTAAAAGCCACTAAAAACCAATTCCTACATGCAAGGAACTACACAAAATGCCTACAAGGTGAAGAATCACTTCACTGTAAACTTTTCTATTGTAGGGGAATAGTATGATGCAAGTGTCAAATTCATCTGACATTGGTGCATTAGGTGAACATACAATAGCAAGGGTGAAACTTTCTAAAGATAGGATAAAATCCAAGAGAAAACCTTTTGTAGAGGGAAGAGAACTCTCCTCGCAAAAGGATAGGCCAATACCATGACCATTGACCTCTTCATTGCATGAACTGAAAGAAAAAGGGAAAGTTTCCAACTCACATGGTGATGTAAAATATGTTGAGCTTGTATGTTTATCTACAAAGGGTAAACCTTCCTCATGCACCTCAAATGAAAAGCTTTGAAGCTCAGGCACACTATCAAATTGAGTAGCAAGAGCATCACTCTACTGATGAATGTGTGGCTACTCAAGGATGAGATTTTCAGCATGTTGGTCCCATGTGAATCATTCTAATTCAGTCACATTATCCCTAATATCAAAGGTCACATCTCTATATTGAATGAAGACCTCATATTCAATATTGCTACATTCAAGGATAGTAGAAAACCAAAAAAAAACATAATTACTTATATTTATGCACACTTCATCAAAACATACTTTAGATTTGTGAGACACCTCAAATGAATAATTGAATTCTTCATATTGTCTCTCCATGTTCATCTCTTCTTAGCAACTAGCTATAGTAAAATTAGACTCCTAGCATGGAATAGTTGTCACATCCTCTATCGCCTCCTTACTCTTATGCTACCCACAAAGCTCCTCTTCTAGGGATTAATGTATGACATCCAAGATTGAATAGAAATCTTCCAAGTAATCCCAAAAGAGGCCATCCACCTCATAATTGTAGACCTTAAAAAATGGGCAAGTTTCATCCTCTATATCAGAGGGTAAATAGGTCTAGTGTTTTTGCTCCAAAACCTTAGAGTTTTCTTCCTCCATCAAGCCCAAACCAAGCTAATTGAAGGCTTCTACTAATGTAGGTATAGGTGAGCCCTCCTAATTATCAATAAAACAAGGAATATTTAAGATTTGTTTGTTGATTCTTAAGATCTATACTTCTTGGTCTAGGGAACTAACACACTTGTCCAATCAATTTGAGCCCAAATATATATGCCAGGTCCTTTTGTCTCTGCACTCTATTGTTATATAATTTATTTATGTTTCAACTCTACATTTCTCTGTAATTACATCATTTTATTGTAGCTTCATAGTTGAACTAGGTGCACATTTGCATTATCAAATAAAGTTAACATGATCAATCAATCAATATCAAACTCCACCAAGAAAGAACCAAAGCCCTAATACACCATTTTGGCTCTTCCATTGAGGTTAGTATCCAAGTGGGTGTTTTTGATCATTTTTGGTTCCTTCTTAATCTGATATACGAGAAAGTGTGATTTAGACCCTAAATCCCCTTTTCCCACATCACAACTTCAAGTTCTTGATGAATCCCTAAGTGTTGACATGGATCTGTATGAAGTAGATAGAAAAGTTCATAATGGGTAGAAATTATCCAACATCTAGGAAGTTGTTTCAAGTGTTTGTGATTCCCTTGTCATTCAAAAATAAGGAAAAAATAAATATGTCAAAACTTTGTAAGGTACTAGGAACCTAAAACCTCTAGCAAGGTTATGAGTTCCTAGCCAGTCTCTGACATGAAGAAGAAATGCAAATGCCATGGCTTCATTAGTGATTTGCAATGGTTCTTGAACCTTCCATAATTGTTGACATGCATTGGATGGTCAGAGATAATGAGATGTCTTGGAGTGGGATCAAGTTCTAATTCCCTATTCCTCCCTACTCTATGGTTTTTTGGCACATCAAAGAATCTTGGTTCCTCTCAGAAATCCAAATCTGATATTACAACTTTGAAGTCTTCAAATTTTGGGTCCCTCTTAGAACGTGAAACTTGCTAAGCACCAAAATGTCCAATTTCTCATGCTAAAAGTTTGTACACATCTCTCGCCTACTTTCTTACCTTTCATGAATGTCATTCATGATCATATGTGTTGCAAAAAAAAAATGATGGCTTCATGTGCTTTGTGGGTACATAAGTATGTGATTTAAATAAAGTTTTAGGTACATAAATGATGGAAGACTTGAAGTGAAGATATTGATGTGTTGCAACTATTGTGGTTGCTAAATTTTAGGATTTCAATGCAAGTGTGCAAGTTTCCCATTCTGACATGACCCATTGTGCTTATAAGGACTTGTTGATGGTAAAAAATAACACAACGTTAAAATAGAATATTGCTACTCTACTTCTCCTAAAAAAGAAAAATAATATAAACTACCCATCTTCCAAGGTCTCTGTAGTTGGTTCTCAACTATGTTCTTGTCGTTCAGTTGCCTATGCAACCGTAATGTTCAAGGGGACTATTGGTAAAGGGGTACAAACTACATAATACAAACTAATCTAACATTTGGGGGGTGTAAATAAACAACAAAGATAAAACAGAGCTCAGGACAACAATACATAAATGCATATTTCTTTTTAATTCAAACATATAAATTTCATAATGACCATTTCTTTTAACCAACTAAAACCATAAAATGACACAATCCATAGAGTAATCTATACCATTGCATTCATCCATAGTGCAAATTCAATACGTACAACCATCCATCGTCACTTTAAAAAAAAAAAAACTTCATTTTCAAACAAGAACACATCATCATTAATAGAATTCATAGATCAACAAATATAAAGAGATCTCATTCACAGATAACTCAATGAAATAGTTTCAGATTCAGAATCTTCTATTGATTTTCATCAAATAAGAGACATTTATGCACATCAAAACTCATTGGCGTATGAATAACTATTTTTCATCAACATTATCATTAAACTAATAAACTTATAAACTAACATAAACTGTATTAAAACTTGTAAAATATGTTTTTGAGTATCCTTGCATGAAAGTTGTAAAAAATTCTAAAATTTGTAAGAACTATCCTAAATCTCTCTTTAGGAAGCCAATCTTGACTTCAATCAGTTGACCTTTACAAAATGGAGAGAAATTCTACATATAAACAAATTCAACACTAATTCCTTTCATCAAAATTAAGATCCAAAATCTAAGATTTCAAATCCACAAATGTAGGGACACTCAGATAACTCCAATGTTTGTCTTTGCTGCAATTTTTGAAGTTGAACAAGTATGCCAGCTGCTCCTTCAATCCAAATCTGGACTCCCAATCATCATTTAGATCCATTCCAACTACTACGAGTTACTATTGTCTTGTTAGCATTGCTACCCAATTATTCCATTCTTCAAAATCTGCCCAAAAATATATGGCTATTCAAAATTTATTAAAATAAATGAAATTTTCTTATCACCCTCATGCTAGACACCATGGTATTCATCATAGTTAGCCATAATTTATTTCACTGTATCATCATCTGATCCATCCACCTAGTCGACCTTGAACTCTGACTCTTCAAACTTCTTCTCTACTAACTTCTTCTCTACTATAACTGTAGCTACTTTCATCTGACCAACGTACTTAGTTTCCCAATGCAAGTCACATATGAGTTCTAGCAACATGTCCATGAGTGGTGATTTAGTCGTAACTCCTTCTGCTAACATTCCATTCAACAGTTTCTCCCATGCATCCTTGACATCTCCCAATTTTTCAAGTCCCTAATTTGGAGGTAAGGATTTATAAATAAATCTTGAAATGAGCTCTTCAAATACACCCATATGTTGAAATATCTCACGGACATTCTTTAGCATGATTATCCTATGCTCAATCAAAGTTTATGACTTGAAGGTAGATATATGAATAACCTTTTCCACATATCTAGAATCTTCTTCACCCAATATTTGGGATTGGACCAACTCTTTATCAAAAATATTATCAACTTCTTTCAACTTTCCCAAATATTCTCTAAGCTTTTCCTCTTCTTCCCACCATTTCTTCATGGCTACCTCTATGGTCTTGACTAATTTCAGCCCCTGTAATAATACTTAAAACCTTCTTCCAAAAACTTATCCATATCAGCTTTGAAGGTATTAAGCCAATTGTCAACCCATGTGGCTTTCTTCTTCATTTCATGCAAGCCATCTACCTCTTTTTTCCTCATAAGAACTAGAATCTGAGATGGTGCAGGTTGTTCAAGCATAGATGACATCAACTCCTTCAAGAAATACTTCATTTTAACAACTTGAGCCTTAAGCTCATCTTTTTCCTGCTTTTCCTTGATTAACCTGGACTTGGTAGTAGTGGCAACAATGTCAATCAAATTAATTTTTTGACTTCTAGTATTCTTTCCCAAATTGACAGTGCTTATTTGATAATCATCAGGTAGCAATTCTTTGTCATCCTTATTAGTAATGGGAGTAGCAATTTCGGCTACCAAATCTCCTTCATCTATGAGTTTGGTTGAATGCATTGCATGGGCCTTCTTCTTTCCCTCCACCTTTTCAATTTCTACCCTCATGTCATCTCAGGTTACTAGTTGGGCTTGTACTTGTTGCCTCTTCTCTAAGTTCAATTTCAGCCAAGTGGGTGTAGCTAGCTAAGTGGATACTTGTTGAACATTAGGAGGTGTTGAAGATGGAGGTGTAGAGGAAATTGTTTCAATGGTTTGTTGGGAAGCAACCTTTTGAAGCTCTTCCAATTCCTTTTGCAATATTTCTTGCTCCCTCCTCTCATTTTCAACTTTTATCTCCTATATCTTCCTTATTTCCTCCTCCCTCTTGGCAACATCTTCTTGAGAAACTGTTCTTTCCAATTTGAAGGCCTTACCTTCTTCCATGCTTCAACTTCTTCCACTTCCCAAGATAATTCCTCATCTTTTCTTTTATATTCTTCTTCTTCTTGGGCAGCTTGTTCATCAACTAACTTTGGAGCACCTTCCATCAAATCTTGTTGTGCCTTCTCTATCAACCTATCTTCTAGTTCTATTTATGCACTATGTAGGCTGCCAACTACAAATTTAGCTCCTTCTTCTCCCAGTTCTTCTCCAGCCTTTTTTAAATACTCCACCCACTCAGGTGCTTCCCCTTCTTGGGATGGAGTTCTTTCAAAATCTAAGATATCTTGAATGTTTACCTCAGCCTATCCTTCTCTGATGATTGCTACTCCCGAAGTTGATGGTATAGTAGGAGCACTTCCCTCAACTTCTGGGGCAGCAACAACTTGTCTCTCCATAGCACTCTCCTCCCTAGAGTGAACAATGACCAAAGGTATAGCAACAAAACCTGAAGTTACACCTACAGTAGCCACCTCATAAGTAACATTTGCTTTACACAAAGCATCATCAAGTTTATGTAATGAAATATCCTCTTTAGTTTGTGGAGGCTTTTCAATGGTTGCCTCTACCATTGCAACAAGTTTCTTTAGTCTTTTATATTGTTTGGTATTTGCAGATGAAGTGGGTTCACTACTAGGACCTCTTTTCTTTGTCACTCTACCCCTTGGTTGTTTCAACTGGAGTACTATCCATTTCAAACTCCTATTTACCACTACTTGTGACACTTTTCCAATCTTGATCTCTTCTTTCTCTTCCCAATTGATAGGTGGCAAGGCTTGTGTAGCTACTTGATCAATACATATTGGTGATCAAGAGTGATCCCATAATTCATAGTGTCATCAGGTATATCAATTTTAATGTCAAAATCCCTCATATGGGGATTTTTAATCTCTCATAACCTCTTTTTCTTACCTAAAACTGATCCTGGAGGTTTTCCCAAAAATCCTCAAGAAGAGGAACATGATGGGTAAAATGAGTAGGGTAAAGTACATGCATCTTATTCATAGGATCAAAATTCTTCCTAGAAGTTTGCTATTGGAAATTTAGAGACTAAAATTCCTCAATTGTTGTTTCAGCCATGACCAATGAATAACAAGAAGAAAATCCCAATTGCACGAGAAAAGAATGTGCAACAGTGCTGTGTTGTGAAGAGAAAACTGCATTCACCTCTGCAACTTGCCTAGAAAATTCCATCAAAAGCCACTTATTGCCACAACATCTTGGCAATTTAAACAAATGATAATCAAAACCAAATAATCTGAAATATGTTGACCTAGGGTATTGAATGAACCAGTATCCCCATTCTTAAATGAGTCCCATGGCGTCCTAGGACAATCTAAACCCTATGTCCCCTGTGAGCTGATTTATAACCACGTATATTAAAGCATCATTTATCCTTTTGAAATGCTTCTCTGATTCCTTGAGCTCTAGTTGGTCGTAGTGTTTGGAAACTTTCATTTGATTTGGGATTTCTTCCATTAACCCTACAGTGTTTAGTCTAGGAAATCTTCCAATCCTCGTTGCACAATATATAACATAAGAAGACATGTAAAATGTCTTGATCTATGTCACCTTGAGGAGTTGGTAATGAATATTTTCTGAAACGATCTATCCCCAGTCCAAGTGTTTCTTTTCATCAAGTATCAATAAGATGAATGGAAGCATCCATAGTTCAAGGATATGAGAACTTTCTTTTCCAAATTCCTTGGCCAACAATGTAATAATGTCTCCAATGTTCTCATAAAAATCTGACCTCTTTGGGTTATCAGAAACTTTCTTTCCTGACTTCTTTTCCTTCTTTAGACATTGTTTGTTGATCACCTATTTATTTCCCTCCACATCTTTGTTCCATAACTCAAGTTCCTTAGCCTCAGTCAACATCTTCACATCTTGGTAAGGAGGGAGGTCAAAGACAAGTCTAATCATGGCTGGAGTTAAATCTATAATAACATTTCCCTAAGTGTCAATACATTTTCTTTGAGTAGGGTTATATGTCTGTGCAGTCATTAGGATGAATTCAAGGTATTGTACAGCAGTGGGGAAGCAAGCTTCATGAGCCAGTCCTGACTCTGCAATTCTTTTTGCTCTTGAAGCAACATCCTTTAAAAATGTATCTTTGATGAACTAGTCCAAATCCATATGTCCCACCAATGTGTCACTTATTTTTCAAACTTCAAAGTCAAATTTGGATGGGGATGGATTCCCTTGATACTTTTATTTCATTATGTAGGGGAGTTGTTATCATTTCACTCTCTTGGCTTTGGCCTTCCTTGATGATCCCTTAGATGTTCCCTTAGTAGGAAATCCCTTAGTAGGTATCTCTTCCTCGAAGTCAAAAATTGGTTAAATATTGAGTACTACTAACCATCATTAGATATAGAAAGGGAACATGTAAATAACATCACAACACAGGCCTTCATAATAAATCAGCATTAATTTGGAAAGAATTCAATTTAATAAGTCAATTTGATCATTCTCGGCCTTCGGGTTTAAAATAGCATCAAGAACTTAGCCAATTTTATGCATAAATAGAGTTATGTCGAGAGCCAAGACTGGGTCATGGCTAGGCACCTGACCCATGTTCAAATAAATTTGGCATCATTCCAAAGCCCGACCCCGTAGTATTTAGGAATCAAGACTGGGTTCGAGACATGGATCGGCACCAAACATATGATGGAAAACAAGTTTAAGTATTGACCTGCAGTTTGATCCCACAATGTGGTCAAGATTTGGGATCCGGTCATCATTTGGAACTAGACAAATCTTGAGGAAGCTCAGTGTCATCTCAAAGCCCAACCTTGCAGTATTCAAGAATCAAGACTGGGTCATGGTTCATTACTTGACACTATAACAATTGATAGTAAATAAGGCAGGTACCAAACCATTTTTCGACCCTGCAACGTGACTGAGAGTCAGAAGCACGTCAAGGCCAAACACCAAACCCATCCAGAATGAAAAGTATAAGTCAGTTTCCAAGTTTTGAGCCCAATAAGATATTGAATGTCGAGACTGGGTCATTGTCACATCAAGACCCAAAATACATAGTGGGAATGTGGCAAGTTGAAGTTCTGAGCCCAATTACACTTTAGGAATCGACATTGAGGTATTGTTAGGTCCATGTACCAATTGGCGAGGTAATGGTTCAGTCTCGAAACAACTCCTAACCCCGATGGTAAATGCGGGGGTCGAGCACATGACTATGGAAAATACTTAATCCAATGAATTTAAACCAAACTCATGGTACCAGTCCATGCCTCGATCCCAATAGTAATGAGGGGATTGAGCTAGTGAAAGAACTGATACCAAAGAGTATATAAACCTAAGTATTAGCTTGATTCCCAACCCTGACAACAATGTAGGATTGAGACACATGAAGGTGATGGATAACGAAGGAGATATCAAATATGACAGTTTCCAAGCATATGCCTTCAAGATCAGGTTGTTTCATGGATCAAAGCTTCATTTCAAACAGTTGGTAATTCAATTTTTGACAATTTCAAACATTAAAATCGCTCGCAGAACAAAACCCCAGGAAACCAGGGTACAACAAGATGGACAATCCTATGACCAACACACATGACGACAACACCAAAACAAAAAAGAACACACAATGAACCCAACATGGATTCAAATATGAGGGAAAAATGTACCAAATGGTCTAAATGAAAACATAGAAACAAAACCAAACCAAACGAAGAAAATAATGAAAACAAGGAAAACAAACAAAACACGAGAAACAACAATCAACTAGAATGGAAATGGAAACAAGAACACCTACCTTCAAATGCACCCAAGAATTTTGGCAGCACGTTGAAAAATTTGTTGCAAATTCCTGAAAACCCTAGCTATTTGTCACTCTCATTCTCGTCTCCAAACTTCTCAGTTGTAGAATGGATGAAAATCGAGGAGTGGCGGGACTTATACACGTTCACGTGTGCGAGCGATTATGGCATTAATGGCAGTTTGGTAAGGTCTTAGGGTTCATGCAGATTCATAAATATCAGGGGCGGGAAAGAAGGTAAGTGGAAGTCGAGGCCGAGACATGGATCAAAATTGAACCCTCAATTGGTGCAAGGTTCAATCAAAGGCTTGCGACTTGGTCCTAACAAACAAATGAAACAACACGAGGATAGGGATTAGAACTCTAGAAGGGAATGAGAACTTTGAAGAGTTCAAAGTTTAGTCATAACATGACATCTGATCCCACAAAGGGAAAAACAAAACCCAGGATCGGGGCAAGGGAAAGAAATGGAACCTTGACTAGATGCAAAGTTCAAGTCATGTTTTGAGACCCGATCCCACAAAGAAAAATACACGAAAAGAGGTCAGACCCTGGGATTAGGTTAGAAATAGGGACAAGAACTTGAAAAGTTCTTAGTTTCGTTTTCGGCCTGAAACCCGACCCTAATAGGAACAAAACACACAAGGAAAAGAAGAAACTAGGACTAGGACACGAACAAAAACTAGCACCCTGCAAAGAGCAACAAGTGTTAGTGTTGACACATGACTCGAACCCGAAAAAAGCACAGAAAAAGAACAAGGCAAAAGACGGGGCCATTGGGACATGAGCAAGAACTTGAACCCTTTTGAAAAGGAACAAGTGCATGTTTCGACCCACAACCCAATCCCATAAAACAAAAGAACAAATGACTTAGGAGGAAAAAGAACAACTCCTAAGACCCTAAGCAAGAACACCAAGGAAAAAAAACACAAGGGGGACCCATTTTGACCAAAAAAAATGGGTGTATCTATTTCTGTGAAGGTTCTTCCTATCCCTGAATAACTATATTAAAGATTTAGGATACATGAGTTAAATCCTTTCAACTATCATGCAATGACATCCTAGGTATTGCTCCACTACTAGACAGGTGTCCATAGCCCCGACGGAGATGCCTCTAGTTCTCTCAAAGCATTGCTCTACTGCTAGTCAAGTGCCCATAGCCCTAGTAGAGATACTTGAATTACCCTTCCCATATTGAGTTTTTCCATCATTAGTGATTTTCTTTTCTTTTCTTTTATATAGGCTTATTTGAATAAATTCCTTTTCATCTTTTCCTTAATACTCAGATGTATCCTCCTAAATTTTGGGTTGAGAACTACGATGGATCTCATGACAATATCAGGACTCGTATTTTTCACCTAAATCTGGAATACAATTACTCTAAGACAAATAGGCCTTCATATAAACATATATTTATATCTATATCATGATAAATTCAGTCGTGGTTTTATGAGATTACTTACAATATACCCATTTGTTCTTAACCTTTCAGATTGTCATTAAAAATAACACAAGACGTAGGGCCTGAAATGAAAAAATTCCATAGACATACCTAAACCAATTTCTCTCCTAGTACCTTCAGCATATAGTGAATAACCACTCTGTATTTCAAAATAGAGAAAAACGAAAGTCACCCCAAAACAAAAGAACACAAACACAAACCACAACAACAAAACAAAACAAACAAATAGAACAAACAAACAAAAAAATGAGCCAGCTAATTACATATATACAACCAAACAGAACATCAGACCCTCATGGGCCAAAATAGTGTTTGAGAAACTTCCCATTGATAGGAAATAGAATAGGTTCTCCCATTAAAGTGCTCAACCGAAAGGCATTCTTGCCCAGGATTTCAATAATCTGATATGGACCTAGCCAAAGTTGGTCAAACTTTTGGTGGTCTCCTTTCTTTTCCTTAGCTTTATCCCACAGTAGTACAAGGTCTGATATTCTAAAAGCTTTGAATTTTTCTCTTTTGTCAAACCAACGTTTGACAACAACTTGATGTTTATAAAATTGTTGTAAAGTAGCATCTTTTTGTTCCTCCAGATTCAACAAACCAGTTAGTCTAACTTCTATCCTATCATCGTTTGAGTAAAATTCTTGCATAAACCTAAGAATAGGTATCTGTAGGTGGATAGGAAAGACCTAGCTTTGGCCATAGACTAACTTGAATGGTGAGTTTCCTAAGACAACCTTGATTCGAGTTTTATCTGCCCATAAGGAAAATCTTAGTTGAGTATGCCAATCCCTAGGATTACTTTCTAGCAACTTCTTAATTACTTCCAACATATTTTTGTTCATAAACTTAGCTACTCCATTCCCCTGTGAGTAGTAATTAGAATAATATTTTAACACAATTTTATGCTCATATGCCCATTGAATACATTCAGTAGAAGAAAAAGCATGGCCATTATCACATACCAGGGAAAACAGTACTCCAAACCTAGTAATGATGCATTTGTTAAGGAATTTAATGACAACCTTAGTGGTACTATTCTTACAAGGCTGAGCTTCAGTCCAACGTGTACAGTAATCAATTGCCCCGACAAAATCTAATGCTCATTGGGCAAATGATCTTACCTCATATACCGGTTGTAGGAGAATTTCCATATTGCATTCCCTAGATGCGAAAGTTTGACATGTATGTCATGCCCTCACATGTTGGTGAGCATCACGGAACACATGGAGCCAGTAGTAACCTGATCTCAAAATTTGGTGTGCCATGGAATCAACAGAACCATGTCCAATGCCATGTCTACCATGAAATTCCACTATGGCTTGTTTTGCTTGCTGCTAATCAAGGCAGTGTAGATAGATTCCCTCAAAGTTACTTTAGTAAAAAGCTCCCCCTTTGAGCATGTAGTGGGAACTCTTTAGCCTAAGTGCTCTCCTCTGAGTGGCATTCATTTTATCTGGACATTTTTTATTTAGCAACAAAAATATCAAATCAGCATACCAAGGATCACCTATAAATGATTGTACCATATACTATTGACTGGTAATCTTAGTATCAACATCTACGATAGCCTTGGATAAGCCTTGTCCTTAGACTAGCTTCATTGGATGGATTTCAAGGTCAAATTCTTGTAAGATTTCTATCCACTTTCCTCATCTCTCCCCCAATTCACTCTACATAAGAAGGGACTTTACAACAAGGTCGAGAACTATGGTAGTAATTTGACTGTGAAGGATATAGTGTTGGAACTTCTTGACAGCTTGCACCAATGCAAAGGCATGTTTCTCCAAAGGTGGATATTTGATTTCAACATTCTTGAATGAAGAACTCATAAAAGCAATCGGCCTTTCATCCCCTTCACCTTTTCGCTATGTCAAAATAGCAACACAAGAATGGTTAGATGCAAAAGAATATATATAAAAAGGCTTCAAATAATCAGGGCTAGTTAGAATCGGTGCCTCTGAAATAGATTGTTTAATCTATGAGAATTTAGATTTAGCCTCATTTCTCCACTCAATCTTAGCATCCTTCTTCATCATTTCATTGAGGGGTTTGACGATCTTCGCAAATCCAGTTATGAATTTCCGTACAAAGTTTATCTTCCCGAAAAAGGATCTCATCTCCTTTTTCCTACCAGGCATGGTTAGTTTTAGAATGGATTCCACTTTTTATGGGTCAATTGAAATCCCCCTCTCTAATATTATGTAGCCTAGTAATTTCCCTTCTGAAACTATGAACACACTTTTTCAGATTGAGGGATATACCATAACTTATGCACTTTTGAAGGACCTTTGACAGATCCATAGCGTGGTTTTCTCTATTTTTGGAAAATACCGTCAAATCATCCATATATATGATAATACACTTACCTACCAAATCCTTGAATGCCACATCCATCACTCATTGCAAGGTGGCTCCAGCATTGACGAGACCAAATGGCATCCTCCGATAAGAAAATTCCCCCACTTGGTAGTGAAGGTGGTTTTCATCATATCCTCATAGTTGACCATTACCTGATTGTATCCTGAATATCCATCCAAGAATGACATCATTTGTGAACCATTTACTATTTGCAGCACCTCATCTAGGGAAGGAAGAAGATAATTTTCCTTCTCTAAGGCTTTGTTAAGGTTTCTAAATTCAATGCATAACTTGATCTCTCCACTCTTTTTTATGAACAAGGACCAGATTAGTAACCCAAGTCGAATGCCTTACTAGAAAGATTATCCTCACTGACATCAACTTCTACACTTCCTTTTGAATTAAGCGTTTGATCAGGGCATTCACTGGTGTTTCTTTTGACACAAAGGTTTTGTTTCAAGTTTCAAGGGGATAGTATGTGTTATTACTGAAGTATCGAAGGTTTTCAAGTCTTCATACCCCTAGGCAATCGCTGCTATATATGTTTTCAATGCTTTCAGGATTTTATCCTGAATGTGTTTGGGGCAAGTTTTACCAATAAATACATTCTTCTTAGGGCCTAAATCCACCAAGTTAACTGACTTGTGCTTTCCTTCGTCACTTGTTGTAGGTAACCTTTCACGAGCTCGGGGATTAGAATTGAAGATTCTTTTCAGTGCCACCATTCCCTTGGGAATACTATTAATTTTCAGGTTAATTATTCCTTCTAGATCACAATTTTTAGGATCTCAATCTCCTTGATCTATGTCTAATTCATCTATAATTTTTCCTTCAAATACATTCGAACTTGCCAAGAAGGAAAGTATATGTTGGTAATCATCAAAGACCTAGAAATTTTGAACATTGTCTGGAATGGCTAGTATCAAGACCAACTCTACTGAGAATCTTTTCAATTTAGAGTCTTGCATGGGTTCCAAGGTACTAGCAGTAACAACAAGGGCATCTACAATTTGATTGTCCTCTTTGTGAATCAATTTGATCCTGAAGGCATTAAAGTCCTCTATCAAATTCCATATCCTATTCTTGTATGCAACCAGCCTCTTGTTATGGCATGTGTGTTGACTATGAACCTATTTGACAATGACCTCAGAATATCCCATGACTGTCAGAGTTATAACCTTTTTCTAATGTGCAAACATCAGTCCTTTGGCCAACACTTCATATTCTACCACATTGTTAGTACAGTTGAACTACAACCTGTAAGAGGCAAAATATGTTTTCCCTTTTGGGTTTATTAGTTCAATTCTAGTTCCACTCCCTGTTTTAGACTTAGAACCATCGAATTTGAGGACCCACAATTGATCCTGGACAGGTGTTTCTTTCCTAGGATGAGTTGAGGGTAATTGTTCACAAGAAATAGGTGCCAGATTGGACTAGTTTAAAACTTCTAGACACGAGGAATGCTATGAATAATGATCATCAAAAATTTCACTCAGATTTAGAACCTGTGCAAAGACTTCTTCCTAGACCTGATCTTGATCAATGGTTTTACAATCAGTCATTATTTTCAACAAGCCCTTGGGGATTGGAAGGTTGGAAAAGACAGGTGTATCAAATAGTCCCTAAGATTCTACAATCTCATTTCCCAAGGCAGAACATGAAACCTGAGTCTGTCCAATTGGGGGAAGGACTTCTTCCTTTGTACTATTGGTTCGTGTCAAAATAGTGGCATCTCTAGCCTCAAAGGAAAACTAATTTGGGGGTGTTTTGGGGTGGCACTCATAGGTTTCCACTAACTGAAAGACATGGTTTAGAATGTCCACACAAGGTTGACATGTCAATTCAGAATGACTCTGGTAATGAATTTCACACCAGTTAGGGAGTAGTAGACTCCATAGATAAACCTCTTCTCCCAAAAATAGCCTATCCTATTGCAACTTTCTAACTAAAACCTGCTAATTGATAGTGGCCATTGGATCACTATGCTCTAAAGGTTGTAGGTTATCAGGATTGAACATTGAAAAGGTCATGATTTCTGCCCTCCTATATACTCCTATCTTGGTTTCAAAGTAAGCTACCTCATTAGGACAGTCGTACTTAGTGATCATATGTTTGAGACAAGGCTCACTTTCAATCGTAATTTGTGTTGCTACCCCTTTCCATGGAAACCACATGTGTGAAAAGTCCAAAGATAGGTAACCCCCAATGCTTTTCATTAATTCTCGACTTAGAAGCATGTCATATGTCTCGGGGATATCAGCTACCTAGATATTTGTATAAGTCTGGATCTGCGGATCTGATCCAACCTACACATGATTTTTTTTAGTTCCCCTACCACATTAACCTTAGTTTTGTCTAACTGTATTACCTTCTTATGAGTCTGAACTGGATTTAAACCTAATTTTTTACAAATGAAAAAGGAGATGACATTACTTGAGGCTCCAAAATCCAAGAGGCAGTTATGTAAATTCTTTCCAAATATTCTCAGGCTTAAAAGGAAGGTGGGGTCCCTGTCTTACCTTTGTACATGGCCACATTCATGTAAGTAGTTTGAATTGCCTTATTCTTCCCTTTCGACCGATCTACCTCTTCCAAAGCTCTCAACACAATGTTGTGTTGGGTAGGGCACCTTCAGGATGTCAAAGAATGATAGTGAGGTCTTTTGTTTCTGCATCTCCGAAATAAAATTAAATTCCATGTCATTTTTCATCTGATATTTAGGAACAAAACATGAGTTGCCTTTATTTTGAAATTCAGGTGGGCCTTTTGATGGAGGTGAGTTGTTGTCAGCATTTTGGTTGGGTGGAACCAGTGTTTGAAGGGGTAGATGTGGTGAACGGACCTTTACCCTAATTCCTCAGGAAATGACCCCCTGTGGATTGGAAGGCTTGCGCATCATATACATCCCCCTCTAGCTCATTTTCCTCTTGTTTGGGGAAAGGAGATCCTCTATCAAAGAGTTCATAAGCCATGGTTGTATTTGTGAATCTACCATTCTTTTTGGGAGCACCTTGCAATGGAGCATTAGCTTGTGCAATCTTAACCATTTTCTCCATCTTGGTACAATTAACCTCAAAATGTGTTGCAGTTTTGTGCAGCTTACACCAATTTGTCATGAAATTAAGATCTGCAACATTTGTAGTGTGTGGTTTATCCTCATTGGCTTGGTAGTTATGGGGAACCCCCCATTGTTTGCTCCAATGTTCCACTACCGATTGTTATTGGATCTCTAGTTGTATCCCCTATTTTGGTTCTAGGAATTTTGATTAGGGGAATTCTAGTTTTGGAAATTCCTTTGATTTTGATTGGCATTCTAATTGGAATAACTACCCTGATTGGAATACCCTCCCTGATTTTGGTAATTTTGATTCTGATTCTAATTTTGAGGGGGATTGTATTTGAGTTGTGTCATCTCATTGGTCACTTGAGATAATGTTTTCTTCATATTTTCCAACTCCTTTGTCAAGTGAGTGGTACGTTCACTTTCTGTAGTGGTTGCAGTTGATGTATGTGTCATAGGGTTGGACCCTCCAATGTGATTATGGGAATTTTTAGCTTGCTACGAAGAGTCAGGAGTTGGGCCACTAAAGAATAATTGTTGAGATGGGGCCTATAGCTTGGCTAAGGGTTCGTATGTAGAGTGAGACATCCTCAGGACTACATTAAACAGCAGGGTTGGATTAGGCACCCAAGAATATCCTAAAGGGAAAACCCCTTCTAGATCTCCTGATTGTGAACTAATTTGTTGTTGCAGTTTAATAGCCAAGTGGTAAACTTTGGACACATAATCAATGTATGTTCTTTGCAAAAATAGGCCAATCAAGGGATCTATGGCCTTTATGTAAGCTTGGGTAGCAATATTTTCAGCCACTAGGTACAGGTCTTGAAACCTCTTGTACATCCTTTGAAATCTGGTATTAAATAGGGGCAATGGTTCATGTGGCTCTTTCCTGATAGTGGCAAATTGATGATTTAAGATTACAGGATCAACATAAACCCAGAATTGGTTAATGAATGCATCTTCTAAGTTTGTCCAACTCAAGATAGATCCAATAGGTAAATTCAAATACCAATTATAAGCCATATCTCCCAACGAGTAGGGAAACAATCTACATGCAAAATCATGGCGAGCAATTTAAGCCTGAGTATAGGCATCTTTGAATGCCTGTATGTGTTCTTCAGCACTTCGTGACTCTCCATGAGCATACTTGGGGTAGAATTTCTTTGGATTCTTAGGCATTTCATGTATGCCACCAGGAATGACCCCCAGTGGCGAAGGATTATTGGCAAAGAATGCCATAGGTGGTGGTGGTGGATTTGGTTGTGCCAATTGTGGTATTGGTGGAAATATGGGTGGAGTAAGTGGTCGTGTTAACGGTGGTGAGATCAAAACCCTACAGGCTCTGGGCCTAGCAGGGGTCTGGAGTTCAACTAATGGTTTTGGATTTGCAACAGATCTAAGAACTCTTTCAAACCTTACTAGTGAAAAGGACCTGATTCAAGCCAGTTTGTTCCTTCAACCCCTCCTTCCAACACCAATTTTGTTGATGGTCAAAAATAACACAACATTAAAATAGAATATTGTTACTCTAATTCTCCTCAAAAAGACAAATAATATAAACTACCCATCTTCCAAGGTCTCTGTAGTTGGTTCTCAACTATTTTGTTGTCATTCAGTGGCCTATGCAACTGTAACATTGTTCAAGGGGCCTGCTGGTAAAGGGGTACAAAATGCATAATGCAAACTAATATAACATTTGGAGGGTGTAAATAAATAGCAAAAGATAGAATAGAGCTTAGGCCAACAAAGCATAAACATAGATTTCTTTTTAATTCAGACATATAAACTTCATAATGAGCATTTCTTTTAACCAACTAAAACCATAAAATGACACAATCCATAGAGTAATCTATACCATTGCATTCATCCACAGTGAAAATTCAAGACATACAACCATCCATCATCACTTTTTTTTTCTAAATTTATTTTCAAATAATAATACATCACCAACTCATTACTATAATTCATAGATCAATAAATATAAAGAGATCTCATTCACAAATAACTCAATGCAATAGTTTTAGATTTAGAATCTTCTATTAATTTTCATCAAATAAGAGACATTTATGCACAACAAAACTCATTGGCATACGAATAACTATTGTTCATCAACATTATCATTAAACTAATAAACTTCAGAACATAACACAAACTATATTAAAACTTGTAAAATATGTTTCTGAGTATCTTTGCATGAAAGCTATAAAAACTTCTAAAAGCTATAAGAACTATCCTAAATCTCTCTTTAGGCATCCAATCTTGACTTCAATCAACTGAATTTTACAAAATGGAGAGAAATTATACATATAGACAAATTTAGCTCTAATTCCTCTCATCAAAATTAAGATCCACAATCTGAGGTTTCAGATCCACAAATTTAGGGACACTCAGATAACTCCAATGTTTGTCTCTGTTGCAATTTATGAAGCTGAACAAGTATGCCAGCTGCTCCTTCAATCAAAATATGGACTCCCAGTCATCATTTAGATCCCTGCCAACTACTGCAAGTTACTCTTGTCTTGCCAGCATTGTTGCACAATTATTTATTTCTTCAAAATCCGCCCAAAAAGATACAACTATTCAAAAGTTAATAAAAACAATTAAATTTTCTTATCACCCTCATGTTGGACACCACAGTATTCATCATAGTGTAAATTTGTTTCACCATATCATCATCTGGTCCATCCACCCAGTCGACCTTGAACTCTTACTCTTCAAACTTCTTCTCTGCTACATCGACAGTTACTTTCATCTAACCAACGTACTTAGTTGCCTAGCGCAAGTCACATTTGAGTTCTAGCAACCTGTCCATGAGTGGTGATTCATTTGTATCTCCTTCTACTAACATTCCATTCAGTTGTTCCTCCCATGCATCCTTGACATCTCCCAAAGATTTGAGTCTTTGATCTGGAGGTAAGGATTTATTAATAAATCTTGAAATGAGCTCTTTAAATACACATGTATGTTCAAATATCTCACAGACATTCTTTAGCATGATTATCCTATGCTCAATCAGAGTTTGTGACTTGAAGGTAGATATATGAATAGCCTTTTCCACATATCCAGAATCTTCTTCACCGAAGATTTGGGATTGGACCAGCTCTTTATCAAAAATCTTATCAATTTCTTTCAATTTTCCCAAATATTCTCTGAGCTTTTCCTCTTCTTTCCACCATTTCTTCATGGTTGCCTCTATGGTCTTGACTAATTTCAGCCCCTTGTAATAATACTTAAAACCTTCTTCCAAAAACTTATCCATATCAACTTTGAAGGTATTAAGCCAATTGTCAACCCATGTGGCTTTCTTCTTCATTTCAATCAAGCCATCTACCTCTTTTCTGCTCATAAGAATAGGAATCTCAGATGGTACAGGTTGCTCAAGCGACATCAAATCCTTCAAGAAATCCTTCATTTTAACAACTTGAGCCCTAAGCTCATCTTTGGCCTACTTGTCCTTGATTAACCTTGACTTGGTAGTAGTGGCAACAATGTCAATCAAATTAATTTGCTGACTTATAGTGTGCTTTCCCAGATTGACAGTACTTATCTGATAATCATTAAGCAGCAATTCTTTGTCATCCTTGTCAGCAATGGGAGTGACAGTTTCAGCTACCAAATCTCCTTCATCTATGAGTTTGGTTGAATGGACTACACAGGCCTTCTTTCCCTTCACATTGTCAATTTTTTCCCTCATATCATCCCAAGCTACTGGTTGGGCTTGTACTTGTTGCCTCTTCTCTAAGTTCAATTTCAGCCAATTGGGTGTAGCTAGCTGAGTGGATACTTGTTGAATGCTAGGAGGTGTTGAAGATGGAGGTGTAGAGGAAATTGTTTCAACAATTTGTTGGCAAGCAACCTTTTGAAGCTCTTCCCATTCCTTTTGTAGTCTTTCTTGCTCCCTCCTCTCATTTTCAACTGTTATCTCCTCTATCTTCCTTATTTCTTCCTCCCTCTTGGCAGCTTCTTGTGTAGCTTTTCTTTCCAATTCCAATGCCTCATCCTCTACCTTCTTCCATGCTTTAACTTCTTCCACTTCTTGAGCTTATTCCTCAACTTTTCTTTTATGTTCTTCTTCTTGGGTAGCTTGTTCATCAGCTAACTTCTGAGCACCTTCCATCAACTCTTGTTGTTCCTTCTCTGTCAACACATCTTCTAGTTCTATTTCTACACTGTGTAGGCTACCAACTTCAAATTTAGCTCCTTCTCTCAATTCTTCTTCAACCTTTTTCAAATACTCCTCCCACTCAGGTGATTCCCCTTCTTGGGATGGAGTTCTTTCAAAATTTGAGGAGATATCTTGAATGTTTACCTCAGCATGTCCTTTTATGATGATTGTTGCTCTTAAAATTGATGGTATAGTAGGAACACTTCCCTAAACTTGTGGGGGAATAATAGCTTGTCTCTCTGTAGCACTCTCCTCCCCATGGTGAACAACGACAAAAGGTACAACAACAAAACCCAAAGTTACACCTGTAGCAGCCGCCTCATATGTAACCTTTGCTTTATGCAAAGCATCATCAAGTTTCTGTAATGAAATATCCTCTTCATTTTGTGGAGGCTTTTCAGTGGCTTCCTCTACCATTGCAACACCTTTCTTTAGTCTTTTATATTGTTGGGTTTATGCAGATGAAGTGGGTTCACTACTAGGACCTCTTTTCTTTGTCACTCTACACCTTGGTTGTTTCAAACAGAGTTCTATCCATTTCAAAATCCTATTTACCACTACTCATGACACTTTCCCAATCTTGGTATCTTCTTTCTCTGCCCAATTGATAGGTGGAAAGGCCTATGTAGCTACTTGATCAATATCATATCAAGGATCACGAGTGATCCCATCATCCGTAGTGTCATTGGGTATATCATTTTTAATGTCAAAATCCCTCATCTGGGGAAGTGTTAACCTCTCATAACCTCTTTTTCTTACTTCAAACTGATCTTGGAGGTTTTCCCTAAAATCCTCAAGAAGAGGAACATGATGAGTAAAGTTGGTAGGGTAAAGTACATGCATCTTATTCTTAGGATCAAAATTCTTCCTAGAAGTATGCTATTGGAAATTTAGAGACTGAAATTCCTCAATTGTTGTTTTAGCCATGACCAATGAAGAACAAGAATAAAATCCCAATTGCATGGGAAAAGAATGTGCAACAATCCTGTGTTGAAGAGAAAACTGCATTCACCTCTACAGCTTGCCTGGAAAATTCCATCAAAAACCACCTATTGCCACATCTTGGCAATTTAAATGGATGACCATCAAAACCAAATAATCTGAAATATGTTGACCCGGGGTATTGAATGAACTAGTATCCCCATTCCTGAATGAATCCCACGACTTCCTGGGACAATCTAAACCCTATGTCCCCTGTGAGATAATTTATAACCACGTATAGGAAAGCATCATTTACCCTTTTTTAATGCTTCTCTGATTCCTTGAGCTCCAGTTGGTCATAGTGTTCCCAAACTTTCATTTGATTAGGGCCTTCTTCCATTGACCCTACAGTGTTTAGTCCAGGAAATCTTCCAATCCTCGTGGTACAATATATAACATAAGAAGACATGTAAAATGCCTCATTCTATGTCACCTTGAGGAATTGGTCATGAATATTGTCTGAAATGATCTACCCCCAATCCAAGTGTTGCTTTCCATCAATTATCAACTGGATGAATGGAAACATCCATAGTTCAAAGATACGAGAACTTTCTTTTCCAAATGCCCTAGCCAACAATGTAATAATGTCTCCAATGTTCTCATAAAAATATAACCTCTTTGGGTTATCAAGAACTTTCTTTGTTGACTTATTTTCCTTCTTTAGCCATCATTTGTTGATGACCTATTTATTTCCCTCCACATCTCTGTCCCATAACTCAAGTGCATTAGCCTCAGTCATCATCTTCACATCTGGGTAAGGAGGGAGGTCAAACACAAGTCTAATCATGGCTAGAGTTAAATCTATAACAACATTGCCTTGAGCATCAATACATTGTCTTTGAGTAGAGTCAAATGCCTGTGCAGCCGTTAGGATGAATTCAGGGCATTGCACAATAATGGGGAAGCAAACTATAGTGGCTAGTCCTAACTTTGCAAAAAATTTTACTCTTGGAGTAGCATCCTTTGAAAATGTATCTTTGATGAACTGGTCCAAATCCATATGTCCCACCAATGTGTCAGTTATTTTTGAGACTTCAGAGTCAAATTTGGATGTGGTTGGATTCCCTTGATACTTGTATTTTATTGTGTAGAGGAGTTGTTCTGGCTTCACTCTCTTGGCTCTGGCCTTCCTTGATAATCCCTCAAATGTTCCCTTAGCAGGCAATCACTCAGTAGCTATCTCTTCCTCAGAGTCAGACATTGGTTAAATATCTTGTACTATTGACCATCATTAGATACAGAAAGGGAACATGTAAATAACATCACAACACAGGCTTTCATAATAAATTAGCATCAATTTAGAAAGAATTCAATTCAATAAGTCAATTTGATCATTCTCAGGCTTTGAGTTTAAAATAGTATCAAGAACTTAGCCAATTTTATGCATAAATAGAGTTATGTCAAGAGCCAGGACTGGGTCATGGCTAGGCATCAGACCCATGTTCAAAGAAGTTCAGCATCATTCCAAAGCCCGACCCTGTAGTATTCAGAAATTGGGACTGGGTTCGAGACATGGATCAACACCAGACATATGATGGAAAACAAGTTTAAGTATTGACCCGTAGTTCGATCCCGCAATGTGGTCGGGATTCAGGATCGGGTCATCATTCATAACTAGACCAATGTTGAGGAAGTCTAGTGTCATCTCAAAGCCCAACCCCGTAGTATTCAAGAATCGGGACCGGGTCATGGGTCATTACTTGACACTATAACTATTGATAGTAAATAAGTCAAGTACCAAACCACGGTCCGACCCTACAATGTGATCGGGTCGAGGCTAAACACCAGGCCCATCCAAAATGAAAAGTATAAGTTGATTCCCAAGTTCTGAGCCTAGTAAGATATTGGTCGTCAAAACTGGGTCATTATCAAGTCAAGTCCTAAAATACATAATGGGAATGCGGCAAGTTCAAGTTTTGATCCCCATTACACTTCGGGAATTGGGATCGGGGTATTGTTAGGTCCATGTACCAATTGGCAAGTTAAAGGTTCAATCTTGAAACAACTCCTGACCTCGATGGTAAATGCGAGGGTCGGGCATGGGACTATGGAGAAAACTTAATACAATGAATTTAAACCAAACTCATGGTACCAGTCCATGCCCCAATCCCGATCGTAATGCAGGGATCAGGCTAGTGAAAGAACCGATACCAAAGAGTATATAAACCTAAGTGTTAGCTTGATTCCCAACCCCAACAACAATGCAGGATTGAGACATGTGAAGGTGATGGATAACGAAGGTGATATCGAATATGACAATTTCCAAGCATATGCCTTCCAAACTGGGTTGTGTCATGGATCAAAACTTTGTTTCAAACTATCGATAATTCAATTTTTGACAGTTTCAAACATTCCATCCGCACGCATAGCAAAACCCTAAGAAACCAGGGCATAGTGAGATGGACAATCCCATGACCAACAGACACAACAATGACACCAAAATACAAAAGAATGCACAACGAACCCAACATGGATTCAAATGCGAGGGAAAAACGCACCAAACAGTGCAAATGAAAACACAGAGAAACAAAATGAAACCAAACAAAGAAAACAACAAAAACAAGGAAAACAAACGAAACATGGGAAAGAACAAGCAACTAGAACAAAAACGGAAACAAGAACACCTACCTTTGAACGCACCCAAGAATTTTGGTAGCACGTTGACAAATTTGTGGTGAATTCCTGAAAACCCTAGCTCTCTTCATCGCTCTCATCCTCCTCTCCAAACTTCTCAGTCGTAGAATGGACGAAAATCAAGGAGCGGTGAGACTTATACACATTCACACGTGCGAGCGGTTATGACATTAATGGCGGGTTGGTCGAGTCTCGGGGTTTGTACAGATTCATAAATACCATGCACAAGAAAGAAGGTAAGTGGAAGCCGAGGTCGGGACATGGACCAAAACTGAACCCTCAGTTGGGGAAAGGTTCAATCAAAGGCGTGCGACTTGATCCCAATGAACAATCGAAACAACACAGGGACTGGGATCGGGACTCCATAAGGGAATGAGAACTTTGAAGAGTTCAAAGTTTAGTCACAGCACGAAGTCCTTTCCCACAAAGGGAAAAACGAAAACCAAGATCGGGGCAAGGGAAAGAACTGAAACCTTGACTAGATTTAAAGTTCAAGTCAAGTTCTGAGACCCGATCCCACAAAGAAAAAGACATGGAAAGAGGTTGAACCCCGGGATCAGGTCATAAATAGGGACAAGAACTTGAAAAGTTCTTGGTTTCATTTATGACCCAAAACCCAACCTCGACAAGAACAAAACACACAAGGCAAAGAATAAACCAGAAACAGGACACGAACAGTAACTAGCAGCCCTCAAAGAGCAACAAGTGTTAGTGCCAACACATGACCCGAACCTGAAAAAGCACAGAAAAAGAACAAGGCAAAAGAAGGGGTCGAGATTGAGACATGAACAAGAACTTGAACCTTTTTGAAAAGGAACAAGTGCATGTTCTGACCTGTAACTCGAGCCCGCGAAACAAAAGAACAAAGGATTTAGGAGGAAAAGAACAACTCCTAAGACCCAAACAAGAACACCAAGGTCAAACAAACACAAGGGGGGCCCATTTTGACCAAAAAAAGAATAGGGTGGTTATGCAAGGCATAACAGGACCTCCATTTTCATTGTTGTAAGAGATGGGAAAATCAATTTGAAGAACTAAGAAGAGGACAATTCCAAATAGTTAATGTTTCAACTGGACAACAAAGGGATAAGACACTTTTTTTGTATTTTGATGATCTAAGTTCATCCCAAATGTTTAATGAATGTATTGTAATCTCTAAATAATGAATTTAAAGTGTGGAATCAACCTTGATTAATCATTGATATTATGTTCATTTTTCTTGGCAAACAAAATGAATGTAAAAGCCTACAAAGCTTTTGCATGGTGTCTTTTCACAATAGTAAAAATATTGTTTAGATCTATGGGTTACTAAGTAGACTCATCTAATATTCATAAAAATCATTTTTTCTTTGAATGCATGTGTAGAACCTAGTTTGCTTATGTATTCTAAGAGATAGTCTTTAGTGAAATCTTCATTCTAAAGGCGTCACACTAAGATTTTAATCATTATATGTTTTGAATGAATTCATGACTATGTTGCTTTGCTAGTATTGAAGCCAATTTGCAATTGACTCCTTTTATCATCACTCCAACACACAAACAAATCTATTATAATAGGAGTTGCTATATCCATATCATGATACTTTAGGCATGTTTAGTTTTTCTATTGTATAAAGGTGTATAGCCTTATATGTTCAAACCAATACATAAGTATATTGTGACACCAATATAGGGATACACTATGTAGTGGGTATAGTTTGTAACAAAATTATTATTCGATCATTGTAATAATATTTAATTAAGCAACTTAGATAGACCCCCTTGGTCTTGTAGAACCAAAAGTGAAGGAGGTTTTACCCATCTCACCAATTGGTCCTAAGTTGTCCAACCTAAACATAGGTTTTATGATACACTTCCCAAGTTTTAACACCCCTACACTTGGGATACTATCCAACTTTAGGGATTTGAGGTTTATAGCTTAGATAACCAACATCTTTTTATCAATTTAAATACATTTACAACTATTTTTGAAGCATTGTGATCTTTTCACATGTTATTATTCTATTTGATAATATTTTTTAGATGAAAATCCTAAAACTAACAAATTAGCCAATTATATTTATCATAATATAATTAGCATCAAGTCTAGAGTTAAGTATCATTATTTTGTTATTTAATTTTTAAGCATTTATTTCAATTTTCTATCTTAAATTAATTTGTTAATCATTATAGTCGAATTAATTTACTTGAGAATACTTATTATGTGAGGGTGCATGTTATTCCCTTGCAATTATAAAAGTCTTTAAAAGAAAAAATCAAACATCCTACAATGCCATTTTTATAACAATGGCATTGCATACACCAATTACTAATCCTTCAACTAAGAATCAAAATCTTAGACATATCTTTTATGCCAAATTCATTTCCAAGACACGACCCTAGCCTCATCAATCAACTAACCATCAAAACATCAACCTTTTACACTCAACAAAACTCCACCCCTTACACTTCAAAAATTTACAAAAGTATAATAAAATAAAATAAGTAAAAAATGGATCAAATTATTGAATTAATAACAAACGGATTTCTACAATGAATTGGTCAGGCCACCAACTTTTTCTCTATTTTAATACTAATGCTTGTCCAGAACAATAATATAATGAACTTAAAAATACTTAATCTTGTCCTCTATATGGCGTCACTGCGTTCGTCTGATCTACTTATCTAATTACAACTAGTATATGCTGAGCAATAATAAAAGAATTGCCCGTTAAACCAGTCGACCGTTCAAGATATGCATATATTCTCCATCAGCGGATAGCACGCTATCACTGGGGCTGCGAGCTGTTTGAAAGTTTTTGTCTCAAGCCCATCTCAAATTGTTTGTGTAATATCTCTTTTTCAACAGAAGTTTTCCCGGCTCTACTCAATACATGGGACGTTGTATGAACAGTGAATACATCATTTGGGGACTGCTATACAAGCAGGACTGATACATAAAAAAATATGCATACGTAACTTTCAGAGCTGCTGATGAAGAAATGGGATGGAGGACTTAAGTTTTTAGTTTTACTCTAGTAATCAATTGACAAATAGATGGAACTCTGGTTGGGACGAGTCAAAATCCCAGTAACAACTAAGCGTGTGAATTCTTTTACGAAGTGGAGAAATAATTGTCATGCAATGGAGTAGTTGTTGTTGCAGGCGAACAGCTTCCATCAACCAATAATCGCCTGTGCATAGATTTTTTCATGGACATTTGTTTAAGCATTAATATAATGTTTTATTCTCATGAATTGGATATGAAGGGAACATGTTATATTTTAATGAGTGCGGTTTTGTTTGCTGAAACATAAGATTAGTTTAACTTACTCTCTTGGACGAGCAGACCAGAGAGAACTGAGGGCCCTTAGTCGGGTGAAATATTCTCCAATGGCAAGGAGGCATCTGGCAGCTTGGCGTGTTGTGAGAAGTCGGTGCAATTGATGCATTGTTTGCTGTCTCAGATTGTCTGCCTGTAAAATACAATATAAAAGAAATCAAAATTTGATATTTTTTGGGTTGAATTTAGAGATGGAATGGAATCAAGATAAGGTGGTGAAATGGGGTTACCTGTCGCACGAAACCTTCCAAGTTAGCAAGCTTACCGATGGCGATTGCCATCTGTCCCATGTAATTTGCCACGTTGGAAGGCGTGCTCAGAGAACCTGCTGCAATGGTTTCTGAAAGAGACTGTTGGAGAGTTTCCATGCCTTGTGAAAGAGCGTCTTCTGCTTGCTGCGATGACTGTTGTAGATTACAAATGCCCAAGAATTGCTGTTCTGTCAAGGGCTCCAGCTGAGGGATCAGGATCTAACAACACACACATCATTTATATTTACATAAATGCCTCCGTTATCCATATATCATGGGACAATTTGTTTCTTTTCTTTTACAGTGACATAATGGACAAAAACATGGACCCGTTTGTTTGCTTCATTTTTCAATGGGGAATTGATATTTGAATAGGAAAGATTCATGCACCTTTAGAAGCTCAGAGGGACGGAAACCACCCATCCACATGAAACATCTTTCTGCAGGTGTCTTCCACATCCCTGAAACCAAGTGGAACACATCTGTTTTGGCAGCAATGCTCTTCAAACGGTAAACCTCATCATAGTGGGAAAGGCAATTGTCCAGAACTAAGCGCAGGTCATTGTCTGGAAGATGTGCCTGCAATGCTGCTCTCAGGTCGCTCATATGACGGTGTTGTTCCTCTACCCACCTTGAGTACTCCATGTCAAACATTGCCGCACCTGACCCATTTCATATTTTGTTGATCATATTAAATTCAGATTTTCAGTCTATAATGATTAGTAGTGTTATTTCTAGATTCTTGTGTAAGATTTGTTTTGCATCAACAATGATTAGTAGTATTATTTTTTAATTCAATTGTATAAGATGTGTTTTGCATCAAAGTTTTGAATCATATTCTATAATCCATCATCGGAATGTAAACAAAACCTTGAGAGAAAAATAGATTCAATCCATCAAATACTATTTGGTTTTGGTTTTGCAGTGAATCATTTAATCGATCGTACGTAATGCATATGTTAGATTTGTTTTGACTCTTTGTTCTTAAGGTTTGAATGTCTTCTTCCACGATGCGCAGTCTAGAAGTTGTTATGAAATAATACAAACCTGAGCTTAAAGGACCATTGATAAGGCCACCTGCACCTTGATACCCTTGGTCGTTGAGAAGAGAAGTTCCTCCTATGAATAGACCCTGCTGTAATATATAACAATCAGAAGACTCGATATCAAGATTATACAGGCCTGCAGTAAATTGGGTATAGAGCATTTATTGATTTTGTCGAAAGAAAAATGATTTCTAAACGGGAAATGTCCTTTTAACCTGTGCTCTAGCTCGCTGAAGATCTTGCTCAATCTGACTGAGCTTCATTCGACTTGATTCTAGCTGTTGAACATAGGCCTGCAGCAAACCAGCACATGCCATTAATTTTCTTGTTTTATCTCAGTCTCAATATATAAACCGCTACTAATTGAAATACAATTACCTTCTTTCTCAGTCTACTTTTCCGTGCTGCCTCTCTATTCTGAGCGAGCCGCCTCAAAATCTGGCATGAAATTGAATCGTTTTTCTCAAATCGAGAATTGCAATTAAGAACTGCATTCTAATTCAAAACTGGGTGTTTTATGAATATATTTACAATTGTTTTCTGCACAATTTAAGTAGGTGATAAAGTTCATACCTTGGCATCGAGAGTCTTTGAAGCCTCGTGTTCAGAGCTAGACGTTGGGCCTCTACGGTTTATCTCAGGCTTTACCATGCCAAACAAACCAAGCAATGAGGACATGACTAATTTCGACTCCATTCACTCTCTGTGTATCCATTAATAACTGAATAGACTACTGCGTAATGGTACATTCGAATTTCACAAGGGATGTGTGAATTGTACCTTTGAATCCCTGTCAATCTCATTCGATGTTTCTGTGCGGGTACTGTTCCCCGCCATGTCAGACAGCTGTTGAGGTTCCTGCACTTGCACACTATTTGCCGATAATTGCTCGACTTGAGGATCTCCTCTATACCGAGCAGATCCCGAATCTGTACTTTCTACAGGTTGAGTTGCAGTAGCCTGCAAGTTTACACATTACTTCAGTCTTTCACAGGAAATGAATATGCAAGCTAGGTATACACAAAAAAATAAAACAGCTAAAACTAGGTCTGTCTTATGACGCTTACCAAAAACCATGCAACAGTGTATACCTACCTTTGGTGATGGCTCAAATTGCATTGGCCATGAAGGAAATATGGTGAGCGTAGGTGGACGAATCCCAAAGCCTTCTGTTAAACAAGCACTGACACAGTCAGCTTTAAACCTGACAACATATCAATATAAACTTTTGATGTCCAAATAAGGAAGTGCAGGTATTAAGGAATTGAGTCCTTCTCAAGGATGCTTGTTACCAAACCACCATTCTACATTGGAATTTGCAGGTGAGAAATATAGGAAAGACTGTAGGTAGCACAGGAAGGAGATAAAGAATGGATTTTTATAGGAAAGAATGAGTGACGAATGAAGCACATCAGCTGTAAAGTAATTGTATGGCACCATAGTACTGGTGACTTCTGCGAATGTAAATGCAGGCATGGAGTGTGCGGATTGTGACATGTACCGATTGTACCGTTACTGTGATTGCGTGTAATGGGATTGCCAAGAAAGGCTGCAATTATTTAACCGTTGATCGAACCCCGGGAGTCGCCAGATCAATCAGACGGACTGTCAGGGGATATCTTGTTTGTCAGGTCGTGCAGGATGTAGTCTAATTTCTGCATTGGAAGGCTTCAATGTGATGAAATTTCTAAGCAAGCCAAGCTACTCAGACAAGGATATGTACAAACAAAAGAACTTTTCTGAGTCCAAGGTCTCTTCGCCATGATTATTTTGCTTTCAGAAAATCCCTGTCTAATTGATTTCTTCAAGCATTTATTAATCATAGTGCTGCAAAAAATCGTATCGTCTATCCAGCATACTCTACACATTCGACAATAAATATTCAATTGATTCAAAACCCAATATTATCTGTCGAATCTGCATCTAGTATGCTGGATAGACATTGCTACAAAATATATGAAGACTAAAATATAGTACTGTTAAAGAAGCAGTAGCCAGTGGCTATAGTAATGTAAAACACCTACGTCTTTCTGCAAGGCCAGAATGCTGTTGTTCTTGTTCTCCTCCTGGTGGGTTCAAGATAAGAGCCCTCTCCAGCTCTGCAAGATCATATTCTTCATGGTGGTCTTTGAAAGGTTCCAATCCAGTGCTTCTTGTCGATCTATTTGCAAAGAAATTTCACTCAGGTCAGCTAGTCTTCAATACTTGAACACCTTTGCTTGTGTGTATATATACATACATATATGGAAACATGATACAGGTTTCACTGTAACTCAGATTGCTTGAAGCATTATAGGGCATGCTTGAAGCATTATAAGGGCACGCTTGCTCCTCCACTTTAACTAGTGCCCATAACGACATCTAAAAAAGGAAATGGGTATATCGACCAGTAATCAAGTTGAACCGACTCAATCAATAAAACAAATAGAAAAATAGAGCAGAGAAAGTTCTAGATACCTAACCTATAAAGCAACAAACATTTCTAGCCCCACTATTGAATTAAAAAAACATTTCTAGCCCCTATATTTAAATAAATAAATAAAAACTATCTTGTGGCCAAGGTCAATTGTCTAGCTTCTCAGAATGAGATTCTTCATGTACAACTTGAAACAAGACTGGGTTTCAACATTTGTTTACCTAAGAACTTTCAGACCAATCTTAAAACTGCATAATTGTTCAAAACAAGAAAGAGAAGAAAGAATGAATACATGAAATTCGGGGTAGAACAGGAGAATGGAAACCCTTGAAGCATGCCGTGTGATAACAACACTTGCTGGTTTGAAGAAGTGGGTATTTCTGTGGGAGGCCTGCTATCCGCCATGCATCATCCTCTACAAACTTTTTCAAATCCTCTATATACCAGACTGTATATACCTATATATACATGTACTTAGGACTGAGAACTAGACTATGGATTACCATATAATGGGGTAGACCTAGTTTTCTTCTCTTCCCATAACAAGCAAGCTCTGGGATTGATTTGGCATTAAATTCTACATAGGCAAAGAGAAGTTTTTGGAACTCCACCGACAAACATAACAAGCCTGCTGTTGATCTGGGTCTCCTCCAATTCCCATTCATCTAGTCTGAGGCAAATAATTGCCTCTCTGATTAAGTTGCCCTTTTAATTTCCTGGTGTGCTTTGGCTTGGCATTTCCCTTGCCTGAAATTTGTCTTGATGCCTATAGAGGGCCCATGCCTCACCTACTTCTGCTTTAATCTCTTAACTGCTGCACAAAAATTTGTCTTGTTTTTATAGAGGGCCCATACCACCACCCACTACTCCGCTCTACTCTTTAACTGCTGCTCAACTTTAATATCAGACAAACCTCTAAACTCTGCTTCTGCTCACAACCCTCTGAGGGAGCAAAACCCACTGCTACCCATGTTTGGAAAACAGACCCTACTCTATCTTCATTACCTCGGATCCAATGATTTCATTTCGGCACAACTACACATGCAATTGCATACCCATTGCCAAAACAGCATGGAATTTGGTTCTTTTCTGCACGAGTCATTTTTCACAATGTCAAATTTCTGGTCATTTTCAAAGACATTATTTTGGATTTGATGAAACCCATTTTTTAATCCCTGCCTTGGCCGCCCTCCCCATATTTTAACGCACAGTCAAGTACAGCGACGTTCATGAAATTTTCAAATCTAGCGACTTTGTTTTTACTGTTGCCTTCCAATTCAAATCAGATTTTTTTAACAATCATTTAACATCTACGCTCCCCTCAATCACATCCATGACCCTGTGCAGTGTATTGATTAATTACCGGCATCCCACGGCAGAGTCAAAGTCAAAGAGACAAGCAAAAGCGACGCACATGAATGAACATGCCATGTTCATATACTGTGCAGTCCCATACATACATGCATTCACCATTCATGCATCTATAATTCCTTCACCGCAGCTTCCAAACCTTAAAGTGCCACCTAATCCTTTTCAGGTGGGACCACCATGCATTTTTTTATGCCCTGGACGGCCACAACTCCCAAAACCAATTCAGATAAACCTATCCCTGGCGACCCCACCCCTACCTGTTTTTTAAGGAATTTCTCTGAAGCACTCCAGGCTCCTCCAATGAATTGACACCATAGGTATATTTGTTAAGAAAGTTTAAAGATTACTTAAAAAATAGGTTTAGTTAATTTAATTTGGAGTTGTTCTATATTAAGTAATAGACATAAAAAATTTGGATATAAATAGAAATGGAAATATTTAATTGATTTTGATGGTTGATAGATAGTTAATTTTTTTGGTGGTTGTTTTTGAATTATAATTCAAAATCACAATTTTTTAGATGCGTGGGAAGCATAAAAATAAAATTTAAACTAAGTCATTTTTGAAATTTGATTAGATCAGATTTTATAATTGTAGAGTTGATCTTCTACCTCGAAATGGCCCTGCAATTTATGGGGAAATGATCTGGAATTCGCAGACTAACAAACTTTGCTCACTATAATCTTTGATGTTTAATATGTGTGTTAGGACGATGATGTTTATAAACTTTGGAGAATTTGTTGAATCACGAGGGTTGTGTTCTCCTCAATCAAACCCTTAGATTGACCAACTTTATGATTCTAAGCAAAGATTTGAAGACAAGCAAGTATTCAATAGACTTATGATGGTGTGCTCTATTAATTTTATTAATCACTAATTTGAGATGATTTTATTGTGGCTTTGTGTATTGTTTTTCTCAACTTTCATGTATTGTTTGTGATTTTGTTCATTGTCATGTTTATGTCTTCAAAGGAATGGTGATATGTGTTTCTTATTGGGCCATCAAAGCAATTGATCTACATCAAAGTACAATTGGCATTATGGAACAAGCATTTTCCTAAAAGCAAAAGCATGTGCTTGTGTGATAGAATGTGATTAATTGATGTAGATTGATCGATGGCTAGGTGGGCCCCTCTAGTGTTCTTTGTATCTTTACAAGTGTTGATTTATTTGGGAGAGAGCATCGAATGAAACTATGTGGTGGCATTTTAATGACAAGAATATCAGTAGATCAAACCATGTTGCCCCTTTAGCATTCTTTAGATCTAAAACAGCAATTGATGATACAAGAAAATAAACATGAGCAATCTATTGAAGGTGAAATTGGGACATATCAAGCAAAGTTGGAGCTTATTGAATAGTGAAATCAAGTGATCACCATGAAGACACATGGCTAAATCTTGTTAACTATTATAGATTGGTGGATTGTTGCAATGTGTATTTTGGTGATCTATAGATCTATCAAAACCATTGATCTCAAAGGGTAATAAATCTAAATTGTTGATGATAATTGATGCTTAATTAAAGTGGAAAGCATCAAAAAGTGGAACAAGTAGGTGTGATGAGGTCATGTATTGTAATAGAAAGAGCATGTGGTTGTGTGATAGCATGCAATTAATTGATGTAGATTGGTCAATGGCTAGGTGGGCCCCCTAGTGTTCTTTGTATCTTTACACGTGTTGATTTATTTGGGTGAAAGCATTGAATGAAACTATGTGTTGGCCTTTTAATGACTTATGTATATTAGTAGATCAAACCACCTCGCCCCTTTAGCATTCTTTAGATCTACACCAACAACTCGTGGTACAAGAAAATAAATATGAGCAATCTATTGAAGGTGAAATTGGGACATATCAAGCAAAGTTGGAGCTTATTGAATAGTGAAATGAAGTGGTCACCGTGAAGACACATGGAAAAATATTGTTAACTACTACAGTTGGTGAATTTTTGCAATGTGCATTTTGGTGATTCATAAATCTATCAAAACCATTGATCTCAATGGGTAATAAATCTAAATGGTTGATGATAATTGAGGCTTAAGTAAAGTGGAAAGCATCAAATAATAGAATGAGTACATGTGATGAGGTCATGCATTGTAATATAATCAACTTATGTAGATTGATAAATTATTATGGAGTGCACTTTGACAATCCAAAAATATGTTGTAATTATTAATCATGAAGGTTATTTTTAACACAAATTATTGATTATGATTACAATTTAATGAATTAAAGTAACATGATCAAAGGATGGATAAAGGCCATGTGTGGCTTATTTTTATAAAATTATGTGAATTGGTATATTTTTGTAGAGTGCACTTTGCTTATTCATTGATTTGTGGCAATTATTGATCTTTAAAGGTGATTGATCACTCAAGAAGATGGTGTTTTACTTTTTGAAAGGAAAAATAAGCATGGGCACCAATCCTAAAGGTGGACCGAGATCAACTAAAGTCTTTTCCAAATGTGAAGCTTATAAGAGCGTCAAAATAAGCACGTGCACCAATCCTAAAGGTGGATCGAGATATATATAATTGATTTTGATGATTGATAGATAGTTGTTAATTGTTTTGATTATTGTTTTTTAATTATAATTCAAAATCACAATTTCTTAGATGTGTTGGAAGCATAAAAATAAAATTTAAACTAAGTCATTCTTGAAATTTGATTAGATAAAATCTATAATTGTAGAGTTGATCTTCTACATAGAACATTTGGCCTTGCAAATTATGGGGAAATGATATGACAATTTGCAGACTAACAAACTTTGCTCACTGTAACCTTTGATGTCTAATATGTGTGTAAGGACTATAATATTTATAAACTTTAGGGAATTTTTTGAATCACAAGGGTCATGTTCTCCTCAATCAAACCCTTAGATTGATCAAGTTTATGACTCTAAGCGAAGATTTGGAGACAAGCAAGCATTTAATGGACTTACGATGGTGTGCTCTATCAATTTTATTAATCACTAATTTGAGATGATTTTATTGTGGCTTTGTGTATTGTTTTTCTCAACTTTCATGTCTTGTGTGTGATTTTGTTCCTTGTCATGTTTATGTCTTCAAAGGAATGGTGACATGTGTTTCTTATTGGGCCACCAAAGCAATTGATCTACATCAAAGTACAATTGGCATTATGGAATGGGTCTTTTGTCCAAAAGAAAAAGCATGTGGTTGTAATTATTGTAGATTGGTAAATGGCTAGGTGGGCCCCTTTAGTGTTCTTTGTATCTTTACAATTGTGGATTTACTTAGGTGAAAGCATTGAATGAAACTATGTGTTGGCCTTTTAATGACATGTATATCAATAGATCAGACCACCTTTCCCTTTTGGCATTCTTTAGATCCACAATAATTCATGATACAACAAAATAAATATGAGCAATCTATTGAAGGTGAAATTGGGACATATCAAGCAAAGTTGAAGCTTATTGAATAGTGAAATTAAGTGGTCACCATGAAGACACATGGCAAAATATTGTTAACTACTATAGTTGGTAGATTGTAGATATGTGCATTTTGGTGATTCATAGATCTATCAAAACCATTGATCTCAAAAGGTAATAAATCTAAATTGTCAATGATAATTAATGCTTAAGTAAAGTGGAAGGCATCGAATAGTGGAACAAGTAGGTGTGATGAGGTCATGTAGTATAATCTAGTCAACTTATGTAGATTGATAAATTATTATGGAGTGCACTTTAACAATTCATAAACATGTTGCAACTAATAATCATGAAAGTGATTTTTAATACAAACTATTGATTATGATTATAGTTTAATGAATTAAAGTAGCATGATCAAAGGATACATCTAAAGGTCATGCGGCCTATTTTTATAAATGTATGTGAATTGGTATATTGTTAGTGCAATTTCCTTATCCATTGATTTGTGACAATTATTGATCTTGAAAGGTGATAAATCTAGGTTGTAGATCAATTTTTGAGTTTAAATTGGGCACTCAACAAGATGACATTTTACTTTTTGAAAGGAAAAATAAGCATGGGCACCAATCCTAGAGGTGGAGCTAGATCAACTAAATTATTTTCCAAGTGTGAAGCTTATAAGAGCATCAAAATTGGTAGAGTAGTGGAAGGACACATTTCACACTATGTGCATGACCAAGACAAGGAGCCCTCATTTAGGAATTTGATTATGTTTAGAGGATATTTAATGGGCGTGAGGATGTAAAGTGAAGGAAACTCTTTTGAGGGTCTACAAATTTTTGGAAAATATAAAGAACAAAACTAGTGATATTAAATTTTTCTTGCAAATAAATTGTACCTGTGTGGTGCAAGAATTTATAAGAAAAATATCACATGAGCATTTGGTTAAATATAGTTCAAGTGCAAGAGGTGGGTAAGCATAAAATTATCCATATTTGGAGTGGTGTATAGGCATGGGGATATAGTGTTCACATGACAACTAATTATTCACTTATATGTGTGTGTGGAATATTTTGGTTTCTATACTTTAATCTATTGATCTCCCAAATTTTACATGAGTCATTGATTATTTGAAGCATTACATAGGATTTTCTCTCTAAGTTTGATATAAGGGAAGTTCTATGTACATATTTTAACCATATTTTTTATAACAAAGAAGATTTACTTAAGTCTCAAGAGAGATATTGAATATTGATCAAATTTTTGGAGGCCTAAGTAAAACATTTTCATTTGCTATAATATAGAGTGGACATGAATACCCAAGGGGTTCTTACATAACAATCAAATAATTTTTGGGCATGTATCAATTCAAAGGAAATCTTAAAACCAAAGGCGTGTGGAGTCATATTAAGGAGTGCTCTTGCATTTTTACATGTTCAATCAAATAATTTTTTAACCCTAACTAAAACATTTTGGTATATAAGCCAAACATTAAAATTAAATATCTGCACAAAGGGATTATTGTTGGCTTATTTGAACACTTTAAAGCTTTGTGTTGTAAAAGTAGAACTATATTTTGGAGATAAAGAATTTGGACACATTTTATTTAGTTATTCAATTTTGAAGGCTAATCAAATATGTTCTATTATCTTGAGTTAAACATATGGCCTAAAGACATCAAATTTGTTTTCCATATCATGGGGCTAGTACAATAGTGAAGTTTGGAACAAGTGTCAATTATGTGGGAAATCTAGGCATAATTATTGGCTATAATACAAGTTTTCTCTATGGAGAAAGGATCTATTGGCTAAACTTGTATAGTGTGTCCTTTAGTTTGAGTATTTTTGGTCTCAAATTTTGTAGTTCAAATTTGAATCTTGTGTAATTTAGTGTTCGTAAATTTGAATAAGTTACTTGCAAGTGGTTATTGTCTTCATGGTGATAATGTCTCTCAAGGGCATCATAGAATAGGAAGTATTGGAGAAAAAAAATAGATAGATAGAAATTGCTAATTATAGAGAGGGTAATTATATCAATGGTTTTTGCTGAGGTAGTGGGGGTAAGAGAGTGGAAGTGTTTTGGTTCAGGTCTAAGGGATTGGAATTTGGTTAAAATTTTATAAATTTAAATTGAACTATCTACTTAACTTTTTTCTTTCATGAGGCTATAAATAGGAATTAGTTGTGATATTTATGTAGGGAATGTATACATGTTTATTTAGTTCTAAGTGGGTGAAATGATGAAGGTATCTATACACAATTTAAGAGACAAGTTTGTTTTAAAAAGAGGGATTTGACTTATGCAAATCATTTAATGAACAAGGTAAATGAAAAAGGACTCTCCTTGTGGGCATCCAAAAAGAGGACATAAAAATTTTTATGGATAGATAGGAATTGGGTAAATGATTATATTTCTAGTTTTATCTTGTTTAGCTCATGAATAGGTATTAATTTATTTTCTCAATCCAAACATGCAAATGATGTTAAGAAGGTGAATATATTAATGTAAATAGTTACCCTTAAATATTTTATATAGTTTCCATTAGGGATCAATGTTAAATTATTACATAGTATAAAAATATTTTCTTTTCATTATCTCCTTTCAAAATTTATTCAATATTTTCCATGGACTTTCCATGTAGAGATGGATGGGATAGAAATTAAAATGAATTAAATGTAATTAAGCTTATGATGGGTATGAATAAATAAATATAAAGAGTGTGCATTTTAATAAAATTTATGTACTTGGAGAGGGGTATAAACATTCAAGATGTAGGGGTAGAAATAAATATTAGGATTATTATTTAGGATTTCATGATTGTAAGTGATATACGACATGTTTACAAAGTTGATCCCCTAAGGAATGTCTTTATGTCTATATGGAATTTAGAGGATGATAGATTCATCTTTGGAGCCATATTTGCTAGTCTGTTAGTGTTTTTATGTCTTTTGTCACAACAAATGTTAAGAAAACCATGAATAACATGTGAAATTAATTCTTTGTTGATGAATTACTAAATAATGATTTTTCTTGTTAAGTTTCTTAACTATAGAAATTGCATTTAAGTGAAATTTGAACTAGACCAATGAGATCTTAAATATCATTTTGGCACATTGTTATAAGTTGATTCATATAAGCTCCTAGGATTTTATTACAAATATGCTTGTCCATTTTGTTAGGTATTGACTATCTCACAAATGGTTTACAACATGGGCCCTCATTTAGCAATTGATCATACTTTATATTGAATACATCCTCTATTCTTTATAAATAATTGTAAGTTATATTCTTACTAGTTTTCATAAGCTCATGAAAATATACCTTTGCCATATATTGTGAGAGCCTACACTTATTAATTATTACTAATTTGCATCTCTCACATTAAGGACAATGACAAATATTGTTTAGGTAGGTGTATACAAACCACTTTGAAGTATCACCCCATTCTAGTCATGTGAATCCTCATTCCTAACCATAAATTTATAAATATTCATTGTAACATATCTATTTATATTTGTGAATATAAAAGTAACACACATTTTTTAAGGAGTTCCAATTCACTCATGTATTTATTTTATCATCCTTTATTTTCCATTAGTATAATTTGTAAACCCCATTCTTTATAAAAGTGGTTTTTCCTCTAAACCACTTGGGAAGCATATAATTATTATCAAACAATTATTTTCACATGTGAGTGAAAATGTACACATAATATTAGAATGAAGGTTGTTCACTTGGCTCATCTTTAGATTTACTAGATGCAAATCATAACAAAATAAAAAATATGGATGCGAAAAAATCATCAAAACTATCTATAAAAATTCAAAACATTATTAATTACATTATAAAAACTTAATGAGCTACAAACTATTCAAATGATCTAGATAGATTGCACATGGATCAAATTGGATAGACACTAGAACACACTAAACCACTTGTTCCCACACAACCCAAAATCCTTTCAAGGCATAAGTCAACCTAGACATACCAATGTTCAAAGGAAAGATTGATGCCACAACATTGGAAATATAGGTACACAATTGTAATTATCTTGGACATACTAAGGGTTGTAATTTTTCCATTGATACATAATTGTACCTTATCTTCTGAAGTTCATGGTTGGATGTCAATATGATTTGTTTAATGTAATTTATTACATATGTTCTCGATCTATGACATTACATGGGGTATGAAAAGAAATATATAAGTCTCTAAAATGTCATGAAGGAACAAAGGTTTTCACCATAGTTGCTCAATCGAATGCTCCACTTTTCTCCATAGATGAAGATGTGGACTTGTGGTTTGGAGGATAGCTCAATACAACTATGAGGTATGTATGTTCCTCTAGCATAGAAAAACGTATACCTTTACAATTTCACACTATGTTTGGGTGCCTTAATTTATTGGACTTAATTGAGCTTCTAATTTGCCAAATTATGCATTTTAAAGCCTTATTTTTACCTTTTTTCCAAAAGGAGAACCAACATTTAATAAATGCAATCAATAACTAAATTGTCATGGAATATGTGTGCCCTGGACTTATGAGCAAGGACCCATTCACCCATGTGTGAATAGGTCCCCTTTAAGTGCCAAGACCCATTTTCAAATATGTTTTTGGTGACATTTTAATGATTCAAACTCAATTTGGAATTTTCTAGCTTTTAGAATCCAATTTTCAAGAAATTGGATAAACGCCTATAATACATAGTCTTTTTCATTTGAAATCTAACTAGCAAGAACACACTTTATGAAACAATTTCATGAGAGTAAATATTATTGTCAAGAGCATTCAAGAGCAGATTTATCAGTCATTTATTGCAACAATCAAGATCCTAATATCATGTTCAAGTTTATGTGTGTTCATGTCATCTTGTGAAGGCTAATATGCATTGTTGATTGTAAAACGTCCAAGCATTTCAAGTATCCAAATCCATCAAGCAAATCAAGATCAAGTTCATTGGAGAGATGTGTTTGAATTTGGCAGTCCTCTAAGGGAATCCATTGAAGGGTGGTGAGTATGTGCATATTACAGGTGGATGAAGGAGTAGAAAGATCTTGAAGAAGCAATTTTGCATTATTGCACAAGTTGTCATCATTGTTGTCAAGCCATGGAAACTATGTTGTAGAATTTATTTCCAACTTTTTGATAGTGGGACCTATGAAAAACAGATGCCCAAATACAACATCAGAGGATTGTCAAAATTTATTTTGGAGCTTGTTGGTTATTTTTAACAAACCAATCAGGTTTTAGCAAATACTTATGAGTCTGCCAAACTCAATTCTCGAATACCTGCCAGACGAGTGGCCAACAAACAAGATAAAGTGTATATTACTTTATCTCCTACACTTCGGGCTCTACCAAACTCGGGAGGGTATTCCCACAATGCCAAATATACAACTCATTTCAACAATTCACACATACATTGTAAATTCAGATAGAAAAATTCTCATCAATAGCAAATAAGATGAAATCACTCACAAAGATGGCAATTCCTTGAGTTATTTATGCATCTTAAGCCGAGATTATAGAGTAACAACAAACAATAGGTAGATCAACAATTATTTTAAAATATTTCTCTCAAGTTGGGTGACTAAAACCACAAGAAAGGCTTAATGGGTTGAATATCAGTGCCATTATCTATGGGCTAAGAGTCTGTGCAAATTGAAATATAATGTTTAATTATGAACATTCATGATCTAGTGATATTACCTTGTAACTCACAAATTGGTGACCAAGCATTAAAGACTACTTATCAAATCCAAATGACTTCATATGCGAACTCATGATTTAATTTAAGCATTTTAACTCATTCTATGAACAAGAGCCAGAACCAAAACACATATCAAAGTATAATACAATGACAATTAATGAAATGATCATTGATCAGTATTTTCATTAATAATTCAAATATAAAGCCAAAGTGGAGAGATTATAGACTCATTAAATCTTCATTATTGTTCAAATGTGCTCAGAAACCATACATTTAACTAAATTTGTTGTCTAGACTCAAAGCATCAGATAAAGACTCAACATATTCGCTCTGTGTTCTTTAATTCTCTCAATGTAGCTCCAGAATTTCAATAAAAGATCCACACAAATGGCCTTGAATTCCCTTTTATAGAATAAGGGAGCAAAACAAGCCTCAGGCCAAATGTACACATGTCGCATTTCAATTGGACCGCTAGAAGGTATATTCCCTAATTCAGTTATATTTGCATTCATCAAAATGGAGGGAATACACATAAGACAAAGAATATTTACATTCGTAGTAAAGAGCAACTTTTCCTTCTCAAAAAGCACATGTCAAAAGGATTATCTTCTTCATTGTTACGTATCCAATTCATCAAGCAAGATGACAAAATGATGTAGACCATAGGTGAGTCATCATCTTAATCAACATTCCACATCATCAACAACCAATACTTCCCTATGAAACATATGTTTTAACTTTGTAACCTCTAAGGCCAGACCTGTACAATACATAACTCATTATATGCTTCACATTTAGACCTACCAACCCACTCTACCAACCAATAATCTTCCCCATTCTTCATATTCTTCATCAAATGACCAGCTGAAGTTGATGATTCTATCCAATGTTTTCCTGTATGGGGAATACTTGGTTATCACTGAGTTGGATTCCTTGTCAAAATCCTCCAGATAGCTAATAACAAATGTCAACTTTCCCAAAGTGTCATTAAAGGTATTAATGTCCACTTCCTTACATTTTTCTCTCACCTCAGAGTCAATAACCTCATCCATATCCCTCTTCCAGACTTGCAATGGCTTCAATTGATCATTGTTGAGTTGAATATCTGGTAAGGGTGACAAATCAGTTAGACCGTACTGAATTATCAATTCTCTTATCTTTTTCTCTAGAGGGGCAATGTATCCCTAGAATTTTTGTTCACTCAGGTCACACACAAAGGTATAAGTTGGAAGCATAGTAGGGTACATATCCTCTTGATGACTAGCTCCAACTACTATCAACTTCAATTTCTTAGCCTTGGGGGTACATTTACTCAAGACTGGCAAAGCCAACTCATGATCCCTCTGGAACAATCCCATTGCTCGCATCATCAAGGCATAGTTCTCATGTACACTATTCAGCTTGGCCTGAATCTTCTCATTTAAGTGCTTAAGGATAGTACAAACAATCTTTGATACATTTTCATACATGGTGTCTTGAGCCCTTTCAAGCAACCTCTTGTATGTTTCAACTTATAAAAGTAGTTGCTCCCTCATAGGTTGATCAGATGAGCTGGGACCTACTGTGCTCAATTCTCCTACCAAGAGTGGTTCTTGCCCTGAGCTATATGGCACCATTGCTAAAGCCTATCCCTAAGGTGAAGGTGGGGAAGATACAATTGGAGATGATGGAAGTGGATGACTTGAACTACCTCGGCCATATTCACTATGCCTTTCTCCCCTTTGTCTATAAAAGACTAACTCAATTTCCAACATAGCTACCTTCCACTGACTATTATCATACTCACTGAGAATCCCATGGTACTTGATTTTAAAGTCATCCCTCTCCAAGGTAAGGTGCTCAACAGTTTCCTTGGTGAATTTGGCAACATTGACAACCATGTTAACTGCTTCCAAAGCTAGAGTGTCAGCAACTCTTCTTACCATTAGTTGTCCTCTGATATTAGATGGCTCGACAAGTGCTAGTTTCCTAGATCCTGAGGACAATGACCAGATTGCTAATGCATCCCAATCTTCATTAAATGCAGATTCTCTGAATGCCATATCCATTTCTTCATATATTTCCATCAAGGGTGCCTCAACTCTCCTTATAGCGTCTAGGACTATAGCATCAACAATGGTCCATTCAGGTAGCACTATCACCCCACACTTCTTCACAAGTTCTCTGCCCTCCTAGGGTGTGAGCTTTTGAAATTCATCCTTCATAATACTCCTTACATTGGCCTGGATAACACTCTCAAGCAATTTAGGATGTATGCTCCTTTCAGTGGCCATCTTCTCTACATATGTAGTAGCTTTAGACTTCCACCACAATTCTTTGAATGCAAAGATCTCAACAAAGGAGTCATCCTCCATAAGCTCCTTACTGGCTTTAATCCTTAGGTCATCTACACTGTTTAAGCCATTGATATCAAGTTTCCCCAATCTAATACTACTTTGTCCCGAACTTGAAGTGATTTCCAATTCAAGGGGAGGCATTCCCCACTGCATATCCTCAGGAGTGACATAAATACCATCCTCATCTGTATCAGAATATTCTACCACTCCCCTTGTATCAATTCTCTGTCTCTTTGGAGGTGGCTGCTCAGGATGAACATGACTTCGAGGAGGTGAGTCAAGATCAATCACCGATATAGGATCTTGTGCAGGAGTAGGCAATGGTGTATTCACAAGAGCATCTGTCATTGGTTCCCCAATAGTGATAGAGGCATGCGGGCTCAACTCTTCATCCATTGATTTCTTTCTCCTAGTGTAAATCCTTAACTGTTTAGGAGGTTGATATATAGGCCTTTCTTCCAAAGGCCTTGAAGTGCTTTCCTTAGTTAACCTGTCCTTCCCCTTAACTGTAACTTCACACCATTCCCTTAGTATACCAACTACACTTTCAAAATCATCCATGACATACATAGCTTTGCCATATTCACTGGGCATGTTTGGAAAAGGATCATATTGGGGAGTTTTCTTCCATTTTTATTCTACCATTTTCCTGTAAGCCAGATACTTTTCCTTCCTCTCATCTTGCTCTTCAAAGTTGAAAATATTCCTGGTGACATCCTCAGGATAATCAAAAGCATGTATAAAATTTCCCAATCTCTTCTCTGCTTTAAACCTATAAATAAAACCCTTAGGATCATGATTCCTTGAGTGCATAGTTTGTAATCTGTAGGGTGAAAGAAAATGTATCAATTGCTGCCATGCCCCTTTTGTTAGAACCAAATCAAAAAACACTGTCCATTCAGGGAAAAATGATCCCTTCCTTGCTGCTTCTGGTAGGTGCACTGTTTGGGAGGTTCCCAATTGCCTCAAGATTTTAAGGAATCCTATCCTTGGTGGTACATCCCTTGGTAGGATATATGGGTCCAAACCACTGCCATATATCCTAAAAATTGTTTTGTCAAGATATAAAATTAAATCTCCCCAATTGTGGCTTAGGTTCAGATCTGGTCTCATCTCCATAGGTCTTAAGAAATCATGAATTTTCTTGGGAATTCTAGGTGCCTCATGCATAAGAGACCTCCTTATCCTTGATGCAAATACATTTCTAAATATCACAAAATTATATTTCATATCATCCCTATCCAGAATTGGAGTTCAACACTAAATAGGTAGATCAACTCATGCTTCATTCCTCTTCAAGGTCATGTCTTTCTCAAAGATCTTATGTCCTTTATACAGAAACATGTGCTTCAATAATGAGTACTACCAGAATTTCACCAATGTTTTTCCTTCCTTCAATGCGACCAGACCATCGTGAATGTGCTTTGCTAGGTAAGTACCATAGTCATAGACTATACTATATGCTAGATGTATATGTGTGGCCAAGTAACTGTATTATCTCTGCAATGTGTCTAGTGGATTGAAACCAATGATTTGGCACAAAGAGTAAATGGTCTTTTTGAAATAACTCTCAAAGTAACTCATAGGGAAAGGTTCAAGCTCTCCCTCTCCAATCTTGAGCTTTCTCTTTTGTTTCCCAGTGCCAGTCGTTATAGTATGCATATGAAACATCTTCTTTATGATAAGTACCTTGGTGTTGTTGTGCTCTCTTATGATTTTATCCATATCAAGAGGAACCAAATTCTGACTCCATTCATGCAAGTCAAAGATTTCCTCAATCTCCTCTCTGGTTATCTTTACCATGTTCTCCCCATTATAAGTTCTAACCACCCTGGCAACTGGGTCATAATTTGAGGCAATTTCTTTCAGTAGATCCACATCCAGATGCACATTAGGGTCCACAACTTTCCCAAATCCAACTTCCAGGGATTATTGAGAGGAGGTGGAAGGTTCCTATTCCCAAACCAATGCTAAAATAACTACCATATAGTATAAGGAACTTCGACATTCTTTATGTTATACTGCTTATCAGTCACCCAGTTTCTCACCATAGGGCCCTGGAACAAAACCCTCCCTTCTTGCTTCTTTTCAGTAGAAGGTGGCAACAAGTCGATTACATCCTGGGATAAAGTTCTAGACTGGAATGAAGAGGTGGTAGCTTGTCTCTTAGGGGCCATGAGTTTACCTACACCAGGGTTTCAAATAGAGAAAAATTTAACAATTGGTTTCCTACTCAAAGCCTATGACACAAGACAGGTGCTAATCTTGAATGATATTACAAGGCTCTAGTAAATTTTAAAGGAAAAATCAACCCTAATCCCAGGCAATGAAAGAAAAGTAGTAAAACATCCCTTGGAAAGAAAATTGAAAGCAAACCCTAACAAAAAAGAAAAATCTGCAAGAAAGCATAAAACTAGGTTTATCATACTTACAACTTTTAATTATGTTAAAACCCTAACACTAGTTGGGATGAATTCTACAAAATGGCTCACCAATTCTTCGTATCATTCCTGACGAATTCTTCAACTCCAGAAAAGCAAGAACTGACCGTATGCACAGACTTTGAAGGCAATTGAGTGAGTTCGTGAGTCATTTCCGCCATTACTACCCACTCGCGCGAAGTAAAAGGTTGCAACAGGTGTACTTCGCAGCTTTGAATATGTGTCGTTGATCTTCAACTAAGGTGGCTACATCGAACGATTTAGATCGAGTTGATAATATTTGAATTTACACTACTATCCTAGCTAGGACAAATAGGCAATAGGAATATGCCAATCAAACTTCCTTCTTGTACTTGTGGGCTCCACCCTCTAGTAGTCATAAATACACGTGGTGGCATTTCGCGAACCTCGCTGCTTGTAATGATCTTGCTTCTTGTCTCTGTGAGCTAGTGGGGAATGGTGGTGATCACCTTACGACTCTTGATTATCACCGACAATCTCAAAGCTTTAGTCATTAGGGTGGGACATAACCGTCGGGCCCACACACTCCATAGATACACGTGTCATCACTTCGCTGGCCTCGCTGCTCTTAAACTGCCATCTCTTAGGATGAGCGAGCCAGCGGGGAGTGGCCCAGATTAAATCATGTCATCTCATGATTATCAAACTTGCACGAACAAAGAAGTTAGTCCTAAAAAGGGGCCTTGACTAGGCTGACGAGAACTCACCCCTCAGTGATTTATGACTTAGACATAAGTCATTTATATGTGAAATATTAAAGGCCGACTTTGGAAATGTTTAAGACATGTTGCGACCAGGGACAACCGAACAACCTAAATGAAGGGGACAGTAGGAAATGTTCAACGATGACTCAAGAGGTAGCTTATGTCACCGACAACTGAACATACATGTCAAAATAGAAATAAGACATATGAGGGTTACATGAAATTTTTGGATGACAAGGCTATTCAAATAAAACCCTAAACCATGTGTGTTATCAACACATATTGTGCTGATATTGAGGACAAAGGACCTCAAAATATCAAGGATTTTTTGGGGGTCTAACATTGGCTCATGTTTGGGGATGCATACCCCTAGTGGGTATGGTGAGAAACAAATCTCTTGGTGGAGTAGACCAAACACAAAGGGATAAAAAAAATAGGAGCTTGCCCGGACAAGGCAAGCAGACACAACATAAAGCAAACACACCAAACCCTATGTACAAGATTTATAGAACTATACAATGTACATGGATTAAAAACCTATTTGAGAGAGAAATAGGGTTTCAGGAACTGTCCATGTACTGGCAGTTCTAGAAATTCACATGTAAGTGATTGCAAGAAGTAAGAATCCTCCCCATGAATATCTATGATTAAGTAAGGCCCAAGCCATAGGGGGTCAAACTTCCCATGTTTTCCTTTATCCTCAAGTTTGGCATTCCACATTAATACCATACATCCTATCTAAAATTTCCTTGGCACAACTTGTTTGTCATGTAAATATTTGACTTGAAGCTGCATCTTCTCATTTTTCTTGTGAGCTTCTCTTCTCATCTCATCTAGTGCAGTCAATTCATCCATCCTATTCCACATCTCATCACATATATCCATGTCATATTCTTGAACAAATCGATACATTTTCATCAAATTATTGTGTGGTATCCTAGCCTCCACCCCATACACCAAATTGAAAGGAGACTGTCCAATTACTTTCTTAACTGTGGTTCTATCTACCCACAGTGCCAATTGCAGTTTTGAATCCCAAGCCTTCTTGTTCTTGTCAAGGACTCATTTAATGATCTTCATAAGGCTTTTATTAATAGACTTAGCCTATTGTTTCCTTGGGGATGGTATGGAGATGAATATGATGCATTTATACCATGCTTGTTACAAAATTCCGTGAATTCTTCAGACCAAAGCACATAGCATTGTCTGTGACAATTCTTTCAAGAACACCAAATCTTCTCAAAATGTTATTCATCAGGAAATCAATGACCACTTTGCTAGTGGCTTTCTTGGTGGGAATGGCCTCAACCCACTTTGTGAAGTAGTCAGTTGCAACCAATATCCAAGCATGTCCTCCACTGGACTTCACTGTCATTTCTCCAATAAAGTCAATACCCCATTATTGGAAGGGGGCTGACGTTGAGACTGGTCTAAGTGGTAAGTTACCTAAAAATTTTAGTTTACATGTAAATTTATGCAAGCGTCACACTTTTGAACAAGCGGTGTGCATCCTTCAAGACTGTAGGCCACCAAAAAATAGCCCTCAATACCTTGTTTGTTGTTGTCTTGGCCATATAGTGACCTCCACACACTAGTTTATGCATCTCAATCAACAAATCTTCTGCTTGGTCACCATCCACACATTGAGGAGCACACCCTCTGGCCTCTCCACCAAAGTTCTCCATCAATGATAACATACCTGATTGCATGTAACTTCAAGGTTCTTCTTTCATTCTTTGGCATGCCATCCAGGCATTTCATGGTCTGCAAGTATTCAACTATCCTTTGGTACCAACCACATGTCTGCATATCACAAATGGGAGAAACATTTTCCAGTTCAACTTCATTGATTTGGTTAGCCTCCAGGTTAGATTCAACCATAAGTTTAGCCAAGCCCTGGCCCCTTACTAACTTCGTAATCTGAATGTCTATGTTGAATTCTTGAATTTTGTTGATCCACCTACATCTTTGGCCTATAGTTTCTTGTTGAGTAAAAATGTCTTTAACTACTGCACTTGGGAGATAAGCCACTACCGTTGCACCAATCAGATATGTCCTGAAATTCTTGATAGCCTTGACTAAAGAAAAAGCTTACTTCTCAGTGGTATCATATTTGAGCTCGGTTGCTTGCAAGGATTTACTAAAGAAGGAAATTGGTTGTTCATAACCCTCATCATTTTTCTGCAATAGGACTCTAGCTATAGTGTGAAAAGAGGCAAACATGAATAGTTGGAAAGGCTTAGCATAGTCTAGAGTTTTCAAAACAAGTGCAGCTTTAATAGCATCCTTGATAGCTTGAAAAGTTTTAAGAGGCTCTTATGACCATGCCACCTTTTCTCTTTTCTTGAGCATCTTTGAAATGCGTCTAACTATTTCTGCAAAATTAGTGACAAACCTCCTTAGAAAATTTATCTGCCCAAAGAAGGATTGAATGCCTTTGACATTCCTTGGTGGTGTAATCTTGTCTATAGTTGCCACTCTTTCAGGATCAATTATGATTCCTTCCTTCGAGACAATATGCCCCAACAACTTTCCCTCAACCCAAAAAGCACACTTGGGATTCAACGAGATGCCATACTCCAGAGCTCTAACAAATATTTGCTCAAGGTGTGAGCAGTGATCCTCTTCTTTCTTACTATGGGCAGTAAGATCATCCTGGTAGATAGCAAGAAAAAATCTATAAAATCAGAAAAAGCCACATCCATAGCCCGCTAAAAAGTGGCACCAACATTTATCAAACCAAATGGCATCCTGACATAAATATAGGTTCCCATGGGGTTGTAAAGGTTGTTTTATATTTCTCTGATTCCCTGACCATGACCTGGTTGTAACCAAAAAATCCATCCATCATAGAAAGTAGTTCACAACCAGTGACCTTCTACAACATTGCTTCCATGTTGGCTAAATGGTAATTATCTTTCAAGGATGCAACATTGAGGTTCCTAAAATCTACACATAATCTTAAGTCGTCATTCTTCTTTCTGACAGGAACCAAATTGGACACCCATGAGGAATGTCTTATTGGTTTGATAATTCCTGCATCACTTAATTTAGCAAGCTCCTCTTGCACTTTGGGCCTTAAGGTAAGATTAATAGGCCTTTGTTTCTACCTAAAAGGTTTTATGTCAGGCTTTAGTGGAATCTCATGTTGAAATAACTCCTCCTTGTAGGCTTTTAAATCATTGTAAGACCATGTGAACACATGTCTGTACTTTCGAAACAATGCAATTAGCATGGTCCTCACATGTGGCTTCATCGTTTTTCCTATATAAACCTTCTTAGGAGCACTTTTTGTCCCCAAGTTGATTTCCTCTAAGTCCTCTTTATGTGCACTTGATTGCTTAAATTGGATATATCTAGGCCATCAAAAACCCTCTCAAGTGCAACCAAACCCTTGGGAATTTTACTGGTCTTAAGTTGGATTACCTCATTGCCAAATAATGTCTCCTTTCCATCCATTTCCACCACATGTGAGCTGAAATCAATCTCCTAATTCTCATATTTGTCCACACAATGCAAGAATCTCAATATGCCATTGTCATCATTGAACACCTGCCAATTGTAGATGTTGTCAGGTACTGCCGACCTTGTTTGTACCTCAATTCTTGAGACACCATCAACAGTTACATCATCAAGCTTGACTCAATATTAGCCAACAAATATTCTTTGACATTCTACCCTCTTTCTACCCAACCTATTCCAAAGGCATCAAATGACTCAATAGTATCCCATACCTCATTCATATATTGCCTCAACCTTTTGTCCTTAGTGACAAATTTGGACCTGACTTGGGATACTACTAGCTTAGAGTCCCCAAATACTTTTAATGATTTTATTCCATGCTTGGAGGCTAACTTTAGACCAAGTAAAAAGGCTTCATACTCAACCACATTATTGGTACATGCAAATTATAGTAAGAAAGAGTACTTAAACATCTTACCTTGAGGGGAAATAAGAATGACCCCAGCACTAGAACCTTCCTTTGAGCATGCTCCATCAAAATAAAGCGTCCATAGGGCATCTTCCTGGGATGTTTTTAAGATTTCTCTAGCAATTGGAGTAGGCCTAGCTTCTTCCTCTTCTTTCTTTAACTCTTCTAAACGAAAAGTGTCAAGGCTTGTGTCCACAACATTAATCATTGGGGCCTCCTCTGGTTCTTTAACTAGCTCAATCATATGCCAAAATCTTGATTCTCTAATAATTTTAACATCCTTCTGGTCAATGGAGAATGTGGAAAATGATAAATAACATTGCATACTTCCCCCATGGAGGAACACCATTGTCTAGATAGCAGCATTCCATAAGTCGGGGGAATGTCCACTACTGCAACACTCATGACTAACTCCTTTTCAAGAAATGTAGCTAGTCTATATGGGACCTCATATATTACACCAATGACAGTGACTTCTCTAGAATCCATGGCATAGCATTTTCCATATGTACTGTCAACTTTCAAACCCATTTCCTCCATTATCTTGATAGGCATGACATTATTTGAAGCCCCTAAATCTATCATACAATTTCTGAGTATCTTGCCATCAATGATTAGACTCAAGAAGAAAGGATTGACCAGACTTGGGTTTGTAGTAATGGTAGTTCCTAAGTAAATCTCAGGGTTCTCGCTGACGATTGCCTCCAGTTCAACACCTTTTTCTTGACCAGTACTTGCATCGGTACATCAACCTCTACATTGTGCTTGCTTCCTCCTGCAATACTATTAATAACAACCACTATTTTATTTTTATGATCATCAATCCTCATCATTTCAAGGAGTCAGACTGTGACCCAGATTTGGGATAAGACTTGAAAAAGATCAATGAGAGAATAACTCGACATCTCAGGAAATACTATTTCCTGAAGAGGTGCCTTATCAATTTTCTTCTCAACTACCTCAAGGGTTAGCTTCAACTCTTTGACCTTTGGGTCGTGATGTGTGACTTCAACATTAGCCTTAACTTTGCTACCTTTCTTCGCCTAGATTCTTATTTATTTTGACTCTTTAGGCTTGGTTTCTTCATTCTTGTTCTTTTCATCGGATCCTTTACTATCTGCATTGCCTTCTTTTATGAATAAACCTCCAGGATGGCCTTTATTTCCACTCACCACTCTATTCCTCAAGTGGAGATCAATTCGTGCTTGAGATCTTGTAGCTAAGGCAATTGTATATCTCTATATCTCCTCATTTGAAGGTCTTCTCAGAGAAAAAATTGATGCCTCAAGATTCTAGGAAGTATATTCATCTTCCCTTTCCTCATCTTATAGTACTTGCTGATGGTATATGCTTGCTTGTTTCCTTTGTATGTCCACATCATCTGTGTCAGCATCATCACTAGAAGAATAATCACCATACTCCAAATCAGACTGAGTCATGAACATATTTGTTGACTCATCTGGGTTGTGAGGTGAATAGGATTCTCCTTGATCTTGCTGGGTTTCTGACATGGACTTGGCCACAACACACTGTTGTGATGCATGAGGCATATCACATACTTCACACCATGGTAAATCCTCAACTACATTTGTGGTATTCTTATGTAGAGGATCAAGTGTAACTTGATAATTCTTTTGATTGTTTTGAATTGGCTTGCCATTATGCCAATTGGTATGATAGGGAAAATTTTGAAGTTTTGGGGGCCTATCATTTCTCTGAAATTGAGGTTTATCATTCTTTGCTTGCTTTTGTAATAGACTGAGAACTTGATCTAGCTTCTCATCAGGAGCTACAGTCTTGCTAGATTTTTCATTTTGAACTTTTGGATTCTTTAGAATTTTAGGATCATCTCTCCTTCCCACTTTACCAAAAGCCCTTTTATTTTTCTCAATGTTTACAGCCATTTTATATGCTTCTAGAAAAGTTTGTGGATTATTGTCCCTAAGTAAGTAACATATCTTAGAATCATAAGCATTGCAATATGTTACCAAGCATGCATTAGGATTAGGTCTTAAATAGGTGGGTACCCTATTCATAGACTTCTGAAATCTTGTGTTCAATTCAACAACAGATTCATTATGCCCTTTGGTGATATTATTGAAATCATTCAGTCTGAACCTGGGATCAGTTTGGTCCCCATATTGTTCTGTAAAGGCTCGGTAGAAAGATTCCTTTGAGTCAATACGTGCATCAATTAATCCTCTATACCAATCTCTTGCATCCTTAGTCAAGGATTGCATAAAATACTTCATTGCTACATCATCCTCCCATAATTCAAAGTCTTCAACAAAACTCTAGAAGTCTTTCAAATGATCCTCCCCACTAAGAGCATTATTTCCAGTAAATTTAGGGAGATGCTTCCTGGCATTGTTTGGGACATGATTTGGGTAACCAGGGATATTATCAAAACACAATTTCCTATATCAGTCATTATGAGGTGGCCCCTTGGGCCGCCTATCCCTGTAATTATCTCTTTCCTCATCATTCTTCTTATTATCGATTTAGTCAATATTCTTACCTTTCCCATTTCCTTTTCTACCATCAGTACTATTCCTACCTTCTTCCTCATCATTAGAATAGGAACTATTGCTTCTGTTATGACCTCCTCCACCTCCTTTATCACCACCACCCCCTCCACTAGGAGTGTGTCCCCCAAGCTTATTTTCATGAGATCCACTATCACTCTTCCCAGAACTTGAAGGCTCTGGGGTTGGGATTGACATTTTGAGGAAAGCAATCCTTCTAGACATTTCTACATTATTTGTTTCTATCTCTACTCTCCTCAGTTCTTCTTGTAGTTTCTCACCTTTCAACTACGATTTCAAGGTGTCAGGATCTAAAGGTGCAGCAGATGGATTGGGATTGACCTTGGGAATAATAATAGGTGTCTTGGCTGCTGAGGTAAGGGTATTTGTGTTGGTATTGGTATTAAGAGCATTAGAGACACTTTGTTGTGAATAGTCTACAATATTTTTCCCATCATCTATGAAGGATGTTTTCTTAAGGGTCAAAAGTTTTAGTGCAGCAATGGTTGATGTATAAGTGCTAGCAGCAGAATTTCCCATCGAAATTGTGATTTTTGGAACTTCAGGGACAATTTGGGCTACTATTTTGATAGCTTTCTCCTTAACAATATTTTCTCGAGCAGCCTTTTCTTGGGCGGAATTTTCAATGGCTCTTTGCTTAGCATATTCTTCTCTCATTTTCTCCACTCTTTCTTTCTTCTCATCCCTTTCAAGATGCTTAGCTTTAACCTTGTCCTCCCTTTCTTTTAGAGATTGGGATTTCTTTTTCTCTACTTGTTCAACCAACCATTCTGCCTCTTCATCCAAGGCTTGTATATATTTGTCAAAATCTTCCTCATTTTTGAGGAAATCCCTATACTCACTCTGAGCTGGAGTATGGAATGTTTGATCCATAACACCTTCCTCAAGGAAAGTAAGTGTTGGTGGATTGGTAATTTCTCCTCTAGGATTAAAGTTTCCCCCTTGAAATATAGATCCCATTCCAGGTGTTAGTGGCTCTGAGAGTGCTTTACTCTTACCCCAAAATTCCCATTTGTCTTCTTTAGAAATTATGAGATTATCAAATATTATTTCAATAGGGAAACTACCCTGTCCTCCCTCAATTTCCCCACTATTATTTGGATTTCTAGAAGTATTTACGCTAATTACTTCATTATTGAAAGTGGGAGATGCTCTAGTAAGAGAATTGAGGGATTTACTAGATTTTGCAGTTTTCTTCTTCCATAGAGGTTGTTTATCCTTAGCAGGCTCAAATTCTGCTTTATGTTCAATATTTTTCTTTACTTGACTTCTGTTTTTCCTCATGGTATTTTCTGAGCTATCAAATTTCTCCTTCTCAGGTTCTCTACGAGATGTTGTTACACTGGTATGAGAAAATTCAAAGTCACCACCTAGAATACTGGGAAATAAAATTTGACTGTATCTTGACTTGTTATTTGCAACTTCAGAAAGAATTTTGAACATAACCCAACATAAGATGATAGAATTGACCAAAAGTTGACACATGAACAAAAAATGACGTATATAACTCTAAAAAGTGAATGGAAAATTATTTCAATAAATGATGATAAAGATTTGACTTTGACTATACCAGATCTACACTAGAGATGCTAAAATTTGTGAAAGCTCCCCAGCAGAGTCACCATTTTGTTGGTTATTTTTAATGAACCAATCAGGTCTTAGCAAATACCTATCAGTCTACCAAACTCAATTCTCGAATACCTGCCAGACGAGTGGCCAACAAATGAGATAAAGTGTATATTACTTTATCTCCTACACTTCGGGCTCTGCCAGACCTGAGAGGGTATTCCCACAATGCCAAATATACAACTCATTTCAACAATTCACACATACATTGTAAATTCAAATAGAAAAATTCTCATCAATAGAAAATAAGATGAAATCACTCACAAAGATGGCAATTACTTGAGTTAATTATGCATCTTAAGTTGAGAATATAAAGTAACAACAAGCAATAGGTAGATCAACAATTATTTTAAAAGATTGCTCTCAAGTTGGGTGACTGAAACCACAAGAAAGGCTTAATGGGTTGAAGATCAGTGCCATTATCTATGGGCTAAGAGTCTGTGCAAATTGAAATATAAGGTGTGTTTAATTCTGAACATTCATGATATAGTGATATTACCTTCTAACTCACAAATTAGTGACCAAGCATTAAAGAATACTTATCAAAACCAAATGACTTCATATGTGAACTCATTATTTAATTCAAGCATTTTAACTCATTCTATGAATAAGAGCAAGAACCAAAACACATATCAAAGTATAATACGATGAAAATTAATGAAATGATCATTGATCAGTATTTTCATTAATAATTTGAATATAAAGCCAAAGTGGAGACACTATAGACTCAGAAAATCTCCATTATCATCCAAATGTGCTCAGAAACCATACATTTAACTAAATTTTTTGTCTAGACTCAAAGCATCAGATACAGACTCAACATATTCACTTTGTGTTCTTTATTTCTCTTAATGTAGCTCCATAATTTCAACAAAAGATCCACACAAATGGCCCTGAATTCTCTTTTATAGAATAAGGGAGCAAAACAAGCCTCAGGCCAAATGTACGCACATCACATTTCAATTGGACTGCTAGAAGGTATATTCCCTAATTCAGTTATATTTGCATTCATCAAAATGGAGGGAATACACATATGACAAAGAATATTTACATTCGTAGTAAAGAGAAACTTTCCCTTCTCAAAAAACACATGTCAAAAGGATTATCTTCTTCGTTGTTAGGCATCCAATTAATTGAGCAAGATGACAAAATGATGTAGACCATAGGGGAGTCAGCATCTTAATCAACATTCCACATCATCAACAGCCAATACTTCCCTGTGAAACATATGTTTTAACTTTGTAACCTCTGAGGCCAAACCCGTACAATACATGACCCATTATATGCTTCACATTTAGACCTACCAACCCACTCTACCAACCAATACTCTTCCCCATTCTTCATATTCTTCATCAGACGGCCAGTTGAAGTCAATGATTCTATCTACTATTTTCCTGTATGGGGAATACTTGGTTATCATTGAGTTGTATTCCTTGTCAAAATTCTCTAGAAAGCTGATAACAAATGTCAACTTTCCCAAAGTGTCATTAAAGGTATTAATGTCCACTTCCTTACATATTTCTCTCACCTCGGAGTCAATAACCTCATCCATCTCCCTCTTCCAAACTTGCAATGGCTTCAATTGATCATTATTGAGTTGAATATCTGGTAAGGGTGACAAATCAGTTAGACTGTACTGAATTATCAATTCTCTTATCTTTTGCTCTAGAGGGGCAATGTATCCCTAGAATTTTTGTTCACTTAGCTCACACACAAAGGTATAAGTTGGAAGCATAGTAGGGTACCTATCCTCCTGATGACTAGCTCCAACTACTATCTATAGAACCCCAATCCTAATACCTGCAAAACAAAAGAAACAAACACCTTATTAGATCCAATGCAAGTAAGAATCAAGATTCCCCATGTAATCCATTAGCAATGCTCAAAATAGGAAATAAAATTGAAGAACATAATGAGAAAGCAATGAAATCTTAATTAAGCAAGCAAACTCTTGATCCCATGGGGGAATTGGTGCCAATTTGATGTGAAAATTGGCCATTTCCCAACTCGTATGATGCAATGTTGATGAGTGATGAAGATTGATCCACTTTGTTGAAGATTCACTTGAGCTCCATGATGAAAAATCTGCATAACCTAGCTAAGACCTTGATAAAATTGATGAAAATAGATATGCTTGAGGATAAAATTGAGTATAGTAAACTTGCTCAAATTGTGGATGATCAAAATGAGAGAAACCTCTTATTTATAGAAAGACAAGATGGAGAAATGAAAAATGGGATGAATGCGGGATCATTCAACACCCAATGGGCAAGTGCCACTTGTCAATATGTGAATGGAGGAAGCTTGAGCACATTTTGATGAATGTGCACAATAAATGGAATTAGGTGGAATTTGAAAATAGTGAAATGACATGCAAGAGGGAAAAATAATGAATTAAATGCCACTTGGCTCAATGCACAAGGACATGTAAGAGGGAATGAATGTCTTGTTGGAAGGACAAATCCACTTGGAGGGATTTCAAATTTGGAGGAATATTGCTCTAAAAATGCCAAGTTGAGAGAAAATAGAGATTTAATAAATGAGTTAAATGTATTTTCATGTGCAAGTGGCAAAATCTAGAGAAATTTGGAGATTAGGATTAAATTAATCAAGGTTTAATTAATTTAATGAGGGATTAGATGATGTGACTTTGATTTAGATTTATGGGTTGATTTAAATCAAAGGATGAGAAGAATGTGATTTAGATTTAATTAAATAAAGGATTTGATTTATTTAACCAAAGGGGATTATGTTAGATTAAATGAAATAAGGTTTAATTTAATAAGATGACTTTAGAGATTTAATCAAATAAAATGAATTATTTAATTAAATAGAGACTTAGAGTTAATTAGATTAGATTGATTGATTTAATTAACAAGAGAGAATGACTTAATCAGATAAATGATTATTTATTTAATTAAGGGATGAACAGTGATGATAAGATGAGAAGGTGATTTGGGATAAAATGGTGTTAGTAATTGGGATTAAGTATGTTGGTATATTTTCCATGTCTACATTTTTCGCCTCTTTGAAGCAAAGTACTTGTTACATTGGTTCAAAGAATAAACTGTCTCGATCAAAAGTCAAAAAAAAATTATTTCAAAATTTTCCCCACTGCTGCCCCGACAAGAGAAAACATGCCGATATACTACCCCCTTGAGAGATCAGACAAAAATTCAGATTTTTGGGTGATCTCATGAAAAAGGAGGGACAAGGTGCTTGACGGGTCTAGAATGCCAAAAAAAAAGATAAAATGCAAAAAATAGTGCAAAACGGCCCTCGGTCGGGCGAAAATGGGATCGAGGGTCAAAGACCCTAGCTAGACGGTTAAACAAGGTCAAATAACCCTAATTTTTAAGCTTAAATAGGCCTTGAGGGGCCACTTCCAATCCATTTTCACATTCAGCCTTAAGAGATTTTACAATTTTGAGCTCTGACCCCTTCGTGAGATGGCGCAACTACAGCTTCCCCAGTACATCTCAGACAGAGTACACATACATCGGAGGCTACCTGGCATTGGACTACCATTGATTCAACTTGACCCAACTTCATTTTTTGATTTTTGTGTGCATTTATTAGGCCAGGAAACTTAGTTTTTAGGAGCGGTCCTGTATTGCACCATTGGAAAGTTTAAATTAGTGTCGCACGGCCTCAAACTGCGCTACAATCGCGTCGCAAAACAATTTGGAATTAGGGTTTAAATTCCAAACCCAACCGCATATGAAAAGTGCATTGCGATGGTCCTTTTTGAAATTTAGGGTTTAGGTCAAATTGGGCCTCACACTCAGACTGCGACGCCGCGATGGAGTTTGAGGGTCAAAGACTCCTAGCTGCATAGTTTGAAACTTTCAAACTACACCACACCCATAGACAGCGACACTAAGGTTGTTAGGGGTACGTCAAGACAAATCAAGTTCACAATTTTTGATGAATTTTAACATGGTGACTTTCCTGATGTAGGAGGAGGAAACGATACTTTACTCATGTGAGCATAGGTGCCGGGATCTTTTTGGAATTTTGGATGATCTGCCTATTCGACAACAGGAGAACCTAGGACAGATTGGAATTTGGTACATTGCTTATGCTTGACCCATTCAGACACATTTGGGTATGCTGATGGCACTTGCTAAGAGATGGCACAACAAGACATCCTCCTTCCACCTCTTGATAGGTGAGGTGATGATCACACTAGAGGATGTGTGGTGGATCCATAGATTTCCCATCCATGAAGAGTGCGTAATATATGACGTGGATGCCAGGAGGGAGGCCTGCTACAATGTTATGGGCTAGGACGAACTTGTTTTCTATGAGGGTCAGATCGAGTTAGAGCGTTATAGGCTTTTTGTGTCACCCTTCCACCTTGTTATTGCAGCTATCATATCAGGTCTCATCACACCAAATCGGCGGGGTTGATACTTCAGTCCTGGATAGGGTCTCGCTTGGGAGCGCATGTTTAGAAACGTACATGCTTTGTGTGGGGACCAACTCTTCTAGCCTCACTGTGCAGAGATTTGCACGAGTTCGCATACCTGGACAGCCGAGCGCTTGGGGCGGGGGTGACACTCATGCACATCTAGTCTTGGGAGCATATTGTTGTGCTCTATATGTGGTTCATTCCTATTACTATGGAGCCAAATGATCCAGTTGTCTGGTTATATAAAGGAGGTGTTTCTTTCACCCAAACAAGACAACATGGGATTCCTCATTGGAGAGTTTTGGATGATATGCGAGTGTTCACATGCCGACCATACCTTGGATGGCCTACATGGTACAATGACGTACAACATCTTTTCTTTGCCCGCCAGGGCAGATTGATGTAGGGCAGGGAGCACACGATGCTCGAGATGTATCTGCTAGGTAGGGTTCAGAGGCAAGGGAGTAGGACGGGGCCGAGGGGACGAAGACAGGGGCCAAGGAGGGGGAGGACCACCACCACATCAGCCAAATCAGGATAGGGGGCCATAGGATCAGCCACTCCTAGATCCATAGGTGGGTGAGCAGAGACAAGATGTCCCCATATAGGATTAGGAACAGGGACGATAGGACGGGCACCAAGATAGGGTTCCAACACCGCCCAGAGATGGGGATCAAGATCAACCACTCGTGCAGCTAAGGCCACAACAAGATCCTAGAGATGGCCAAATTTTGCAGCTACTGGTCCAGGTATAGGCACTTACAGCTAAGAGAGATCAGCTACAGGTAGAGCGGGACCAGGCAGTTCAGTAGAGATAGGTTGTGGAGTTGCAGGCAGTGGTAGAGATGGATAGATGATAGAAGATAGAGAGTATGTCTGCATCCTCCTCCTGGAGCATGGTGTCACTTCATTCATATAGAGAAGCTATTCAAGAGGCCGATTACTACAAGATACACTATTATCAGGTCATGCCGAGGGTAGCCCGAGTGCCATATTTTTTATAGAGGATAGGCCACAAACCCATAGAGTATCATGAGGAGAGAACAGGTGGTGAGGGCACAGCCAGCAGGGCTAGCCTTCATTTTGATTTAGAGACAGGATTATTTTTGTGCCCCATGGGCTCATTTTTTATATCCTAGTGGGCATTTGTACTTATATATTTGATACACCACTTGATCCGGTTCTTTTTGTACTATGACAATATATTTATTTTGATGATATATGAGATGAGATGATATTTATCCGATATGATGTGTCCTATTCTACTTCTATGCATTATGGATGGAACTTATTTCTATATGTTGTGCAATGTGATGCCATGATGCTCTATGTTATGATGCTATGATGATGATACTATATGATGCTTATGTGATGATGTATGGATGCATTTATTTTTCCGTACCTTTTCTTATGTACTTTTTATGATGTATGCAAAATGTTATGGTATGAAAATGTTTAGACTAACATATCTATATTATGCATAAGATGTATGATATGCACTTATGATGTTATGATGATGACGTGATGAAATGATGTTTTGTGAAATGATATATGCATGTGTTATGATATGATGTTTATGCAAAATGGATATTTTGATATATGATATGTGATGTATATGTGATGGAAAAATGGATGCTATTGACCTATCCATATGATTATGGAAATGGATGATACATACGCATGTGATGCGATGGATTGTTAATAATGCTAACGTACATGGTATGTTTGTATGATTATGCAATGGATTTTATGAGATATGTGATATGGATTATATGGGATTATTAATGAAATGTTTATGCTATGGTCTATGAGATGCTTAGAATAACCAATCTATATTATGCAATGATGGAGATGCAATGCATATGGTATGATTATGTTTCCTATGTTATACGATATGCAATATGCAATATGCTAACGGTTTGTGGATGTAGGATGAGTGCAATGACAATAATGATTTGTGATTAACTATCATGATACCATGTTAGCGTGAAAGAGGATGGAAGAAAGCAAGAGATTCCAAAAATACATGAGGTGATGATGATGATGATGATGATGCATACCGAGGAGTTGGGATTTTAAAAGGTCCAATTACCTTATGTTTGATTACACACGGTGTACGATGCATCAAGGTATAAAGAACCAGGATGGCGTTGTACTTAGTGTGATGGAGTTTGACTCGAAAATCAGATAGGAGTACTCTTGTTCACACCTGATATATGAAACCTTATTTAGAATGTAGCTCGGATATTTCAGACACCTTGGACCAAAACATAGAAAAGCAAGCCTTCCAATGTGGTCAACAAGATATCTAAAATACCTTCCCTACACTCAAACAAAGCACGTATGACCAAGGTTATATTACAAGAACATCCAACAAGCACAAAAGATAAAAAGATCATGATTGTTGCCCTATTCCTTTCTCTCTAAATCCTTTTGTTTGGGACATCATCGAGAGGTCATCGAAATGAGCACAATAAGATAAGTCAAAAGGACAAAGATAAAGTAAGAAAACAAGCTAATGTTCTTCATACTGCTAGCCAAGACTAAACTACAGTGATGCCTGATGTTGATGTCCATTTTAGGAAGGATGCATCCTAGGACATGACGATATCAAATGATTGATATGGGACTAATTGGATGATAGGCTATTGACACAAAGAGTTGACCAACTTGTTTATGTACTGACCTAGACCTTAGACTTTGATGTTTTGAGTTTTCACTTTCGATCTACTGGACTTGTTTCCAATTTTTTTACCAAAGGTTGAGGATGACGATTGATTTATTATGAGTGATGTTTATTGTGGGTGAAAGTGAGATGAGGCAGATGGATTTTTCAAATATTTGGATGTTTTTGATGTTTTTGAAATGTTTTGAGGCTATTTTTGGTATTTTCAAGATTTTACAAATGTTTTGATTTTTTATTTTCAAATGTTTTGGGGTTTTCTGAGATTTTAACCAAGAGACTAACCTAAAGACCTATCCTAGGGGCCTTAGGGACTGATCAACAAATTATCCTTTCCTATGTTATACACACAGAGACCATGTAGTTCAACTGACACAAAATCGATTATTGATGAGATATGAACAGATGGATTGCCAGTTTATTATGACGAACTCCTAAAGGACTGACCTAAATATCTTGGGGGATGATCAAAGATCAACCTTGCCTACGTTCAAGGCTCAAAGACCCATAGTTCAACAAGACAACTCTGTTTTTGACTTTTTGACCTATTTTTGGATTTTGACATGTTTTAAATGTTTTGGGATTTTTCTTATTGTATTTATGTTTTTTAGATTTTCTGATTTTGGGATTTCAAGAACATACATGAATCTGATCTGACGAGAACATGCCCCCAACATGATGCAATAGACTACTCGATGTAGGCAAGACAAACTGACCTTGAGAATGGGCCGAGTAGTACTAGGAGGGATCATGACACGAACACAGGACCAAGCTATGATGTAGACGTGAATGGGTGTGTGATGGAATGCGATGGATGGATGATGCATAATGAGTATGAAGATCCTGGTGGATGGAAAGTGCTTATTTACAAAAGGTGCTTGTTTGCTAGGTTTTCACCGAGGTACTTGCCCAAAGTGCCACCGAAGTGGTTTTCACTAGAGGACGATTTTTCTCTTTACTATTTTTGATCCTTTTTCTGATTTTTTTGGAATTTTTGCTTTTTTTTTTTTTTGTTGTCACCATGATGCCTGTTTACCAGGTTTTCATCAAGGTGACCATTTTTTCAGGACATTTTCTATTTTTTTTGTATTTTTGGTTCTATACCTTGAAAGATTTAGGCATAAATTTTTTTGAGGTGGGAGTTGTTGATGGGCTCCTGCAGAGGTTCCCCTTCGGGTGTTAATAACTAACATTCCCTTGACTTATAGCTCGCTATGATGACAAATGGTCCCAACCAGTTGGGTTCAAATTTTCCTTTGCCATTTGGATTTGGAATGTTCTTTTGATTTTCCTTTAGCACCAGTTCTCCTACCTGGAATGTCTGACTCCTAATCTTCTTGTTATAGCTCCTCTTGAGTCAGTTCTGATAGACCTACAAATGATTAAAGGCATCCATACGCCACTCATCTAGTAGCTCTAGCTCGTTCAGTCTTGATACTCGGTATTCTTCATCCATAATGAGGTTTTGCAGTGATATTCTCAATGACGATAGCTCAATCTCGATGGGTAATATGGCTTATGATCTATAGACTAGGGAGAATGGGGTGGCACCTGTGGGTGTGTGGATGCTAGTTCGATGGGCCCAAAGAGCGAGATTTAGTTGTAGATGCCAGTCATGACCTGTGTCATTGACTATCTTTTTGAGGATTTTCAAAATGGTTTTATTGGTGGCTTCTGCTTGGGCATTGCCTTGGGATAATATGGAGTGCAAAAGCGATGTTGGATTTTGAATTTTTCACATAGGTCATGAACATTCCAATTCTTGAATGGTGTCCCATTATCTGAGATAATGGCTTGTGGGACACCGTAACGATATATTAAGTAGTTCGGGATGAACTTTGATATCTGCTTTCCAATAATGTATGTCATTGGTATGGCTTCCACCCACTTTGTGAAGTACTCAGTGGATGTAATGATAAACTTGTGGCCACTGGATGAGGTGGGGTTGATTTTTCCAATGAGATCAAGCCCCCATTGCGAAAAGGGCCATGGTGTGACAATAGGATGAAGCTCTTGAGCTAGTGCATGGATGAGGTTCCCATGCTGTTGACATTGTAGATACCTTATGATGTAGTCATGTGCTTCTCTTTCCATTGTAGGCCAATAATACCCCGTCCTCAGCAATTTCTTGGCCAAGGTCATTCTGCTTGAGTGCGAACCACAAGTACCATTATGTACCTCAATTAAGGCGGTCCAATGCCTCCTCAACATTTAGGCAGCGTAACAAGGTTCCTTCTATGCTCCTATGATAAAGGGTTCCTCCTAGGATGACAAATGAGATGCCTTCTTGACAAAGGTTTTCTTAAGGTTTGAGGTTATGTCAGTTGGGAGGACTCCTATTCTTGGATAAGTGTATATGTCATGGTACCAAGGATCACCTGGACCAATGATTTCACACACGAATTCTGACTCTGTTACCTTGAATGCAGGCATGAGAAGCTGCTCTACCAGAAATTCATGCTTTGGGAAATTGTGAGGGATTTCTAGTAGGGATCTGATTGTCGCCATGGCCTCTGTTGCTTTGTTGTTTGCTCTAGGTATTTGTTCGAATGTGATCTCAATGAAGGACTCCTTAACGATTTCCACCAATTTCTTGTATGGAGTTAGCTTGTTGTCCTTAGTTTGGTATTCATCATTCAATTGATTTATTATTAGTTGTGAATCCCCATATACCTTGACATCCATGATATACCACTACATTGCTATTCTAAGTCCTATGGTTAGAGCCTCATATTCTGCGAAATTTTTTGTGCAAGGAAATTCCAGCTTGTAGGATCTTGGTATGTAGTCTCCCTGTGGAGTTATGAAAAAGACCCCGACTCTTGATCCATGTTGTGTGTAGGAGCCATCAAAGTACAACCTCCAGTGGTCTGCTATGTTCAAGTTGAAGATGGATTCATTAGGGAACTCTAAAATTAGTGGATTCTCTAAGTACATTGGTGCTTCTTCCAATTGGTCTGCAATAGCCTGTCCTTTGATAGCCTTTCATTCCACATACTCGATGTCATATTCTAATAGGATCATGACCCACATGGCCATCCTTCCTATGATCAATGCCTTGGAAAGTAGATACTTGAGTGGGTCGATCTTGGCAATGAGTTTGATTTTGTGTGTTAACATGTAGTGTCTGAACTTCTATGAGGGAAACACCACTGCTAGACAAGCTTTTTCAATGAAGGAATAGTTTAACTCATGCCCTACCATGGTCCAACTGATGTAGTAGATAGCTCTCTCTGTTCCATTTTCATCATGCTAAGCTAGGAGAGCACTGAGAGCTGTTGTTGTTGCTGATATGTAGAGTATTATAGGCTTTATTGGGATTGGTGGCATAAGCACTAGAGGTGTGAGCAAATACTCTTTGATTTTGTTAAAGGCCTAATCGTACTTGTCATCCCACTTGTACACTACCCCCTTGTGGAGTAGGTGAGAATATGGGATTGAATTGTCTACTAGTTGTGCTATGAACCAGCGAATGGACTAGAGCCTACCTTGTAGACCTCTTAGTTACTTCAAAGTATTGGGTGCCTCCATCTCAAGGATTGCCTTTACCTTAGCAGGATCTATTTCAATTCCTCTCATAGACACAATGTATCCCAATAGTTTCCCTGATTGTACGTTGAAGACACATTTCTTTGGATTAAGGTGGACCTTGTATTCCTCAAGTCTATCAAAGATGGCACTTAATGCTGCTATGTGGTGCCTTCTCTTTTTGGATTTCGCCAATATGTCATCAAAATAATATTCCACAATTTTATGGATCATGTCATGAAAGATTAAGGTCATGGCTCTCTGATATGTTGCTCCAACATTCTTTAGGCCAAATGACATCATGTTCCAGCAATATGTCCCCCATGGACAAGTAAAAGTTGTTTTATGTTGATCTTCTTTGGCTATCATGATTTGGTTATACCTAGAGAATCTATCCATCAGGGAAAGTATCTCATGTCCCTCGGTCATATCTACAATCATATCAATGTTGGGAAGTAGGAAGTCATCTTTGGGACATGCCTTGTTCAGGTCTCTGAAGTCTATGCATATTCAGATTCCCCCATCAAGCTTTGAAACATGTACCAGATTTGATACCCACTTCAGATAGTCAATTGGTCGTATGAACCCTGCATCAAGTAGCTTCTTCAATTCCATTTTGACTAACAAAGCTATCTAGGGATGCATTTTTTTAAGTTTTTGTTTGACAGACTTTGCTTTAGGGTAGACTGCTAGATGGTGAACCACTATCTCCGAATCAAGACCGGGCATGTCAGCATAGCTCCATGCAAAGTTGACCTTTCTCTCCCTTAAGAAATTAGCTAGGAGCTCCTATTCTTCTGACATCAATGATTTAGCATAAAATGTGATATGTGAAGTTTTCTTTGTTCCCAAGTTGACTTGGTTGCACTTCTCGGCTAGAACCGCCGACTTTTCCTAATGTAGAGCACTGAGGGGAAGATTGAATCCTTCATTCTCGGGTGCCTCAGAGAGGTTTTCACCATTGGATACGTCCTTTGTTTTTACTATTTTAGGGTCAGAGAGTGCCATAGTGTGGTTTTCACTCAAAGACTTTGAGATTATTCTCAAATTTTTGCTTTTACGACTAAAGGACTCAATCGTCTCCCCATAGCAAGCTTGTGTGTCCAAAATGATATCAAACCCAGCCTTGTGATCTCTGCATGGTATCGTGCTCCTCATTCCCATGAATTCTGAGAGTGCTTCATCATTTTCAAAAGTGTCTAGAACCGGTGGTCCTTGTTGGTTGTAATCGATGAGCTGGGGGTATACTAGGTTGATTTCATGGGTTTGACTGGTTGACTCAAATGACATGGTACTAATCATGAGGATAGAGGAATTCTCGAAAAGCCTAGGTAAGTCAGTTATGGAATATTCCTCATCACTACTGCTGTAGACGTCGGTTATGTCAAACATGAAATTGTCTAAGGGCATACCAATGGATACAGGAAATTGAAGAGCGGTTGTCGTTTACTGAGGAGTTTTGACCTTCTTAACCAGGGGATTTTGGCCACGTATGGTTATACTCGGAGGGGTACATTTGAGGCCAATATTTTTCATTCGCGTCTCAAGAAAGATGGGTATTAGAAGGCCGTTGTCATTTTGTCCAAGCTTTTTGTTTTTTTCATAGCCCATGGCGAGCATCATTTGTAAGCCTTTACTACTATCATCCATAGGTAGATTGGCTACTGGTCTATTGTCTTGGTACAGGAGATGAGATGGGTCTTCTTCTATTACTTCTCAGCCAAGATCTCCCCAACTTTTGAAGTTGGAGGAACCTGTTGTGAAGGTTTGGGATGAGGAAGCATTATTTGATTGTGGTCATCCTCATGACTTGGGAGATCGTGGTAACTCTCCTACCACAAAAGAATTTTTTGGAATTGTATAGTGTCCACACCCATTGTCTTGGGTTATGACCTTGATATCAGAGATGGCAGGGATGGTGGGGATGGTGGGTGTCCCTATCATAGAAGTGGAGGTGAGAGTAGCTGGGTCAATGTATGGAGTTGATGGGCCTTCATAATTTTTAGGAACTTGGGGGATTTTATAATATTTTGCTTCTAATCTCTATAGTAAGAAAAGGGTTTGGGATCCCCATGGATAGTGACCTCTTGGCCTTGGTATGTGAACTTGACAGATTGGTGGAAATTTGATGCTACTGCTTGCATTGCATGGATCCATGGACGCCCCAGGAGAATGTTGTAAGGAAAATCAAGGTCAAGGACCGGATAGGTGGTTTCCATAATTGTTGGCCCTACTTGAATAGGGAGTTGGATTGTGCCCTGAGACACTCTTTCTTGATCATCGTAAGCCTTGATTGTGATGCCTTTTCCTTTTTCAATGGAATCCTCTAAGATTTTCATATTTTTTATGAGCATGAGGGAACAAATGTTTAAACCTGCACCTCCATCCACCAAGACCGTCTTGATTTTGTTCTTATGCACTACGACTTCCAAATGGAGTGCACGATTGTGAGATGGTTGAGCGGGAAAATCTTGATCGGAGAATGTAAGAATATTTGGGGTAATGATGTTTTCGACCATAGCTTGGAATTGTTCAACATCAAGATCCATGAAGACAGTGGATGAATCCAATGCTTCTTCAAGGATCTTCCTATGGGATGATGAAATTTTCAGCAACTCCATGATGGAGATTTGAGTTGGGGTTCTTTTCAGCTGATCAAGGACATTATAGCCATTGGGAACAAATCTTGGGTTGGAAGTGGGTGGTATAGGAGGTTGAGATGACCCTACGATGGTGGTTTTTCCACCTCTTGTGGTGACTCCACAATCAGCCTGGGCTCCTTTGATGGTGATAACAGAGCAATACTCATCTAGGGATTTGAAAAAATGGTCGTATACATGATTCACACTCTTGAAGGTACCCTTTCCCTTATCATTGTTATTGTTCCCTTTGTTGTTATGATTGGGCATTAGATTCGTGTAGATCTTGAGGTTTTGATTTGCTGCCGGTTGTTCCACATTTATTATTTTATCATCAATAAGGTCTTGAATTAGGTTTTTCAACCTCATACAACTAGTAGTTGTGTGTCCCTTGATCTTGTGGAAATCACAAAGGTGATTTTTGTTATACCACGGTGGTTTTACCAAGGGTTCTTGATCATTTTCATAGGTGGGGATTGTGATGAGCTTTTCCGCCACTAGCCTCTTCATGATGGATTCAGCTGGTTCCACAAGAGCTATGTACTTTCACTTGGGGGAGTTTTTGTTTTGCTAGGGTGGTCCCCTTTGATCATTCACATTGTTGATCATTTGATTGCTCGACTGCTGAGTTACAGTGTTAGCTTGACGATTAATATGATTGTTGTTTTGGGGTTGGGGTGCGGGTGTGTTTTTTCGAGGGGCGTTGATGACAACTTTGGCGTTGAAAACACCATCGTTGGTAATGTTTTTGTTTCTCACCCATGTGCGAGGTTTGTCATTATAGCTAGTGGATGGGCAATTGTTTTGTTGTTTAGGATATGTGGGTGTCCCCCCTTGTGCGATAAGGACTCGTTCAATGTTAAGCGCCTTAGAGATCAATTGGTCATACGTGGTGATACCTTGCACCTTAAGATGAAATGCCAAGGTTCCCTCCAGATTGGAGATGATGGTGCAAACTTGTTGTTCTTCTAGCATGGCCCATTTTTTCCTATTGGCCTTGGATCACCATCGTTGTAAGAAGGAAACAAATGATTCGTTCTTTCCTTGTTTAAGAGTTGATAGTTCCTCTAGACTGACATCCATACCAATATTGAAGGCATATTTTTTTATGAATGCGTCTACTATTTCCTAGAAATTTTTGATGCTAGGAGGAAGGTGAGAGAACCAATCCATGGCTTGGCTAGCCAAACTTCTAGGAAATAGCTGCATTAGACATGTATCATCATATGTGACTTCCATGCAATGCACTTGGAATTCCCCGATGTGATCTTCAGGGTTTCCTGTTCCAAGGTATTTATCAAATTTGGGAATTTAGAATCCCTTTGGGAATGGTTTCATTGCAAGACTCCTATCAAACGGATAAGGACACAAGTTTTTGGGTGTCTTTGTGGTTTTCCCTAACTGAAGATCAAGCACTTGTTGCGAGAGCAACTTGATTTGTGTTGTCACATCATTTTTTCGATCAGGGGGTGGAGTGAAAGTGTTTTGCGGTGGTTCAATTGTTGGCAGGATGGGTGGATTGGCTAGTGTATTGGTGGATGGTGCTTGCACATTTTGTTGTGCCAAGTATGCTTGTAATTTTTGTTGTATCAACAACACTTGTTGTTGGTCCTGTTGTTGTTGCGCTAATAGTGCCTATTGTTGAGCTTGATGTTGTTGTTGCACCAACAATGCTTGTTGTTGGGCTACTAATTGGGCTTCTTCTTGCTACTCTTGGTATTGCTTCAGTGCTTGCTAATATGCTTGTTGTTGGGCTGCTTGTTTTTGTGCAAGGTACTGTGCTTGTGTTTGTGCTTATGCTTGTTGAGCTTGGTATTGGGCTCGAGCTTGTGCTTATGCCTGAGCCTGGGCTTGTGCGGCTTGTGCGACTTGTGCGGCTTGAGTGGCTTGAGCAGCTTGTGTTGCTTGAGCGGCTTGTGCAACTTGAGTGGCTTGTGCGGCTTGAGTGGCTTGTGTGGCTTGAGCAGCTTGAGCGGCTTGAGCTGCTTGAGTGGCTTGTTGTGTAGCTAATTGTGTTTGCGCTTGTTGAGCATCTAGTTGTGCAACTTGTTGGTTTTGGATTTGTTGGAGTGCCTTTTGATAGGCAGCTTGCAACACAATATTGTATTGGTTTGATGTGTTTGAATTGGGTGGCAGTGGTGGTGGTGGTGGATTTGGAATGGTGTTTGTTGTGGTGATGAGAGGCACCGTTGTATTAATGATTGGGGTTTTGGTGGTGGATGGTGTGATCGATATGCTTGGTCCTTGAGAGAACAATGTTTTGAGATATTTGGGGGATGGTTGATGATGTGATGGTGGTGGCTTGCATTATCGGGATGGTTGGCATTTTTTGTTGCGATGTTGATAACAAGATGGGAGGATTTGGTATGATATTTTGATTGATGATTAGGGGGTTGATTTGATTTTGTTGATTGATATTTGGTAAAGGGGGAAGCCCTAAACTGAGAGGTGATGTGGATATTGATGGCAAGGGTGGAAGTGGTGGAAAAGTGAGTGGCATACTCCCTTGAGGAAATGATGAAGATGTAGGGTCAAAGATGCCCCTTGGTCCAAATAAGTCACCTTCTCCTTGCGAGGTTATGGGGAGAGAAGTTTGAGGTGTTGCGTGAAATGATGATGATGGGTCATTAGGATCATGAAAGGTGAGTGAGACATATGGATGTGATGGATTTTGGGGTATGGATTGCCCCAAGATGCTGTTTGCATCCAAATCTTGATTTTTCACAAGGGGGTGTGTTTGTAGTGCATTGAGAAATGTGCTTCCCTTGTTAACAATGGGTTGAGTTGGAGCAATGGATGATGTATGGGTTGAGTGATGCTTTAGAATGGAGGTGTGGATGAAATTGGGGGCATGGATGAAATTGGAGGCATGACCCCAAAAGGTGATTCCACAATGGTGCCCACATCAAAATTGGAAGGGAGTTTAGCCCCTTGTTTTGTTAATTTAAGCAAGTATTGTGAGGGATTGATTCTCATCATGATGTTGATAATTCTATGATTTTTGAGATTTTGGACCATTTCAATGATCTCATCTTGTGTCATTCCGAAGGCATTATTAGTGATATCCTCTACTTGACCTTCCTCTTGAGGATTTTGTGATGATGAAGGAAAGTTAGTTAGGGGATTTCTTGATCCAACGGGATTCATTTCTGAATTGGCTTGACTTAGGTCACTTGAAGTGGATGTTTCTTTGTTGGCTTCCATGTTCCTCTTGTATTAAGATCTGGTTTGAACCATAAAATGAGGTTCAAAAGAGAAGATATAGGATGATTAAGGATCAAAGGTGAAATGATGAAGTGTGTGAAAGATGGATGAAATGGATGGTGAAACTCTTAGAAGATCTTGAGGGGATGCTAGACTTTTGGGAATTTTTTGGATTCTTGGATTTGTTTTGGATTTTAATTTTGGATTCTTGGATATTTATTTTGACCTTGATTTTGGTTTTGGATTGGTTTTATTTTGGATAATGAACAAATAGATCCCAAGATGTTGGATGTTATCTATGGGATATATTTTCTCATAAGATGATAATTTGACTAAGTGTAGGGAGAAGGATGCATCTACCCACACCTAACCAAACAAGATGATAATTCAACTAAGCATATGGAGAAGGATGCATCTACATATATCTAGCTAAAAAAAATTGATTTGATGTTTGATTCAAGTATTTTGATTTGTTTCAAGGATTTTGATTCATGGATTTTCCAAAAAGTCCAGCATGAAGGATGATTTCAATATTTTAAAGAGTTTGTTGGTGAGATGATTTTGGTTTGATGTTTGAAAGATGGATGGAGGTTTTGATTTGATCCTATGTGTACCTAAAATGACTCTTGTTTACAAGACCTCAGTTTTGAAGAACACACTTTAATCTAAACAATATGCTCAAATTCCCAAAAAAGATTTGGAGTTTGACAATAATAGAACGAGTAAAAATTGGGATTGTTTCTTGAAGCTCTTCTGTAAAATTTGAAAAGAAATCTTTGTCTGAATTCATAGAGCATTGAGAGATGCTTTTGATGTTCTTTTGGACTAAGAGCTTTTGACTTTGGTTTTCGAATTTTGATCTTGCGTGAAATCATTTGAGACACATGTGTGGGGTTTAATTGTTCTTAGCTTTGCTTAGTGACTTCTTTTTACCACAAACAATTCTTGATTAGGTTTTCAACTAAATGTCCAATGTCTTAAGTTCTTATCATCCCACAAAGTGTATTGTGTAGAAATTAAGGAAATCAAGGCAAAGGTTTCCTATTGTTGATTTTAGCAAGAAAATTGAGATATAAATTCAAATGCTTAGAAACCTCTAAGGAAAAAAATCTCAAGGGAAAGAAATAACATGTGAATTTTGTCAAAGATATTTTCTTCCTAAAGGGTTTAAAATTTGATGATAATGTTAAATGTTTGTTTCCAAATGTTTACGAAAAAGCAAAGTGTTTTGTTTCCAAGAACAAGCATGACCCTATGGATATTTGAGACAATATTTGTTGAGTCCCCACTTGGACAAGTCCAGGTATGCCTACTTTTATCAAATGGTTAGATGCTTTACCCCTCTAGATCCCCTCCACGACACTCACTTATAGGGCAGCCAAGAATCAATACCCATGAAACTCCCATGGCATACTTTCCATTTCTAATAAAAGCCATAAAAGTGTGGGGCAACTTCAGAACGACCGTTCTTGCACCAAGAAATAGATCAAGTATTTTGGCCTTTTCTTAACAAGGGTTTTAATGCGGGCATTCCATTCATGGGGGATCATCCATGTAGCGAGAGACCATTGCTTCCCTTCTCGTTAGAATAATCCTCATGATATTGGCCTTTGTTCCAATATCCACACTTATATACCGGTTGGAAGTCGCTTGGCTTTAGCGTGTTGCCGGTTGGGTTGTTCCCTTGGGTGAATACTTTTTCCCACAAGGAAGGCCCTCTAAGATAAACAAAAGTGAGCAAACATATCCGTAACTCGATCAATCTTTGTTGCAAAACAAAGAGAGAGAATGTACGCAATATGCTCCACTCACACTCGCAAGATGTGTTCGATTTTAATCCCAAATGAAATGTGGAGGCAATCACTTTTCCCAACTTAAGATCACCAAAAAGCCTTTTGATTCTCAAGATCGTCGTGAGGCGCGAGAGAAGCACATACGTATTTTCGATGGTATTACTTTGGGTAAGTAATTACCAGAAAAAGTAGCACATGTTCATTTTATCCTTTCAAAGCAAGAGTGACTTCTTTTTAAGCACCAAAGGAAATGTGAGATTTTGATTGTTCAATTGTTAACCTTTAAACAAAATCTAGTGGATTTTTCTAATGTTCTTTTTAAGCCCTTTGTAGCAAAAATTGAAAACTTTTGTAGTGTTCTTTTTAGAGCCCAAAAGAAATTTAGTATGTCCTAAGAGCATGAAAGGTAAAAAATATTTAAGAGAAATTATGAGTTCTCCCAAAGTGTTAAGAAAACACTAAAGTGTTAAAAAACACTTGATGTAATGAGAGAATGATGCCATAGTGTTACCTTCAACCTCATTTTCCTCCTTCACCTTGATTAGATCGACCTGCAAAAACTGATTAGAACTAAAAAACAAAGGAGCAATCAAAATGAAAAAGCACATGTCTAAATTGAACTAATTTAAACCTTTTACTTGAGACCAATGACACAGTCTACATAGGCGGTGCAGTTTGAGGAGGTTCAGCGGTGTTGTATGGCACTACTTGTTAGACAACAACGCTCTGCAGTAAAACCAGAGAGCATGATTACAGTGGAGTTTCACCCAATGGTGTTGTTTGAAGTTTGGACATTCCAACACCTGTAAACTAACCCAGTGGCAGAGTTAGAAGATTTGAATTATGGGTGGGAAAGACAAAGCAACCTGGTTTGAAGTTTGAAGCGGTGTTGTATGGTAGTGCTAGACTGCTAGCGACACAGTTCCCTATAGAAACACAAAAATAGAGAAAATCACATAATTTTGTTAAAAAATGTGATTTAAACTTGAGATTCGCCCTCCTTCTAGTGCCAAAATGTAGAACCCCAATCCTAATACCTGCAAAGCACAAGAAACAAACACCTTATTAGATCCAATGTAAGTAAGAATCAAGATTCCCCATGAAATCCATTAGCAATGCTCAAAATAGGAAATAAAATTGAAGAACACAATGAGAAAGAAATGAAATCCTAATTAAGCAAGCAAAATCTTGATCCCATGGGGGAATTGGTGCAAATTTGATGTGAGAATTGGCCCTTTCCCAACTCCTATGATGCAATGTTGATGAGTGATGAAGATTGATCCACTTTGTTGAAGATTCACTTGAGCTCCATGATGAAAAATCTGCATAACCTAGCTAAGACCTTGATAAAATTGATGAAAATAGATATGCTTGAGGATAAAATTGAGTATAGTAAACTTTCTCAAATTGTGGATGATCAAAATGAGGAGAGAAACCTCTTATTTATAGAAAGACAATATGGAGAAATGCAAAATGGGATGAATGTGGGATCATTCAACACCCAATGGGCAAGAGCCACTGGTCAAGATGTGGATGGAGGAGGCTTGAGCATATTTTGATGAATGTGCACAATAAATGGAATAAGGTGGAATTTGAAAATAGTGAAATGACATGCAAGAGGGAAAAATAATGAATTAAATGCCACTTGGCTCAATGCACAAGGACATGTAAGAGGGAATGAATGTCTTGTTGGAAGGACAAATCCACTTGGAGGGATTTCAAATTTGGAGGAATATTCCTCTAAATATGCCAAGTTGAGAGAAAATAGAGATTTAATAAATGAATTAAATGTATTTTCATGTGCAAGTGGCAAAATCTAGAGAAATTTGGAGATTAGGATTAAATTAATCAAGGTTTAATTAATTTAATGAGGGATTAGATGATGTGACTATTTGATTTAGATTTATGGGTTGATTTAAATCAAAGGATGAGAAGAATGTGATTTATATTTAATTAAATAAAGGATTTGATTTATTTAACTAAATGGGATGATGTTAGATTAAATGAAATAAGGTTTAATTTATTTAATTTAATACGATGACTTTAGAGATTTAATCAAATAAAGTGAATTATTTAATTAAATAGAGACTTAGGGTTAATTAGATCAGATTGATTGATTTAATTAACAAGAGAGAATGACTTAATCAGATAAATGATTATTTATTTAACTAAGGGATGAACAGTGATGATAAGCTGAGAAGGTGATTCAAGATGAAATGGTGTTAGTAATCGAGATCAAGTATGTCGGTATATTTTCCATGTCTACACTATCAACTTCAATTTCTCAGCCCTGGGGGTCCATTTAATCAATACTGGCAAAGCCAACACATGATCCCTTTGGAAAAATTCCATTGCTCGCATCATCATGCCATAGTTATCATGTACACTATTCAGCTTGGCTTGAATCTTCTCATTAAGTGCTTCAGGACAGTGCAAACAGTCTTTGAGACATTTTCATACATGGTGTCTTGAGCACTTTCAAGCAAGCTCTTGTATGTTTCAACTTGTAAAAGTAGTTGCTCCCTCGTAGGTTGATCAGAGGAGCTGGGACCTGGTGTGCTCAATTCTTCTACCGAGAGTGGTTCTTTCCCTGAGCTATATGGCACCATTACTAAAGCTTGTCCCTGAGGTGAAGGTGGGGAAGATACAATTGAAGATGATGGAAGTGGATGACTTGAACTACCTCGGCCATATTCACTCTGCCTTTCTCCCTTTTGTTTATAAAAGGCTAACTTAGTTTCCAATATAGCTACCTTTCGCTGACTATTATCATACTCACTGAGAAGCCCATGGTAAATTCTCTTAAAGTCATCCCTCTCCAAGGTAATGTGCTCAATAGTTGCCTTGGTGAATTTGGAAACATTAAAAGCCATGCCAACTGCTTCCAAAGCTGGAGTGTCAACAACTCTTCTCACCATTAGTTGTCCTCTGATATCATATGGCTCGGAAAGTACTGATTTCCTAGATCCTAAGGACAATGACCATATTGCTAATGCATCCCAATCCTCATTAAATGCAGATCCTTTGAGTTCCAAATCCATTTCTTCATATGTTTCCATCAAGGGTGCCTCAACTCTCCTTATAGTGTCTAGGACTATAACATTCAACAATGGTCCATTTAGGTAGCACTATCACCCCACACTTCTTCACAAGTTCTTTGCCATCCTGGGGTGTGAGATTTTGAAATTCATCCTTCATAATACTACTTACATTGGCCTAGATAACACTCTTAGGCACTTCATGATGTATGTTCCTTTCAGTGGCCACCTTCTCTTCATATGTAGCAACTTTAGACTTCCACCATAATTCTTTGAATGCAGACATCTCAACAAAGGAGTCATCCTCCATAAACTCCTTACTTGCTTCAATCCTTAGGTCATCTGCACTATTTAAGCCGCTAGTACCAAGTTTCCCCAATCTAAGACTACTCTGCCTCGAACTTGAAGCGATTTCCAATTCAAGGGGAGGCATCCCCTGCTGCATATCCTTAGGAGTGAAATAAATATCATCCTCATTTGTATCAGAATATTCTACCACTCCCCTTGTATCAATTCTCTGTCTCTTTGGAGGTGGTTGCTTAGGATGAACATGACTTCAAGGAGGTGAGTCAAGATCAATCATCGGAATAGGATCTTGTGCAAGAGTATGCGATGGTGTATTCAGAGGAGCATCTGTCATTGGTTCCCCAACAGTGATAGAGGTGGGTGGGCTCTGCTCTTCACCCATTGATTTCTTTCCCCTATTATAAATCCTTAACTGTTTAGGAGGTTGATATATAGGCCTTTCTTCCAAAGGCCTTGAAGTGCTTTCCTTAGTTAACCTGGCCTTCCCATTACCTGTAACTTCACGTCGTTCCCTCAGTATACCAACTACACTTTCAAAATTATCCATGACATACATAGCTTTTCCATATTCACTAGGTATGTTTGGAAAAGGATCATATTGGGGAGTTTTCTTCCATTTTTCTTCTACCATTTTCTTGTAAGCTAGATACCTCACCTTCCTCTCATCTTGATCTTCAAAGTTGAAAATATTCTTGATGACATCCTCAGGATAATCAAAAGAATGTATAAAATTTCTCAATCTCTTCTCCGCTTTTAGCCTAGAAATAAAACCCTCAAGATCATGATTCCTTGAGTGCATAGTTTGCAATCTGTAGGGCTCCATCAAGTGTATCAATTGATGCCATGCCCCTTTTGTTAGAACAAAATCAACAAACACTGTCCATTCAGGGAAAAATGATCCCTTCCTTATTGCTTCTAGTAGGTGCACTATTTTGGAGGCGCCCAATTGCCTCATGATTTCAAGGAATTCTATCCTTGGTTGTACATCCCTTGGTAGGATATATGGGTCCAGACCACCACCATATATCTTGAAAATTATTTTGTCAAGACATAAAAAAAATCTTCCCAGTTGTGGCTCAGGTTCAGATCTTGTCTCATCTCCATAGGTCTTAAGAACTCATGAATTTACTTTGGAATTCTAGGTGGCTCATGCATAAGAGACCTCCTTATCCTTGATGTAGATACATTTTGAAATATCACAAAATTATATTTCATATCATCCCTATCCAAAATTTGAGTCCAAAACTGAATATGTAGATCAACTCCTGCTTCATTCCTCTTCAAGGTCATGTCTTTCTCAAAGATCTTTCATACTTATACAAAAACATGTGCATCAATAATGAGTACCACCAAAATTTCACCCATGCTTTTCCTTCCTTCAATGCGACCAGACCATCGTGAATGTGCTTTGTTAGGTAAGTACCGTAGTCATAGACTATACTATATGTTGGATGTTGTATATGTGTGGCCAAGTAACTGTATTCTCTCTACAATGTGTCTGGTGGAGTGAAACCAATGATTCAGCACAAAGAGTAAAAAATATTTTTGAAATAACTCTCAAAGTAACTCATAGGGAAAGGTTCAAGCTCTCCCTCTCCAATCTTGAGATTTCTCTTTTGTTTCCCGGTGCTAGTCATTATAGTATGCATAGGCAACATTTTCTTTCTAATAAGTACCTTGGTGTTGTTGTGCTCTCTTCTGATTTTATCCATATCAAGAGGAACCAAATTATGACTCCATTCATGCAAGTCGGAGATTTTCTCAATCTCCTCTTTGGTTATCTTTACTATGTTCTCCCCATTATAAGTTCTAACCACCCTGGCAACTGGTTCATAATTTAAGGCAATTTCTTTTAGGAGATCCACATCTAGAAGCACATTGGGGACCACAAATTTTCCCATATCCAACTTCCAAGGATTACTGAGAGGAGGTGGAAGGTTCCTATTCCCAAACCAATGCTGAAATAACTGCCATCCAGTACAAGGAACTTCATAATCCTTTATGTTATACTAATTATCAGTCACCCCGTTTCTCACCATAGGGCCATTGAACAAAACCATCCCTTCTTGCTTCTTGTTAGTAGAAGGTGGAAACAAGTCAATTACATCCTAGGATAAAGTTATAGACTAGGATGAAGAGGTCAGAGCTTGTCCCTTAGGGGCCATGAGTTTACATACACCAGGGTTTTGAATAGAGAAAAAATTAACAATTGGTTTCCTACTCAGGGCCTATAACACAGGACAGGTGCTAATTTTGAATGATATTACAAGGCTCCACTAATTTTTAAAGGAAAAATCAACCCTAATCCCAGGCAATGAAAGCAAAGCAATAAAACATACCTTGGAAAGAAAATTGAAAGAAAACCCTAACAAAAAAGAAAATGCCGCAAGAAAGCATAAAACTAGGTTTATCCTATTTACAAATTTCAATTGTGCTAAAACCCTAACACCAGTCGGGATGAATTCTACAAAATGGTTCACCAATTCTTTGTATCATTCCTGACAAATTCTTCAACTCCAAAAAAGAAAGAACTGACCATATGCACAAACTTTGAAGGAAATTGAGTGAGTTTGTGAGTCATTTCTTCCATTACTACCCACTCATGCAAAGTAAAAGGTTGCAATGGGTGTACATCACAACTTTGAATCTATGTCATTGATCTTCAGCTAAGGTGGCTACATCGAACGATTCAGATCGAATTGATAATATTTGAATTTACAATGTTGTCCTAGCTAGGATGAATAGCCAATAGGAATATTCCAATCAGACTTCCTTCCTGTACTTGTGGGCTCCACCTGCCAGTAGCCATAAGATACACGTGATGGTGTTTCGCGAACCTCGTTGCTTTTAATGATCTTGCTTCTTGTCTTCACAAGCTGGCGGGGAATGGTGGTGATAATCTTACGACTCTTGATTATTGCCGACTATCTCAAAGCTTCATTCATTAGGGTGGGACATAACCATTGGTCCCACACACTCCATAGATACACGTTTCATCACTTCGTTGACCTCACTTCTCTTAAACTGCCATCTCCTAGGACAAGCGAGCTAGCGGGGAGCGGCCTAGATAAAATCTTGTCATCTCGTGATTATCAAACCTGCACAAATGAACCAGTTAGTCTTAAAAAGGGGCCTTGACTAGGCCAATGAGAACTCACCCCTCGGGGATTTATGACTTATACATAAGTCATTTATAGGTGAAATATTGATGGCCGACTTTGGAAATGTTTAAGACATGCTGCGATCGGGGACAACCGAACAACCCAAATGAAGGAGCCGGTAGGAAATGTTCAACAGTGACTAAAGAGGTAACTTCTGTCACCAGAAACTAGACAAACAAGTCAACGCATAAATAAGACATCTAAGGGTTACATGGAATTTTTGGATGACAAGGCTATTCAAATAAAACCTTAAACCCTGTGTGTTATGAACACATATTGTGTTGATATTGAGGACAAAGGACCTCAAAATATCAAGGATTTTTTGGGGGTCTAACAGAGCCCTAGACTAAGACCCATTCACCTTGGGGTAAATGAGTCCCTTTGCACTCCTGAAAACAACTTTTTGTGACAGGTACATTCCATCATACACTTCTCAAATTTTCCCACAAATTGTCATTTTTTATTGTTGTACATTCTGAAATATGAATTTTAGGTAATAGGTCTTGTTGTTTATTTAGTTTGGGTTCTTCAAATTATTTTCATTTGTTTCTAGGTCTTTCCTACTATCATAAGGACTAAGATCCAGGTTTGATTGACTCACCATTGAGGTTGAAAGTCAATATTTATACCTTGTGATCTCTTTCCTAATGAAATCCATGGGGAAAGGCACCTATTAAGATTCCTAAGGTTTTATGTCTACACATAAAATTTTTTGGATCACTTTCCCCTATAATGGCTAGTTGTGCTCAAGCTTTGGGATACACCCAAATTCAAGGAGGAAATCAAATTCCTCCCCCTACAACCATAGACTCTATTCCCACATATACTAATCCAACAACTACTATAATAATGGAACCAACCAACAATATCACTCCATCTTTGGGTATTTCCACTAGGAATCCTTTTAGTTGTGTGAATTCAAACAACATATCTCCAAACCCCCCACCTCTCACAAACTTGCAATTCAATTGTTCGCCTAACACATATACACCTCCACGATATTCACCTCCATCTCAAAATACAACCAATGATTCTGTCATAAACCAACTCTTGCAAAATGTCACATCCCTTCAACAAAAAATAGTAACATTGAACCAAAACCAAAACAAACAACCTTCACAATACATTAAAAGAAATTTGTTTTCATTGGAGATATTGAGAGCACAAATTCCACAAGGCATGGAGATACCTAGATTTGAGAAATACAATGATAAAGGAGATCCTAGCAACCATGTATCAGCATATACAACCTTATGTAGTGACTTCATTTTTGAAGATAAGCTCTTGGCTAAGATTTTTCCTACGTCCTTAAAAGATACAACCTTGGAATGGTTTTTTTACTTACTGAATAACTCAATCCACTCATTTAATGAGCTTGTTTATGCCTTTCTCAGCCATTTTCAAGTGCACATTGATCCCAAGATGGCCCTACCTGATTTGATGGAATGTAAACAAAATGCAAATGAAAAGGTCACTGATTTTATAGCACATTATCAATTGCTTTACTCACAAATCAATATTAAACTTCTTGATGTTGATCTTCAAAGAATGTGCATTGACAACTTACAAACAAATATCCAAGATAATTTTGGGATGATGAAATTTTCTTCCTTTACACACTTATCCATGGATCTTCGTGATTATTAGAACTTAATCAACGTGTAGGAAAAACTGCTTCAACTCGTCCTGAAAATCTAAAATTGTGCCTCATAAATTTTTTTAACTATTCAAGAAACAAAATAAGGGCTTTATATAGATAAATCAACCTCAGAAAAACCATCATGTTGAACCTCAAGTGGCTACCATAAAAAAAACAACTCCATACTAGTTTAGGGATTAGAATAGACAACTCACCTCACTACCCGATACCCTCCATTTGATTATGTTGCAACTCTTGAGCAAGAACTTAATCACCTTACCTCATGTTAGGCCTCTTGATCCACTAAGCCTTTACCTCATAACTATAACTCAAATGTATTTTTCCAATATCATCAAAAAAGTGGACATGATACAGAACGATGCATGTGTCTTAAACATATAGTGTAAGACCTCATTGATTCTAATCACATCTAATTGTGTAGTATTAATGATAAAGGAAATAAATTTGTTTCCCAACCCAGCCAAAAATTTCAAATCTTTACCAATCCAATACCAAACCATTTCATCTCATTTGTAAAAGCTAGTGATAACAAGAATGATGTAATGAATGTTGACAAGATACAAGATATAACTAATGATGATAAGAGTGATATTAGGGATGATCTATGTGACATGATTAGATTCATTGACATTCAACCTCATAAGGGCCAAACCAACTTGTCTCTTAACATTTCTTTCTCAAATAGTGATATAATTAAACATGCACTAGATGGTCCTCTTGACATAGTCAAAAGAATCAATGACAAGCCTACAAATGATATATTAATTGATCACATGTGTGTAGAGAATCTGATCACTGAGGAATTCTTATTGTGCATGAACTTTACCAAGATTCTTATGAACAATCAAAAGCATGGATCAAATAATGGTTTTGCTCACCCTATGATAGGTTCGATCACTCTTCCATTAAAAGTTAAGACTGAAGCAATTAAATGTATCATTCTCCACCATCTTGATGTCGGATCAATTTTATGTGAAGTTAGGCTATCCATGTCTATGCTCCATGAATATCATCTCGTCGGTCATCCATAAGTGCTTGAAATTTCCATTTGACAACAAATTTTTTACAGTAAATCATAGTGGATTTAATTAATTTTCTGCCCATGGGAACTTTTCATTGGATTTATTTTGGCCCAAACCTATGGAGCCTATTACAACTCATGAAGATTTCTTCTTTATATCATATCAAAAGTTCAAAGCGAAGCATATAGTAGAGTTGTCTCTTGCCAATATCCCAATTGAAAGATCTATAGTTGTTCCTCCCACTCCCATTGTTGTGGATGAACCTATGCTCGAACCAAAAGAAATTGAGTTTGATGTTATTTCACCACCTATATCCTACAAAAGACCAAGAGATAACCATACACTTCAATTTGTGCTTCCTAAAACCAATTTTTTTTATAAAGCTAAAGAGAAAGTGGTTTCCGAACCTATGGAGGTCCCTTTTGTTCCTCCCCTAAGGAAAGAAAAGAGACTGATGGTTGATAAACCTACTCCTACACCGTCACAACTTGAAAACCATGAAAGAAGAAATCAAAATGCTAAAGAGCATAGGCATAGACATCATGTTATTTCTCGTCAATTAGAACAAAAGAATAAACCAATAATCCAAGATCAACAACCAACTCAAACAAAGCATGATGATTCTCCACCTTTGCCACAACATGAAACTTCTTCACCACAAAAAAAATAAGAAATCACAATGGACATTTTCATTAGGCCTCCTATTGTGATTAACTTCGATGATGATGATAATGAGATTTCCAAAATTGATGAAAATGTGCATAATGAGTTGAATTTATTATTTTCCACTTCTATGAACTTAGATGGGGGAAACTGTGATGATCCTCCTGATGCGAGTGATCACCACATGTTGAACTTGATGATTTTCCTATTATGGCACTTTTCATTGCCCTTTTGGCTATTTGTCTTCCTTCTATATATGATGAGAAGATTGGGATGTAGACAATCTGCTTTAGGTTGGCTCGCATGTGACATACTCTCCTTCTTTTCTTTTCATGTTATTTGTGATTGCATGTACATAGTGATCACTCATATCATGTTGCTTGGCGTGTATTTATGTTTGTGAGCTTTCTTTGGATGACCCTTGTTACTCCATTGGTGCAAGGATACAAAGGAAGTGAATTCATTATGACATTCTTCTATTTGTATTGACATTCTTCTATTTTTCATAAAAAATGTCTTTCCTTTTGTATTGTGTTTTCCTTTCGGGGACAATGCAAGGTGTTGATACATTTAAGTCTTATCCATGTTGACCCAAAAAAAAATTCTTTTCTTTCACTCTCTATCTACCATTCCTCCTTTGTGTTCATTTTTCTATGAGTATTTGGGGAATGATGACAATTTCAAGCTCTATTATATCACTTTAGCAAAGACATACGTTGACCCAACTTCATGGATCCCTTATGTGTTATCTTTTGGGATTGCATTGTTGGGAAAATGTGTCTCAACCTTGCAATTATATAAAAGTTATTATTGAAAAGAGATATATATGTATATATATATTTCCTAGTTACACCAATATGTGTAATATACAATGGCATCAAGGGGGAGGAGTGGGATGCGTGTAAAGAATTTTTTGTTAACGTTTTTCAGGAAACTCCTAAAATGGTTGACATACATTAAATAGATGATACATTGTAAATCTAGACCGTTAATTATTAGGTTTTAGATCTAATGGTGGATATTTTGTTGGCATGTCTTGCCCTAGAATGTAATCCTATTTTATGAGAGTGTTGTATTATGGATAAGGTAGAGATAGTGATGTAATCTAAGAGTTTGATAGAAGTCGTGTTGTCTCTTGATCTCTAGTGGTGATACTCCTGTGAGAAGCTTGCTCTACAAGTATATTGTAATCTTTGTGATTTACTGATTAATATATTGGGTGGCTTTTGGAGTGTGGGTTTTTTTCTCTCGAAAGGGTTTTCACCATGTAAATCATTGTGTCATGATATGCATGATATTTATGCTTATTTTTGTTTATGTTTCTATAACTATTAAATATTTGTAAATTTTTTGTATTATTCTCCTCTCAAGATTAGTCTAAGAAGTAGTTCAGATACCTTAGCTTCCTTACAAGTGGTATTATAGCTTGATCTCCTTTGGTTTCAGTAGTGGGTTGTTGGCTTTTTTTAACTAATCTAGATTTGAGTGGGAGCTTGTGAAAAAGATACTTTGTGATCTTGTTGCAGGAATTTTTAGATGGAAAGTTCATCAGGGAGAATAGAGGTGGATAAATTTTCTAGACATAATTTTGAAATGTGGAAGATGAAGATGGAGGATTTGTTGATAGATCGAGATTTGTGGGATGTTGTTGATGAGAATGTTTCAAAGCCTACAAATCCTACTCAGGCTGCTCAATATGATGTTATGGACCATAAAGCCAAGGGTCCAATCAGATTGTGTTTGGAAGACTTTGTTTTAATTAATGTCCATGAGGAGACCTCTGCACATAAACTATGGAAGAAGCTTGGTGAGATGTATCAGGCCAAATCTTTAGTGAACAAGATTTTATTGAGGAAGAAGTTGTATTCCTTGAGAATGGAAAAGGGTGGATTAATCACAAACCACCTGGAAGAATTCAATATGCAAGTGGCTCAATTGGCATCAGTTGGTGTCAAAATGGATGAGGAGTAGAAATTCCAGATCTTGCTTTGTTCTTTTCCTGATTCATGGGATTCTCTTGTTATGGCTATTGGGAGTACTTCTATTATTTTAAAGACTAAAGATGTAGTGGGTTCTTTGCTTTCTGAAGAGATGAGGAGGAAGGTATCCATCACTTCCAAGGAGGCCCTAAATTTTCATGGAATACCTAACGAAAAAGGAAAGAAGAATGAGAAGCGTGAAAAATCCAAGTCCATGGGGAGATCAAAAACTCTTGGAAAGTACACAGTTATTGGGAATGTTCGTAAGGAATGCAAAGAAGAAACAAAGAAGAAAAAGAAGAAATTTGATTCTGATTCTGAGTTCGAGAAGGAAGATGGTGATGCATTCATTAAAGCTTTGGAAACTCATGCAAGTAATGATGCATGGTTAATTGAATCAGGTGTATCTTTCCATATGACCTTTAATAGAGATTGGTTTTCTGAATATGAAAAATTTGATAGAGGTAAGGTGTACTTGGGTGATGATTCTCATTTAGACATTGTTGGCCATGGTAAAGTTAAAATCATATTTCTTTATGGTAGAATGAAAAGGATTAATGGTGTGTTGAATATCCCTAGATTAGAAAAAAAATTGTTATTTTTGAGCAAACTAATAGATGCAAGTGTGCATGTAGTATTTTCTGATGCAGGATGCAAGATGGTTAGAGGTGCTATGGTGATTGCTAGAGGTGTCAAATATGGCACATTGTATAAGCTGGATGCATGCACTATCGAGTGCAATAGTAATTTTGTGAAAAGAAAGCCCATGGAAGAAGTGATGGTTTCACCTTCAGCAGATGGTCATGGCTTTTGGGTACCCAAGGGTGCTCTTTCTTTTGAGACAAATTTACCTATAGAGAAAACTATATTATGGAACCAAAGACTTGGCCACATTGGATAAAAGGTTCTAAGGACCTTGGAAAATAAAAACCTTTTTGAAGGTTTGTCTGATTGTTATCTTGAATTTGATTTCTGTGAGCATTGCATTTATGGAAAACAAAACCACGTTCAATTTTACTCGAGTTCTCATAAATCCTGCGGTGTATTGGATCTTATTCTTTATGATGTGTTTGGTATTGTAGATTTTACTTTGATTAGTAAATCTACATATTATGTTTAATTTATTGATTATTATAGTAAAAGGACATGGGTATATTTTCTAAAGAGTAAATCTGAAGTTTTTAGTTGATTTAAAGAATTTAAAGCAATGGAGTTGCAGACTAGAAAGAAAATAAAATTTTTGAGGACTGATAATGGCAATGAATTTTTCTCTAATGATTTTGATAGATTCTATAAATATTGTGGTATTCATAGACAAAAGACAACTCCATATTTTCCACAATAGAATGGAGTTGCAGAAAGAATGAAGAAGACAAGTTGATGGAGAAGGATAGGAGTATGTTGAGTGGTGTTGGCCTAGAACAAAGGTTTTGGATTGAAGCTACTACCACTTCCTGTTACCTGATTAATAGGTCTCCTACGTAAATTCTTGTTGATAAGATGTCTATAAAGGCATGGTTGAGTAGCAAGCCTTCATTAAGACATCTTAGATTTTTTGGTTGTGATGCATATGCACATGTACCAAAGGAGAAGAAAAAAAAGTTGGAGAACAAGGATGTAAAATGTATCTTCATTAGATATAGTTATGGTGTGAAAGGATACAAGCTTTGGGATCCTTTTGCACAAAAAGTAATATATAGTAGAAGTGTTATTTTTTAGAGAAACTAAGCCTTCTTCTGTTACATTGCAACTAGAACAAAGTAAACAAGAAGATGTGATTCAATTTCCTTCTACACATGAGAAAGTTGAATTGAGGCCCAAGGATAGACAAGAATTTGAGGAGAGCTCATCTAGCTTTGGATCTTCAAAAGAGGAGGAAGAACCTCCAACTCAACATGTCCATAGGTCTACAAGGAATAGACAACCACTTGAAAGATATACACCTGATGATTGGAGATGTATTTTTTCTTTGAATACTAACATGGATGAACCCAAATTTGTAGAAGAGGCATTAGGTATGAATGATGCAAAATCTTGGAAGATTTCTATGGATGAAGAAATGGCATCTTTGAAGAGAATGATACATGAGATATTGTACCATTGCCCGAAGGACATAAACCTATTGGTTGCAAATGGGTGTTCAAGAAAAATATTGGTTCAAATGGAAGTATTGAGAATTACAAAGCAAGGTTGGTTGCAAAAGGTTACTCTCAAGTTGAGGGTGTTGATTATGGAGAGATATTATCTCCCGTTGCAAAAATGACATCCATTAGATTTTTGCTTGCTATTGCTACTGCTTATGATTTAGAGGTTGAGCAAATGGATGTGAAAATTGCTTTCCTTCATGGTGACTTGGAGGAGGATATTTATATGACACAACCATAGCACTACATGGTGAAAGGTAAAAGGGTTTACAAATTGAAGAAATCTTTGCATGGCTTAAAACAGAGTCCTAGGATGTGGTACTAGAAATTTGACACATATGTGTTGAGTTTGGGATTTGAGAATTCTAAATCAAATCATTGTGTTTATTATAAAATTGATGGTGATCATTTCCTATTTATTGCATTATATGTTGATGATATGTTATTTATTGGCAAAGGGAAATATATGATTTCAGAACTGATATCTCAACTTGTTGCTAAATTTGAAATGAAAGATCTTGGTGCAGCTAGGCACATTCTTGGGATGGAAATTAAAAGAGATAAAGTGAATAGAAAGTTATGGCTTGGCCAAAGTAAGTATGCCAATTCAATTTTACAAAGATTTAACATACAATTTTGTAGACCATTGTGTGTTCCTGTTTCAATTGGAACAAAGTTATCTATTTCAGATTATCCAACATATCCATCAAAGATGGAAAACATGAGCAAAGTGCCTTACCAAAGTGCAATTGGAAGTTTGATGTATGTTATGGTTTGCACTAGACCAAACATTTCCCAAGCAATGGGAGTTCTTTCCAGATATGTGTCTAATCTTGGAAGAGTTCATTGGGATGCAATTAAAAGAGTCTTCAGATATTTACGTGGTACCTCAGATTATTCCTTTTCTTATCATAGTAATGTGACTAAAGATGAAAATTCCCTTGATATTCATGGTTATGTGGATTCATACTGGACAGGTGATATTGATAGCAAACGATCCACTAGTGCTTATGTGTTTACTTTATTTGTTGATGCAATTAGTTGGATGAGTAAGTGATAGGTTAGGGTTGTTTTGTCCACTACTGAAGTAGAGTATATGGCAACTACTCATGCTTGTAAAGAATCCATTTGGCTTAAGAGATTATGTTCAGATATTGAAATAAAACAAGGTGTAGTGACAATTTATTGCAACAGTCAGAGTACGATATGTCTAGCCAAGAACTCAACATTATGCCATGACCAAGCACATTGATGTACAATATCATTTTTTTCAAGATATGGTTGAAGATGGTAGGGTGAAGTTGGTTAAGGTAGAGAATTTTATGAATTCTATTGATTATTTAACTAAGCCTATGAGCACAGAGAAGTTCGGATGGTGTTCAAAGATTATGGGCCTTTTGGCCCCCTAGCAATTAAGAGACAATGTTTACTCCCTCCCGTTGCTCTTGCAAGGCGTTCAAACAACAAGTGGGAGATTTGTTGGGAAAATGTGTCTCAACCTTACAATTATATAAAGGTTATTATTGAAAGGATATATATATTTCCTAGTTACACCAATAAGTGTAATATACAATGGCATCAAGGGGAAGAATGGGATGCGTGTAAAGAATTTTTGTTAACTTTTTTAAGAAACTCCTAAAATGGCTTACATACATTAAACAAATGATACATTATAAATCTAGGCCATTAATTATTAGGTTTTAGATCTAATGGTGGATATTTTTTTGGCCTATCTTTCCCTAGAATGTAATCCTATTTTATGAGGGTGTTGTATTACGACTAAGGTAGATACGGTGATGTATTTAGAGAATCTGATAGCAGTCATGTTGTCTCTTGATCTTTGGTGGTGATACTCCTATGAGAATCTTTCTCTACAAGTATATTGTAATCTTTGTGATTTATTGAATAATATATTAGGTGGCTTTTGGAGTATGGGGTTTTTCTCCCGAAAGGGTTTTGCCCACGTAAATCACTGTGTCATGGTATGCATGATATTTATATTAATTTTTGTTTAAGTTTTTGTAATTGTTAAATATCTGTAATTTTTTTTGCATAATTCTCCTCTCAAGATTAGTATAGGAAGTTGTTTCGTTACCTTAGATTCCTTACATGTATGTGGGGGAAACCCTTTTTCATGATGCAATTTTATTTGGAAACATATCAGTGGTATAGGGATTTCCAAATAAGCTCTCATTGCCCTTTTTTATCAATTGACATTTATCATTTTCGACTTTAAAGTAATTTCTCACAGCATGGTGTTTATAAATTCCTTTAAAGTGGGGGAATACATTGGCATTATTTCATTTTGGAATTTGCACCTCCTAAGGTAAGTTTCATTTTTTAGTTTGATATTTTGGCTTAACTTTTGTTCATAGGAGTTGGACCTAGTGTACCATTAACATAACACATTAATCATTTTTTGGCACCTTATCGAATATATTAGGAAGTATAACTTTTGGTATGGTTGACTTATAGGTACACATTTTTGTGATGACTTTTCCCATCTACCACCTTTTTATGGGTGCACACATTGTAGATCTACTATGTTTTTCTCATCTTTTTTTCTTTGGGGCTCACCTAGAGTATACTAGACTATGTTGGAATTGTTGCCTCAATCTCACAGGCTGAAATCTCTGAGAAAGCATGGTTGCTGTGGCATTCCTGTTGTCTGGTCGATCTGCTAGTTGATCCTGACTATCGCTGTGACCTCCTGAATGTCTTGGTGATTGGCATCTGAAACCTTCGACGTAACCTGGACTATCAGAATGATGTCTTAGCGATGATAGGAAGTCTTGCCGATATGGACATGACCTTTGGTCCGTCTTGCCAATGTGGTAATCGGTATGACTTGCTCCTATCAGTATGAAGTCTTGGCGAATGGGAGATGTCTGGCCGACTGGATAGTCTGACGGGTTTACTTTCGGTATGACCTGGTGTGTTCAGTGTAACCCTCTGCAGAGTGGGTTGGTCTCACCGACGGTTATGCACTAGGAGTCTTCAAAGTGACATAAGGGTTCGCTATGAACTCTTGGCGACAGGGAGAAGTCACACCGATGAGCTTTCACTTGGAGTCTTCGGGGTAACATGGAGGCATCGCTATGAAGTCTTGGTGATGGGCGTTTGCCTCACCGATGGTGTGGGATGTGTTCGGCATGACTCCTGGTGAAAGGTGGGCTCGGGGTAACCTGGAGACTTCGGAGTGAAGTCTTGGCAACAGGGTGATGTCTCGTCGATAGGTAACAAAGGGTTCGGTAAGACTCTGAGGGACAAGCGGTGTCGGGGAGACCCTTGGCCAAAAGGCTTGTTTCAGTATGATGTCCCAGCAATCGATGAAGGTCTCACTAACAGGGATTTACCTTGGTGCCTTCGCGGTGACAAAAGACTTCGCTGTGAAGTCGAGTCTTGCCGATAGTCTTCAGGATGACTTGTTCGCTCGGTGTAAGGTCTTGGAAAAAGACAAAAGTCTTGCCGACTCGATATGACATGGTGTGCTTGGTGTGATGTCTTGGCAAAAGATGAATGTCTTGCCGACTGTCGAGCACTTCGGTGTGACTTGAAGGCATCGGTATGATGTCTTGGTGAAAGACAAATGTCTTGCCGACTGTTAGGTGCTTCGGTGTAACTTGAGAAGTCTCAGTGCTCTTGGCGAGCAGTATGAGTCTTGCCGATGAGGGAACTCTCGCCGATGGTTGTCGGTATGACTCTTGGTGATTGTTCAGTACTCGGTATGACTTGAAGATTTCAGAGTAACATCTCAGCAAAAGCATATGTCTTTTCGACTGTTGTTTGGAGTTCGGTATGACATGATGAGCGCATTATGAAGTCTTGGCGAAGAGCGATAGTCTTGCCGACTGATGAACTCTTTAGAATACCTTGTGATCTTCGGTATGAGGTCTTGGCGACATGGTGAAGTCTCAGCGATAGCTTTTTAGACTCTGTAAAATGTCTTGCCGATAGTGAAGACTCTTGGTGATAATGACGATATAGGCTCTGTGGCATCAGGGAGACACAGTTAGTGTCTCACCGACATGCGACACAGGTTGAACGCCTTTGACTGAGTGAAAGGTTGTCCTACGTGGTGTGACTTGGACACATTATCTTCTATGCAAGGAAGTGGAAACATCTACAATGCTGAGTTGGTTGATACGACCATTTTGATCCGACAGTTGGAATGAAACCATTTCATAGAGGTTATAGAGAACGAATGTATAAATGTATGCATTGGACATTCTGTGCAGAGAGTCAAAGAGCCGAAGAGAAGAAGAGAGAGAGTCGAGTGGCTGGCTGGAAGGCCGAGGCCATGAGGCCGAAGTAGAGGTAGGGTTATGCTGCCGAACTCTCTCCTATGTACTGAGTGATCAGTTGCTACTAGTTGTATCCAAAATGAACAAGATTTAATCTTTAAAAAGGCTATGAGCCTGAAATTGTATTTTAACCGTTTGTTGCTGAATAATACAATGGCTCGATCTTTGGAGTGTGGGGTTTTTTATTCGAAAGGATTTTCCCCACGTAAATCTGTTTGTTCTAGTTTCTATCTTATCTTTCATGTCTATTGATTCTTGTTGTAGAATCTGTTAATGCATGTTGTTGAATTTACATGTGCTTCTCTAAGAAGGATCAATGTGGGAAATAAATTGTCTGTTTCCACTTTAGGACATAGTTGTACATGTCTTTGAGGCAACCTAATGGAAATGAAAGTTACCAAAGGCACTACTGTTATGGAGGTTTCTCTAAGATGCCCCCTAGATTTCCTAACAAGTGGTATCAGAGCCTTCTTCTGGTTGTTGGTTCTGGGTATTTCTCCTGTGAATATTTCTTAGTTTGTTAGGCTAGAGGAAATCTGGAGGAATGAACTGATTTATTGATCCTTTCGTGAGTGGAATTCTTGTGTTATTCAGAGACAACACACAGCTTGAAGGATGGTGGAGATGGAAAAGGGAGTTGATCATGTTGATCTGTTGTGATCTGTGTCTCCTAATTGGTAGCAGTATAACCTTGGTGTATGAGGTGGATTTTTTTGCTCCGTGGCTATGTAGCAGTAAAGCTTTCATATTGGGTGTTTGTCTGAGAGGCTCCTTGATGATATGGAGAAGCCTAGTTTATTTTTCAGCCATGGAAGAGAGTGCTTATGCTAGGTGGTGTTTCCTGGTGTTAGAAGGCACTGTTTCCTATTAACCTCGAATACATAAAGGCTATGGAGTTAATCATTAGATGATTTGCAAGCTTCTGAAATAGCCTTTCTCCCTTTCTCGGATGCATGTACATGTTGGTGGTTTAGATTTGGCCTGATAGAGGCCTGGATTTCCTAAACTTTTGTTTTCCTTTTAAGGATTTTTTGTACTTGCATGGCTCTGTGGTTTTGTAGGTTTTACACAGTTAAGCAAAACTTGTGGTCATGTGGAGTTGTTGTCAAACTATTTTCTAGAGCCTGAATTTTGGGGTGTTGCTGGATGAGATAGTTGCAGTTCTGCATGCATGCTTTGTGCATGGTTTGAGAAGGTGTGATTTCTTCTAGCATGGGAGTGTTGGTATGTGATTTCTCACTCAACATTCTTGTGGTGGTGCTTGTGGTTTTCTTGATTATGGTGCTCGTTGTGGACATGATTGGCAAATCAGATCTGGCATGATCTGGTGTTTGAGTCATGTTGTCTACATGGTTATTCTCTTTGAAATCTCAGTGTTACAGTTTCCAATACGATGATGGGTTTGCATGTTCGATGTTTGTGATCTATGATTTATGCAGTTGATGGATTAGCTACCCATTGGCTGTAGTGAGATAACTTGGATGTGGACTGTCTTTATCCATGAGGTTGATTATTTGCATGTGCAGACTTGTTAGCTGGCCTTGTACGTGGTCACTTGTGCATTGGTGTGATTGCTTTGAGATGAGAGAATGGATATTCTTGAGTACCTGAATGGTCGGTTATGGGAACCTGAAGCAGTTGGTCATGATGCTTGGAGAGATCGGGTGTCATGTTTCAGTGGGAGCTCTAGCAGTGACTGTGGGTTCATCACATGGTGGTGAATGGTCTTCTTTAGTGTTGTAGATGTTTCTTGAGATCTTGTTGCTGTAGAAGGGTTCTTTCGCATTTGCGTGGACATTATTTGAAGATGTGCAACATATTGGAACCATGGAGGATGCTTGGAGCCTTTGGTTAAGATGTTGGTGGTGCTTGATAGGTGATGTTGGTTTTAAGTCTATTTGTTGTATGTCATGGTATACTCTTGGTGCACTAGAGTTTTGGCATTGTGCATTGTACTTGAGACCATGGTAAAGTAACTTCAAGGCTGGTATCTCCTAAGGAGATGTGTAGATCATGGTGTCATGATAAGTTCCCGATTCAGCTGATTGGAGCTTTGATAGTGGTCTAAAAGTCTGAGAAGGCTTCACCTTGGTTGAACATGAGTTCAATAAGAGACCTATGAGGAGATTGCTCTTGGATTACTTATGATGGCTTGTATATCCTGAAGGAGTATTCTCGTTCCCACTCTTGGTCTACTCGACAGTTTATCTGAGAGGTATTTGGCCCTTTATATCTTTCAAATGTGTTTAATGTTCACTTTCATGATATGGATCTTGAATTGTTGTTTAATGGTTCTGGAGGATTCATAGTGGAAGTTGTACAGTTTCCTTTATCTCCTTGAGTTTCTTTGTTATGTTATTTATTGATGAGAATTGGTAGGAGATGATGGATGGGCTGATTTCCTAAAATGGGAAATGAACTAGTTTGATCTCCTTTGAGAGGCTTACATCCATGTTTTTTAAAGATGGTTTAATCTTGGTGATTGAATGGATGGATTTTGTTAAGGTGTTCCTTTTGGGTTGTGAAGGAGATCATTTTTGACACAGCCAACTGTTAGAAGTGCATGTAAGAGGATGTTCTATAGGAAGATGATGTGCAGAGGTTCTCTCCATGGTTGTGAAGGTTTGTGGTGAGAGAAATGTTTCTTGTAGCGTTGTGTTGCAGGTTGTGCATATCATTGTGGATATTTCCTTGGTACTACGTGGTTGCATTTTCTATGTGTTGTTATTAGTAGACTTGTGATGCCTTTGATCTTAAGATCTGGAGTACTTAGGTAGTGGGAGTTCCTGTATGTGTCTTATCTTCTTAGATTGGTTGACACTTGGAGCTTGCATTCGTTGTTGATGAGTTGGTTCTGGTTTGGCATGAGTTTACTAATGTTGATACCTTTGAGGTATGTGTGCTTGGATGGAATAGCACGAGCTGTGGGTGCTATTTTTCAGTCACGTGGGTTTATTAGTTGGATGGAAGTAGTCAGTCTGATGGTTGTTCTAGCTGGTGTTGTTTATCTTGTTTCTGGACAATGACTTCACTGTTGTGTTCTGTTTAAAGCTTTGAAGTTGATATTACTTTTTTATAGCTTTTGAGCACAGTGAAGTGGTAGCAGTATCTTGTTGTTGATATCACTAGTATCTTTTGCTTGTGTTCGTTGGAATGGTGCTTATTCACCTTGGCTTGTATCTTTCTTCCACATGTGCCATGTTGGAAGATGACAAGGATTGTTGCCTGAATGGTGGAAATCTTGAATGTTGGAGCAAAATTCTTTATGGAGCATGAGAGCATGTTTGAGGTTTATGAGGTTTCCTGGAAGGCTGTGATCGATTTTTTTCGGTTATGTTTGTTGGACAGTGAGTTGCAGTTGGATGCCTAGTCTTTGTTGCAGATTGTCTGGTGGACTGTTATCTGTGGAAGCTTGTTGGTCGGGTGTCTTGAGTGTTGTGGGGTCTGAACTGATGGAGCTAGTGTGATCCTAGTTTTTGGTTGCTTTAGAGGTGCCTGTGTGATCTTCGTCAAGTGGGAGATTGTTGGAATTTTTGCCTCAATCTCACAGGCTGAAACCTCTGAGAAAGCATGGTCATTGCGACATTCCTGTTGTCAGGCCAATCTGCTAGTTGATCCTAACTATTGTTGTGACCTCCTAAATGTCTTGGTGATCGACATCTAAAACCTTTGACATAACCTGGACTGTCGGAATTATGTCTCGGCGACGATAGGAAGTCTTGCCGATATCGGTGTGACCTTTGGTCTGTCTTGCCGATGTGGTAATCGGTATGACTTGCTCCTATCGGTATGAAGTCTTGGCGACTGGATATTCCAACGGGTTTACTTTCAGTGTGACCTGGTGTGTTTGGTGTAACCCTCTATCGAGTGGGTTGGTCTCACCGACGGTTATACACTAGGAGTCTTCGAAGTGACATAAGGGTTCGCTATGAACTCTTGGTGATAGGGAGAAGTCAGACCGATGAGCTTTCACTTGGAGTCTTCGGGGTAACATAGAGGCATCGCTATGAAGTATTGGCGATGGGCGTTTGCCTCACCGACTGTGTGGGATGTGTTCGGCATGACTCCTGGAGAAAGGTGGGCTTGGGGTAACCTGGAGACTTTGGCGTGAAGTCTTGGTGATAGGGTGATCTCTCACTGATAGGTAACGAAGGGTTCGGTAAGACTCTAAGCGATAAGCGGTGTCAGGGAGACCCTTGGCTGAAAGGCTTGTTTTGGTATGATGTCCTAGTGATCGATGAAGGTCTCACCGATAGGGATTTACCTTGGTGCCTTCGTGGTGACAAAAGACTTCAGTGTGAAGTCTTGGCGACTTGGAGAGTCTCGTCGATAGTCTTCGAGATGACTTGTTCGCTCGGTGTAAGGTCTTGGTGAAAGACAAAATTCTTGCTGACTCGGTATGACATGGTGTGCTCAGTGTGATGTCTTGGTGAAAGATGAATGTCTTTCTGACTGTCAAGCACTTTGGTGTGACTTGAAGGCATCAGTATGATGTCTTGGTGAAAGACGAATGTCTTGCCGACTGTCAGGTGCTTCAATGTAACTTGAGAAGTCTCAGTGCTCTTGGCAAGCGGTATGAGTCTTGCCGATGAGGGAAATCTCGCCGATGGTTGTCGGTATGACTCTTGGCGACTGTTCAGTACTCGGTATGACTTGAATATTTCAGAGTAACATCTCAACGAAAGCATATGTCTTGCCGACTATTGTTTGGAGTTGGGTATGACATGATGAGCATGTTATGAAGTCTTGGCGAAGAGCGATAGTCTTTCTGACTGATGAACTCTTTGGAATACCTTGTGATCTTCGGTATGAGGTCTTGGCGACATGGCGAAGTCTCAGCAATAGCTTTCTGGACTTGGTAAAATGTCTTGCTGATAGTGAAGACTCTTGGCAATAATGATGATATGGGCTCTGTGGCATCGGGGAGACACGGTTAGTTTCTCACCAACATGCGACACAGGTTGAACGCCTTTGACCGAGTGAAAGGCTGTCCTACATGGTGTGACCTAGACACATTATCTTCTATGCAAGGAAGTGGAAACATCTATGATGCTGAGCTGGTTGATACGACCGTTGTGATCCGACAGTTGGAATCAGACCGTTTCACAGAGGCTGTAGAGAATGAATGTATAAATGTATGCATTGGACATTCTGTGCAGAGAGTCAAAGAGCCAAAGAGAAGAAGAGAGAGAACCGAGTGGTTGGCTGAAAGGCCGAGGCCATGAGGCCGAAGCAGAGGCAGGGTTATGCTGCTGAACTCTCTCCTATGTACTGAGTGATTAGTTGCTACCAGTTGTATCCAGAATGAACAAGATGTAATCTCTGAAAAGGCTATGAGCCTGAAATTGTATTGTAACCATTTGTTGCTGAATAATACAATGGCTCGATCTTTGGAGTGTGGGGTTTTTTATCCAAAAGGATTTTCCCCACATAAATCTGTTTGTTCTGGTTTCTGTCTTATCTTTCATGTCTGTTGATTCTTGTTGTAGAATCTGTTAATGCATGTTGTTGAATTTACATGTGCTTCTCTCAGAAGGATCAATGTCGGAAATAAACTATGTCTATTTCCACTTTAGGACATAGTTGTACGTGTCTTTGAGGAAACCTAATGGAAATGAAAGTTACCGCAGGAACTACTATTATGGAGGTTTCTATAAGATGCCCCCTAGATTTCCTAACAAACTACACTAGCCCTTGTGAGTGCATTTTTTTGGACAAATAGATTAGGCTTGATCCATTCCTACTGGACAAATAGTTGAGGCTTGATCCATCCTTTCCTTTTTGCATTAGCTTTGACATTGTATGCTTGTGTATCTTGTCTTGCTACACATATCTTATATGAATGTGTGTCCTTTGTGCTTATGTTGGTTTGACATGGGATCTTGGGGGATTGATCATCTTCCTAGATATTTTTCATCCCATCTCATTAACATTTGTACACTTGCATCCCTATTGACATATATTTGTCTACTTTAGTGTGAGTCTAACGTAAGTTCATACTCTCACTAAAGTGGGGGCTAAATGTAGTGTAAAAAAATGTATACCTTTACAATTTCACACCATGTTTGGGTCCTTTAATTTATTGGACTTAATTAAGCTTCTAATTTTCCAAATTATTTATTCCAAAGCCTTATTTTTACCATTTTTTGAAAGGAGAATCAACATTTAACAAATGCAATCAATAATTAAATTGTCATTGAATATGTATGTTCTAGAATTATAGGCTAGGACCCATTCACCCATGGGTGAATGGGTCCCCTTTAAGTGACAAGACCCTTTTTTAAATATTTTTTTGGCGGCATTTTAATGATTCAAACTCAAATTGCAATTGTTGTCTTTTGGAATCTAATTTTTGGGAAAATGGATAAACACCTATAAATACATAGGCTTTTTATCATTTGAAATCTAACTAGCAAGAACATAATTTATGAAGTGATTTCATGAGAGAAAATATTATTTTCAAGAGTATTCAAGAGCAGATTTATTAGTCATTTGTTGTACCAATCAAGATCCTAACATCATGTATAGGTTTATGTGTGTTCATGTCATCTTGTGAAGGCTAATATGCATTGTTGATCCTAAAGCATCCAAGCATTTCAAGTATCCAAATCCATCAAGCAAAGAAAGATTAATTTCCTTGAAGAGATGTGTTTGACTTCAGTCCTCTAAGGGATACCATTGAAGGGTGGTGAGTTGTAGCAAGCAAGTGTTCATTCATCATTTCCTTCTCCTTTTTCATTATCTTTCTATAAAGGTTTAATTACCAAACTTGGGGTTTGACCAAGACAAACCCCCATACAAACAAAACAATTTTTCCTCTTTGTGTATGTGTAGATTACAAGTGGATGAAAGAGTGGAAAGATCTTGAAGAAGCAATTTTTCATTGTTGCACAAGTTTTCATCATTGTTGTCAAGCCACAAAAACTAAGTTACATAATTTATTTCTAACTTTCCAACAGTGGGACCTGAGGATTGTCAAAAGTCATTTTGAAGCCCTATACTCAAACCCATTCGCCCATGGATGAATGAATCCCTTTACACTCCTCAAAATAGATTTTGGTGATAGGTACATGTCATTAGACCCTTCTTAGATCTTCCTACAAAATATCATTTCCATTTTTGTACATTTTGAAATCTAAATTTTAGGTATTAGGTCTTGTTGTTCATTTGGTTTGAGTGCTTCAAATTATTTTCATCTATTTCTAAATCTTTCCTATTGTCCTAAGAATTGAGATACAGGTCTGATTGACTCACCATTGAATTTGAAAGTCAATATTTACACATTGTGATCTCTTTCCTAATGAAATCCATGGGGAAATGCATTTATTAAGATTCTTAAGGTTTTATATCCACACATAAAACCTTGGGGATCACTTTGCCCACATTTCAGTTCCAAGTTTCAAAGCATAAGTGCAACCAAAAAGATCTCCAGTGTTAAGAGAGTAAGAAATAGTTAAGTTCATGAGAGTGGTTGCCTAAGGAAGGATAAAAAGTCTATGCACTTCACCTCATTATCTTATTTTCCCTTGAGATTTTGGATTTATATTCTTGTAGATAGTGTGCTTGCTTAGTTCAAGTTTCATATGGTTTGATGCACCACTGATTATTTTGTTGGTGACATTATGTTATCTATGTTTCAGTAACTTGGAAGGTTGGACTAGTGATCAAATGACTTGTGTTAGCAAGTAATTGTCTAAAACTGAGAAAATAAGTTATGAAAAGCATAATTGAGATTCATAGTGTTCTCTATGAGAACAGCAAGTTGGTATTTGAGCTTCTCCTATATAGTTGTAAGGCTAGAATTGATATCTTGGTTATTAAGTGTTGTGCTAGCAAAAAATGATCTAAAATAGTAAAAGGAGTGTACATAGAGAAATATTTTTACTAGCCACATAATTATCATGGAGTGATTTGCATAAGATTGTTTGGATTCTCTGGTACCGCCCTTGGTCTAGAGCTAATACATGGAAGGTTATGTGTTTTCCAAGGTGACTTGACATGTTTTGTTGCTTGCACCAAGTGTTTGGAAGTGTAAACTAGTTTTGAAGATACATTATATGGAAAATAGGTCCTAGATGTCTCTTAGTTTGAACCACATTTGATTTTATCTTACCACTGATGTTTTTGGAGCTGAATTGCTATGGTCAATGCATATCTCATTTTTTTTTTTATCTTGGCTAACAAGGAAAAACTTTTTGAAGCTTGCAAAGGATACAAATAGAAGATCAGAGTTATTGAAAAGGTATGTGTGTGTGCATGGAATTTTTTTTAAAAAAGATAATGTGCGAATAAGAAATCCATAGAATCAATTTTTTATAATGAAATGCAGTAAAACTAGTTCGGATAGCTCAACTATGAGAGTATGTAAAAAGGAAAAATAATGTGTATGAAAGTGTGAAGAAGTATATGAAGTATGGTGGAGGCACTAACCTTAAGGTAGAAGTGAATGAGTGAGTGTTGAAGGTAGTGAGCTAAGGGAAGAAGTGAATGAGTGAATGTTGAAGGAAGTGAGCTGAAACAAAAAGTAAATGAGTGAGTATTGAAGGCAGTGAGCCAAAGGTAGCAGAGTTTGTTGAGAAATTCAATGTTATGGTGGTGGTTGATCACCTAAAATTATCGAGTGTTATATTTTGAGGTTGTAGCCTCTTTCTATAAGCATTTTATTTTTCAAGGAGTTGTAAACTTTCTTTGGTTGAAGCCATAAACATATTGTAAATCTTATTTCATTTTGTGAGGATGGATTTGGACAGTAGCTCCAAGTAGCTTGCTCACTATGGTTTTTTCCTTGTAGGGTTAAATCCATGTAAATCTAGTGTTATGGTTGCATACTTTTGAGTTCTTCTACTTGTCATTATTCTCATTTGGTTAAATTGTTGATGGATGAAAATAATTTGATTAAGTATTGATTCACCCACCTCTTAGCACTACTATGTGTTCAATAGAAAACACTTATTTTGCAAGGTTGAACATGTTTGTTGCAGTGTCCCACTAGAATGTCATATGCATAGTGGGCAATATGAGAGGGATCATTATTTGATTCAGATATAGAAATATTGTTTTGATGATTTATAGAAAAATAATACTCTCTGGTACATTTTAAAGATGACCAAATGAAGTTTCAATAATTGCAAAAAATTAAGGAGGAATCATTAAGAAAGTACACCAATGAGATCTACATGACTATGTTATACACCTAGATGAAGATACCCCCTAACTACATAAATTGTGCAATTATATAAGTGGGTTGTCACCTTAAATCCATGTATAACTATATTTTCTAACTTTAAAAATACTGGGGCCAGCTATCCAAGATCAAATCCAAAGAAACTACCAAATGGAATTTTCCTTTACACAAGTAACTATTCCCAAGCCCTTGGTGTAGAAGCATAATTCCCCTATGCTAAAGAAATAATAGAACAATAATTAATTTGAATAGAAATCAAAATAAATATTATCATCTACACCAAGTACAAGAGAAAGAAGAAGCAATCTAATATTTTTTTCCATCACAATTGTACAAATTCCAATAATGATGTTCAATGTTGTGCACAACTATCTCTCATTATGAAAACCACGTCAAATTTTGTATAACCTAAGGGTATTGATTAGGAGGCACTGTGTCTTGATAAAAGAACACTGACAATATCTATAATTTAGAGGAATGTGATCATCAAGTCCATATGAAGTGTTGGGTCAAAAAATGATAAGTGAATTTCATCATCAATAGTAAGCCAAAATACGAGTTCTTTCTATTGAAGTGCACCTAAGATCAAACTTTTGGGGATGGTTATGGGATGGTTACAACAAGTTAAGGATATTCAAATAAAATGTCAATGTACTTTCAAATGTATAGTCAAACTCATGTAGGACATAGTCACTTGTGATGTTACACCACTATAAGCCTATGATATTATACTTGGGTGGTCATATATCTACATCAAAGATGGTGTGTATCAAGAATTATTGATTATGAAAGCATACATGTAGACCAAGAGAAAATATAGGTGATTCAAGATTATCTGACTCCACATAACATCATTGAATTACACAACTTTCTTAAACTCATAAAATTATACTAGAAGTTCATCCTTAAACTTTTACACATTTCTTGGACATATAGTCAAATCATGCATGATAAGTCAATAGTCATTTGAATGCCTATGCAACATCATGCTATTGAAGAAATCAAGAAAGGACTTTATGTAATTCCTATTGCACACCCCTTTAAGATTCAAAATGATGCATTTGACTAGGAACTCAACATAGTAGTCACTTCTAGCATAGGCATCTAGTTTCCTACCATTTAAGGATGACCCAACAATAGTGTGTCCCACTTTTTGACAACTATAGCGACTAAACTATTAAGAGTTTTAAGATGATATAAACTAGTGATTTTTGAGAATTCTTTTGTAGATTATAAATACATATTATTTTAATCAAGAAATAATTGGAGTTTTCTTATGTAACTTTTAATAATTTAGTTTTTATAGTTAATAGTATTTTAAAATGTGATGTTACTTCAATAAAGTATAACTATATTTGTAGGAATGATTAAATTATATATTTTTAAACATAGATTCATAACACTAATATATAGTGCACAAATATTTTTTCATAATTTTTTTATAACTTTATGGAGTGAGATTATGTAATGTCCCCTTTTCTAAAAACATCATTTACTATTTTTAGTAAACTCGATTTTCAAAATAATCAATCAGGACCTGCTAATAAATTAGGTAATTTAGATTTTCAAGATAAATTTATTAAATCATTTCTAGGGGAAAAATTAATATTTATTTTAATTTTATTTTCATGGGTCTAAATGGGGTGTTGGATTTTGGAAAGAGAAATTATAGAGCATATTTGGCAAATAATGTTGCAAGAATCCAATCGACACTTGGCAGTTTGCATGGGGCATCTTATGATGGGATTTAATGATGCATGCATGCAATATTCCCATCTTGGGCACCCAATTTGGTGCCAAAAGGGGATTTGAATATATGGCATTTTCTCTCTCAAGTTTCATCATGTAGATTTATGGATTTCTTCTATAGGTTGTGGTTTTCTTCAAAGGCTAGTAAACCAATGAAGAAGATATCTTTGAGGCTGGTAAACCAAGGATATTAAGGCTCAAAGACAATGGTACCAAGGCTCTCTATGTGCAATTACATCCAAAGATTTCCATTGTGTCGAATGCTCTTTGGCTTGGTAAATTGTTCTAGTTTAGAGTGTATTTTGGATTTTAGTTTGAGTGGTTGTTGAATGCAGAAAATATATTTGTATTAGAGGTATTCATCTCATTTATTTTTCTTCCCAAATCATAGGTATTTCAGTTTGGTGTGTTTGTGTGGAGATTTCTCCAATTTGGAGTTGTTGTGGCTTCTAGATTTTGGGTTTTGATCTAGTTTGGCATGTATATTTCATATTAGAGGTTCTTGTGTTTATATTTTGTTGTTAGAAGCATATTTATATGCTACTGGAGTATTCTATATATTTATTTTGTTGTACCTGATCGTTGGTGTGAAGATTGGTTAAATAATGAGGAGCTGGCTTCACACTTAGTGTGCATTTTTGGCTTTCAATTAGAGTTTCCTCTACCTAATTTTTTGAATCTGTTCATGGCTATAATATATTGTATATGACAAAAAAATTAATGTAAATCCATATGAAGATCCATAATAAATCACTATATTTCAATTGTACTTTACCCATTTTTCAGTTTGATGCATTTTGGTGCATAATTAAGTTTCTAAATTACATTCTCTTTATGTATATTTGAAGTATACATAAAATTATTGTTAGCTGATGTATTAACACAAATAATGATGTAAATTCATGCTTATATCAGTATTGAATCTTTCTTCATCAATTTATCATTATTTAATCAAAGTTTTGAGTTGTTTGGTGCATTTTCCTTTATACCTAATTTGCTCTATTGCTTAAATTTCCCATTCAAATTTGGAATATTTAATTGGGGATATTATAGTAGTATTAGAGCCATGATCTTGCTAGCCTAAGGGTTTTATCAAATTCTGCAAAAGGTAAAGAGGAGTTTAAAGATGGCTAATGTCGGTGATCCTATGGAAGATTTGGCAAGAGAACTAGTGGTCATCAAAGAAACTTATGCCAATCAAGATGAAGGATTTATAAATTCAATCCCATACAGTGATTATGCCACATTGATGCAAAGGATGCCAATTATAAAGGGCTACAAACATCACCTAGGACATAGTAGAAGGGAAAACATAAAATCTTTAGCTCCAACTTTTGATGGACCATAAAAGATCTCAATCAAAGCTTGGTTATTTGAGATGTAGGGCTGTTACTTTCTTAGTTCCATGGAGGAGAAAATTTCCATTCAGTATGTGATCTTGCATGTTGAAGAAGCTACTCATTTTTGGTGGTACCAAGGTATGAACACCTAAGTCCACATTCAGGTAGATTCTTTTGATGAATTTTGTCAAAGATTGATTGATAGATTTGAACAAAGGGTTGAAGAGGAGCAAGTAGTTATAGAGGAGTTCTTAGTAATAGAGTCTAATGCAGTGAGTATTTTGAATAATGATGAATGTGTGAAAAAGTTTTAGGATGAACCATTGGACATGCAGGCAATAATGGATGATAATGTGGTGCATGAAGAACAAGACAAAATGATAGCCTCGAATCCTAGTTTAGATTTATTTATTGAAGATTATAAGACTAATATATACCTTGATGTCTCTAGTGGAGAAAATAATGATGATGGATTCTTTGAGGTGCTTTTCGAAGATGGAAATGAAAGAGGAAAATGGGATGATATCTCCAAATGAGATTTTAATGTTCTCTCATATCATTTCATTGATGATATTTTAGGTGGATTTGGGGATGGCTTCTAAACCAAGCCTATGGAGAAAGATGTCAAAGATTCTAGTACTAGGAAGGTGGATAATGACTCTTTCAAAGAGGCAACCACTCATGGGGAGCACATTGAATACTTATATTTTTATCAAAGCAATCAACCCTCTTTCATATGGGATCCGGGTGTGCTAGCATACAATTGTGATGAGGATATATCTTGGGATGAATTTCCCTTTCATTCTAATATTGGTTTTAATTCATCATGCATAGTGGATGACATTGAAGGAGCTAATGCTGCAAGGTATGTTAATGATATTGATCACAAATCTAATTTATTGCTGCTTGATGTTGATTTTGAGAAAAACATAGAATCCATGATTATGAGCATAGAAACACCTCATGGTTTTGGACCCTCAACCCAATGCTACATATTTTCATCAAGTTGGTCAAAGGGATGAGATTTGGGATAGGCATGATGTATTTGATGGTAGGTATGCATAAAGTTTTCTTCGTGCATACATTATAAAAATAGTGCATTAGATCTATGGAAACTTGGCATGCATGAAGGAATTTGTGAAAGATAATTCTTGGTGTCTATCAAAAATGAAATGCAAATTTTATATAGATTGGATGATACACACATGCATGTAGAAAAAATCATTCAAAATGCAACAAGGGATCAAAATGAGCTTAGTGTTGCCTATGTTGATTTGCAAACAATGAAATACACCATGGATGAAATCAAAGTAGATTACTTGCACATGTTATGTATGATAAAGATATGGCTAAAAAGTTTGTAGGTGAGACCCTATTCATGACTATGAAATTAAGGGAAGAGGTTGGTGAGATCACTAGCAAGGTTAAATCTAAAAGTATTACTTTGGAAAGTGTCCAAGAGGCACCTATTGAGGAAAGTTATCAACTCTATGAGGCTCAACAATTTGGGGAGCTAGATTGCATCCAAGAGGAGTATGAGTTGGCACATTCAAATGGTATAAGTTTGGACCAAAAAGAGGATGAAGATAATTTTTAGATTGTTGGTGATCCTATATTCATGATGCATACTGATTTGACCCATGAAAATCCTTTATTTGAGTTAGAACTAATAGATTGTAGTGATGATATTGGAGTTGATTGTAAGACTTGGGACTTGGATGCAATTCCTTGCTATGAGATGTTGTCTCAAGATTGGAGAAGTGGATCAACCTCCAATATCAGTACTATTTCCCACTTTGAGATCAACTTGCACATGAATTTAGATCCTAATCCATAAATGAATTGGATGATCTTTTTAGCCTAGTAGCTAAACATTTCTTGGTTGGGGTTTGATGGTAGAGGTAATTTGATCATATGAGATGTTCTAGTTGCTACTTCCATACTCATCTATCTTATGTTTTCAGTTGGATTTTAGTTTGGTAATTACTGCCCTTACATATTTTTGTTGGCTAGGGAGATAAATTTTTATGTACAAATTCCTATTGAGCAACAACATGCTTTTGGGAAGTTGGTTGCAAGTAATTTTTTAGACATAGTTCATTATTTTATTGCTTCCATTTTGGTGATAAATGGTCACTATAGATACTTCATGGAGATGGTATGTATGATTCCAAATGATAGCTTAATGATTATAGTGATGCAGGTGTGTTGGTGTTCCTAGAGCTTTCCATTTGACACTTGGAGGTTAAGTGTCGATGTTTTGATTCCAGTTAGGAACAACTGAGGGAATTCCTAGTTGGTAGATCTTAGAGATGTGATAGTGATTGACTTTCTTTGTATTTGTGGCATTGTTACTGGGAATTATGTTTTATGGTTAAGCAAGATGTCTTGCATTTTACCTAGGATTGTGATTGGCGGTGAGTTTTCTAATATGGTCTTCTCTGAGTTACTTTGGCAGGACATATTATGTAGCATTGATTCTAGTCTTCTCAAGGATTTCAGTATTGGGTTGGATGGTGTTTCCTTTGTGAGGTTCCAAATGAGGAGAGTTCAGTTGGAGCATGATGATTTCTCAGAGGCACAGTCTCAACATGGTATTTGGGTAATATTGTTACATATAGGGAAGTATTGTTATAATACCTTCCATCACATGTACGCTAGTATGTCCTTATTTTAGACTCTCGATGATCATGATGCACTCTCTTTTGCTAATTCATTATTTTCAAAAGGTAGAATCCTTGCAACAAGTGACTTTATCCAACAAATTCAGGAGTTCTTGTGGTCATTCAAAAATAACTTACATCTTGCACCAGATCAATAAAAATTATATGCAGATAGGTAGAGAGTGAAGAGAGCTTTTGGAGTTGGAATTTTATCTAGTTTGCGTGTGCATTCTAGTATCAAAATTGAATACTTCCTTGGATTTCAGCCATGTCACATAAAGAAAAGTGGAGTAGGAAGGTTGAATGGACTTCACAAAGCCATCAAGGAGGAAGGAGAAGTAACTTATGAGTTAGATGTTCCACCACCTTGCAAGATACACATTTTATTTCATGCTCCATGTTCCCTTAGAGTGATGGGATAGAAAACTATGATTTCTCCTTAGATTCCACCATCAGATGATGAAGGAAAATAGGATGGGATAGTTGAAAGAGTTTGGGTAACAAGAGGAGAGAAGCTAAGAATAAAAGGTATCATCCATCACTCAATCAAATGGAAAGATTTTCCTAGTGGAGATGCAACATGGGAAGAGATAGATCACTTCCATACAAGTATATTTTGCTTGAGGAAAAGCAATCTTTGTGAGGGAGGACTTGTAATGTCCCCTTTTCTAAAAGTAGAATTTATTATTTTTAGTAACCTCAGTTTTCGAAATAGTCAATCATGAACCACAGATAAATTAGGTAATTTAGATTTTCAAGAAATTATGGATTAACTATAATTTAGACATAGGTTACTTTGATATAACACATAAAAAAATTTAGATGCATCTAATTTAACTTCTTTTTTGAAATGAGAACATCAATACCTAGTACACATATTTTAAAAAAAATCTATTTTACTATTTTTATATGTTTGTGGAACAAAAACCTTGACGTTTGCTAAAAATACCTAGGATAAGTTCACCAAGATGGTGCACAAAAAGGGGGTCAAAAGAGGCCACATTTTTTTTGAAATCAGCTAAACATGAACTTGGAGTAATTTGAGATTCATGCACTAAAAATTTGAAGATACCAAAAGAACAATAATTATAGTACTCTAAATCTAGTTTCTAAACTACTAAAGTTTTACAAAAATAGATAATATTAAGAGGATCAAATCCTTCGTACACACAAAAGTGTTCCTAATTTTTAAGCAAAACATAACATAGTGAGTAGTATGCACCCCTCAATTTTTTCAGTTGCATTTATTATTCTCAAAAAACCATTGGCAGAAATATAGTTAAGAGTGAGTACTAGAAGTTATAATTATTTTTAATTGTTTATTGAGTATTTTTTTATGATTTTTAAAAGTGGATGCATCCTAAAAATCATATCAATGAGCATGCACATCACATAACTTGCACCAAAATAATTGAAAATGAATTTTTTTTCCAATGTGTAAAAATGAAGTGTAGAACAATTTTATATGATTTTTAAAAAAAATTGAACAAGTAGGTCAAAAGATATTAAAAAAATATAATACATATGTCTCTAATAACTATGGAAACATAGTGAATGAAATTAAAAATAAATATGTTAATATAGTTCATATCTAAAAAAAATATGGTTACAAAAGCTTAGAAGATGTATGAAATTATGGTGGTGAGTTTATTAAGATTTGACTTATAATGTGTAAAATTGATGATGAGAAAGTTGAGAAATGAGAATGGAGGAAAAAATCAAGTCAAAATGAGGAAAATTAACCATCTATGCCTAAGGCTTGTCATCCAAGCCTAAGTACAAACCAAAATGTGTACGTGTTAAGTGTAATCCAAAACATGTACATGTTTTGTAAAAGCCAAAACGCACTAATGTTTTGGCTTGCACTAAAAGCATCATGTTCTTGAATCTAACTTTCCAGCTCTCTCTCCCTCCACCTCTATCTCTAACTCTCTCTACATCTCTCCCTATCAATATTCCTCTCTTTGTGCCTCCATCCCTCCCCCAAAAATCTCTCTATCCTTCTCTCCAAATATTTGTATCTATCCCTACCTCTCCCTCCCTCCCTCCCCTTTGAACTCTTTTTCTCAAATATCTTTCTATCCCCCCCCCCTCAATCTCTCTCTTTGCCTCTCCCCCTATTTCCCTCCTTCCTTTTCCACTCATTTTCTCCCATTTGTCTCTTTGTCTCCCTATACCTAACTCTCCCTATCTCTAATTATTCTTTCTCCTTATCTACATCTCTCCCTAACTCTCTCTACCTCTCCATCTCTCTCAATAAATCTCTATCTAGGTTATAATTTTCTCATGTTTCTAAGAAGAAAATGTCTCCCCCATGCTCAAAAATTCATCTTCATAGGAGCAAGTTTGTTATAATGTTCTCATGTTCATATAAAAATAAAAATCCTCTTTATATCTCTCTCCATATTTACTTTCCTCCCTCTCTCTCACTCCTCCATTTGTCTCTCTCTAATATGCTCACATTTTTATGAAGAATTTAGAGTTGAGGGTTTAGGGTTGATGGTTGAGATTATATTGTTTAGGGTTGAGGGTATAGTTTTTAGTATTAATTATTATTGTGAATATTTAGGGTTTAGTGTATAGGGTTCGAGGTGCATCTCTTAGAGTTTATGGTTTAGGGTGTAGGGTTTATGGTTGATGATAGAGGGCTGATGGTCTACCTACCTATTTATATATCATCTCACATCTCCCTCCTCTCTACCCTCCTCCCCATATCTATTGTTCTCTATCTCACTTATCTCTCCCCTAGATCTACATCTCTCTATCTAACCTATCTCTCTCCACTACCTCTCTCTATCACAACTATCTCTCATTCCTACCTCTCCCCTGATCTCTCCTTATCTATCTCTCCCTCCCTCCCTATGTAGAACTATATTCTCTCTATCTCACATATCTCTCTTTCTCTACCTCTCTTTTCTCTATCTCACCTCTCTATATCTCTCTCCCATGTCTCTCTCTCTTCTCTCACTTTAATATCTCTAAATTATTCATTATTTAGGGTGTAGGGCCTATGGTTTATGCGTCTAGGGTTGATGTTTTATGATGGAGAGTTGAGATTTGAGGGTTTATTGATTAAATTTAATTATGTAGGTTTTAGTGTTAAATTATTAATGTGGGGTTTTAGGGTTTAACATATAGGGTATAAGGTTTATGTATAAGGGTTCAGGTTTTAGGGTGTAGGGTTTATGGTTGACGATATAGGGTATATGATTTAGGGTTGAGAGTATAATATTGAGTTATAAGATTTAGGTTTGAGGGTATAGGAACCTTGAAGGTTGAAGGTACATAAGGTTTAGGGTAGAGTGTATAGGTTTTACAACCTAGGATTGATTGTAGGGTTTATAGTTGAGGGTATATGATATAGCATATAGGGTTGAGGGTATATTGTTTAGGATTGAGTGTGTAGGTCTGAGGGTTAATCCTGTAGGATTTAGGGCCTAGGGTTGAGGGATATGATTTAGGGTTGAGGTTATATGATATAGGGTTTAGGGTTGAGTGTATATGGTTGAGGGATTATTATATATGCCTTAGGGCTTGAGATTGAGAGATAGGGTTTAGAGTCAAGAGGGTATATGGTATAGGGTTGAGGGTTAAGGGTTTATCCTATAGGATTTAGGGCCTAGGTTTGAGGGATATGATTTAAGGTTGAGGGTATAGGGTATAAGGTTTAGGGTTGAGGCTATAGGTTATAGGTTAGGGTTCAGGGTATATGATATGGGGTTGAGTATATGGTTAAGTGTTTAACCTATTGGATTTAGTTCCTAGGGTCGAGGGATAAGATTTAGGGTTTTGGGTTTTGGGTTATGCGTATAGTGTTTAGGGTTAAGTCTCACATCTCCCCCTCTCTACTCTCCTCCCCATCTTTATTTTTCTCTATCTCACTTCTCTCTCTCACCTATATCTACCTCTCTCTCTCTCTCCACTATCTACCTAGATCTCTATATCTCATATATCTATCTCCCCTTCCTACCTCTCCCCTCATCCCTCCTTATCTACATCTCCCTCCCTACCTATGTAGATCTCACTTCTTTCTATCTCAAATATCTCTCTCTCTACCTCTCTTCTCTTTATCTCACCTCTCTCTATCTCTCTCCCTTTAATATCTCTAAATTATTCATTATTTAGGGTGTAGGGCCTATGGTTTATGGGTTTAGGGTTTATGGATGGTTTATGATGGAGAGTTGAGAGTTGAGGATTTAGGGATTAAATTTAATTATGCAGGATTTAGCATTAAATTATTAATGTTGGGTTTTAGGGTTTAACATATAGGGTATAAAGTTTTTGTATTAGGGTTTAGGTCGTAGGGTGTAGGGTTTACAGTTGATAATATAGGGTATAGGGTTTAGGGGTGAGAGTGTAATATTGAGTTATAAGATTTAGTTTTGAGGGTATATAAATCTTGAGGGTTGAAGGCATAAGGCTTAGGGTAGAGTGTATAGGCTTTACGACCTAGGGTTGAGTGTAGGGTTTAGAGTTCAGCATATATGATATAGGGTATAGGGTTGAGGTTATAACATTTAGGATTGAGTGTATGGAGGGTCGAGGGTTAATCCTATAGGATTTAGGGCCTAGGTTTGAGGTATATGGTGTAGGGTTGAGGGTATATGATATAGGGTTTAGGGTTGAGTGTATATGGTTGATGGTTTATTATATAGGCCTTAGGGCCCAAGGTTGAGGGATAGAGTTAAGGATGAAGAGGGTATATGGTATATGGTTGGGGGTTTAGCCTGTAGGATTTAGGTCCTAGGGTTGAGGGATAGGGTTTAGGGTTGAGGGTATAAGGTATAAGGTTTAGGGTTGATGGTATGGGGTATAGGGTTTAGTGTTGAGGGTATACTGAGTATAGATTTGAGTATATGGTTAAGGGTTTAACCTATTGGCTTTAGTTCCTAGGGTTGAGGAATAAGGTTTAGGGTTGAAGGTATATGGTATAGGCTTTAGTTCTCTAGATCTACCTCTCTCCACTATCTACCTCTCTCTCTATCTCAGCTTTCTATCTATCTCCCCTTCCTACCTCTCCCTCTTTCCTTATGTAGATCTATCTTCTCTCTATAGGGTTTAGGGTTGAGAGTATAATATTGAGTGATAAGTTTTAGGTTTAAGGGTATAGGAACCTTGAGGGTTGAAGGTATAAGGTCTAGGGTAGAGTGTCTAGGCTTTAGGACCTAGGGGTAAGTGTAGGGTTTAGGGTTATGGGTATAGAGTTTAGGGTTAAGTGTATAGGTGTTAGGGTTAAGTGCATAGGTTTTTGGTAAGTTAAATCCATCGTAAGCCCAAAACTAAGAAAAACATGTACATGTTTTGTTAATTTAAAAGAAATCCATTGTTAAAACCCAAAACTAAGCAAAACATGTATGTGTTTTGTTAAGTTAAAAGAACATACATTTTTTTTGTAAAGGTAAATCCATTGTTCAAACCCAAAACTAAGAAAAACATGTGTGTGTTTTGTAAAGTTAAAAAAGAACATATGTGTTTTGTAAAGTTAAAATCACATACATGTTTTGTTAATTTAAAAGAAATTATGTGTTTTTTAAATTATAAGAGTTTCTAAGTGGATGCCAAAGTGCAAACACTTAAGTTTAGGGAAACATAGCACATGTGTTATGGAAACATAAAAAACACATTTTTTTTAGTTTAAATGGATTCTTAACAGCCAAAAAATCACATTATAGTTGTGTTGAATGTCCCACTACAACTAGTTCCACTTTTTATATGACTTTTTCTAATTGTGTAAGAGATGTTTTTGTTTTATTGAGTTGAAATGATTGAAATGTATTAGAATTTGACAATTAAATAATTGTTCAATGATTTTTGCTTGTATAAAAAAAATTATTGTCAATTTTGATGACTATTTCATATTTTATTGATAATTTGTTAACTTGATTAAGTAATGTATTATTTAGATTTCAAAGAAGAGTAATTTGTTTAAGTAATTTCATATATGTTAAGAAATTTGATTGTCATTTATTTTTTCTGAAATTATAATATTTATTAAAATATATTCATAATTTTTTGTTTAGGAACAATTGATATTAACCATGGGAAAGAATAAGCGAGGACCACCCAAACAACTTGACACAAAAAAGGAAAAACAAAGAGAGCATATGAAAAAAGTTGGAGGAGAAGGTACATCATCTATACTAACTAATATTAATGTAGAATCAAATACTAAAATACCTATTGAGGATAGAAATGATGGATCAAATTTACCAAATTTAAATAAAGAGAAAGCGCTGATCATCACACCTATTGAGACAAGGAATTCCAATAAAATGTACCAAATGCAAACCAAAAAACACACACCAATCATAACACCTCCTAGAATTATTCATAAAAGACCAAATTATCTAATTGACATAGATGAAAATATTTTGAAACTAATTCCTGGAAAAATTCTCAATCGCACTTGTAGAAGAATGGCTAATAAAATATGGAAAGACTATTTTGAGAGCTTAAGTGAAACTGGAAGGTGCCAATTGTTTATCGAAATGATTAAAAATCTTAATTTTAGAAACACTATGAAGATCCTTGGCTTAAGATCATCCAATACCAATGGTAAAAGAACTATTGTAAGAAATCTAATTAGTACGTATCAATCAATAGGTTCAATGTCATGCACTAAAGATAGCAATGCTACCCAATGTGTTCATGCATAAACTATAGTAAGCAATGAAACTAAAAAATCTTGTTTGATTACCAAAACAAGTAGGTCACTAAAAATAATTAGAACACTATTAAATTCCATTGGGAGATGTAAAATAATTGAGGGTCCTAATAGTAATTCTCTATGGGTATTTTCAGGTAGACTTCCATGCAAAGACAAGGTTTTTGTTGATGCATTAAGAGAATTAATTTAATTTTTGGAAAGATAACACAAGAGTTTCACCTAGTAGCATTGTAAATTGTCACCCATGACAATTTTACATTATGTTTTACTCCCCCCTAAGTGCATGGACCTAATTATACACCTAAATTCATAAATTATGCATTCTATATCCCATTTGAACAATTATAAATAAAACTCAATGGAAAAATAATGTAAAGATTTAATATTTTCCCCCCAACACCTTAGATCCTGTAAAATAGGGTTGGGACCTAATCGCCTAGGGCGACTTAGTCCCCCTATTTTGCCTCCAAAATTGAATATGTTAGAATTGACATTTTATTATTTGAATTTAAAAATTTAGATGTTGGCTATTGAGATTTAAATTCAAGAAATTAGAATAATTGTGTATAAATACCTAGTCATTGCATCATTTGAGAAAAGTTGGCAAGAACAAGAGAAATTGAGCAAGAATTATTGTCAAGAGAATTATCAAGCAAGTCAAAAGCATATTTATTGTATAAATTCAATATCAAAGCATCATGTCAAAGTGTATGTGAGTTTGTTTATGTTCATGTTGTCATATTATTTGTGAGATATAACCCTTGTTGGTCTTCAAGCAAATCAAGAAAGCAACAATCAATCCTTGAGGAGATTTGTATGACTTCAATCATTCAAGGAAGCCATTTTTGAATGGTGACTTGAATCCATTGTTGTTTCATAATTAATTTATCATTTAGCTTTCTTTCATTGGCATTACCATTGTGAAGGTGGAAACACCAACGTGAGGTTTGATTGTGGCAAGACCCTATATGACACAACCCTTCCTCTCTCTTTGAATGTGCAAGTTTTAGATCTAAAGAAGATTGAGAAAATTTTTAAGTTCAATTATTAATTATTTCATTCAAACCCTAGACCTTGACAACATACGAAAAATCAGTTATCTCTTCACCCAATGAAGATCCGACAGTGCGACACCTAGAAAAAGAAGGCTCAAATTAGACATCAAAGGACTATGAAACCAAATCTGAAAATCATCTACTGGGACATAGTCAGCCAAGATTACTTTCTCCTCAAAAATCAGCTTCAAATTCATATCACAGGTCCATAATACTCTACTCATTCTATTTCCAAAGTCTAAATTTTACTGACATTCTAGATCTATTGTTTTTGCATCAGAATAGTTATTTGCATCATTAGCCTAGTCATTCCATTGCATTTCATTCCAAGATCCATTTCAAATTTAGTCAAGGGTAGGTTGACTCACATATTAGGTTACAAGTTAATCCTATATCTTTTCCAAATCCATCAAACCCCCACTACCTCAAATTATAAATGAAATCCCCATAAGGAAAATTGCCCAAACCCTAGAGTCAAATCCCAAGGTTTCACTTTTCTTCATATCATTTTGGTGAGCCTAACATGTTAACATTATATACCTTCTAAAATTTAAATCAAATTCATCCTAGATCTAGGGGTAACATTGGATTTCTTTGCATTTCTCATTTAGGCATTCTTTTTTGCATAATAAAAAGCATAATAATTCAAAAAATTGTATATAATATTGCATTATAGGTTGCAATAGGGTTAATTTTAGTCACCATAACTCAAATATACATTCCAATTGTCTTTACAAGTCTACATTAGGTCATTTAAATATGAAATCAAATCTAAAAGTGTTCATTGCATTCATTTGGGCATCTTGCATATAGTTCAAAAAGTGAAAAATTGCATCATTTTGTTTCAAAAAGCCATCAAAATCATCATTTTTCATATTTAGGAATATTTGAATTAATCAACTGTTGCAACTTAGACCTATAAATTTCATTTACAATTTTCCTTTTTTTCTTGCACATTTTAATTTGTTGCACACTTGCATTCTTGCATTATATAATCATAAACTAGGAAAATTTTGGAAAACTATTCACTGTCACACCTATATACACACAAAAATAGAAACTTCAAATAGTATTGTACATAGTAAAATTTTAAATTTTCAAAAAGCTATGCCAGACATAGTCACCCTAGGCACCCTTGTCCAGCTAAATTGAGTCCAAATTTTTTGTCCAAAACCATGTCTTTGGTCTCTACCTAGATCTGGCCTCAGTCTCTGAAGCTCAGTTCTGTAATCATTTGTTTTGCTAAAAAAATTTCTAGCTTGATCCATAAGGTATAACACAATGTTCTCATTGCAAAAATATTATGTTTTCATAATTCATGTTCTATTGTCATATCTTGTTAAGAATTTCAAAGAATTTCTGCTAAAGCATATCAAAATGAGTTTATTTCTCCTCTTTTGTTATTTTTATTGACCCCGCTGCCACTATCTCTCTTATGTGTTAGGTTAGCCTGGTGCAAGAGTGAAATAATTGAAAATCATGACAATCATGTTTATTCTTCTCCTGATATCTCATAGTTACTTGTGAAGAAGATATCTTGGTGTTAGAAGATTCAATCATTGAGCATCATGAGAATCTTCTTTATTTCTCTCCCTATACATCTCCCACTTTGGAAGATATTATGGCACAAGAGGATGAAATCATTAATCCATTTATTTCAAAAGATAATAAGATGGATTTCATCGATGAAGATGCTAAGTTTTCATTAGATCCCCCCTCGATAAAGATCATCAACAAGTAGTTTACTTAGTTGATTATGAACACACAATTGGCTATTAGATCTCCTCTAATTATTAGACCTCCTAAAACTCCTTTAATTATTGGACCTCCTAAAATTCATCTAATTATTGGACCTCCTAAAACTCATCTAATTATTGGACCTCCTAAATTACCTCTCATTATAAGACCTCCCAAACCTCTTGGCCATATCCTAAACTTTGCAAAAAAATCATTAGTAATCATGTGTCACAACAACCAAGTTATCACATAGTTGCTCACACATACAACACTAGAAATAATTAGCAACCAAAAAAAATTCCAACATCCATCCCATTTCCTCAACCATACCTTCCACTCATACCTAATATATCTCAACATAGTAGTAAAGAATATGATCTTGTTGAGCAACTTCCTAATACTCCAATAAAACTCTCTCTTTGGGACTTAATTCAAACATCACCTACATACCATGGGATGCTCCAAGAGGCTTTGTAGAAGATTGATGTCCCAATCTATGTTAAACCAAATGATGTAGTAGCCTTGTTTGATTGTATACAAGTGAAAAATTTGGATATTACATGCCATAAACATGAGTTACCCTTTCTTGGGATTAAAAAAAATGAAGCTTTAATGATAATGGTGGTCATTAATAAAACTAGAGTTAGGTGCACTCTCATAGATAATGGATCAAGTACAATTTTTTGTAGCATTGATCTTCTTGATAAGATTGGTGTGGATAAAAATCTTATAGAACCTAATGATATTGCAATTCATGGCTTTGGTAATGTTAATAAGCAACCATTAGGATTGATCATATCACCCATTAAGGTAGGATCCGTGACTTTACTAAACACCTATTTATGTCATGCCAAGACCTATTTCATATAATATTTTGCTAGGTAGACCGTGGATTCATGCCATGAAGGGAGTCTTGTCTACTCTTCACCATTACATGAAGTATGAATATAATAATAAGATATGCATGGTTAAAGCATATGAAAAAATCTATAATTCACAAGTTCAAAATGACCATAGCACTTCCAACTCTCTTAGTACTTTTATTCTAACCTCAAAAGTAGAACCCATACATGTTGAACACAAAGAAGAATGTATTTTCCCCATGATGAAATATTTGGATGATGAATGGGGGTCATTAGATTTTACACCCTCCTTTATGGGAGAGTACAAAATATCGCAATCTAAACCTAAAGAGTCTTGTTTTGTATCTAGTTCTAGATTAACAAATCCAAAAATGTCACCCCATGATGGTGATGAGGGCTCTTTAAATTTTTTCCATCATGAGTGTAAGATGCCTAACTTCAAAATAATCCAATTCTTCTCAAGAGCATATATATACGATCTCTTCATCTGAGTTGGAAGAATTTTATGGGCTCGGATACAAAATTATTTCTAAAAATGGATATAATGCAAACATGGAATGAAATAATAGGGATCAAGTGAGGGCTATGTTGGAAAAAAAAGGATAGACAACTGAGAGGGGGGGGGGTGAATCAGTTGTCACAAAATATTTAAACTTTTCAAACTTAACTTAACTTAATCTCAGATATGATGAATGAACAATAAACCACAAATAATCAGCACATCAGAAACACAAAGAACACCAAATTTTTTTTACGTGGAAACCCTATTAGGGGAAAAACCACGGTGGATGCCAATACACAATATTATACCCTGCTAAAAGTATAATGAAGAATAATGGGAATGCACATGCATTTAGGAACACTACCTAGAGCTCACTGCTCAAATACAAGAGGTCTCACTTCCCAAAGAAGAAACACTATCTTACAACAATTTGGATTAGATCTGCAAGGTATGAACTAAGAAAATAGCTTCTACACAAGCCTGATTATAGTTTTGATTAAGCACATAAACACTCCTTCACACTCTGCTCTACAAACAAATGATTAGGTCACTATTCACACACTTGCTCTTTCTTTGGAACTTATTCGCTCCATAACTTCACACAAACAATCACTCTTATATATCCACAACATGGAATTACATCAACAACTTCATCGACCAAAATGAAATATAAAACATATACACAATGTCGGCCCAAATTTATAAGTAAATTTTCAATGCGAATCAAACACCGTCGGCGACAACATAACGAAGACTTAGAAAAATATCCTCGAGTGTGCCAAACATTCAAATTTTAATCTGTAAGGATCCACAACATGTTACAACCACCATGTCAGCGAAGAACATAAAAACCCAAACACACAAGAGAAAAATTATCGACCATGAGCACATCGATCAACGCAGACGTGCAACAAAGATAAAGCATGATCTAGAAACATCCACAAGCATCACAAATCATCAGAGAAGCATCCACAGCAACTGAAATTACTAGAATCACATCAAATTCAATCAAGAACACTAACTGAAGCCACAAAAAAACTATCAAAACACAATTGTTCATAACACGATTAAATATTCACGGGGGCCTCTAAAACTTTTGGTGGATAAACTAGATATACTCACCAATAAACCCTTTATTCCACAAAAAATGATCATCAACGTACTAAGCAAGAAACCTTCATGACCTTCACTATTACACTATCAACCTGTAACTCTTTCTTTAACAATTTTCTCAATATCCTTGACATATACAGCCTACAATACATCAATGCTAATAGTGTTGACATCAATGAAAACACATATCAACAACACAACCATAACATCCAACAATCTTTCCCTTTGGCATTGATGGCAACACATGATGTGAAAAACACCATCAACACAACTCTCAACCAACACTTACTCCCCTTTATATTCTAACACTTCTCCTCATGTTGTTTTTCAGATTGCTCTTCTCCCCCTTTGACATCAATGGCAAAGATAAGCATTATCTTTCCACATACAAGCTCTAAACCACATATTTGCACATTTGACTACTCTGTTGGAAAATGTGCCTCAATCTCATAGGCTGAAACCTCTAGGAAAGCATGGTCACTGTGACATTCCTGGTGTCTGGCCGACTGACAGTTCAATAATCTTGTGTTTTTCTCATGTCATTGTGACTTTGCTTCTGTCTTGCCAAAGGAGCCTATCGCTATGACTTGGTGCATTCGCTGTAACCCTTTTTTGAGTGGGAATGTCTCGGCGACAAAAGGGTTTGTTATTGGGTTCCTAGCATATGACCTATGGTGACTGGATCATTAGTGTAACCCGTTTCCTTCGATATGAAGTCTTAGCGATGGAGGGTTGTATCACTGATATTCTTTCTCCTGGAGCTGTCGGGGTAACTCAAGTGTGTCAGTATGTGGTCCTAGCGACAAGGAGATGTCTCACCAATTGTAGTCATCGGGGTGACTTGAACATTCAGGAAGATCTCTTGGTGACTGGGAGATGTTTGGCCAATTGTATACACTCAGAGTAGCTTAAGGGTCTCGATATGAAGTCTCAACGATGAAGGATTGTCTTGGTGACAATGTAACACTCAACGATATCGGGAAGACCCTTGGCTGAAAGGCTTGTTTCGATATGATGTCTCATCGAATATCGGAAGTCTCGCCGACAGCATGTGGGGTCATTGGTTTGGTGTGACTCTTGGCAAACAGTGGTTTTGGGATAACATGGAAACCTCGATAAGAAGTCTTGCCGAAGGTTGATTCTCTCACCGACAGTGGAACACATTAGTATGACTTGAAGGCTTCACTATGAAGTCTTGGCGATGGGCATTTGTCTCACCGATGGTGTGGGATGCGTTCGGCATGACTCTTGGCGAAAGATAGGCTCGGGGTAACTTGGAGACTTCGGTGTGAAGTCTTGGTGATAGGTGTTGGTCTTGCTGACGGGGATGCAACTGAAGCCATCAGTGTAGCTCTCGGCGCCCGGTGAAAGGTCTTGGCGAAGTCAATTGTCTTGCCGACTCGGCAAGACATGGGCGCTCGGTATGTGGTCTCGGCGAAAGACATAAATCTTGCCGACTGGTGAATGCAATGCTCAGTGTGACTTAAAACCTTGGTATGAAGTCCTGGCAAAAGTGATAAGTCTCGTTGACTCTTGGATGTTTCGGTATGACATGTTTGGCTGGTGTAAGGTTTCGGCGAAAGACATAAGTCTTGTCGACTCGATAAGACTTGGTTGTGCTCGGAGTGAGGTCTCGGCGAGAGACAAAAGTCTTGCCAACTACTAGCTAATAGAAACGAAATGGATGTCGAGGGTTTCAGTATGACTCATGGCATTCGATATAACCTCTTGCTGATTGTTGGAACCTATGCCGATATCGTCTGTGAATCCCTTGAGCATTAGGGAGACACTTCTCGTGTCTCACTGACATGAAAACTCAGTGGATTGTTCCTTGACCGTTTGACTACCCTATGTGGTGGCTCGTGGACCAATCAGAGGAGGCGAAATTCAAATGGTTGGCGGTTGGATTTTTTGCAGCAGTTGCGATGGAACTATATGGTCTGCAAGGAAAAAATCTTCACATGAGTGGAAACATCTATGACGATAAGGATGCTGAGTTTGGAGATTGCTCGTGTGTGATCTTGAACCGATTCATAGAGAGCTTGTTGAGAACGAATGCATATATGTATACATTGAACGTTCTATAAAAAAAGCGAAGAAGCCAATGAGCTGAAGAGCCGAGAGCAAGAGAGAGATAGTGAGGACCGAGTGGCTGGCCGAAAGGCTGAGGCCATGAGGTCAAAACAGAGGAAGAGAGAGGTAGAGTTGTGCTGGAATCTCTCTAGATAATGAATGCCATGATTGATCTCCCTGGGAGAGTTTGCTACCAGTTGTATCCAGAATGAACAAGATGTAATCTCTGAAAGGCTAAGAGCCTGAAATTGTATTGTAACCATTTTGTTACTGAATAATACAATGGCTCGATCTTTGGAGTGTGGGTTTTTTTATCTGAAAGGATTTTCCCCACGTAAAATCTTTGTGTTCTATTTTCTATAATATCTTTCATATGTGTTGTTGATTGATGTTGAATTTACATGTGTTTCTCTTAGAAGGATTAATTTGGAAATAACTGTGTCTATTTCCGCTTTAGGACATAGTTGTATGTGTCTTTGAGGCAACCTAATTGAAATTAAAGTTACCGAAGGCACTACTATTATGGAGTTTTCACTAGATGCGCTCCATTATTTCCTAACAAGTGGTATCAGAGCCTTCTTCTAATTGTTGGTTCTGGATATTTCTCCTGTGTTGATTTCTTAGCTTGAATAGGCTGGAAGAAATCTGAAGGAATGCACTGATGGATTGATCCTTTGATGAGTGGAAGCCTTGTGGTATCTTGAGACAGCATGCAGCTTGAAGGATGGTCAAGATGGAAATGGGAGTTGATCATGTTGTGATCTATGTCTCTTGGCTAGTAGAGGTATAACTATGGAGTATGAGGTGGTTCCTAGTGTTGGAAGGAACTATTTCTTGTTAACCTCAAATGCTTGAAGGCTATGGATTTAATCATTAGATGATTTGCAAGCTTCTAAAATAGCCTTTCTCTCTTTCTCAGATGCATGTACATATTGGTGGTTTTAGAGTTGGTCTGAAAGGGACCTAGATTCTTCTGAACTATTGTTTCCTTCTTTAAGGATGCTTTGTACTTGCATGGCTCTATGGTTTTGTAGGTTTTACATGGTTAAGCAAAACTTGTGGTCATGTGGAGTTTTTGCTAAGCTATTGTCTAGACATTGGCCTTTTGGGGTGTTGTTGGATGAGATAGTTGCAGGTTTGCATGCATGCTTGGTGCATGGGTTTGAGGAGGTGTGTTTTCTTCTCTGCATGGGAGTGTTGGTGCGTGATTTGTCACTCAAAATTCTTGTGGTGGTGTTCCTTGATTATGGTGCTCGTTGTGGACATGATCTGGCAAGTCAGATATGGTGTGATCTGGTGTTTGAGTCATGTTGTCTACGTGGTTATTCTCTTTGAAATATCTCAGTGTTGTAGTTTCCAATGCAATGATGGGTTTGTGTGTTTCCGTTGAATGGATCTACGGGTTGTCTTTACCTACATGTTTGCTATGAGACAACTCGAAAGTGGACTGTGTATATCCACAAGGTTGATTCATTATTGGTACAAACTTGTTAGTTGGCCTTGTCTGTGGTCACTTGTGCATTGGTGTGGTGTTTGGAGATGAGAGGATGGATACTTTTGAGTACCTAAATAGTTGGTTATGGGAACCTGTAGTGGATGGTCATGATGCTTGGAGAGCTCAGATGTCACGTTTCAGTGGGAGCTCTAGCAGTGATTGTGGGTTCATCACATGGTGGTGAATAGTCTTCTTAATGTTGTAGATGTTTCTTGGGATCCTGTTGCTACAGAATGGTTTTCTTTAGCATTTGCATGAACATTACTTGAAGATGTGCAACATCTTGGATCCATGGAAGACGCTTGGAGTCTTTGGTTAAGGTGTTGGTGGTGCTTGACAGGTGATATTGGTTTTGAGTCTATTTGTTGTATGTCGTGGTATACTCTTGTTTGCACTAGAGTTTTGGTATTGTGCATTGTACTTAAAGACAATGGAGAAGTCACTTGAAGCATGGTATCTCCTAAGGAGATGTGTAGATCATGGTGTCATGATAAGTTCTTGATTTAGCTGATTGGAGCTTTGACAGTGGTCTGAAAGTCCGAGAAGGCTACACCTTGGTTGAACATGAATTCAATAAGAGACCTATGAGGAGATTGCTCTTGGATTAGTCATGATGACTTGTATATCTTGAAGGAGTATTCTCGTTCCCACTCTTGGTTTGCTCGGTAGTTTATCTGAAAGGTATTTGGCCCATTATATTTTTTAGATGTGTTTTATTAAGTTTACTTTCATGATATGGATCTTGAATTACTGTTTAATGATTCTAGAAGATTCATAGTGGAAGTTGTACAATTTCTTTTATCTCCTTGTTACTAATGAGAATTGGTAGGAGATGATGTATGGGCTGATTTCTTGAAATGGGAAATGAACTAGTTTGATCTTCTTTGAGATGCTTACATCCATGTTGGTTTTAAAGATGGGTTGATCTTGGTGATTGAATGGATGGATGTTGTTAAGGCTTTCTTTTGGGACATGAAGAAGATCATTCTTGACACAGCTAGCTGTTAGAAGTGTATGTAGGAGGATGTTCTATAGGAAGATCATGTGCAGAGTTTCTCTCTGTGGCCGTGAAGGTTTGTGGTGAGAGAAATGTTTCTTGTGGCAGGTTGTTGCATTTTGTGCATATCATTGTGGATTTTTCCTTGGTACTACAGGGTTACATTTTCTATGTGCTGTTATTGGTAGACTTGTTGATGCTATTGATCTTTTAGATCTAGATTACTCAGGCAGTGGGAGTTTCTGTATGTGTCTTGTCTTCTTCGACTGGTTGGCACTTGGAGCTTGTATTTGTTGTTGATGAGTTGGTTCTGATTTGGCATAAGTTTACTAATGTTGATACCTATTGAGGTATGTGAGATTGGATGGTATAGCATGAGCTATGGGTGCTTTTTTCAATTGTGTGGGTTTATTAGTTGGATGGAAGCAATCATTCTAATTATTGTTCTAACTGGTGTTGTTTATCTTTTTTCTAGATAATGACTTCACTATTGTGTTATGTTTGAAGCTTTGAAGTTGATATTGCTTCTGTATAGAATTTGAGCACAGTGAAGTGGTAGCAGTATCTTGTTGGTGATATCACTGGGATCTTTTGCTTGTGTTTGTTGGAATGGTGCTTATACACCTTGGCATTGTATCCTTCTTCCACAAGTGGCATGTTGGAAGATGACAGCATTGTTGCCTGGATGGTGGACATCTTGGATGTTGGAGCTGATTTCTTGATGGAGCATGAGAGCATGTTTCAGGTCTATATGGTTTCCTGGAAGGCTATGATCAGTTGCTTTGTTGGTCAGTGAGTTGTAGTTGGATGCCTATTCTTTGTTGCAAATTTTCCTGTGGACTATTATCTGTTGAATCATGTTGATTGGGTGTCTTGAGTATTGCAGGGTTTGAACTGGTGGAGCTAGTGTGATCTTAGTTCCTAGTTGCTTTGGAGGTTCCTGTGCAATCTTCGTTAAGTGGGAGATTGTTGGAAAATGTACCTCAATCTCACAGGCTGAAACCTCTGAGAAAGCATGGTCGTTGTGACATTCCTGGTGTCTGGCCGACTGACAGTTTAGTAATCTTGTGTTTTGCTCATGTCGATGTGACTTTTCTTTTGTCTTGCCGAAGGAGCCTATCGCTATGACTTGGTGCATTCGCTGTAACCATTTTCCGAGTGGGTATGTCTTAGTGACAAAAGGGTTTGTTATTGGGTTCCTAGCATATGACCTATGGCGACTGGATCATCGGTGTAACTTGTTTGCTTCGATATGAAGTCTTAGCGATGGAGGGTTGTATCACCGATATGTTTTCTCTTGGAGCCGTTGGGGTAACTCAAGTGTGTCAGTATGTGGTCCTAGCGATAGGGAGATGTCTCGCCGATTGTAGTCATCGGGGTGACTTGAACATTCAGGAAGATCTCTTGGCGACTGGGAGATGTCTAGCCGACTGTATACACTCGAAGTAGCTTAAGGGTCTCGATATGAAGTCTCAACGATGAAGGATTATCTTGGTGACAATGTAACACTCGATGATATTGGGAAGACCCTTGGCCGAAAGGCTTGTTTTGATATGATGTCTCATCAAATATCGAAAGTCTCACCAACAGCATGTGGGGTCATTGGTTCGGTGTGACTCTTGGCGAATAGTGGTTTTGGGATAACATGGAAACCTTGGTAAGAAGTCTTGGCGAAGGTTGATTCTCTCGCCAATAGTGGAACACATCGGTATGACTTGAAGGCTTTGCTATGAAGTCTTGGCGACTGGCATTTGTCTCACCGACGGTGTGGGATGCATTCAGTATGACTCCTAGCGAAAGATAGGCTCGGGGTAACCTGGAGACTTCGGCTTGAAGTCTTGGCAACAGGTGTTGGTCTTGCTGACGGGGAAGCAACTAAAGTCATCGGTGTAGCTCTTGGTGCCCAGTGAAAGGTCTGGGCAAAGTCAAATGTCTTGCCGAATTGGCAAGACATGGGCCCTTGGTATGTGGTCTCAGCGAAAGACATAAGTCTTGTCGACTAGTGAATGCAGCGCTCAATGTGACTTAGGACCTCAGTATGAAGTCCTGGCGAAAGCGATAAGTCTCACCGACTCTTGGATGTTTTGGTATGACATGTTCGGCCGGTGTAAGGTTTCAGCAAAAGACATAAGTCTTACTGACTGGGTAAGACTTGGTTGTGCTCGGAGTGAGGTCTCAACGAGAGACAAAAGTCTTGCCGACTACTAGCCAATGGAAATGAAATGGATGTCAAGGGTTTTGGTATGACTCATGGCATTCGATATAACCTCTTGCCGACTATTGGAACATATGCCGATATCGTTTGTGAATCTCTTGAGCATCAGGGAGACACTTCTCATGTCTCACTGACATGCAAACTCAGTGGATTGTTCCTTGACCGTTTGACTACCCTATGTGGTGGCTCGTGGACCAATCAGAGGAAGCGAAATTCAAACGGGTGGCTATTGGATTTTTTGCAGTAGTTGCGATGGAACTGAACGGTCTGCAAGGAAAAATCTTCACAAGACTAGAAACATCTATGACGATAAGGATGCTAAGTTTGGAGATTGCTTGTGTGTGATCTTGAACCAATTCACAAAGAGCTTGTTGAGAACAAATGCATATATGTATGCATTGGACGTTCTGTAAAAAAAGTGAAGAAGCCAATGAGCTAAAGAGCTGAGAGCAAGAGAGAGATAGTGAGGACCAAGTGGCTGGCCGAAAGGCTGAGGCCATGAGGTCAAAATAGAGGAAGAGAGAGGTAGAGTTGTGCTGGAATCTCTCTTGATCATGAATGCCATGATTGATCTCCCTGGGAGAGTTTGCTACCAGTTGTATCCAGAATGAACAAGATGTAATCTCTAAAAGGCTAAGAGACTGAAATTGTATTGTAACCATTTTTTTGCTGAATAATACAATGGCTCGATCTTTGGAGTGTGGGGTTTTTTATCTGAAAGTATTTTCCCCACGTAAAATCTTTGTGTTCTATTTTCTGTAATATCTTTCATCTGTGTTGTTGATCGCTGTTGAATTTACATGTGTTTCTCTCAGAAGGATTAATGTGGAAATAACTGTGTCTGTTTCCGCTTTAGGACATAGTTGTACGTTTCTTTGAGGCAACCTAATCAAAATGAAAGTTATCGAAGGCACTATTGTTATGGAGTTTTCACTAGATGCGCTCGATTATTTCCTAACATACTCCCCCTAAGTAGCAGCCATAGAAACATCAATTTGGATTAGAATATAGCTATGAAGCACACAGATTGATGCAAGTAAATGCATCTCTACTTCTTATCAGGAGGGGTAATCACCCCTAGCATCCCTTTGAGATACTCAAAAGTATCCTTTGACAACAGCTTGGTGAAAATGTCTGCAATCTATTCTTTGGTAGGCACATACTCTAGTCTGACTTCTTTCTCACTCACTTTCTCCCACAGGAAGTGAAACTTGATTTATATATGCTTGGTCTTAGAGTGTAGCACCAAATTCTTTGATATGTTTATTGCACTTGAGTTGTCATAGTGTATGGAAATAGGCTCATCATATACTACTCTGATATCTGTCAGCATCTATTTCATCCACAACACTTGAGTACAATTATTTGCAGCAGCAATATACTCTACCTCAATAGTAGATAGGGATATGGAATTTTGCTTTTTACTCAACCAAGACGCCAGCTTCTTCCCTAGTAAGAAGGCACCACCACTAGTGCTTTTCTAGTCATCTACATCTCCTGCCCAATCCGTATCAGTATAGGCACTCAAGGTAAGATCATCATCTTTAGGATACCAAAGCCCAAAATCAACTGTTCCTTTTAGGTATCTAAAAATTCTCTTTATAGTAGTCACATGAGATTCTTTCAGATCAGCTTGATATCTAGCAACCATACACAAAAAATTCATGATGTCTAGTCTAGTCTGAGTTAAGTAGAGCAATCCGCCAATCATTGACTTGTATCTTGTTTTATTTTCCTTAGGAGAATCGTCATTCTATGTTAACTTGCATCCAGTTACCATGGGTGTACCAACAGGCTTTGAGTCTTCTATGCCAAGCTTCTTCAGTAACTCTCTCACATATTTGGAATGAGATATGAAAATACCATTGTCTAACTAAGTGACTTGAAATCCCATAAAGAACTTCATCTCTCCAATCATACTCATTCCAAATTCACTTTCCATTTCATCAGCAAACTTCATACATAGATCATCATCACCTCCAAAAATAATGTCATCAACAAAGACTTCAATAATCAAATCTCTATCATGATCCAACTTAAAATACAAGTTGTTGTCAGTAGTACCTTTATTGAATCCAATCTTTAGTAAGTATTTATCCAGTCTAGCATACCAGGCTCTAGGGGCTTGCTTGATTCCATATAGATCTTTCTTCAATCGAAAAACCATGCATTCCTTATCAGTCAGTTGAAATCCATATGGCTGTTCAACATATACCTCTTCTTCCAACTCACCATTCAGAAAGGCTGACTTCACATCCATTTGATAGACTTTATAGTTCTTATATGCAGCATAAGCAAGAAATAATCTTATAGCTTCAATTCTGGCAACAGGGGCAAAGGTTTCTTCAAAATCAATACCTTCCATTTGTGAATACCCCTTACATACCAGTCTTGCTTTATTCTAAACCACTTCACCTTGTTCATGCAGCTTATTCCAGAAGACCCATTTAGTACCAATCACATTTTTATCTTTAGGTCTAGGAACAAGAATCCATGTATCATTCTTTTCAATATGCATAAGTTCTTCCCTCATAGCTTCCATCCAGTGTTCATCATTACAAGCTTCATTGACATTGTTAGGCTTAGTCTTGGAAATTAGACAATACTCTTCTACAATCCTTCTTCTAGTCTGCACACCTTTATTCTTATCTCCTATAATTTGATCTTTAGAATGATTTAGCTTTACATACCTCAAAATTTTAGGATTCTCTCACACTTCTGGTTCTTCTATTCTTTCTTCTGCACTTCCACTTGTCTCTCCTTCCTGACTTTCTTGATTTTTCAGAACAATATGAACTTTATTTTGTGCCTGAGCATTCTTCCCTTTGTTTGTACTATCTTGCTGGTCATTTGAATCATATCCACAGTATCTGGATCATCTAGCAGAGTCCTCATCAACTCTGACATTTGCACTTTCAACCATTTTTTTCAATCTTCTATTATAGCAATGGTAAGCCTTGCTTTTCATAGAGTAACCTAGAAAGATTCCTTCATCGCTCCTTGCATCAAACTTTCCTATGTCCTCATCTCTCTTAATATAACACTTGCTTCCAAAGATCTTGAAGTATTTAATAGTAGGCTTATAGCCAAACCATAACTCAAAAGGAGTTTTACCAGAAATACAATTGACATTTACCTAGTTTAGAGTGTACACAACGGTGCTTACAACTTCTCTCCAATAGATGTGAGGCACATTTCTTTCCAACATCATTGTTCTAGTAGCACCCAGAATTGTTATGTTTTTTGTCTCTACAACTCCATTCTATTGAGGGGTTCAAGGAGTAGATAACTATCTTTTGATTCCATGCTCTTCACATAAATAATTGAACTCCTGGGAGGTGAACTCACCACCTCTATCTAACCTTAGGAATTTGATCTTTAGACCTATCTCATTCTCTGCAATAGCTTTGAAGATTTTGAACTTCTCTAATGCTTCACATTTTTCTCTTAAGAAAGCAACCCATATCATCCTAGAGTAATCATCAATAAGCAGCATAAAGTACCTTTCTCCTTGTAGACTTCTGATTCTAGAGGGACTGCACAGATTAGTATAAACCAGCTCCAGTACTCCATTAGAATGATGTTTTTTGCTCTGAAAAGAAACTCTAGTCTATTTTCCCATCTGACATTCCTTGCATATTGTGTTAGTAGGCTTCACTAGCTTAAGTAGATCTCTTACTGCTTGAGTGGAGCTTATCTTGACAATGTTATCAAAATTCACATGACATAGCCTCCTATGCCATAACCAACTTTCATTAGCAACAGTCAAGTGAAAAATGTTACCTCTTGTCTTTGTACCAAAAGCAATTACATTTCTAGAGCTTCCAAGTATCCTGCATCTTCCATCTTTGAACTAAAGATTGTAACCCTTGTCCACCATTTTCCCAACACTCAACAAGTTATGCTTCAAGCCTTCAACATAAAGGACATCATCAATGTTATGTTTACCACCAAGACAAATTGATCCTTTGCCACAAATCACACCAACATTGTTATCTCTAAATCTTACAACCCCATCGTCATATTTCTCTAGACTTATAAATTTTCTCTTGTCACCAATCATATGATGTGAGCATCCACTGTCAATAACCCACTCATCCTTTTCTTCAATTCAAGCTGCAAGAGCTTTCTCAACTTTAGTAGATTCAATAGCCAATGGACCATTTTCCTTGATAGCAATGAAAACCCATTCATCTTCATTTCTATTTTATTTATCAGATTCTTCATCAGTCACACCTTCTTCAGCATAATAGCATTTCTTTTGAAATCTAGGTTTGTTAGGCTTAGACCTAGGAACTCTTCCAGGACACCTTGAAGCAAAATGACCTATTTTACTACAAGAGAAAAATTTAATAGGAAAATTTCCTTTATACTTACCTTGTCCTCTACTTTCTTTCTTCACAAACAGTGCTTCCAGCTCTTCTACCTCTCTTTCTTCATCTTCAAGTTGTTTCATCTCTTCCTCATACTTGAATTTCTTTCTAGAACTCTCTCCCAGATCATATCTTTGCTTGTTTCTTTTGGATACAGAGGCCTTAAATGCAGATTTAGTCTTAGGGGTAGAATCACCAAATTCACTCAACTCAAAGGCAACAAGTTTACCAATCAACATATCTCTTGTCGCATTTTTTTATTGTTCCGAGCTCTTCAATAGCATGAGCCTTTTATTTAGAAGAGGGGGGCAATGATCTGAGCACTTTAGCTACAATTTCTTGTTCATCCAGGGTACCACTGGCACATCTAATACCCATCACAAGTACATTTACTCTTTGCATAAAAGAAGAAATATTTTCATCTTCAACCATCTTCAAAGTTTCATACTTTCATTTCAAACTCGGTAGCTTCTAGCGACCTTCACAAGTGCATCTCCTTCATACAAAGTCTCCAGCTTCTTCCAAATCTCATGAGTTGTCTTCAAATCCATCAAATTTGTCATTTCCGAATCCGCCAGAGCACTCAACAAAGCTTCAATAGCCTTGATGTTAATCCAACCTCTTTAATCTCATTAGGAGTGGAAGGACCATTCCGATGAATAACATATCTGTTCTTTGTAATCTGCCAGAAGGGTTCACCAATACACCTCAAATGACACTCCATTTTGGCTTTCCACAGACAGTAGTTTGTTCCATCGAATCTAGGACTGTCCTTCTTGTATGATGCCATCTTGTATCACCTCAAGCTTTTAAACTTGTTCAAAGGAACCTGCTCTGATACCAATTTCTGCAAAAAAAAAGGGCATACAACTAAGAGCCTGGGGGGGAATCGGTTGTCACAAAATATTTGAACTTTTCAAACTTAACTTAATCTCATATCTGATGAGTGAACAATAAACCATAAACAATCAGCACATCAGAAACACAAAGAACACCAATATTTTTTATGTGGAAACTTTGTTAGGGGAAAAACCATGGTGGATGTCAATCCTCAATATTATACCCTATTAAAAGTATAATGAAGAATAATGGGAATGCACATGCATTCAGACACACTTCCTAGAGTTCACTGCTCAAATACAAGAGGGCTCACTTCCCAAAGAAGACACATTGTGTTACAACAATTTGGATTAGATCTGTAGGGTATGAACTAAGAAAATAGCTTCTACACAAGCCTGATTACAACTCTGATTAAGCACCAAAACACTCCTTCACACTTCGCTCAAACTTCTTCACACTCTTCTCTACAATCGAATGATTAGGTCACTATTCTCACACTTGCTCTTTCTCTAGCACTTCTTCACTCCATAACTTCTCACAAACAACTGCTCTTATATATCCGCAACATGGAATTACATCAACAACTTCGTCGTCCATAATAAAATATAAAACATATACACAATGTCAGCCCAAATTTACAAGTAAATTTTCAATACAAATCAAACACCGTCGGCCACAACATAATGAAGACTTAGAACAATATCCTCGAGTGCACCAAAAATTCAAATTTTAATCTCCAAGGATCCACAACATGTTACAACCACCATCTCGGCCAAGAACATAAAAACACGAACACACAAGAGAAAAATTACTGACCACGAGCACACCAATCAATGTGGATGTGCAACAAAGATAGAGCATGATCTAGAAACATCTACAAGCATCACAAATCATCATCAAAGTATCCACAACAACTGAAATTACTCGAATCACATCAACTTCAATAAGGAACACTAACTGAAGCCACATAAAAACTATTAGAACACAACTATTCATAACACGATTAAATCTTCATGCGGACTTCTGAAACTTTCAGTGGATAAACTAGATATACTCAGCAATAAACCCTTTAGTCCACAATGACTAATCATCAACGTATTGAGAAAGACACCTTCGTGAACTTCACTATTCCACTATCAACCTGCAACTCTTTCTTTAACAATTTTCTCAATATCCTTGACATATACAACCTACAATACACCAATGCTAATAGTGTTGACATCAATGGAAACCACATATCAGCAACACAACCACAACATCCGATAGTCTATACCATACTTTTCCAAACAGGGTCTAGGTTTCCAACCTTCATCCCCATCTTCATCTAATGCTTTATTATCTTCTATATTTATGACATCTTGTGGTAAGAAAGCAAGATTTTCTTCACAAGAAAAAGAAATGTATTCTACTATTGAACAAGAGCATATCTTATTGAGGTTTTTCAAATCTTTCTTGATTACTCTTCCTCTGAAAAAATAAAAGAAATTTAATAACTTATTTTTTGCATATCATTGAGTGCATGGTTATTTTACCAATGAATGTTAGGCCCTAAATAATAAAATTCAACAACTTCATGATTGTGGTGCTCTTCCATGTGTTTATGCACCTAATCACTCCAAACAATAATGATATTTATCCTATGGTGTTGCTCCTCACTATGTGACATTGACAACTTTATGTTTTTGTTCATTTCCATTCATGGTGGTACAATTTTAAGTGCAACCATATTTTTTATGGTAGCAACTCAATAGTCTCTTATGTGGTCATTTTTTCCTCTACACTTGGGGGGAAAGGATAACTAGTTTTGGAAGTGTGCATTATTTTTCCCCTTAAAATACCAATATAGAAAGTATGTTGAAATTTTAAGGGGGGCATATATTACCCCTATCCATTTCATAAATGTCTTGTGAGATTCAACCTATTGACATACCCCCTTAGTGGTGGTGTTGTTATAGCACCCCTGAGGTGTGATTATCAATTCATTCCCTTGGAAATTAAAAAAATGTATGCACCTTCTTAGGTGAGTCTTGTTCATCCCCTTGGATGTTTATGCACCTTCTTAGGTGAGTTTTTCATCTGTCCTCTTGTACATTTATGCACCTTCTTAGGTGAGTTTGTCTTTAATCCTCTTGGACATTTATGCACCTTCTTAGTCAAGTTTTTCATTCATCCTCTTGGATTTTTATCCACCTTCTTAGGTGAGGCTTGTTCATTCCCTTGGATACTAAAAATTTGGCAAGATAATCCATGGATTCAACATAACACAACTTGTTGGTTCATGAACTTGAGAACCCCTTTTAACATGACCACCGAGCATAACATAACTTTCTTGACAGTAGAGTCATGAGTTTCATGAGTGTCTTATCATAACAAAACTTTCTAGCCTTATGGAACCCATCATATTACAAGGACACCTAGCATAAAACAACTTGCTAGCTAATAGATCCATGTAGCTCGTGAGTGATGTGGCTTAATGCAACTCACTAGTCCTCATGAGAGCATCCCTTTGACTAAAATTTATTCGATGGATGACATTTGGTATTTGACACAAATTTAAGACTAAGGTCTCTTTTCCTTACCAACTCAAATCCCTTTAGTACTAACCTTGTGTTTTGTTGTGTGTCTCTTGTATGTCTTCTTCGTGTTTGCATTGTTTTTGTTTTCATTTATCCATCATCTTTATGTTATGTTGTGCCATGTTTTTTCATCATGTATGCATCATGTTCTTGTCATGTATGTTTGTGTGTGTTTTCTTGTTGTATTACATACATGTGTCTTCCTTTGTCCTTATGTTGTCTTGCCATAGGATCTTGAATCCTAGGGGCTTGTGTACTCCCCCTAGAATCATTGTCATCCTATCTCTTCAACATTTTGATAATTAGACCCCTCTTGACATTATTTTCTACTTCATTGTGACTATAAGTGTAAGTTCATACTCTCACTAAAGAAGGGGCTAAATGTAGCATCATAAATTGTCACCCATGGCAATTTCACAGTATGTTTTGCTCCCCCCTAAGTGCATGGACTTAGTTGTACACCTAATTTCCTAAATTATACATTATGTAGCCCATTTGGACAATTATCAATTAAACCAATGTAGAAAATAAATGCAAACATTTAATATTTTACCCCTGACACCTTAGATCCTATAAAATAGAGCTAGGACCTAGTCACCTAGGGTGACTTAGTCTCCCTATTTTACCTCCAAAATTGAATATGCCAGAGTTGCAATTTTATTATTTGAAATTCAAATGTCATATGTCAGCTATCGAGATTTAATTTTCAAGAAATTAGAACAATTATGTATAAATACCTAGTCATTGCATTATTTGAGAAAAAACTGGCAAGAACAAGAGAAATTGAGAAATAATTATTGTCAAGAGAATTATCAAGAAAGTCAAGAGTAGTCAAGAGAAAATTTATTACATAAATTCAATACCAAAGCATCATTTCAAAGTTTATGTGAGTTTTTTTATGTTCATGGTGTCATATTGTTATCAAGCAAGCAACAATCAAGCCTTGAGGAGATTTGTATGACTTCAGTCCTTCAAGGAAGCCATTTTTGAGTGGTGAGTTGCATTCATTATTGTTTCATCATTCATTTATCATTTAGCTTTCTTTCATTGACATTTCCATTGTAGATGTGGAAACATCAACACAGGGTTTGACTTAGACAAGCCCCTATATGGCACAACCCTTCCTCTCTCTTTGAATGTGTAGGTTTCAAATCTAAAGAATATTAGGAGAAGTTTGAAGGTCAATTATTAATTGTTGCTTTCAAACCCTACACCTTGAAAACATACAAAAATTCAATTATCTCTGCACCCGACGAAGATCCAATAGTGTGACATCTAGAAAAAGAAGGCTCAGATCAAACATCAAAGGACTATGAAATCAAATCCAGAATTCATCTACTGGGACATAGTCACCCAAGGAAACTTGGTCCTTAGAAATTAGCTTCAATTTATATCGTAGGTGCATAGTACTTTTCTCAATCAATTTTTGAAGTCTAAATTTGTCTGTGACATTCCGATATATTATTTTTGCATCAGAATAATTATTTGTATCATTAGCCCAATCATTTCATTGCATTTCATTCCAAGATCTATTCTAGATTTGGTCAAGGGTTGGTTGACTCAACTTTTAAGTTGTATTTCAACCCTATATCTTGTATAAATCCATCAAACCTTCGTTACCTCAAATTATAAACGAAATCCCCTTAAGGAAAAGTGCCCAACTCTAGAGTCAAATCCTAGGGTTTCACTTTTTCTTCATTTCACACCCAATCAAAAAGATGTTGCTAGAAGGAGAATATGATCTTGAAATCATGAACCACATCCTAAACACTTTTTGGATATGAATCAAACTAAATTTTATGAAAAGTCTATTCAAAGTTACCCTTAAGTGAGAATTAGTCAAAGGTTTTTTGAAATGGTCAAACCTTTTTATTTTAAGATAAATCATGCACGTACTTGTTGTTGTAGGATGCATATTGAATTTTCCATGCATTATTATATTTATCATCATATATGTGTTAATTTGCATACTAATGTTTTTTTGTAAGAATGTGGTATAGAAGTCCCTCCTAAATTATCAAGAGATTTTTTTTCAAGTCTATTATGTAAAAGAGATGATGGAATTTTTCTTATAAGAAGTCTTGTTTGAAAGGATCATGTCTTACTTGTGGTGGTTTGTAACATTTGCAAAAATGTGTACATTTAAAGTACACATGAAATTGGAAAAAACTAGTTACTTTTGGAAAATACAAGACATTGACATATGGGGTTAAAGATGGAAAAGAGTTGAAGAGATGTGATTTAGTGAATACAAATATTTTTGTAGTTGAATTTATGAGGATTTTCCAAGATAAAATAGTTTATGAGTATGCAATGAATACACATAGAGCTTGATGGTTGGATGGGAAATGCAAGTTATATAAGGATACATTTCCTCTTGGTGCCATTGTTTCTATTGTAATTTTTTTAGAATTATACATTTCAACCACAAAATGAAGCACAATATTAGTACTACAACTCTATTTAGGTTACTATTTTTGTACACATAGAATTCATGCATGCACATGATAGCACAAAGAAAGATAAAAAGATATTAAAAGAGTATCACTTCTGCATCAGTGACGATCATAATGATTCCATAGAGTTTGTGCAAGGCTTCTTTAAAATTTTCTATGATAATTCTAGGGAAAGAAATACTAGATACAATCAAGACATCATATGGTCAAATAACTACACAACACAATTCAAGAATTCAAGGATGTTCTATTAGTTTACTAGGATGCATGTGACAAGTGGTATTCAATATTTTTGGAATTTCATTGAGGGTGGACATGGAAAGGGAGAGAATAATGGTACCAAAACATGTGTAAAAATAGCCCTATCTAGAGAAGAGTTGAAGTACCAAGGTGGTGCTAAGTTGACCGATGTAGCAACAACTGCGCAATGGTGTAACTGCATAATGGGACCAAGTAATTAAGGTAAGCCTATGGTTTCTAGATTTTTTTGGTTGGAAAATGAATCTAATATTGGAAACTACCAAGATTGTTGAACAGTTATAGAATCAAGTGAGTTGTACTCATTTAGAAGTTCAAATACAAGTTTACTAATTATTTATACAAGAGAGATTGCATGTTTTTGTTCTTCATTTATGGATTTTGTATGGGAGGAATATGATTCAAAAGAGTGGGTTCATGAATGGTCTTGTAGACCTTTAGTTCCCATTGACATTTACCAAGTTCCATAAGCACTACAATTGAACCAAATGGAAGTATCAGTGGAATTTGACCATGTATCTAACCTAGTACAACTAGGTATTGCAGTTTATTAATTAGTTGAAAACAAAAAAATTAGTCATTTTATTAAATTTTTCATGGTTTCTAGAATTAATTTATTCATTAAAAGAAATGTAGGTCATGTGTATGCAATTATTTCTAATGAGAATAATGAAGAAGGAACAAATTATTTTTTATTTCCTTGTATAGAGGGCAAAAAAATTGACTACCACAATAATTGATGGAAAGGGTATTTATTATCCAATAGGGTCTGTTCTTGTCACATGAACATGGGTTAGAAGGTACCCTATTAAGAAAATAGATGTTTGATTTTTTGAGGACTTTGACACACATAGGAAGATTCTTCATTACTCTAACCTTGTTATTGCAATGAATATTAAATTGATTAAATATCGTGGTAGATCACTTAATAAGAATTTATGGAAAGTTCACAAAGCTATCCACAAGGAAATACTTGACATTATAAGGGTTAAAGCTAATCCAAAAAGGTTTAGTATATTGAATTTGGGCCAATTGTAGGTTTCAGTGTGTTGGAGCATTGTATCAAATTGATTCTATGAAAGCATAGAATAATTTTGAAAATTTTGTATATATTATTGGTTGATTGACATATCATTTATTCATTGTAAAAATTGTAGGAAATGCAACATTTTTGGTAAATATCTTCAACTGATTTGTATCTATGTACAACTAAAATTTTGTATATAAAAACAATCAAGATTCTACCAAATGTTGGAATACATTTTTTTTGTAAATATTGTCACTAATTTGTATCAATGTACAACTGAAATTTTGTATATATAAATGAACAAGATTCTACAAAATATTGGAAACATAGATTTTTTTGTAAATAGTATTAGTTGTTTTGTATCTATGTATTACTAAAAAAATTTATATATAAAATGACATGATTGTACCAATTGATTGTAAATGCATGAATTTTATACATTTTTTTAGTTGGTTTGTACATATGTATACTTGATACTTTTCATTGAACATTTTCAAAACTTTTTTACATTTTGTTAGTTGGTTTTTATTCCTTGCTCATTACCTAGGAAGAAGTGTCAGAACCCCTCTTCTAACAATATAATGGGATGGTCACTAATTTTCTCACTTGGTATCTATGATTTAGCATGCCTACTCTAGTTCTTTTCTACTTCTCCCCCTTTTTGCACCATCTAAGCTAGGAGCTTAGCAACCTTCTTGTTCCTCTCATGTACTTGTTGTCATGAGGATAACACTCTTAGCCAAGTGTAAAACTCAACTATCTTGTGAAACATGGGATCATCTTCAAGCTGTGGGTTGCCTATGGTGAATTTGAACCTCCAAAGAGGATTGGTTCCCTTGATGAACCTCCTATAAACTACTACCTTGATCAGGAAAAGGGATAGAAGAATTGAAACTAAAAAGATTGCTAATCCTAAGAGGTGATGCACCAAAAATCTTAGAATTATATCTATTGTTTCAACTCATAACTTCTCTCAAAAAAATAGCTTTACCCTATGCATAACTTAGTTTTCACAAGTTTACAAAACAATGTTTCATAAAAAGGTTATGTATTCAAGTTCTTGAAGGAAAACTAAAAGTATTCATAACTACAACTACTAAAAGAAATAACACAAGCCATAACCTATATATTTTTTTCTCATTCTAGTATAGAATTCTTTGTAACAAGACATAATTTAAAGATTTTACATTCATAATCACAAAAATCAGATCAAATCATATACAAAGTCACTCAACACATAAATTTAGAGAAGGAAAACATGAAAATTTTATTGAAATAATAAGAGCTTATGCTGATAAAAATCTAATATTACTTACTTGAGAATACATAAAATTACTTAGCTTTACTTGAGAATACATAAAATTACTGTTCTATAATTCTCAAAATGAGTTACAATCTCATTCTTTTACATAAGGAAAAAGACGAAAGGAAGAACTAACTCTAAAATGTTGAATTCCTTTGTCTTATAGAAGACCTCTTCAACTAATTGAGTTGAAACTTGTGGAAGATGTTTTATTTTGCATGAATGTGGAACTGGATGTGAAACTGCCTCTGAACTAGTAGCCATCATGCAAACTCTTGGTGTAGAAGAGATAACTTGAATTGTTGACCTCTTGACTTTTGTATTTTCCTTGAAGCTCCACTTCCAGTTGAACCTGAATTGCACTCTAAATTTGCATGATGTTGATGTGAAAGTTTGCATGAGGCCTTCAAGCTGTTGGGTATACAAGGCAAATAAGCCTTTATTTTAGGACCTCAAGCTACCTTAAATTTCTCAATTTTGGCTTCAAACTCCACTTAACTCAAAATTTATCCATATGGGCTTCTTAATTAGGACTAAATTGACTGTGAGTGCATCAAAGCTGAGCATGAATAGATCACTTATAATAATCTTGTCAAACTCCTTGCATGATGATAAGTATGTGAGTTACTGGCACAATTGATGCATGTCATATTCTAACTCAAACCTTCTATTAATTACATGATGCACATGTTTCTATTCATTCATTAAAAGTGACAGTGACATTGGTGAAACTCTTGAAATTTTTCCTTGTTTGTATTGTTGATTGATTAAACCTCAAAACACACTTCTTTGGCCATCTTCAAACCACTATCCTTACATTTGATGATTGTCTTTACATTTGATGGTGGACTAAATTAACAAAGATTTAAAGTGGTTGTGCATTCCTTTAGTGGCTTCTCATTGAGGTTTGAAAACTATCCTCTTCATTAATGACCTTTATTAACTCTGCCCCCTTTTGAACACATGACTCTACCTCTATATGAACTTCACCTCCTTTAAATTGTGTGCATTGCAGTAGTCAAGTATAGTCATAGAGGGTAGTGTTGATGTGATTTTGTGACCGCACCAGTTAGTAGAACAAAGTTGTCCGAAGGCTACTCCATTCTCTCTTGATCAAAGTATTTTGTGCACTAAGATTGCTAGTAAGATCGTACATTCAACTCCAAGGTTCCGAAATGCTTTGGAATATCCTCAGTTGGTTCATTGTGAATTGCTATTTTTATGAGGGGACTTACACAATTGTTCTTAAGGTTTTGCAGCTAACAACAGATGGATGATTGGAAGGGAATTTTACGTGAATGATTTGGCAATAAGGTGCATTTTCCTAAACTAACCAAGAAAATACTGAATTGAAATGAGTGTAAGGGTAAGAAGGTTCTAAGTTTTATTCTAAGGCGGGACTTGGGATCAATCTCAACAGCTTCAACTGAACTCTACTCCACCTCACGTTGGACAACTTACACAAAGTTGGTGCAATATTCAAGGGGATAGAAAGAAATTTTCAAGCTACAATTCGACAACAAGACACCGTCAAGACGACGCATATCAAAATATGAATTGCAACTGAAGTTAGGCTTATAAAATTCACCAGAAGACCACGCAAGGCAAACTTGCCGTCAACAAGTTGCTAGTGGTATGGAATAAAATGAAGTTGCCTTGATCGACACAACAAATCCACAACTAATGTCTACTTGCATGAAATGGAAATGCTATTCTTAAACTACTTTACGCTACTCTACTTGGAATTGAAGGGATGAAGAAACCTTGCTAGCTATCCATAACAAAGACAAATTTCACCATCAATGAAAAGATCTTCTATTATGAAAGTTTTACACAACAATCTCTTACAAAGTTTTCAAAGGAAAAATTTCCTTCTCCTCCAAACTATGCTAAGCTATCAAGCAAAATGTCTACTCTCTAATGTCTCCTCTAATCTCTAATTTCTGATTAATTACAAATGAGGGGGACTCCCCCTTATATAGATAGCCTAGTCCAATGGATGACTCAGATTACAATCAAAAGAATGGCTCAGATTGAGCCACCTCATCCCTAACCCTAAAAACTACCAGAATGGGGAGTGGTACAATAAATGAATCAAAGATTCCCACTCACTCCCAAAATAGTAAAGGCAATTAATGCCCATAATCAATCCTCTAGAAGGTCATCATCCAAAAGTGCATTCCCATTCTCCTTTTCTCTGGACGCAAACTTGATGAACCTGGCAAGCACAGCCTGAACCTCCTAGACAGAAATCGGTGGAATACAATCAAGCTGAAACTCAAGCACCGTGACTGACTGCTCATGCCATGTGCAAGATTTTCTCCAAGCAACTAAGGCATCCTGCGTGCTGTGAATCAAGCTGGAGAAAGTAGAAGTGTTTTCAAAGTCATCCTGCACAAAGGTCTTCACCTCTGAGAAGAAAGGTGCCAGCCTACTCCTCAAATTATCAGTAGTCACCTCATCGGGATTCAGCCGTCTAGCAAAGATTGCCTCCAAAGTGTTCAGGACTTCGTCAACAATATTCATCATAGCCTTCCTGACTCTGGCCGAATCCGCCTGTGCTGTGTCAAAGAAACCACGCCATGTGATTACTGAAGAGTACCATCTAGAAAAGTCATATCTATCATTCTCCTGAATGACTCCTCCATCAATCAGCATTTGCAAAGGAGCATGCCTCAATGCCTCTAGACACTGAATAACTTTGCTCTGATAAACAAAAGCATCACCCCAGGCTTGGTCAACTACCTCCATACATGCCGTAATACTAGAAGCTTGCTAGAAAGCATGAGCAAGGTCTTCCATGAACTTTTATGTCTCAGCATGAACTCCTGTAACCCATTTATCTGCTTCCTGTGCCATCTTTCTCAACTCCAACAAGCCGCTAACTGACTCCCTGGATAACTTAGCTGGAAGCTCTATTGATGGAATCTCCTGCCCACAAGGATGAGACAAGTGCCGCACGTATCTTATCAATGTCTTATTTTCTTTCTTCAATTTCTTATACTTTCCTTCCTTCCTAAACAGTCTGTCCTTGAGTGCCTGATAGGAATTATCACATTCTTCGACAATTTGTGCACCTATGGGATGTCCTAACTCCATATTTGTGATCACATAATTCTCAAGAACTGCTCCATCTCGATCACAATCAACTTGTGGCACCGCCATATGAAGGGTGCGAGAGCCATCCTCATCAGTCGAAATCTTTGAAAACTTTCGTGCTCTCTTCTTTTGTGGAGGCGCGCTGATCCTATTCAAAAACTCTTCCATCTCAATTGTTGGATCAACTTCTTCACTGGGGCTCCTTCTCATTCTATCTCTAAGCCAATCAGGTACAACATGCTGAATAACAAATGGCTGTTGTTCCCATGCTTCTACTTCACAGACTTGTTCAACTTCTATATCATTCTGGCGAGGCTCATCATCCTCTAGTGGCTGAGTATCTCCTGAAACTATATCATCATCCTCTAAAGCCGCCTCTAACTCATGCTGAAAATGAGTATCAGTAGCAGTCCCCTCATCATCCTCATGTTGATCATCTCTAGTAGGCACATTTACACTTTGGCCAACCGACTCTCTCCATGGTGGCTGATTTTCTTCATGTACCTCCTGCACCTGATTCAATGCATTTCTCTGATCGACAAAAAGAGAAACCTCTTGTATACTTGGAGAACATGTCTCCAATGGTCTGGGTGACTCAACTACAACTCTCAGAGGTTCTGGCTGAACAGGCTCCTGATGAACTGGCTCCTTCCTTCGAGATTCTGGACCTCGAGTAATTTGTTTCTTCTTGTTGGTAGTGGGTTTCTTGTGATCTCCCATTAGATTGTACGTAAAGGAAATTGGCCTACTCTTTAGTCTACTCATGTGCCTATCAACCCATGCTCTGGTGAATGTCAAGAATGGAATACAAAGTGTGTCCAAATCAGCAATCTCAGGCTCTGACCAATCCGGGAGTGGAAGTGGTGTGTCTCTCACTGCCTCATAATTTGGATGGAGAATGTTCAAGTCCTCATCCACCTGGTCTGGTAGCGGAATGATTTCACACTCCCTGATCATACTTAATGGAAACCTAGAGAACATCCTCTTCCTAACTTCTGCTTCATCTGATGCACCAGTCCAGTAATCCTTAATGTTTTCCTTATGTTTAAACTCTTCTGACAGTATCCACCTATTATTGCTATGTGGGTCATAGTGTTGTCTACTGGTGTGATAGGAAAAGTGAAAGAACTAAAGCTCACTCTCAGCTTCTCTAGCTGCCTGTAATGAGGGACACACTTCATCCGAATTACCCATGACGATTGGGAAGTCAACTCCTCCCTTCTTCTTTCTCTTATGAATTTTATCATAGGCAACCAGTTTCCTAGATATCTCTAGCATCAAAATTCTATTGGTTGGGTACTTAGGCAACCTATATGGATATGAGGAAAAAACTTGCAACCTGATGTAAGAAAACTTTGGAAATTGTATAAACTAGCACCCATACCTTTCAATAAATTCTTGGGCTTCCCTCGAGATCCTGTGATGAATCTGCTCCTGAAGTGATCTCGACATATGCATGGTAAAGGCATCATTGACATGCTTGTAATAGGTGGTATTTGTCAAGTGCAACTGTGGACAAGCCTCATGGATTTTGAACTGATGAGAGCCACAACCAACATGATCCTTATATGAAATACCTCTATACTTCGTCATACGAGCCAACATGTAAATAATGTAGGAGCCCATGTAAAAATTCTTCATTCTTCTCAAACTCAGGAGCTGCTCATGTAAGTTGTCACTGATCATCACGGCCCAGTTGGTGTACTCTTTTCCTTCCAACACGAGGTTGATGTAATAGAACATTCACGGTTCAAAAATAAAAGCTTGAGGGCAGCCTCCAACTCTACTCAACATCACGATAAGATCACAGTACTCCTGCTTTAAATCATCTGATATAATTTTCCTTGGCAACTTTGTATGAGAGGGCTTGGGATTTTTCATCTAGCACGTATTGATCACCTTTGTACATCTCTCGAATGTAGAAGCATACATTCATTTAGCACGCTCTCTTGATTTGTAAATCATCTTCTCGTGTGCTGGGATTCCAAAAGCCTCGCCAATAACTGCAGGAGTGAGGTTGGTGAGCACTTGGCCATCTGGTGAAACAATTGACCTATGATCAACCTCATAGTAATTTTCACATTCCATCATTAGCTCCGAGCACTGAATAGCTGGTGGAAAACCAGTAGCCATATACAAGCCACTTCGAACAATATTGTGCGAAGTATTGAAGGACGGTGACTGCCAACTCCCATTATCCAATTTTTGAAAGTCTCCAAGTTGAAAGATCCCAAATTGGTATCAGCCAGCTTGCTCAACTTCGAAGTGAACTTTGACTCTGGCAGGAAAGGCTTACTCAGCTTCTTGATAACTACCTGCCTGGATGTACCATTGCTCTCTCTGCCAGTTGCTCTTATTTCAGCCATCCTACAAAATAATAAACAACCATCATCAAATTAACTTAGAAAATAAATAAAATATCATGCAGGGGCTGCCAGTCGACTTTTAAAAACTTTGAGAAGTTGCAACATCATATCTCATTTGCAAACCTCAACTTCTCCTTCAACAAATTTGAACTTTCAACACTTAGAAAGTTTATGCAAGCAAACTCAACAACTTCAACTTCACACTCTCAGCAACTTCAAACCTTGATAAAATCGTCCACTTTACTTCAGCAACTTAGACTCTTTTAAATTCGAACTTCAACAATCTTCTAATGACTTAGCAAATTTCAGCTCCAGCCACTTACTTCTACTTCAAGTCGTACCTTTTCAGCTTTTCAGCTTCAGCAACAAACTCAGATTTCAGCCTTCAGCTTCAGCAATCTTCTTCTTCTCAAGTCGAATTTCTTCAATACTTTCAGCCTCAACAACTCACTGTAACATTAAACTCAGAGAAAATTCAAACTTCCGCAACTGGTGAGGAGAAATGAAAAGACACTCAGCTCATATAGGGAATTCGAATTCTAGAAGGAGGCTAAGTTTAGCCATACATTAAATCTCCACTACTTCTCTTCAAGAATTCGAATTTCCCTCTCTTGCCAATTTCAACATTGTCACCTGACGCCTGGAATCTTGGCCTTCTAGAACTTCAACTTTGACTGGTGTATTTCAATTCACTTTTGAAAATATTTACTTTAAATTCACTTTTAACAAATTTCATTCACCAGCCGGAGCTCTGTCATTCAAATTTTAATTTCATTCACCTCTGACTCTGGAAAATTCATCCTGTGAAGAATTCAATCGAAATTATCTAGGCAATTCACTTCAAATTCATTGTCTGGAAAATTTTATTTTGAAAACACCTCTTATTCAATTTTCCTTAGAAAATTTTAAATTTTCCCCTTAGGAAAATTCATAATTTGAGCACTGATTAAATTCTTCATCCTGAAGGCCTTGGCGAAGTGTAGAAGACTTGTAAATCAACTTCTCATCGAAGATCTTCGATACCCAGAAGAAAATTTTCTTCAGAACTTGTCGAATTCATGGGTATCAACGAACGGGTTCATTTAATCTTCTTGAATTTTGAACCTTAGAAAAAATATTTTTTAACAAATTTAATCCTGTTCTCCACATCTGTGAACATTTCTTGTTGCTCTGACTTGAAAAATTTTAATTATTCCTGCAATGTTGGCATTCTCTAACTTCATCTCCAGCAATTTTTCTCAAGTCTTAGGAAATTTCATCACTTCACCACACTTAGGCGTTTTTCCTAAGGAAGAAAAAAAATTTTGCCTTAGAAAATTTTAAATCATTTAGCATTTTGAAATTTTTTTGCCTTAGAAAATTTTAAATTCATCCTCAAATCATTCTGCCCGTGGTGAGGAATATTTTACTTCAACTCACTTAGAAAAAATTATTTCTTGAATGCCTTGGGCGCATTTTACATCCCATGAGGGATATACTTCCTTTTAAATTCCAACGCCTAGCACACTTTACCTCACATTATGAACCTTGGGCATAATTTTCATAGTGTAAAGGATAAGTTCCAATGCCTTAGTCATTTTATTTCACCACCTTGCATTTTCAACAACTTTGCAATATTTATCTTCCCCTTATCTTGGCGCATTTTACACATGCAGGAGGATAAACTTTCAATGCCCAACATGTGACCCTTGAGCTCCCCTTGTTTTGTCTTTATATTTCCTCATTTGGGCGCATTTGAGCATGGGAGGAGGATGAGATTTTTCCAACACCTTTTGACTTGTTGACTTGTTTTGTCTTTATATTTCCTCATTTGGGCGCATTTGAGCATAAGAGGAGGATGAAAATCTTTGACCATCTTTGACTTTCTAGAGCTTCTTTTGTGGGCACATTTCCTACTTGCTAGAGGATGGGTGCATTTTTCCTAGGCTAGAGGATGAACTTCTTTGAATCTCTTTTGACTTTCTTGTTGAACTTCCTAGGATGGGCGCATTTTGATGGGTGAGAAGGATGAAACTTCTAGAATTTTTTAAACATCCTCATCAAAATGGGTGCATTTTGGATAGGCAGGAGGATGAAGCCTAGACTTAGAAAAATTTTCAACGTTTTGAAGGCAAGCTTGTGAGGAGGGTGCAAATGGAGGCATGAGGTGGATATTCAACACTTAGAAAATTTTAAGCATCTTCAGTTCTTCATGAGGGCGCATTTGGCCTATGCAGGAGGATAAACTTTACACCTAGAAATTTTCCTGACTCTCCAGCTGAAGTGGGCACATTTTCAAGGTGATGAAGGATGAAGTCTCAGACTTAGCCATTTTCCTCCCTTCTGCTTGCTTCTCTTTGTCCTGCTATTTATAGTAAGTCTTCTAATTTCCATACTTCTGAAGCTCAGATCAATTTGAAATTTTAAACACAGGAGACTTATGACCTTGTCAACCTGTTCATACTACCATCCTGAGCTGACCTGCTAAAAATAGCATGTTTTTGAAAGTGATTTACTATTTATAGTAACTGCTTGTTTCTGAGACCTCCATAACTCTGTTTGACTTGAAATTCAAATGGTGTGATCCTCATCGGATGACTTGCCTACTGATACAGGCACCTGTTGCTGACTTTCTATTTTTAGCCAATTTCTAGAATGCATTACTATAAATAGTAAGTGCTCTATTTGCCTTCAAATTTTACCGGTGGATAGCCTGAAAGATGTTGATCGCAGTGGGATACATCGGTTTTTGGAAATTTTGACTTTTTACCCCTCATTTTGGGTCTCGAAGCTGGAAACCCTAATTTGATTTGCATGCATACCAGATGACCTCCGTTTGACTTCATTTTTGTTGCACTTTGTCCTGTTTGTGGTTTTGATGTGCTGGGAGAAAGCTGCCAGAATGGAACTATTAAAAATAGTAAGTCATTGAATATTGATCATCTTGCTTTGCATGTCACATCACTGCGAAGCTCTTGAAAAACCCACAAGGAATCACCAGACATGCAAAGAAAACCCTGACATGTGAACCCTAAAAATAGCCTTTGAAGGTTGAAATTTGAAAATCATTATCTCATTTTTCATGTTATACCATCGCGAAGGTCTCTAAAAACCCAGAAGGAATCCCCAGACATGCACTGAAAAACTCTGTGTATAAACCCTGAAATTTGCTCGGGAAGCTGAAATGCTAAAAATAGCAAGTTGTTCGTTTCAGCTCAAATTTTGCAGAGGAATAGCTTGATGTGTTCTGGATGTAGTGTGACTGTTGAAACTTCAAGAATGTTGAAGGAATGCTCTGAATTGCACACTTACTAAAAATAGTAAGTAGCCGAAATCTGATGAAATTTCAGTGGAAAACTGCTGGAAGTGCATTGACATCAATGTTAAGCTCTATTTTCAATTTATTCACCTCTTTTGACCACAAATTGGTTGGAAAGTTCAAAACCCTAATTCCATGGATTTGGCCAAATTCTCGTTTAAACTCATAGGTGGGCACATCCTTGGAAAGGAAAACAGCAGAAAAGTGACAGAAAGAGAGAGAGAGACAAAACAAAGCCAAAGGACCAGAATGGAGCAAAAATTAGGGGGTCCCCATTTTGAATGGGGCAATGTGTGAAAAGGTCACAATAGGTAGTCAAGACTTATCATGACTATTATTATCAAGGTCTTCCATATCCATATTGTATGTCTTACCTTTTTTGATGAAGTTTTTATGGGAAAATATGTTCTTTAAATGCTTCCCTTTCCATATGTTTGTCCCATAAAACTTCTCTTGAGATTTTCTTTCTTTATGCCATCTTTCATCAATCTATCCTTTGCTAAATGCCTCTATGTTGCACTATCTTCTTTTACTTAAAACATTTGCACAACTCGCTGCAACTTGTCATTGACTTCCTCATAGTTGACATTACACTTTCAAAGGTTTTAGGGTGATTTCCTTTCTTTAATCTCATCTTGACATTGCTAAAGTAACTATCTATTATTCATTATTTGAATATCGTCCACAAGAATTTAGAAACCTTGATAAAGATTGTCTTTTACTTGCCTTTGCATGATCCATTATCATTTCATGGTGATTTCCATTCTATGTTTGTCCTCATTTATCAATTGAATATTGTACTCTTTTTATCAAGACCATTGTTAAAACTTTCTTGAAGTTATTATCCCTTCTTGATTTTTTTCCCTTAGTCTTAGCTCTTGAATCCCATGACTGTCCCTTCTTTTTCATATTGTCTACCCTTATAAACCTTGCATCTTTGTACTATGAAGAGTGAATATGGACTACCTTTTAGCTCTTTCTAAAGGATCTTCTTTGAAAGTTGTCCTTTATTCATAGTCATTCACTATAGAAACCTCTATCAATATTTTTCCTTATGAAATATCTTGGCCTCTATATTTTCTCATTACATTTTGACTCCTATTGTCCTCAAGACTACCTCTAAGTGAGATTGTATTTTTGGAGTTTATATTGGATCCTTAAAGTGGTTTCTCCTTGAAGTATGCCCCCTAAATAGCATAATTCAAAAACCTCTCTTATAGAATGTAAAATGCAGTGTCTATTTCTCTTAATGACTATAACTGTTGTGAGGCTAATGACTGCCTCCACCCTTTAGAATTAAGACTTTGATTGGGACTATGATCTCTTCATTTTTCTTGCTTTATTCAAGTTGTTTTCCTTCCATAAAATACTTGTTCTTCTAAATCTTGATTGACTTTGATATGTGAGTCTATTATCCCTTCTTCTAGACTCTCCACTTCTTTAACCTACACTTTTTCATAGTGCTCATTGTCTTGTTTGATTGTTTGTCATCTTCATGGGTTAGGGTTTTAACACTTGAAATGAATTCATCTATGCAATCATATTTTCTGATTATATATGTGGCTTCCCTCCTTTGTTTGACAGTGACTATCCCTTTCTCCAAATCATGTCCACAATCATGAAACTTCAATGCATCATCATTTTGCACTTGCAATACCACTAATTTGTGGTCCTTAAAATTAATGCACTCCATCTCAAACATGATGTAAGGATTGATATCACTATAAAAAACATAAACATTTATTTTTAGTCCATTGAACCTTAATACTCTCCCATACCAAATTAATCCATGCAAATAGGATCATTCCTCTTTAAGTGGTCATATTCTTTGCCTCTAATATCATCTTTAATACAAGACTCATCATACTTAGGATACAATTCTATGAATTTTTTATATGCCTCATGTAGAGAAGTGAGATATTCATGATTATTAAATTTGGTTTCTCTTAAATTTTCCACTATAGGATCCTCCTTTTGAATTGTCCTCCTATCCTTGAATGACTTACTACTATCATTTTTTGAACTCTACCATTTTAAGAATATCATCCTCGAAGCATTAAGGCTATCATTTCACACTTGGTATAAGAATGTGAACCATACAAAAAATCTTGTTCAATGTGCTTGTGACTGTCCTTATATTGAGGTTGATTGCCTCATAGAGATCATTGTTTCACCTAAAGGACTATATTTTTTAATAGGAAAGATATTGCCCTTCCTTTTGGACTTGACTATCCTTTTTATTTGTCTTGGCTTATCATTAGATAATGATCTTGAATGTGTTGTAAAAATGAAGAACATCTCATTTTGTTACTTTGTGATTGTCATTGATGTCACCATGATATATGAGTTGCAATTGCAAGATCAAGTCTGCAGTTGTTCCGATAATCTAGTCTGGTATCTAAACTGTTATTTTTCTTACATCCTTCAGTATTTTAGTCTACATTTGGTTGCTGGTAATTACTATTGCTTGTAGTTTTTGGAAATGTTTTGTAGATGTCGGGAGGACGTACATTCAAGATCTCACGTATTCAGTTGCTCGTATGGTGTATTGATGTTACACTGGTATTTTCATTTGTGCTATTAGGTCTATCCCTGGCTGACCTAATGGATGTATCGTGTAATGGTGAAATATTTTTTGAGAATATATGTGCAACCTACTTTAGGTATATGTAGACTTGATGGAGCATGTTGGATGTGTGAATTATCTTTTTTGAGAATTTTTTTTATGAAAGCTTGAAGCCAATAGTTGGTATTTTTGGTAAATGAGAAGTGCATCTAATTAGGTCGACCTAATTGATGCTTGTGGAGAGATTAGATATATATTGGATAATCTTTAAAGTTTAATGAAGCAAATTTTGGTGTGATGTGAATGTGAATGTAAAGAAGAGAAAATATGATGAAGGGTGTTAAGTCAGTTTACTAAGCTACATTGGAATTGAATATGCACTTACTAGGTGTACTCCATCAATTCATTTTCTGGTTGTAAGCCATTTTCTGTAATTGTAATTCTATAGGCTGTGAGCCTTTGTTTCTGGACAGTGAGTCCTGATAGTGAGCCACCCATTTTGTAATATCTTATAACCAGTTATACTATATTGTGAGCTAACACTCACCGTGGTTTTTCCCATTTTGGGTTTTCCACGTAAAAATCTTGGTGTTCATGTGTTATGTGATTTCATGCTCTATTAATTCTTTTACTTATCTTTTCTATTGTATGCATTGGAATAATTGGATGGTATCTGATCAAAAAATTTAAGAAGATACTAATTCACCCTCCCTCTCAGTATCTTGGACATTTCAACAATTGGTATCAGAGCTTGGTTCCTCTGAAGAAGCCTAACAACTTGAGGGAGATCCTGAAGATGGAAGAAATGAATGACAAAGGAGAGCTCCAAACTGCTCTTGAGGATCTTGACAAAGTTGAAAGAGAAAATAGATATCTGAAAGAGAATATTGAAGATGCAAATGAATTTGTCCAAAAATTAAAGGAGAAATTGAAAAAGGCTAATGAAGATATTGCCAGTTTGAAGGTACAAGTAGAGGAGAAGAAAAGAATTGAAGAATGTCTGAACAAGTTGGTACAAAGAAAATATGAAGAACGCACCATGCTTGAACAAGAAGTTGTGAACCTGAAAGTAGATCTAGAGAAGGAAAAACTCTATGAGAACAATTTCAAATCTAGCTTAGATAGGCTTGATGAATTGATTACAGGACAAAAACTAAATAAAGACAAAGGTGGTCTGGGAAATGATACCAGTGAAATTTCTAAATTTGTGGACAGCCAGAAGACTCAGAATAAAGGAAAGCAGAAAGGAAATTCAAGGAACTCTACTAGGAGACCTCCGGTGAGATAGCCTAATGCACAAAGGTATCCTTCTTTTGATGGCACTTGTTTTTATGAAAAAAATTTGGTCACAAGGAAACAAAATTTAGGAGTAGGATGAATCCGTTCCCTGGTCCTTTTACTAGTCAATATTTTGCATGCAAATAATTGGACATAGGGAAAGAAAATGCAAAACTTTGATGATGAATCAGTTTTATGGAGGAAGAATGAATCAATTCTTTAATGGCTACTGCTATATCTGCAACAAGTATGGACATAAAGATAATCAGTGCAAAACAAGAATCAGTGGAAGTCAATCTAACTAGAAAAATATTGTTTGCTATAACTACAACAAACCAGAACATGTTTCAAGGGTTTGCAAAAGAAAAAAGAGTAAGGAAACCAATCCGGTAGAAAAGGATGAATATATGAAGAAGGTCGACAAAGATGAGATTAGGAAAGAGATGAATAAGATTTGGAGAAAGAAAGAAGAACCAGAGACTGTTGATGTTTTTGTTCCCTCATTCAGTACAGATGACTTATTTGGTAATTATACCTAACAAGGTCGTAGGGGGAGCATTATAAAAAAATCATGAGAATCTCTTGGAAAAATGGCATGTCAGAGGATGGCATAAGGATGAAATGAGAAGAATGAGTTTTCAAAGGTTTTGAAAAAGGAACCAATAGGAAATATGAAGGGATGATCATTTGCAGAGCGAATTAGGGTTTGTTTGTGTAAAAGAAAAGAGTTTTTAGCAGCTTTTTAGAATCTGCTACATTTAATGTGAAGAGATTTTGGAGAATTCTTGAAGAGAATTGGAGTTTGAGCTATCAAAACCCTAGTAGCGGCTCATCGTACAAAAAAATGTATTTTCATCTTCTGAGTAGTTGTGTTTTGCATTATTTAAGTTGTTTAAGTTCATAATTGTAAGAATGGAAACTCCTGTAGTCGTGAAAGTGGCAGAGAGGTCAAGGCCCTCTTACAGAAAATATTCATTGAAGGTTTTTGAAGATGACCGCATGGGTGCATTTTTGACAATTCCACATGGAGTAATGCTGACTGAGGATACAAGGATGTATATTCATGTAAAGTTTGAGGAATTAAATCACATAAAGTTGATTGACATTTGGGACAAAGAGCTTACTATTGATGATTTCTTGATAAAACTTGAGTACTCAAACTTGGTCACGAAGAGGTTAGACAGGTGGAACAATTTTCCTAACTTTAGCTATGATGACAAATTTGTGAAAGCAGTTCTAATTAGAATTCATGATAAATTCCTGTGGACTGGCCAACCGCACCTAATAAATAAGGAAGTGATTAGGGCTATAACCTAACTCTGGAATAAAGGTACAATACCTGTGTTGAAATCCATGAAGAATGAGGTTGTAATGGAACTTCCAAAAAAGAGCCTTAGCGACGAAAACCATCGCTAATCTGGCTATGAAGTATGCAACTATCATGATCGGTCACAAAATATACTTCATAAACAAAGAGAAATTTCTTTCAGCTACAACAATCTATACTAGTTTTGATATGGTCATAAATGGTGCTAATTATGATCTTTATGAGATTCTTCGGGTACAACTACTTGAGAACTTGAAGTTGACGAAAGAAAAGAAGTATTCTTTCAAGTTTGGTTCATTGATTGTATGTTTGTTGCTTTATTTCATGAAGAGGCTTCCAAGAAGGAATGGTGAAGTAAATTGGGACTCATCCAGACTAGTAGGACATCAAATTTTCAATTATATGCATATTTTGGGTAATATGAATTCTCGAGATGATGCTTTGACAATATTCTTTGTTGTATTCAAAAGAAACATGAATGAAAGTGAAAGGATTCTGAGGAAGATTGTTGAGAAGTATAAAGATGACATTATATTCCATGTTTCCTTTGATGAATGTATGATTGAGGTTGTAGAACCTCGAACCATATGGATTCATCCTCTGGGATATGAAGTAACAAAAGATGAAGCTGAAGGATATGTGCAATTATTGCTAAAGAATCAAAAGGACCCCAACGAACCTAGAATTGGAACATATGCTAAAAAATCTATGGAGATTCATTTGGAGCAGAAAAAGCCTAAAATTAGGAAGAAAGTGGAGAAAAATCTTAAAGAAGCTACATTCATTGATGAGTAAATTTCCCTTGGAAGGGCTAGGGGAGAATAGTTGGAGGAAGAATCATTTGGCCCAAGAAGATCCAGAAGGACTACCTCTGTAAAAACCTTTGTAGCCCCTACAAAAAAGGCTAAACCCAATACAATTGATAAAGGAAAAGGTCATGTTTTCATCGGACTGACTACTAGATTTGAGAAGAGGAAGGAAACTCCTCTGGTTGCCCCTGCAAAGAGAGGAAGGAAAGAGAAAGAAACAAGGGAGAAGAACCTCAGTGTTATAGATGATCAAGATGATGAAGAAGAAGATCCTAATGCAAAGCTGGTCAGGAGGAAAAGAGGAGGCTTATCCTCTAGTGAAGGTGCTTCTACATAAGCTATTGGTTCCAAAATAGTACTTGTTGTATCATCTTTTGATGATGAGGAAGCACAAGATTTTGGTGTCCATGTGCACACCAAACTAGAATCAAAGAAGGCTAAGGTGTTGGTTGAAGCCTCTGCAAACTAGAGAGGAGAACAGGATAATCCAGTGAGTTTTAGTCCCCCCTTTAAACTAAAACCAACTTCCAATTCCTTGCTACATTTTGAGAATATGCTTCAACCCACAACTGAATATTATGATAAGGCTAGAGAAGAAGACAAGAAAACTTTGCTTTTAGTTATTATTCAATATGTTATCATTCTAGAAGTCAAATGAGATGATATAAGGAAAGATGTACTTGAAAGCATGTGGGATGATGTGATGAAAAGAATATTAGAGGTCGTTGTATTTGAAGAGAAAATTAGAAATGTTGCATATAATAATATTGGGTCTTCCTTGACCCCAGATGATCTGGGATCTTTGAAGAAGATCTGTGCAGAAATGTTTCAGATGAAGAGTAGAGTAAACATGTTAATGAAAAGATAAAAAGAAGCTAACAAAGAAGGTAAGAAAGGAAACAACAAAAGTAATCTGGGAGACAGCAGAAAAATATGGAATGCTTAAGGCCGATGAAGATGTTGTTGCTGAAAATGCTGAGGAGAATAATCTTCTTGATACAGGTAATGAAGACATTTCTAAAAATTTTGATGTTGAAATTAATGTTGGTGGTGAAAATGATAAGTAGAATGAAGGAGAAGTTGAGCTTGAAATGCATAATGATGCTCCTCCAGAACACACTAAAGGAGAAAGAGGCAATGATGAACAAGGAAATGCAGAAGAAGGAAAAGGTAGTGAAGAAGAAGAAAAAGATAATTTAGAGGAAGAGAAAAATAAAGATGAAAAAGATGAAGAGGATGACCATGATAAAGACAAAGATGAAGACAAAAAGGAAGAAGAAGAAGAGGAAATGGAAGAAGAAAAGGAGGAAGAAGAGAAGGAAAAAGGAGAGGAAGAAAAGAAAAATGAAGAATCTGTTAGGAAAAATGAAGAAAGTGAAAAGAAAATTGTAAAATCACTTAAGATTCCCAAAAAATCGTCCTCTGGTAATGATGTTCTGAAAGGCTTGCTTTCCAAGCAAATCAGATTTCAGCCGATAATTCCCTAGGAGCTTTTCCAAATTCCTATGATTGAAGGTTTGGTGGATATGGAGAATATGTCTCTGGTGCGTAAAGTAATGTTAGTAAATGCTATGGAAGCATCTGGTAGGAAGGGAATTATTGAATCACATCAAAGAGGAATAGAACTTGTAGATGATGCCCTCAAGGAATTACAAGAAGCTATACCTAGTGCATCCATTGATACATCTCTTGCCCCTATTGATAATCTGAGATTGCTGCTAAATTCTCTCAAGGAGTATACCTTCAGGCTTAGTGAAAAAACAAAACAAGAGGTTGAAGAAAAGCTGGCGGAAAAAAGGTTATTGGCTTTGCATGACAAGTGTGCTCTTGCACACTCCAGAGTTGAAAAGAACCTAGAAGCGGTGAAGGTTTTGAGTCAGAAGCTAATGTTGTCCTTGGTTATTGCTTAAAGTGGCTAGATGTCACTGAGAATATTAAGGTTGTTATGGATTCCATTGAGTCTCAGCTGTCAATTGTCTCTGGTACTTATAGCCTATCTAAAGATAGAGTCTGCTCAACTTGGAATGCAATCTCTGTGCATAAAGAAAAATTCTTTGTTTTGCAAAAGCAGAAAGAAGAAATTATCAAAAATTTTGATCGGTTGAGTGACATTGTGAGAGTTGAATTCACTCTGGTTGGAAAGGCTCTGGCTTGCACAAAAAATTTTGAGAAGATAAACCTAACTCCTAATACTTCAGATGGTGTAGAAGAAACTTTGATTGAGTTGGAATCTCTGAACAAGATGTTGATTGCCGCAAAGGATAGTTGGGAGAATGGAAAAGTTGTATGGGAAGGTATTCTAAAGGAGCTTCAAGGCTCGTCATCTTCTGGTTGATACATGTTTCTTTGTTTTATTTTCTTTAATGTTTTTTAGTTTTTTTTGGGACACCCTTTGTCCTTGATGTCAAAGGGGGAGTGAAGAATGGTGAAATGTTGGTGTTAGGGGCAGAAGTTTTGTAAATATTTTTTCTGGAACATGTTTTCATCAATGACAAAGGGGGAGATTGTTGGAAAAATGAAGAAGAACATCTCAATTTGTTACTTTGTGATTTTCATTGGTGTCACCATGATATATGAGTTACAATTGCAAGATCAAGTCTGCAGTTGTTATGGTAATCTGGTCCATTATCTGAACTAGTATTTTTCTTACATCCTCTGGTATTTTGGTTTGCATTTGGTTGCTGGTAATTACTGTTGCTTATAGTTTTGGGAAATTTTTTGTAGCTATTGGGAGCACATACATTCAAGATCTCACGTATTCAGTTGCTCGTATGGTGTATTGGTGTTACACTAGTATTTGCATTTGTGCTATTAGGTCTATCCCTTGCCGACCTAATGGATGTATCATGTAATGGTGAAATAATTTTTATGGATATATGTGCGACCTGCTTTAGGTATATGCCAACTTGATGGAGCATGTTGGATTTGTGAATTATCTTTTTTGAGAAGTTTTTATGAAAGCTTGAAGCCAACATTTGGTATTTTTGGTAAATGAGAAGTGCATCTAATTAGGCCGACCTAATTGATGTTTGTAGAGAGATCAAATATATATTGGATAATCTTTGAAGTTTAATGATGCAAATTTTGGTGTGATGTGAATGAGAATGTAAAGAAGAGTGAATATGATGAAGTGTGTTAAGTTAGTTTACTAAGCTACATTGGAACTAAATCTACACTTACTAGGTGTACTCCATCAGTTCATTTTCTAGTTGTAAGCCATTTTCTGTAATTGTAATTTTGTAGGCAGTGAGCCTTTATTTCTGGATAGTGAGTCCTAGCAGTGAGCCACCCATTTTGTAATATCTTATAACTAGTTATACTATATTGTGAGCTAACACTCACCATGGTTTTTCCCATTTTGGGTTTTCCACATAAAAATATTGGTGTTCATGTGTTATGTGATTTCATGCTCTATTAATGCTTTTACTTATCTTTGCTATTGTATGCATTGGAATAATTGGATGGTATCTAATCAAAAAATTTAAGAAGATACTGATTCGCCACCCTCTTAGTATCTTGGAAATTTAACAAAATGGATTGAACTTCGAATGTCATAGGACTATCCTTTAAGATATTTCAACCTCCCAATCAACACCTTCATCTACATGCCACTATATATGAAGTAATTACCACATGAGGGTCAACAAGGTCAATGTTTCACAGTTCTAAATACTTCAATCATTGTATTTCATTATCTTTCACACTCCACTTAACTTATTTATCCCTATCATTTTGAACATGCATTACCTTTTTGCCACTATCCATGAAGATCGCAACCATGATAGGTTTTCTCTCTTCATTGCATCTTGATAGACTCTTCATCATCAGCCCTGATAAATGTTGTCCTTTCTTGGAACAAATGTGTCTATATTGGTTGTCTTTTTGCATAATACTGTATAGTGGTATTTTGATTGTGATCTCTAATATTGGCTTGCTCTATGATACCTCTTCCCCCTTTGATAACTTTATTTTCCTTTGGATCTACAAATTTACTTAAGATGTCAAGAACTATGCATAAATAATCTATATGATTGCTCAAACCTAAAACCCTCACTTGATTTTGGTGAAGGACTGAACATTGTAAGGAAGTATGGTAAGGGAACAACTTCCTACACTAATCTTGAGAGGAGAATAATGCAAAACTTTACCGATCTTTTTAGTTACAAAAACTTAAATAAAAATAAACATAAATACCACGCATACCACAACATAATGATTTACGTGGAAAAAACCCTTTCAGGGGAAAAACCCCGCACTCCAAAAGCTGCCCAATATATTATTCAAAATCCACAAAGATTACAATATACTTGCAGAGCAAGCTTCTCATAGGAGTATCACCAACCAGAGATCTAGAGGCAACATGACTGCTATCAGACTCTTAGAATACATCACAATACACAATTGTAATACAATGCCCTCATAAAATAGGGTTTCCTTCTAGGGCAAGTCAAGCCGACAAAATATCGATCATCAAATCTGAGACCTAATGATGAATGGTCTAGATTTACAATAATAAAACACACATAAAATGTGGCTTTTGGGGGCGCTTCCATCTTTGACCATATCAACAAAATTCATCCAAGTCTCTACCTTAACTAGCTTCACCCTGCCACCTTCAACTATATCAACAGTACCTTATGTATTTTCACCCCCTGCACTGACGTATCAACAGTACCTTATGTATTTGTAAGGTTGAGACACATTTTCCCAACAAACATAATGTGACTCTTAGATCCTTTTGGGATCTTGAAAGGCCTCATGATTCTATTGTGGCTGCATTCAAGCACATAATCAAGACATAAGGATGGGCTGGTTTATACAGAGGAACTCTTCCGTAGTATTTAAAAGTTGCCTCGAGTGGAGGTATTGTCCTAAATGTAGACACCTAAAAATGTCTTGAGGATATCACACACCTAGATTTCACTTACTAACATCATTTTCTTTCATATTCATCACATGTTTCCATTTAATTAAATAATGTTCAATTATTTAGTTAAATTCGCATTTTTCTCCTATTAATTGAACAATTAATTTTATTTGATTAATTCATCACCTTCATGCTAATTTTCTTCCCTTTTGATTAAATAATATCAAATTATTTAATTAAAATCCATAATCCCTCTTTGATTAAATAATTATTATTTTTTTAATTAAAGTTCCTAATTCATCAACTTGCACAATTAAATCATTTTCTAAATTTTTTAATTAGATAATTATTCCTCCAATCCTCCAACTTGCAAAAAGAATATTCTCATGAAATATTCCTATTTCAAATTCAAAATTTTCCCTCCACATGGATAATATCTCTAACATATTTCCTAAAATTTAGGGATTTATTAATCTCTCATAAATTATGGACCCTTGATTAAATCTTTGATCCATGCCTTCATGAATTATGGACCATTGATTCATTCCTTGATCCAAACTCACCTCTTCTATTCAATTCCCTCCATTGATTATCATTTTCAATCTTCACCATTGATCAATTCCAAAAATCTATAAATACCTCCCATTTTACATGAAATTGATTATTCACAATCCTTATGCAAACTTACTATACTGAATTTCTCACTCACCTTCGAGCCTTTTGATCATTTATGAATCATTCCCATCAATCAATCTACTCAATCTTTTGCATCAACTCAAAAATGGATTAGGAAAATTGGGCAATCCACATCCCATACCACTCCATTTGCACTCAGTCCATAATGGGTTGTAGGTTTGTATGGTTACTTGCTTCAATTGATTAGAGTTTAGATTGTTTTGATGTTAATTATATCCTTTTTAGCCATGTTAGACCAAGTTCATTGGAGTATTGTCTTTAGTTGATCATTTTATTGGTTAATTGCTTTATTTAATGTTACTTGATCAATTAAATTCATTATACTTACATTTTGGCACACTCAATAGGACTCCACATTCTTGATCTAACAATCTTTTTGAACTTTTGTCAAATTACAAGTTTAGGAGGAAATTCCAATGCTTATCATGCACAAAGGTCAATGCTTATCTACAAAGGTCAACGCTCCTACAATCCTTCGGTGCTTCTACAAGTGTAACAACCCAACTAGATTTAATTCAAATAAATAAATATTGACATCATGAATATCAATTTAATGACATAAATTCCATAGATAATTTCATTTAGCAAATTTTATGTCACAATTCACAATAAATCTGAAATAAATAATTATATTCACTTCTCTATGTCAATAGTTAGATACATGTTTGACTAGGCGTTCAACATCTCTAAGTCAAATCACAATTACATAGTTTTCATATAAATACATCATTTGTTCCTTTACATCAATGATACAATACAATAATAGAATTCTGATATGATTCCTTCATGACATCTCACCTCCACTAGTGGATGAGAATGTGATTGAGGTGCTTTTCCACCCAACCACGAAGCAATGCTTCCCCAGATTATTCAGTCAATCGAAGAAAACCCAACCCTGCACGGAACACTTAGCAAGAGATACGGTTTGCAAGGTGGAATCTTTATGTGCCCATTTTATTAGAATATGCAAGTTCCATGTAAGGTAAATTCAATACAACAAAGAGAGGGTAAATAACATAGTCTATTCCATTTTATATATAACAAATGACAATAAATCTTGGCCAAGCTCGTGTTGTATGAAATATAGCTCAGGTAAGATTTGGAAAAGAAAATCTACTCTCTCTAGCACCTATTCCTGGAAATAAAGCTTATCATATCAAGAGGTATCCCTCGCTTTAGACCATTCATTAGAAAAATTCTATCATTCTACAGTCTACCAAGAATTCTTGTATCATTCCATTCAACAAAGGTCAACAATATTCATACACACATGGTATATCTATTCATCTAATGTTATATGTATTTGCAACTCAATATTGTCCCATAACTATAGTTTGATTCCATTTGCATATTATTCACAGCTTGCTCAATAAGTACAATAAATCAATATGAATTAGAAGGTATACCACATGTATGTGAGCATGCATAAAGGAATCCTTATGCATGATCACATATATGTCGGGAAATGAATGTTTTAATGTGTGTATACATTTTGAAAATATAAACCGTTTTCTTTCTTAATGTATACAAATTCATAATCAGAGAAAAAGAAAAATAGAATCAGTTCAAATCAAATGTACTATTAAACAAATTTATCAGCCAAGTCTCTGGTTTGGATTCCAATGATTAAGAAGGAACATCTATTTCACAGTCACTAGTTTTTTTATAAGAACTTGAAAGAACAAATCATTGCAAGAATAAAACACTATTCGTTCATTTTTTTTGTAACTAAAACCATACTTGTTCCTTATCGATCAGATTTTCCATTGTTTAGAGAACACAACAAATGAGTTCATACTTACCAAAAAAACCATCCCTAAAGAGGGATCAATACACATATTATCCTCCATTGATAACATGATATCAACACCCCTTTGGGGTTTACCTTCAATGGTCGATGTGTATCAAACCACAAGTTCTATACCCATAAAAATTTATACCCATCAATAAAAAAATGCATGCTCTGTGCATAGTCATTAATTACTCAACTTGAATAAAAGTACAAGAAAAATACATTGGTGTTCTCACATTTAAATATATCAACTTTAAGTGACTGTGTACATATGTATATATATACCTTCATATATATATATACACATATATATTTCCATTTAAATACCACAGAGTTTTCATTACCCGCACCCATGAAAGCAATGTCTATGGATGACACAATAAATGTTACACATCAAGTGAAATATGTTTGGCTCTGCCATGGCCATTAACAATGGTTGGCGAGCAATACAAACATAAGATCATGGATAATACCGCTCAAACATACCATGCAAGGGGTGTCAGCACCCTCATACCACGAAGGGTAAAATTTTATACAAAGTTGAAGCACACCCAAATGAATACAACAGTGAGATTCAAACAAATAAACTCCATAGGGTGTGACATTCAAGCATGTTGATAACATAAGGTATTAAACATAGATTTAGCTTTGGTTGGCCAAATGGCCGCAACCGTGAGGGAAAAACATAAAGGGCATTGAAATCTTGTGGCAGGTATGTTTTCTTGAGCCCCATTATGAAATCAACGTTTGCAAAGAAAATAAAAAACACAGAGCCTTCAAAGGCTTAGCCCACATGGGCAATACAATGATCGACATAGTCGATTGATTGGGTATCATTTACCCCAAATATGAAACATGTATGAAGGGAATAGAGAAGTTCCATAATGGATTAATTGATTATTCAGATAGAAACTAAATCGAATTAGAGGTGTGTATGAATCAAACGAAATACCTCCAAAGGCGATGCCTTGAATGATTTTCCTCTCTAGAAAATATTTTTTTTCCACCTACTAGTCGATCTTCTCCTCCTTTCTTTGTTTCTTCCCTTGGCATTTTCCCTTTCTTTTTTACTCCATTCTCTTTATTTTTTTGACTCCATCTATCCCTTGCTATCTTTGGAAGGTATGGATCTTAATTCTACCACCTCCATTATGTTGCTTTGGTCGTCCACTCCTTCATTCTCTCTGCATTGGTTGTGCCTCTTTTGGCCACAAAGGGAATTGGCCTCTCCCATTTTAGTGGGAGTTCCCATATTTGAATTTCCCATAATTATTATTATCTTTTAAAATTTGAATTTGAAGAAATTCATTCACACAAAGAGTGTATATGTATTTATATATATATACATATATTTACATGCACATATTTGTCCTATGATTACATAAATACATACGAGATCACTTTCACATTTGTTTATTCGAATCACTTTTCAAATTAAACCAAAAAGAGTATACAAATGGAATCACTTCTTCATACAAATTAAATTGATTTTTCTCATTTAATTTCATTAATTTTTCTCCAGGACAAATTTCTTGGCTAGGGTCAATGATCCATCCATAAGGTTCCCTAGAATAAAATGTGCCACCTTAGTCAACTTATTGACTACTACCAAAATGGCATCATGCCTATTCTTGCATAGAGGTAACCCCTATAAAAAATCGATACTGATCACTTGTCGTTTATACTTAGGTATATCGCGGGGATAAAGGAGCCTTGATGGATGCACGTGCTCAACCTTGACTCACTGACACTCCAAGCATCTAGCTACGTATTTTGCTACGTCCTTCCTAAGTCTCAGCCAAAAGTACAAGACTTTCAGTTTTGCGATCACCTTTGTAACTCTGGGGTGCCTTGAATATGGTAGATTGTGGATCTCATCTAGGACTAGCTTCCTAAGTTCTCTAGAGTCTCTGTCTTTGGTATAGTAATATATCACTTAATTCAAGCTCGTACCCATTGAATTGATGGTTTGTTGGATTCTCTTCTAGAGCCTTTTTCACCCTCTCATAATGCTCATCACCTTGCAAGTTTTGCATCATCTATTGTTTCAGATTGAATCTAACAAAGGTCATAGCTTCTAGATGTCTTCATCTACTAAGAGCATCTACCACATGATTTGTTTTTCCTTTTATGTACTCAATTCCAAAGTCATACTCGTTAAATAATTCTAGCCATATCCTCTATCATGCATTGAGGTTAGGTTGAGTGAAAATATATCTCAATCCTAGGTGATATGTTGTGAGCTCAAATGGCTTTCCCAAAAGATAATGTCTCCACATTTGTAGGGTGTGCACTATGGCCTCTAATTCCAAGTCATGGGGTGCATAGTTGTCTTCATGTTGTTTCAACTTCCTAGACTCATGCACCACAACTTTCCCTTCTTGCATTAACATTGCTCCTACTCCGTCTCCTAAATCATCTGTGATCATTGAAAACTGACCATTAGGATCTAGAATAATTAATACTAGAGCTACAATGAGATTTTCTTTAAGGAGCTAGAAAGATTGATCAGATTTCTCGGTCCACTCGAACCTCTGTCCTTTCTTCTGAAGAGACATTATTGGGATTGCTATTTTAGAGAACCCTTGCATAAATTTTCTATAATATCTTGCAAGGCCCATAAAATTTCACACTTCTAACACATTCTTAGGTGCTAGCCATTCCACTATTTCTTTTATCTCTCAGGATCCATAAACAATCCTTCTGTTGAGATGATGTGGCCTAGGTAATGCACCCTATCCTGGTAGAATGAGTACCTAGATAAATTTCCAAAAATATTCTTTTCCCTTAGTGACTACAAGACTATCCTCAAGTGTCGATTGTGCCCCTCAATGGTCTTGGAATAAACCAAAATGTCATCAATGATAATTAGGATGAAATCATCCAAATAGTCTTAGAACACACTGTTCATAAGGTTCATGAAAGTTGCAGGTGTGTTGGTCAACCCAAAGGGTACCACGGTGAACTCGTAATGCCTATATCGAGTTTGAAAAGCTATTTTTGAAATATTCCCCTCCTTTATTCTCAACTGATGGTATCCAGACTTGAGATCTATTTTTTAGAATATTGTCACTCCCTTCATTTGATCAAATAATTCATTGATCCTTAAAAGAGGGTAGCAATTCTTGATGGTCACCTTGTTCAACATCCAATAATCTATACATAGATGTAAAGTTCCATCCTTTTTCACAAAGATAACTGGTGCTCCCCAAGGTGACACTAGGTCTAATAAGACCTTTATGTAACAACTTTTGTAGCTAGGCTTTCAACTCATAGAGCTCTATGGTGGTGATCCTATATGGGGACTTAGACTATGGCTCGACTCTTGGCACTATGTCAATGGAGAAATTGAATTCTCACTTCAAAGGCATCTCAATGACATCTTTGAGAAACACATCATAGAATTCCCTAAGGATTGGATAATTATCAAGGTATGGTTTCTCATTGTCAATTTCACTGACATGCACAACATATATAACACAACCCTTCCACTGTGCTCTCCTACGTTGCATGGTTGAGATCTGTCTAAGCTCCAGGGGTTACTATACCCCATATACCTCAACTAGTTCCCATAGTCATTTATACATCTCACCATCTTATCCTCACAATTTACAATAGCCTTATGCTCAGTCAACTAGTTCATTCCAAAGATTACATCATAGGATCCTAATGGTGCAACATAAAGGTTAACTTGGGTCATGAATGTGGGAAGTTCCAACTCACTGCAAAAGAGACAAGAATCTACTACCCACTTTGCTCGATTTCCATAATGGACAGACTAGGAATTCTTCATATAACCAAGTTGAATTGGTATCTTTTAAATCATTTTAGGGTCTATGAAACACTCAGTATCTCCATTATCTATTAAAATGGAAATGGTTTAGCCATAGAGCTTATCCCTTAATCATATTGGAGAAGCCTGGTACTCTACTTTCTTGTTGTCCACCACTGCATGGATTTTTTGTTGTGGGGTTTGTTATTGGTTTCCTTCCTTCTATGACCTCAGTTTCTAAGGGAAATTAGAGGCATAATGATCTCCCACACAAGTGTAACATCCTTCATGTGGTCCTCTTCGAGTTCCAGTCTTATCTTCTTTTAAGTGACCTTGGGTATTGTTGTAGGCATCATTTCCCTTGTTAGCCCTTTAATTCCTTCTACCTTGGTTTCCTTCTTCCTTTTTCAGAGGGTTTCCTTCTCTTTTTAGGCTTATGATCTAATGGGACTTGCTTCCTTTTTGTCTGTAACCCTTTCAAAATATATTTTTTCTAAATCAAGGCTTATGTTCTGCTCCTTTATGTAGATTAGACAATTGCTACAACTTCTACTCTTGCTTTATAGGCTTTTCAAAAGCTTTGTCCATAGTAGGAGGATTTTCCACTGTTCAAATCCAATGTGGGTTCTCGATCCCAGTATAAAATTTCTGATCCAGAAATGATCATTGGATTGATACTGAGGCACATACTTAAGAAAGTTGGTAAACTTCTCTCAATACTACACTATTGCCAGGCCTCCCTAGCTCAAATTCTTAAACTCAGTCATTTTCTTGTCAAATAAAATCTATGGTAGCCACCTCTTTCTAAAAGATTTAAGGAAAAATTCCCAAGTAATCCCTTCTGGAGGAAGTCTTCCTTTGGCCTTCTCATTATCCCACCAAGTAGCTACTTCTCCAGACAATTGGTACTCAGCCCAGACAACCTTGGTCTATTTCGACAGTTTACAAAGACCAAATTATATTTCCATCTCTATGATCCAGGCCTTATCCCCATCTTTGATAGCCTTTCCATCAAACTTTAGTGGTGCTACCTTCTTAAGATCCTTTCTCAGTTCTTCCTCAATCCATCCTCGATTACAATCCCCTTCTCCTTGGTCGGGCATCTCATTCCTAAAATTATAATCTTCTCGCACTCCTCAGACCTCTTGTTCCAAATGGTTCATTCGGGTTTCTTTCCGGTTCAAGAGTTCCAAGATTTGGTCTAGCCTCTTGCTTGGCCCATTTTTCTATCCACTACGGCTCACATCTTTTCTGGTGGTCACCATTGTGACTCACACTCGACATACATCATAGTCGCATTTAGTGTTCAAGATCAAGGTTTTATGCTTTAGCTATTGCATATAATGCACATACCAAGTAAGATAAGAAGAAAAAGAAAAGAACAAAATACACGTTATCACTCAAGAAAAACTTCCAATCTTCATGCCTTTGCTCAACAAAAAAAATATTTTATTTATATTTAAGTTGGATTTACATTGATCCTTATTGAATTTTTTTTTTCTACTCTAAGTAATACCCTCATTATCGGATATGGGACATTCCTCAGGATCCTCATCCATGTCTACATCTTCCCTCTTGGGTGAGGCAGGATGTGCACGTAGGCACTCCTTCTCCTCCTTGGTCATCAGTGGTGCATTAGGTCCACATCTTTTTGGTGTGAATAAATGCCTTGTACCTAGCTAATTCACTCACTGGGTAATTAGGGGACATATTCACATGTTAAGTTTACTTAGGAAAAAGATTCTTTCTAGAAGTCTTAGTTGGCTTTTCTAGAACTTATCTTATCTAGCTAGTATTTCTTGACTCCTAGATGATTAGTTTGTTAGTTGTCTCATGTAATAGGATTAAGACACTTGTCATGATCTTGTCTAATCCTGCATCTAAACCTTTCCTTTATAAGCAAGGTATCTCTTTTACATTTGAATCATATTCAACCATTAATCAATCTTGCATTGTGAAGCAAGCTTTCTTGCCATTCTCTCTCTTGTGGAAGTGGTTTTGGTCTAGCAATTGTTCCTAGGGGTGTTGGGAGTCACCATTTACTCCCACATGGTATAAGAGCTCCAAGATTGTAGATTTATTCCCAGATCTGAGGGTATTGTATTGGATTGAAGATTTTGCTGGGTGTAGATTGGGGTTTTAAGGACCTCTCAGTTGAATCCAGGGTGTTGAAGAAAGTCATATTTTCCTTTCGTTTTGTCAAATTTGGATATGTTTTTCCAGATCTATGAAGGGTTTGGAAAAGTGTGAGTAGCTGATCTAGGAGATCACTAAAATTTTGGAGCACTTTGGGCCCAGATCTGCATCACCATTGCGCTCAGAAGGCCTCACAGATGAATTTTGACTGCCAATTCATCCATTTTTGGTAAAATTTATTTCTGAGGAAAATTATTTTTGCCTGGACAAGCCGAACGACCCCCCAGGTCAAAATATTTTATTTAGCAGAAAAAAATTATTTCAAAAACAATTTCTGCGTCATTTATTTTGTCAGGAAAAAATTATAATACTTTGGGAAAAAATTTATTGTTCAGGCTTGTTGTGCAGTTTTCGCACACATGCCCTGCTGAAAGTAGGGACCCTCTTTCGCTTTGGTTTTTGGAGTCTTGGCCCTTTCATTTTGAGGATTAAATTTTCCTTGGCATGTGCTTAAATGTTTATATTGCTGGCCTAAGTGATTTCCCTCAGTTGCACATTGAAGATCTTTAGTTTTGAGCTAAGTTCAAGTTTTCACTAAAGTTCAAGATTTTCCACCCCAGCCGAATTTTCTCGGATCCTACTCAGATTCTGGCTGAACGCTATAGTTAAGAGATTTTTCGTTCTTCGTGAAATTCTACGCGGGTCGTACTTGTCTAAATTTTTCCCTATCGTTGGGTTCCCAGATTTTCCTGGTTGTCTTGTTGATGACAATAATGTCATTTGTACGATTGGCAAGGGATGCATTTAACCGATCTTTGAGGTCTTTTATGCCATTATGCCTTATTGTTTGTCATCGATTGAGATGAGGAGTGTATTCTTGGAAGTATTTGATTTGATTTAAAGCGTTGAGTTTGTGAATTATTCAATTTAGGTGGTGATTTCCTGAGCATTTCTGCTGTTGTCTTTGCTGGGCGCCGTTAAACTAGCATTTATTATTTCTAAGATCTATTTCTACTTCATCAATGGTATGTATATGATTGCCCTGCTTTTGATTGATGAAGGTTAGTGTTGCTTTGGCGTTTTTGGTTTATTCATGGTTCAAATTTCTACATGATTTGAGAGTTCGATGCTAGGGTTGCATGATATTGTTTAATTTTTGGTTTCCCAAGCAAGTTTCGAGTTCACTCTTTCATTCGCATAAGGAGATAACTTTTTTGTGAGCCATGATTCCCCCCCAGTAAAGAATTAGCAGTTGAAATGATTAAATCCTGAGCTTGCCTATGCATTAATGGCAGACCTATCAGGTTTGATTTAGGGCATCACCCATTAACTTTAGTCTGCTTTCCAATTGGCCTAGAATTCTAAGAAAATCTATAGAAGGCCCATATCAAACTTGTCTCAGGCTTAGATTCTTAAAAATTTATAATCGATCCATCAATCTAGGAAAAATCGTGATTGAATGCTCGAGTTGAGGTTTTTCACTCATCTTAGGATTGTCCGGCTCTGGCGGATTCTCCTTGTCTCTTTCGTTTTCCCGAAATCTGTTATTCTTCGGAGATTCAGCTTCTTCGCGGATTTCCGTCGGCTCTGGATTTTCTCGAAATCCTTGATTCCCTATTTTTTACAAAATTTGCAAAATGTCTCCTTCGCGGAAATCCATCTCTGGCAGATTTTCCAAGAATTTGATGAAATATGATCGAATATGAAATAGCATGATGTTTTAATAGGTGATGGTGCATTTTATGATTAATTTATGCTATTTTGAGATCTCACGTTGTTTATTGATTAATAATGATTGGATTGAATTGCCAATAGGTGTTTTCATATTTATTCCGCTAGAATATGTCTAGCCCAGAATTCTCTGAAATTCCTCCCTAGCTTAGATTCCGTGGATGGTACTGAAACCCGAAGTTTAACATGATCATTTTATATGAGGTTTAATAAGGTTTAATGATTATTTTCATTGATTAACCTTTGCTCGTGTGATCTTTATTATGTTTCCTTTGTTAAGTGCAGGCTGAATCTAGCAAGGTAACAACTGGGAAAGCTAAGGGTGACATGGAGGGATCTTCCATATCTGAAGCAGAAAGAATTAAGATGGACATCAAGAGAAAAATACCAAAGAGAAAGATCACTTCTATCTGGTCAAAAGTAACTGATACCAATGTTGGACTATGGGACTATGAGGAGTTCAAAGGAAAAATGGCAACACAAGATCTTTCTCTAGTGGCTAGGAGAATGTTAGAATCAAGATTGGTGCATGTGGCTGGTTTCCCTTCCACGGTGCAGTGTTATGAGTTAGTCCTTGAATGTGCTAGGAATTACGACAGTGATACACAAAGAATTATTGGTCCTCAGGGAAGGATTGTGGTAAATTTGAATCCTATCTCCATAGCTCACACTTTTGATATGCTAGATAGATCTCATGTGGTGGCATTCAACATGAAGGCAGCTAAGGAGTACTATGAAGAAGAGACTGTTAAATCACAACAGCTTATCAATTCCTGGCTGGAGAAGCCTAAGTCTCATTATTCTAAACTGCCTAAACAACTATTCAGGGCAAAATTCAAGGAGTATTATGATGCCATCACTCTTCTTAGCAGGGTGGTAGGATTAAAGAATGCTGGTATGTTTGAGAATTGGATGTGCCATGTTATTGTGAGGATGTAACAAGAAAATAATGACTATCATTGGGTAGGCGTCATAAGTAGAGTGATTCATGAGCAATTGTCCAATGTGCTACAAACCAAGACCTTCACAATGACCTCGTACTTAATCTATGCACTTGCAAGATTTCATCCATACAAGGGATTAAGTACCAAGGGTGTCTTTGGGAAGGATGTTATTTATAAGGTGTGCCCTCAATTGCACTTGGGAAGCTTGAACTATAGGAGGGTGAATGATGTATTGAAACAGTTAATGGATCCAGTCACCAAGTTTACCAGAATGTGGCTAAAGCATAAAATGTGGGAGTTGGAAAATGAAGGTGTACAATGCACCTATGATCTGATGGGAGATTTGGACCCTCACTCCACTTCTGAGGAATCAACTAAGCAAGATCCTAAAGGAAAAGGTAAGGTGGATTCCCCTTTTAAAATCAAGATTAAAGGTGTTCAAGGGGAAGAAGCCCAAGAAAAAGAAAAACAAAGAAAACCAATTGCCAAGAAAAGGGGGCATACTTCAAGGACTAAGAAGTCTGAAAAGAAAGAAACTGAAAAGCAGAGTCCTGAAGTTGATGTTCTTGTGCCTAAAAGAAGGAGAATTGTAAGATTATCACAAAAGGAAGGTTCCAAGGATGGAGTAGAAATGGGTCCACCTCATGGTAAATGAAGAGAGTTCGGGAGCAAAGACATAGGTATATACAAGGAAGTCTAGGACTCCTTCTCCTAAGGATAGTGTGCCCAAAGCAGATCCTCCTCCAGTTACTTCTCATGAAGAATAGCATGATAGTGTCCCTAAAGCCCAAAATGATGAATTAGGTGAATCCAAAGAGGCTAAAGATCATCCACACACTAAGGGAGAATAATTTCATGAGGGTGAGCTTTATACTGTAGAGGCAAAAGTAGAAAAATTGATGCAGTCTCCTCTGGTTGCATATGAAGAGTCACCTGTTGGAACTGAGGAGGACAAATCACCTCCAAGAGAAGAAGAAGCAGAAAAGGTTTTGTCCCCTCTGCACCAAGACAAACACATCGAAGAGAAGGAGAATAAGGTAGAGGGGGTTTCTGAGAAGCAGGTTTTTGATAAAGAAGCACATAAGGATCAACAAGATGAAGTGAGACAGAGCGAGGCACAATTAGAGTCTACTTTTCTAGAATGGCTAGACAAGGAAATAAAGAGAAAGCAGGTTGTTGTGGAGGATACTCCACCTAACTGGAATGAGTTGCTAGCCAAGATTGGAAAAGATAAAGGTAAGAAGAAGGCTAGGGTCATTTCAAGGATTGAAAGAGATGAGGCAAGTAATAGAGTGGTCCACACTATGACTCCTGCTCTAGATAAGAATAGCGATGAGGTAACTGTAAAAGATTACAGTCTGCAGACTATTAATTTATGACCTACTTCCATTGAGCAGGACATTGAAGATTATCAGGGTTCTAGTGTAGTTATCTTTGGTAGATTGAGGAAAGAAATAAAGACTAAACAGGAGATGAAGAAGGAGATTGAGGGACTCAAGAAATTTTTGGAAGATCTGATGAAACCCTTGCAATCTATTAACCCCTCATCCTCTGCTAAAAAACCCTTACCCCAAGAGACTATCACTGAGCTTGAAAGAATAAAGGCTTCCACTCTTGCCACTGCAAATTGGCTGCAACGGGTGCGAACCAAAGGAAATGATGCTATCGGGGATATTCTATCATCCGGGAAAGATGCTTTGAGGGAAATTGATTGGTTGAAGGAGGTGTTAGCTCAAGATAAGGAAGATACAAACCTCCTACTATAGAAAACTAAAACCATCATGGAGTATACCAAGGACAAGATTATAAGTGATGGAATTCTCCCTTCCTCCAGAGCTGCTGAACTTTGGAAGTGGTTTGAGGCATTGCAAATAAGGCAAAAGGTTCTGAAAAAGATCTACAAGCAGAGGAGGAAAATCGATGATACACTAACTGGTGTCTATAATGGCTGCATTGCTTTCTTTGAGATAATGATAGGGAGAAGGAAAATTGCACCTAAATATTTGAGTTTAGAATAGTTGAGAAAGTGGTGGCAGGATGTTTATGCTCCAGTCAATGATGATCTTGTTACTGAACACCAATTAGATGATGTGGCCACCTACATTTCTCTCATTGATAAATACCTAACATATAAGGTTGAATGGGATAAATCGGTGAAACAATCTAGGGGAGATATTACATCAATTGATAGCTGACTTAAGGTTTTTCCTTTACCACCTGTGGCCGACTTGGATAAGGTGCTTTTGAATTTGCGTGAAATTTTGGATCGAAATAAAGACAAAGGGGAAGGAAGTTACTGCTGGGCTACATCGAGATTTTTGCTTCCCGATTATTTTGCATGCATTGCTCCAAGCTGCATTGGAGATCCCAGGCTGACCTAGATGAAGTTCATGCATTTAATGCATATTTTATTTTATTTTTGAATTTCTCTTGGCCGACTTGTTTTGTGGCCAAATATTATTGTAAAATCTGGCTAGGTCGACATGTTTTGGGGATTTTCTATAAATATGGCATTTTGCCTCAATTGTAAGGGTTAAGTATAGACATAGACGAATAGATAGATAGCTAGTATAGGAGCAAATTAAGTAGACCAAGAGTTAGCAAGTAGTTGTTCTCAAGCAAATATTGTAACAAAAAGCTGGAATTGTTGCTATAGTGGATAATTTGATGCAACTAATGACATTGTGATTTGGTGCCATACTTGTGTTCTTCTTATCTTGCATGGTTCTTTTTATTCTATCTTTAGAATTGCTCTGAGTAAATTTGATATTTAGATATTTGGGATTAGATTTGATTCAATGATGTTTATGGTTTGATATTTGAAGTGTTGCAGCAATCCCTAGTCCATACTTTTCACAACCAACTGATTGTTAGTTGCTTTGCAAAGTTAGCCTAGACTTTATATTCATTGTGCTTAGTTCAATTATGAGGGTTTATTCATTTCAATTGCAATAGGATTGTTTTAAATGAGTGTTCATGATCTGAAAATCCTAACACCTTAGAAGATTACACTATTTATATAAGATTACAGATTCATCTGGGTCAAGTAGAAATCAGTTTTGAGGGATTTTTCCATTTCGAGTGTTTTGTCATTTGCATTGTTAATCTTAAGAGTAGTTAAATATATAAATCTCTTTGAAACCCTCATATTTTGTTATTTCTTTGATTATCAAGTTAGATTTAGGATTGAAGTATTATTACATTGCTAGATCTGATAAATTAGAGATTCAGTATTTTGCTTGTAGTAAGGTCCCATTGTGATTACCAACATTTTCACATTTATCACTACGTTATTTATGCATTGTCAATACCTAACATTAGAGACCTTGGGGTTATCTCTTGAGGCTTGCTAATAGAGATTTACCTTTCAAGAGAGATAGGATATTATATTTTGTCTAAGTTGTTGTTATGCAGAAAACATCATCAACAGATTGGTGCTAGAGGGAAGGCCTAGATAAGCAAGCTAGATCAATTTTTGAACGCCATCTCTCTTAAAAGATTCAAAAGAAGAACCAGATCTACTCTAGGAGAGGAATAATTTCAAGAATTACCAGTCCCTACTAGGTCTAGAAGGACCAACAGAAGGGGAGAATCATTATCCTCCCATCCACCTCTGTCATCTCCATCATTCCCATCCTCATCAGGTTCATCTGAGTCTGAGTTTGAGGACATTCCCATTCCCCAACCTCAGCCAGTCATAAATCAGCCGTTACCACCCCCACCTCCACCAATGGCTTTCCTAGCTAATAATCCATCTCCATTGAGCTTCGCTAATTACAATGTCATGCCCAAGAACCCTAAACACTTTTTTTCAACGTTCCACGTTAATGATCCCAATAGAAATGTTGAAGAACACATTAGGATCTTCCAGACTGGCCTTAAGGATAGAGGAATCAATCATTCAAGCTCTTTCCTTACTCATTGGGGGAGGATGCATTCTATTGGTACAATCATTTGCCTATTGGATCTATCCAAAATTGGACTAAGCTAGAGACTGCATTTTTGCAGAAGTTCAAGGTTCCCATTAGTTCCAATGAGCTTTACTGTCAGTTCACTAATGTTAAGAGAGAAGTCAATGAGCCTATAGGGTCCTTTAACAATAGGTTTCATCGTGCCTATACCAGATTACAAGCTCCTTATGTTGTTGATCAAGCCACTGCTTTAGAGGTTTATTATGAAGGTCTTGACAATCTGACATCTACTTTCATTAAGTGGAGAAACAACCCTCCCAATACCTTACTCGATGCCTATGTTGAGGCTATGAAAATGAGTACTGCCTTAAGACAACATGTGTATGGACCTTTACCATCATTAGGACCCGTTGCTCATCCTAGACAAGTACTAGCTCTCAACCAGGCTCTTGCTAGCCACGCTCCAATCATGAATCCGGTTCCCCAGTTGCCTATGGTTCCCCACCCAGGGCCTCCGGTGAGTCAACTTCCACCTGTAATTAGCTTTCCTAAACAAAATGTGAACCAACCTCTGTATCCACAACCTTAGGCTAGCTATCCCCCATATCTGCAGAATTCTGAAGTTTTGAACCAATCACTGAATGCCAATGCTACAGTAGGATATCCTCAGAACAATGCCAATCAGCTTCCATACAACAATCTTGACAAGGAGAGACTAGATGAGTTGTCTGAACAAGTGAAGAAACTAAATATGGAGGTGACTTACTTGAGGAACTAGAATAGTCAGTTGCAAGCTGCTCAGAGAAATATGCAATCCAATCAGAACAGAGAAAATCCACAAGGACAACACTTTGATAGAGGGAAACATCATGAAAGAGGATACAACAACGACAGAGGATATAATAATGATAGAGGGTATAATAATGATAGAGGACATAATTATGATAAGGGACAATCTTCAGGCCAGAACTTTGACAGAGGGCAAGGTGGTAGACAAGGGTTCAACAAGAGACAACCACCAGGATAGAACATAACCTGGAACACGAGGCCTAACAATGGAGGAGTCCCCACCCCATTGGATCAACCAGTTAATCAGCCTGTCAATCAGCTAGTTAATCAAGAGAAGCCTCCTAATGGTGTATATTTAGCTAAGGCTGCTTTATCAGGATGGTGTAGGCTCCATAAAACGAGTCAACACTCTAAGTTAGATTTTCAAGAGTTCTAGAAAGAAACCTCAATTTTTCAGTATGAAGTTGAGAATAATGTAGGTAGTCAGGAAATGGTACCATCTGTTCCCTATGATTCATCAGTGTTGGTACTGAATCATGCTCCTTTTCCACAAAGTAAGGAGAATGTACCTGAAGAAGAATCTGACCAATTGAAGGAAGAGGTAGACCAGGTATGCAATGGGGATGAAATTACATAGTTATTTGATGAGAATCCAGTAAATGACAATGGCCCCAGGGATGAAGAAGAGGCTTATGTTGAAGAAGTACATACCTTTGAAAGACCTATCAAAAAGTATGACTTGAGGGAATTGCCACATAGACGTCCACAGGCTGGAGGCCCCTTCACTACTTCCATTCCACTGAACAATTTTAACACATTTCCAGATCCTAATGCCAGCAATAATCCTTCACTGCCTCAGGTGTCCAGGAAATATTTATCTCAAGATCAAGGGCATACTGATGTGCCAAAAGGGAGAAGTGCTAATGCAAACAAGGATAAGGTGATGGAAACCCAAAGGAGACCCCTACTGATCTGAGTGAGGAACAACTAGTCATGTATGTTGCTGAAGAACTCAGAAAATTAAAGGTAAGTCTATCTGCATTTGATTTATTAAGAGTTACAACCATTAGGAATGCAGTTCTAGGAGCCTATAATGCAAATTCCATGTCACAAGATAATTCAGTTAGCGAAAGTGTCAATAGAGTATCTAGTTCTCAATCAGTATGAAGGAAAAATTAGGGTCATAATCAAGTCCACATGCCTCCTGGAGATAAGGGAAAAGAGAAAGACAAAACTCAAGTTGCTCAAGTGGATACTCCCTTAACTCTGTTTCAAGGAAAGATAGACACTCCTCCATTCTTGATTTATGTTCGTATATTCGGTAAGAATTTGCATAACTATCTGTTGGATTCAGGTGCTTCCACTAATGTAATGCCCTTCGGTTTTTGTAGAGCTATGGGTATTACTCCTACTGATTCACAAAAGAAAGTTACATAGTTGGATAGGACTGAAGTTAATGTTGTAGGGGAGTTAAATATGATTCATATGTAGGTTGCTTCTGATCCTAGAATTCAGTAGGTTATCAATATACATGTGGCTAACATACCTAATGCTTATGGGCTGATTTTGGGAAGACTTCACCAGGGCCTTGAATGGATATGTCTTGACTGATCACTCTCACACGTGGCTTCCTTGGAAGGGAGTACCAAACCAGATTAGAATTGAAAGAGAACCCAGAATGAAATACATGATTATAGAATATCAGAATACCTCCAACGAAATTCTAATATCAAAAGTAAGTATGGGAAATTGTGTGCTTGCAACCCCTTTTGAGGAGTCAGATGTAGAGGAAGTCCTCATGTTGCATACAATGTCTGCTAACCTCACAATAGAATCTAGTGGTACTGCAGTATTGATGAAACTAGTGGAAAAGGATGATGAACCAGTTGAAAATGATGATGATCCGGAAGATAGTCAGTTGGGTTTGCTTGATAATTTTCAAGAATTCATTCAAAAGTGCATTGAAGATTAGGTTCAGTTAGGAAGAGGAATGAACTTTGGAGAATTAATCTTGCCTAATTGGTGCAGGGTGCATAATGCCTCCCATTCAGAACTAGACTATTGCTTGTGCCAGATTACAGTGGAACAAATATAGAAGTGTATCAACCCCACTCCAGTAGTCAAAATTAATATCCAGAATGTCCAAGAGGATCTTAAAGGGAAAATAATGATGCTTTCTGAAGAACCATCTAGCAGCAACAGTGCAAGGGATACAACAAAGAAGTCTGCAGTTGCTGGCTATTGGAATATAAGATTTGATGGATCCAAATCAAAGCAAGGAGCTGGGGCAAGTTTTGAACTAATCAGTCAGAGAGGTAAGAATTTTTTTTCTTCTTATAGACTTCAATTTCATTATACGAATAATGTAGCATAATATGAGGCTTTGGTTCATGGACTGTTAATGGCATTAAAGAAAAAGGTTAAGATCTTGCAAGTTTTTGGGGATTCTAAGTTAGTAGTCAAGAAAGTTAGGAGACAGTACTCTTGTAATGACAGAAGAATGACCAACTATAGACACAAAGTATGGGATCTTATTGAAGGATTTGATGCCTTTAATATTCAGTTGATTCCACGATGTAAAAATCAAATAGCTGACTCTCTTGCTTAGGCACCCAGTACCTTGCAACCTCTATCTCTTTCTGGATTGAAGAAGTTTACAATGGAATTGACCCCAGTACCTTCAATACCTGAAAATGTCACCAACTTCCAGGTTTTTGAAGATGACAAGCATATCTTAGATTTCATCACAAGTACAGATAACTTTGCTTCTCAAATCATTGACAAAACTGAACTCCAGAAAGCGGAAATGGATTTGGAAGGGGTAATCAATCTGAAGACCAATAATATTCCTAGAGGAATGGTCCAATTAGAAAGGGTCTTTAATCTGGACAAGGTCAGGGATCAAGAACAGGATGCCAAGAAAGAGTTCATCAATGAACAGTGTGACAAATATAATATGGGAACTGAGGATGATGTCAAAAATGTCTTTATTGGCAAAGTGTGCACTCCAGAAGAAAGGAAAGGAATAATCGATGTACTACATAGATATACAGATGTGATAGCCTGGAGTTATGAAGATGTAAAGACTTATGATACATCAATCATAACTCATACTATCCCTCTCAATCTAGGAGTAAAACCTTTCAGACAGAGGCAAAGGCCCATCAATGCTCTACTGGAACCCATAATATAGAAGGAAGTGCAGAAACTACTATCTGCAAGAATCATATTTCTAGTTAGAAACTCAACTTGGGTTGCAAACCTGGTTCTAGTATGAAAGAAAAATGGTGAAATCAGGCTATGTGTAGATTTCAGGAACCTAAACAGAGCATCAGAAAAGGCTAATTATCTAGTACCCTCATTAGATGAAATTCTCCAAATTTTCAATGGATCTCAGATGATGTCTTTCTTGGATGGTTATTCAGGATACAACCAGGTCATGGTCCAGTATGAAGATAGGAACAAGACTGCTTTCACCACCAAGTGGGGCACTTTTTCCTATAGGAGGATGCCCTTTGGCTTGATTAATGTTGGAGCCACATTCCAAAGAGCCATGGACATTGCCTTTAAAGACATAATTGGTAAGTGTATAATCATTTATATGGATGATCTAATAGTCTTTTCCAAGAAGAGAGGTGATCATATCTCATATTTTTGCAAGGTGTTCCAGAAATGCAGAGAGTTTGGAATATCTCTCAATCCAAAGAAATGCATCTTTGGAGTTCCAGAGGGTAAATTGTTGGGGCATGTTCTCTCTAAGAAAGGAATTGCAATTGGTCTAGAACGAATAGAAGCTATACTTAAGATCCCACCACCTGCTAGCAAGAAAGAAATGAAATCATTCTTTGGCAAGATGAACTTTGTGAGGAAGTTCACCACCGGATTCGTAGAAATATTCAAGCCACTGAATGCAATGCAGAAGCAGGAGGCCAAAGTTGAATGGAATGCTGAAGCAAAGAAAGCATTTGCAGAGATAAAAAGGGCTATTGTTGAAGCTCCTATTTTTTGTGAGTCTAGATTATGCTAAACCATTCTATATATATTTGTTTGCTTCTGATCACTCCTGTGCTGCTATGTTAACTCAAAAATCTGATCAAGGAAATGAACATCCCATAGCATTAATCAGTGCACCATTGAAGGATGCAAAGCTGAGATACCCAAGTTTGGAAAAGCAAGCCTATGCCTTAGTCAGAGCTATAAAGAAATTTAGACACTATATCCTAAGAAACAAGGTTTCTTCTATAGTTCTTGATCCTGTAATCAAGTTGTTGTTGATGTAGAATGAGCTAGGAGAGCGCAGAGCTAAGTGGGTAACTATGTTACAAGAGTATGACATTGAGATTCAGCCCATGAAGCTGGTAAGAGGGTAGGGACTTACAAATACAATGGTAGAAATAGGCCCTAATCTTACAGCTCAGAATTATAATTTAGAGGATGTCTCTCCTGGCGAGTGGTATGATGACATCGTTCACTATCTCCTGACTCAAAGATGCCCTGATTATCTAAATGTAGTAAGAAGAAGGGAATTGTGCTTAAAGAGTGACAATTTCATGCTGAAAGGAGTTGTTCTATATAAGATAAATCATGAGGGTGTTTACTTAAGGTGCCTAGGAAAGGCAGAGTCTGAAAGAGTGATGTTGGAATTTCATGACAAATATGGTACAGGCCATGGATTAGCACCTTCTACAACAAACCAGATTATGAGAGCTAGTTATTATTGGCCTACAATATTTAAGGACACACACAACCATGTCAGAACTTGTCATGTGTGTTAGAATGCAATGACCAGAGAGAAGTATGCAACACTCCCACTCCAACTAGTCTTTGAGGTAAAACCTTTCACATAGTGGGGGATGGAATTCATAGGTCCAATCAATCCGCCTTCCTCTGCAGGTCACAGGTATATCCTTACTGTCACTGATTATTTTACAAGATGGACTGAGGCCCTTGCTTGCAAGCAATGCACTTCTGAGGTGGTAATTAATTTTGTCGAATCAGGTATCATTAACCGTTTTGGATGTCCTATGTCTTTAGTTTGTGATAATGGTCCTAAAATTTTCATCGTTAAATTTTTCTAATTGGGATTTTGATCATGGGATTATCATTAAGTTTGCATCCAATTATTACCCTCAGGGTAATGGTTTGGCTGAGTCATCCAACAAAAATCTCTTGACTATTATCCACAAATTGTTAGAAAGAAATCCTAAGGATTGGCACACCCAGCTTAGATTTTCTCTTTGGGCAGATTGTACAAGATATAAGACTTCCATAGGAATATCCCCTTACCACCTGGTTTATGGGTTAGAGCCAATGTTTCCTATCCAGTTAAAAATCCCCACCTTGTAGTTCATTAATGAATATTATGACGAGGAGGATAAGCGTGAGGCCAGACTTGCTAAATTGCTACACCTTGAGGAAAAAAGAGACGAAGCCCTAGAAACCTTTGCTAAACATTAGGGGGTAGTCAAAAGATGGTTTGACAGAAGAGCCAAGGTAAAATCTTTTAGGATTTCTGACTTGGTTCTTTACTAGGATAAAGCCCATAACCGTAAGGGGAAGCATGGAAAAATTGATAAGCTTTGGCTTGGGCTTTACCAAATTTCAGAGATCCTGGAAGATAATGCTTTCCGTTTGAAAACTCTCACTAGAGAGGATATCCCACTACCTATCAATGGGAAGTACCTGAAGCATTATTTCCAGTCTTGAGCTATTTTCATCTCTTTTTCTGTATATAGTTAGATTAGGTTTTCTTTCTATTTTGTTTGTTTCACTTTGCTTTGGTTAGATTAGGTTTCCCTTTCTACTTTTCTTTTGTTTGTTTTGGTTAGTGTAGGTTTTCTTTTGGTTTGGTTTGTTTTTTCTCTGCTCTTACTTTGGAGGTTTTCCTATTTTCTCCTAGATGTGTTGCACCTGCATGACAAATATATCTTTCTCTGGGACTGTTCTAAGTATTTTATTGGTGGACTTTAGTCTTGTGTCTCGAAAGGATGGTTGAAGTCTTTGTTATCTTCAAGCAGTCTAAATGTTTGATTTATAGAAGATGGATCACTGGTTTTGATTTGAATTTGAAGTATTCTAAAATCTTATATCTTTTATACATCTGAAGTATCCTGATGTTGTCGTAGGATCCTTGTGAAGTCTTATCAAATGAAAAAATCTTATTTCTGCTTCAGCGCCACTGTGGTTCTCAGCCCTAAGTGTGAACTTCATTGTTCATAGGTTGAAATGAAAAAGTGACACAGAAAGAATATCAAAAGAAACAAAAGTGAAATATTGAAAATCAAAAGAATGAATTCAACTTATCAGGAATATCTGAATATCTCTATTGGGGCTATAGACGCTTGACTCGCAATAGAGCTATGTTTGGGAGAATCACAGTGACAACCTCATCAGGGCTATAGACACCTAACTGGCAGTGAGGCTCTATCCAGGTTGCTTTTGAAGTTAGAATCTTTATGTAGCCTATCCTAACTAAACTTGGTTTCTGCAGTAGCTCAAGGAGGGAAATGAACTCATATGCACACACTTGGATTTTCAGTTTATGGAAGATTTGGTCTACCCTTTGGTTCTGATTCTTTAATATTTGCATTTTGATTTGTTTGTCTGATTTGTTTGATAGTGAGACTAAAACCAGAGATTCTGGGTTCTCGATTCCTATTCATCATCAAATGCTCTGGAGCATTCCCCAACAGAGTCACCATTTGTTGTGCAATTTTTGCACACATGACCCGCTGAAAGCAGGGACCCTCTTTCACTTTGGTTTTTGGTGTCTTGGCCCTTTCATTTTGAGGATTAAATTTTCCTTGGCATGTGCTTAAATGTTTATCTTGCTGGCCTAAGTGATTTCCCTAAGTTGCACATTGAAGATCTTTAGTTTTGAGCTAAGTTCAGGTTTTCATTGAAGTTCGATATTTTCCACCCCGACCAGATTTTCCCGAATCCTGCTCAGATTCTAACTGAACAGTATGGTTTGGAGACTTTTGGTCTTTGCAAAATTTCACATGGGCCGGACCTGTCCAAATTCTGCCCTATCATCAGGTTCCCAGATTTTCCTGGTTGTCTTGTCGGCGACATTAATGTCATTTTTACGATTGGCAAGGGATGCATTTAACCGATCTTTCAAGTCTTTTGTGCCATTTTGCCATATTTTTTTCATCGATTGAGCTGAGGAGTGCATTCTTGGAAGTATTTGATTTGATTTGAAGCGTTGAGTTTGTGAATTGTTCGATTTAAGTGGTGATTTCCTGAGCATTTCTGCTACTGTCTTTGTTGGGCGTCGTTAAACTAGCATTTGTTATTTCTAAGATCGATTTCTGCTTCATCTATGGTATGTATATGATTTCCCTACTTTTGATTGATGAAGGTTAGCATTGCTTTGGTATTTTGGGTTTATTCATGGTTCAAATTTCTGCATTATTTGAGAGTTTGATGCTAGGGTTGCGTGATATTGTTTAATTTTTGGTTTCCCAAGCAAGTTTCGAGTTCACTCTTTCATTCGCATCAGGAGATAACTTGTTTGTGAGCCATGATTCCCCCCTAGTAAAGAATTAGCAATTGAAATGATTAAATCATGTGCTTTCTGGTGTGTTAATGGCGGACCTGTCGGGTTTGATTTAGGGCATCACCATTTAACTTTAGTTTTCTTTCGAATTGGCCTAGAATTCTAAGAAAATATATAGAAGGCCCATATCAAACTTGTCTCAGGCTTAGATTCTTAAAAATTTATAATCGATCCGTCAATCTAGTTGAAATCGTGATTGAATTTTGGAGTTCACGTTTTTCACTCATCTTGGCATTGTCCGGCTCTGGCGGATTCTCCTTGTCTCTTTCATTTTCCCAGAATCTGCTATTCTTCAGAGATTCAGCTTCTTTGCGGATTTCCGTTAGCTCCGGATTTTCCCGAAATCCTTGATTCCCTATAGGTGATGGTGCATTTTTGATCAATTTATGCTATTTTGAGATCTCACGCTATTTATTGATTAATAATGATCGGATTGAATTGCCAATAGGTGTTTTCATGTTTATTCCGCTAGAATCCGTCTAGCCCGAAATTCTTCAAAATTCCTCCCTGGCTTGGATTCCGCGAATGGTCCTGAAACCTGAAGTTTAACATGATCATTTTATATGAGGTTTAATAAGGTTTAATGATGATTTTGATTGATTAACCTTTGCTGGTGTGATCTTTATTATGTTTCCTTTGGTAAGTACAGGCTGAATCTAGTAAGGTAATAGCTAGGAAAGCTAAGGGTGACATGGAGGAATCTTCCATATCTGAAGCAGAAAGAATTAAGATGGAAATCAAGAGAAAAATCCTAGAGAGCAAGATCACTTCTATCTGGTCAGAAGTAACTGATACTAATGTTGGACTATGGGACTATAAGGAGTTCAAAGGCAGAATGGCAGCATCAGATCTTTCTCTAGTGGCTAGGAGAATGTTAGAATCAGGATTGGCACATGTGGTTGGTTTCCCTTCCATGGTGCAGTGTTATGAGTTAGTCCTTGAATGTGCCAGGCATTACAACAGTGATACACAGAGAATTATTGGTCCTTAGGGAAGGATTGTGGAAAATTTAAATCTTGTCTCCATAGCTCAGACTTTTGATATGCCAGATAGATCTCATGTGGTGGCATTCAACATGAAGGAAACTAAGGAGTACTATGAAGAAGAGACTGTTAAATCACAACAACTTATCAATTCCTAGCTGGAGAAGCCTAAGTCTCATTATTCTAAACTTCCTAAATAGCTATTCAGGGCAAAATTCAAGGAGTATTATGATGCCATCACTCTTCTTAGTAGGGTGGTAGGATTAAAGAATGTTGGTATGTTTGAGAATTGGATGTTGCATGTTATTGTGAGGATGGAACAAGAAAAGAGTGACTATCATTGGGTAGGTGTCATAAGTAGAGTGATTCATGAGAAATTGTCCAATGTGCTGCAAACCAAGACCTTCACAATGACCTCGTACTTAATCTATGCACTTGCAATATTTCATCCATATAAGGGATTAACTACCAAGGGTGTCTTTGGGTAAGATGTTATTTATGAGGTGTACCCTCAATTGCACTTGGGAAGCTCAAGCTATAGGAGGGTGAATGATGCATTCACCATGCTTATGACTAGATTGCTTCAGGGAGTAGAACACGTGAGGATTTCAGACCAAGCCAAGGAGCTCATCAAGAAATATGGTGCTTGGTTCATTTGGTTCCAAACCTTCTCATACATCCAGAGTTGATGGCTGTTAAAGAGCTCCATACAGGCTTCCAAGGTATCCCACTAATCATATCCTACTTCTGGAGGTCACTAGATAGATATGTGATTTTGATGCTATTGTCAAAAGGGACAAGCATAAAACTAGGCTTGGTGGATACTTCCCTTTGAGGATAGGCACTAGAGAGGCATGCCCTTCCATTATCTCAGCTCAGGCTTCAGAAGAAGAGATGAGTAATCTTGGTTTATCTTTCCGTTCCAAGAGGTCCAGATTTGATATAACAAGTGAAACCCAAAAGAAGGCCAGTAGAGAGTATAGCCATAAGGTTGATCTGGAAGACTACTGGGCCAATTGCAGTGACGAATATGAGGTAAGAAAGAAGAAGTTTTCCCAGCCTCTAGTTGAATCAGTCCGTTTATATAATGTGAAGGTAGTTCCTGATCAACTCGAAGATGATGGGGATCTGATTTAGTGCCATGTTTAAGAGGTGGTAAAGGACATGACAATTGGTGATGTAGATTGGCTAGAAGAAGAAAATATGGAATTGAAACAGTTAATGGATCCAGTCACCAAGTTTACCAGAATGTGGCTAGAGCATAAAATGTGGGAGTTGGAAAATGAAAGTGTACAATGCACCTATGATCTGATGGGAGATTTGGACCCTCACTCCACTTCTGAGGAATCAACTGAGCAAGATCCTAAAGGCAAAGGTAAGGTGGATTCCCCTTTTAAAATCAAGATAAAAGGTGTTCAAAGGGAGGAAGCCCAAGAAACAGAAAAATAGAGAAAACCAATTGCCAAGAAAAGGGGACATACTTCAAGGACTAAGAAGTCTGAAAAGAAAGAAATTGAAAAGCAGAATCCTGAAGTTGATGTTCCTGTGCCTAAAATAAGGAGAATTGTAAGATTATTACAAAAGGTAGGTTCCAAGGATGGAGTAGAGATGGGTCCAGCTGTGGTAAATGTAGAGAGTTCGGGAGAAAAGACACAGGTACATACAAGGAAGTCTAGGACTCCTTCTCCTAAGGATAGTGTGCCCAAAGTAGATCCTCCTCCAGTTACTTCTCATGAAGAACAACATGATAGTGTCCCTGAAGCCTAAAACGATGAATTAGGTGAATCCAAAGTGGCTGAAGATCATCCAGACACTGAGGGAGAAGAATTTCATGAGGGTGAGCTTTATAGTGCAGAGGAAGAAGTAGAAAAAGTGATGCAGTATCCTCTAGTTGCATATGAAGAGTCACCTGTTGGAACTGAAGAGGTCAAATCACCTCCAAGAGAAGAAGAAGCAAAAAAGGTTCTGTCCCCTGTGCACCAAGAGGAACACATCGAAGAGAATGAGAATAACGTAGAGGGGGTTTCTGAGAAGCAGGGTTTGGATAAAGAAAAACCTAAGGATCAACAAGAGGAAGTGAGACAAAGCAAGGCACAATTGGAGTCTACTGTTCCAGAATGGCTAGACAAGGAAATAAAGGGAAAGTAATAGAGTGGTCCACATTGCGACTCCTGCTCCGGATAAGAATAGCAATGTGGTAATTGCAAAAGTTTACAATCTACAGATTATCAATTTAGGACCTACTTATGTTGAGCAGGAAATTGAAGATTATCAGGGTTCTAGTGCAGTTATCTTGGGTAGATTGAGGAAATAAATAAAGACTAAACAAGAGATGAAGAAGGAGATTAAGGGACTCAAGAAATTTTTGGAAGATCTAATGAAACCCTTGCAATCTATTAACCCCTCATCCTCTGCTAAAAAACCCTTACCCCAAGAGACTATCACTGAGCTTGAAAGAATAAAGGCTTCCACTCTTGCCACTGCAAATTCATTGCAAGGGGTGTGAACCAAAGGAAATGATGCTATCAGGGATATTCTATCATTTGGGAAAGATGCTATGAGGGAAATTGATTGGTTGAAGGAGGTGTTAGCTCAAGATAAGGAAGATACAGACCTCCTACTGCAGAAAACTAAAACCATCATGGAGTATACCAAGGAAGAGATTATAAGTGATGGAATTCTCCCTTCCTATAGAGCTGTTGAACCTTGGGAGTGGTTTGAGGTGTTGCAAATAAGGCAAAAGGTTCTGAAAAAGATCTACAAGTAGAGGAGGCAAATCAATGATACACTAACTGGTGTCTATAATGGCTACATTGCTTTCTTTGAGATAATCACAGGGAGAAGGAAAATTGCACCTAAATATTTGAGTTTAGAACAATTGAGAAAGTGGTGGCAGGATGTTTAAGCTCCAGTTAGTGATGATCTTGTTACTGAACACTAGTTAGATGATGTGGCCACCTACATTGCTTTCATTGATAAATACCTAACATATAAGGTTGAATGGGATAAATTGGTGAAAAATTCAAGGTAAGATATTACATCAATTGACAGCTGACTTAAGGTTTTTCCTTTACCACCTGTGGCCGGCTTGGATAAGGTGCTTTTGAAGGTGCATGAAATGTTGGATCGAAATAAAGACAAAGGGGAAGGAAGTTAATGTTGGTCTACATCGATATTTGTGCTTCCCAATTATTTTGCATGCATTGGTCTGAGCTGCATTGGAAATATCAAGCCGACCTAGATGAAGTTCATGCATTTAATGCATATTTTATTTTATTTTTGAATTTCTCTTGGCCGACTTGTTTTGTGGCAAAATATTATTGTAAAATCTGGCTAGGCTGACATGTTTTGGGGATTTTCTATAAATATGGCATTTTGCCTCCAATCGTAAGGGTTAAGTATAGACATAGACGAATAGAGAGATAGCTAGTATAGAAGCGAATTAAGTAGACCAAGAGTTAGCAAGTATTTGTTCTCAAACAAATATTGTAACAAAAAACTGGAATTGTTGCTACAGTGGATAATTTGATGCAAGTAATGACATTGTGATTTGGTGCCATACTTGTGTTCTTCTTATCTTGCATGATTCTTGTTATTCTATCTTTAGAATTGCTTTGAAGAAATTTGATATTTAGATATTTAGGATTAGATTTGATTCAATGATGTTTATGGTTTGATATTTGACGTGTTGCAGAAATCCCTATTCCATAGTTTTCGCAACCAACTAATTGTTAGTTGCTTTGCAAAGTTAGCCTGGACTTTATATTCATTGTGCTTATTTCAATTGTGAGGGTTTATTCATTTCAAGTGCAATAGGATTGTTTTGAATGAGTGTTCATGATCTAAAATTCCTAACACCTTAGAAGATTGCACTGTTTCTATAAGATTGTAGATTCATCTGGGTCAAGTAGAAATCAGTTTTGAGGGATTGGTCCATTTCGATTGTTTTGTCATTTGCATTGTTAATCTTAGGAGTAGTTAAATCTAGAAATCTCTTTGAAACCCTCATATTTTGTTATTTATTTGATTATCGGGTTAGATTTAGGATTGAATTATCATTACATTGCTAGATCTAATAAATTAGAGATTCAGTATTTTGCTTGTAGTAAGGTCCCATTGTGATTACCAACATTTTCACATTTATCACTGAGTTGTTTATGCATTGTCAAGACCTGACATTAGAGACCTTGGGGTTATCTCTTGAGGCTTGTTGATAGAGATTTACCTTTCAAGAGAGATAGGATATTATATTCTGTTTGAGTTGTTGCTGTCCAGAAAACATCATCAACAGGGCTATTTTTTGAAAAATTCGGGCTATTAAAAATTTTGGGCAAAAATTTGGTTCGGTGACATATTTGCAGAGTATATTCCCTATAGATTGTACCTTGTCTGCAGTCGGGTCACATCGGTCGGCTGGTGTCATCGGAGGTCAAATATTGTGGTACGCTGTCTTTATTTATGGTTAGCTTGTCTTTCTAATTGGAAGATTTATTTATCAAAGTTTTTTGCAAGCCTTTTCTTTTAAATATCAACCATGTAATTTAAGAGGTTGACGATACTTTATTTATGTGGATGTTTTTTCATTAAAAACTTTTGTAAAAGGCCGACTATTCAAAAATCTCCAAGTTGACCATATTTTAAAATCCTTTTCATTGCATTTTTTTAATAAAACCTTGCAAAAAGGCGGATCATATATCATTGAGCAGAAATTTGAGCCAAATTATCCTTGTCCTACCTAGGTTTTGCCCTCTTTGTGTCCAAAATAGTTGTTTTTATTTTATTTTATCATAACTTCTCCAAACGGAGGCCATTTTTCAAATACAAGATATTGTCGGAAAGTTGGAAGTGTCAATTTTTCAGTGGTGCAAATATTTTGCAAGGATTTTGTTGTTTTGTGCCATTTTTTCCTGGTTGAAGACAGATCTCAATTTTTGGCTTTCGAGGTCATATCTTTGTAAATGGGTTTTTAATTACTTTGGAGAAAGGGAACTATAAGAAATGGAGTAATTTAATCCTCACTCATCTTAGTGAGTGGAATCTATTGTCATATTTGTTTAATAAAGTTTCTTGTCCTAGCACAGATGATGAGTATTGCATTTGGAAAGGCTTTAGGGCTAGAGTCTTTAGAGTTATTTTTGAAAATGTAAATGATGACATTTTGGAGACACTTATTCACTTCAAATGTCCTCCTACTCTTTGGAATCACATTAGAGAGGTATATGGAGACCATGATTCTTCTCCATCTCTTAAAGATCCTCTTTCCAACTCCAATGTGCTTCTTCATTCTTCAGAGTTGATAACCCATGCTTGTGATCCTTTGGAGGAGATTGTAGATGCTTCAGAGGTTCCTGATTCTTCATATTTTTTTGATGAGTCATTGATTACTTCCAGTGATTCATTGCAACATGTATCTGATAGTCTTCTTGATTGGGATTCCTATTTGACAAACATTGCTTCTTTGTTTATGGAGTCTCACATTTCAGATTTGGAGGACCAATTTGAGGGTTTAGCTCTCTTATTTGATGATAGTCATGGATCAACTATTATCACTTCATGTTTGTCTTTGGAGTGTGTTCAAGATCAGTTTGCACTTGTTCCTGGTTTGCCACAGTTTATTGTGATTGGGAATGTACCTGATTGAATTATGGCATCATCTTCATCATTTAAGAACTTGGAAACACATGAGCAGATTTTAGAGACACAATCTACATACATTTGGATTTCTCTTCTTCCTAATTCCTATCCAAAATGGGAAAATTTCTTGCATTTTTACTTGGTGTATCTTCTTCCTAAGGGGAGAAACATTGTTTGTAGGAATTTTATTATGTTTTGTCTTCAGACATTAACCATATTTGTAGGAGATCACACTTTGTAAGGGGGATATATTATCTCTTTTTTCCCTCTTATGGGGGGGTCATTGATTGTATATACATGATGGATGTAATCCTTGGGGTGTATCATTGAGTCCTCCATACATCATGTTTGTTTTCTTTTCTTTTCTCTCTTTTGGAGAGGAGTTTTTTCCCACTGGGTTTTCTCCTTTTATCTGCTTGTGAGAGATTGTTTTCATTTTGATTTGCATTGTGAATGGGTACCTAACATGGCCTAGTAGCCGGGACCCATAGTCATAGTTTGCATAATAATATTCTCCCTAAGTTGCACTTAAGGGGGGGTGTTGGTGTGAATAAATGTATTATACCTAGCTAATTCACTCACTCGGTAATTAGGGGACATATTCACATGTTAAGTTTACTTAGGAAAAAGATTCTTTCTAGAAGTCTTAGTTGGCTTTTCTAGAACTTATCTTATCTAGATATTATTACTTGATTCCTATATGATTAGTTTGTTAGTTGTCTCATGTAATAGGATTAAGACACTTGTCATGATCTTGTCTAATCCTACATCTCAACCTTGCCTTTATAAGCAAGGCATCTCTTGTGCATTTGCATCATATTCAACCATTAATCAATCTTGCATTGTGAAGCAAGCTTTCTTGCCATTCTCTCTCTTGTGGAAGTGGTTTTGTTCTAGCAACTATTCCTGGGCATGTTGGGGAGTCACCATATACTCCCTCACATCCTATTGGCCAATCTCTAAAAGCGAAGGGTTTCTTGATCTTAGGAGTTTACTTGGCCTCCTCTATCTTCTTGCCTCTCTCTAGCTTAAGATGTGTGAGGGTGTGTGCTAGAGTTTCTTCATTAGGAATCTTGAGTTGGTCTTCGGGTTTGGGACTCTCCTCATTAACAATTTGGTTTTTTGTAGCCTTATTGGTTTTCCATTTCTAATTTCTTTTTGACTTGGACCTTCCCATTTAACTGCAACCAATTCAATTTGGTCATTTTCTTGGTAGCTTAAATCTAGTTATGGGCCCAATATTTCCTAGTTCAACCTTCATGGGATCATAGGCCTAGAGCTAAACCTTGGGCTCTAATACAAAATGTAACAATCCAACTAAATTTAATTCAAATAAATAAATATTGACATCATGAATATCTATTTAATAACGTAAATTCCATAACTAATTGAATTTAGAAAATTCAATGTAATAATTCACAATAAATTTGAAATAAATTATTATATTCACTTCTATATGTCAATAGTTATATACAAGTTTGACTAGGAATTCAACACCTCTAAGTCAACTCAAAATTACATAGTTTTCATATAAATACATCATTTGTTCCTTTACATCAATGATGCAATACAATAATAAAATTCTAATATGATTCCTTCATGACAGCTCACCTCCACTGGTGGATGAAAATGTGATTGAGGTGCTTTTCCACCCAACCACGAAGTAATGCTTCCATGAATTCCTCAGTCAATCAAAGAAAACCCATCAATAAACAAATGCATGCTTTGTGCAGAGTCATTACTTGACTCAAATATAAGTACATGAAAAATGCATTGGTTTTCTCACATTTAAATATATCAACTTTCAGTGACTGTGTGTATATATATACCTTCATATATATGTATATATATACGAAGGTATATATATATACAAAGGTATATATATATATATACAAAGGTATATATATATACACACACACAAATATATATATGTCCATTTAAATACCATAGAGTTTTCATTACCTGCGGCCATGAAAGAAATGTCTGTGGATGGCACAATAAATGTTACACATCAAATGATATACGTTCGACTCCATCATAGCCATTAATAGTGGTTGGTAAGCAATACAAAAATAAGATTGCAAATAACATCGCGCAGCCATACCATGTAAGGGGTGTTGCCACCCTCGTACCATGAAGGGTAAAATTTTATACAAAGTTGAAGCACACCCAGATGAATACAACAGTGAGATTCAAAAAAATAGACGCCACAGGGTGCGACATTCAAGCATGCCGATAACATATGGTAAACACATATTTAGATTCAATTGGTTGAATGGCCACAACTGTGGGGGAAAAACATAACGGGCATTGAAATCCTGTGGTGGGTATGTTTACCTAACCCCCATTATGAAATCAACATTTTCAAAGAAAATAAAAACACAAAGTCTTCAAAGGCTCAACCCACACGGGCAATATAGTGATTGACATAGTCGATCGACTAGGTATCATTTACCCCAAATATGAAACATGCATGAAGGGAACACATAAATTCCATAATGGATTAATCGATTATTCAAATAGAAACTAAATCGAATGAGAGGTGTGTATGAATCAAATGAAATACCTCTAAAGGTGATGCCTTGAATGATTTTCCTCTCTGGAAAAGATTCTTTTTCCACCCACTAGTCGATCTTCTCCTCCTTTCTCTACCTCTTCCCGTGGATTTTTTCCTTGATTTTTACTCCATTCTCTTTGTTTTTCTCACTCCATTGATCCCTTGCTATCTTTGGAAGATATGGGTATTAATTCTGCTGCCTCCATTATGCTGCTTTGGCTACCCACTCCTTCATTCTCTCTACATTGATTGTGGCTTTTTTGGCCATAACGGGAATCAACCTCTCTCATTTTAGTGGGAGTTACAATATTTGAATTTCACATAATTATTATTCTCTTTTCAAATTTGAATTCAAAGAAATTCATTCACACAAAGAGTGTGTATATGTTTATATATATATACATATATTTACATACATATATTTGTCCTACGATTACATACATGCATACAAGATTACTTTCACATTTGTTTATTCGAATCACTTATCAAATTAATCTAAAAAGAGTATACAAATGGAATCACTTCTTCATACAAAGTAAATTGATTTTTCTCATTTAATTTCATTGAATATATATAGATTTTGACCAAAAATTGAAACAAGAATGCACAATTTTTCTCTTTCCTCTAGCTATGGTTCTCATACCAAGTTTTGAATGAAAATTTTCAATTTCTCAAACATATGCATATTTCATATTCTTTCATGGTGTGTGATATTCCAGATTCCATTATTGCTTACCATGGTCATTTGGCTAGGTGTGTCTACCTCAACCAAGTTCTCATTCTTCAACCTGTTTCTTGCATACACATTCTTACACTTGTCCACTAATCGGTAACCTTCAACTAATAATCACATAAAAATAATTTCTTAAATTAGGAAATTGCATAATATTCATTTTCATGTGCATCATTGCATTCTTTTCATTTCATAAATAAAAATGCTAAATTATTTTTCCAATTATTTCAATTTCCCCAATTTTAAAAATGTAGAAATGAAATCAAGATATAATAGCAAGATCAGAGTGCAATGTTTTTAGCTAACCTTAATAGTCTTATATTCTCTATTTTCTAGTTCTTTTCAAAATTTATTGTTTGTAGGAAACTTGGAAAAACATTGGAGAAGTTGAAAATCAAAGAGTACTAATATTGGTTTTACATATTTTTTTAATCTAGGACCAAACATTTACTTTAAATGATTTAAAATGAATTCACACTTCAAATTTGGTGCACTAAAATTGAACAATACAACTTGAACATTTAATTTTGGTGCTTTGAAATGAATTCATATTCCTTTAGTTCTCTAAAAATGAACAATGCAATTTGAACACTTTGTTTTGGTGCAATAGAATTGAACAAAACAACTTGCACACTTTCAATTTGGTGTTTAAAAAAGGACCACATATTTCAATCCTTGGTGTACATAAAATTAACATGTGTAATTTGTATTTCATTCTTGGTAATATAGAGTATGTATCCTCTCCCCTTACATTTCGTGCAAACTTAGGTGATGAGAAATACTCCTAGTTTGCATTTTTTTTCTTTTAAACACTGAAGGAGTTGTCTACATATCCACTCCCCTTGCGTCTAGTGCAATCTTGGGTAATGAGAAATAGAAATATAAATCCTTCCTTTATTTTTTAGGAGGTCTGCCTGGGGATTTCATCACCATAGGGTTTGACCTCAAGCACATTTTTTTTATGGGCTATATAAAGGAATGGGAGCGAAAGTTGTTCTATCCACACATGTACCTGCCAGGTGTTCCTATGTGGTCTTAAGTGATTTCAAACACGAGGAGATGATATTTAAATATCATACTTGTGAAGGAGGTGGTGTTCACAAAGTTCTACCCACTACGAGCCTTGTATCTAGAAGCCTAAAGTCCATTTGTCGACTATCAACTTATAGAGGTGTAATGGGATAGCATCATCCCATGAAGTTACTCGCTATGTACTGATTCTTGTTAAGGTGACATTAACTCCTTGCGAGGAACTTTTCCATCCAAGGTAAGAGTTGATCATGTACATGGGAATACTCTAGTTTTCCATTCAAGGGAAGTTATTTTATCAATGGTCCTAATATAAGAAGATAAACCTGATCTACCACTACAATTAGGATTGTTTTCTATGGCATTTCTTTCTCATGAATACCATTGTGATACTAATTAGTGTGGTATTATGGAAGAAGAACACATGAGAAGCATCTAAACACCAAATTGAGTCATTTTACATGTTTTTTATTGTGCTTGTTACAACATCAAAATTTGCAAACACCTAGGTCTAATTGCACATCAAAGATCCTCTGATAGATCGATGCTTTTGTCCAAATAGTGTGACAATTTTGTAGAAACTAATGCTTCTATTTTTGTTAAAATGATGCTTTTTTTCATATCAACTCCTTTGCACATCTTAGTGCATTTGTGAGGGTAAACAAACATCTACATTTTGATGCCATTTTTTTTTAAAATTTTGACACTTCTATCGAAACTTCAATGCTATTGTAGTAAATGGTGTGGTGCTATTGCAAAACAACTCAACGCTTTTGTCTAAAATTGAAAATAGAGAATTTAAAAATGTTTTCAATAATTTGTATTTGGTAAACAACTATTCAATCATCTAAAACTAATGCAAAATAGAATTTTGTTCACTTGTATCAATCAACACAACAACAAACAAATCCTTGTTCACTATCATTTTGAGCTTGTTGAAACACTTTCTAGGTTTTCATAAGGATCAAATTCATACAAACATCAAAACATCAACTCCATCATCAAAACATCCCATTACAAATAATAACTTGACATTTTGACACAAATCATTTGGACTTAGATTTTTATCCTAGCACCTAGATTGATTTCATGCTAGGAAACAATCTCTTTTCAAGTATTTTGTTGAATTAGTAAAAATAATTATGGGAAAACTTACTTTGAAGTCATGAGTCTACTTCCAAGGTTTGTAAATTCATTATCCTCAAGCACACCTAAATATATAGTCTAAAATTTGTCCAAATTAAAAGTTTCATATCCTCCATCCATTCACAAAATCATTCAACATTGGTCCTAAACCTATCAAAGTGTCATTATTAGCAAAATTTGAGGAAGCCAAAAAATTTCAATAAAGCCATTCACATAAAAAATTTCCAAAGGTTGACATAAGTTTTATGTTTTGAAAGGTTAAAGAGTTTTTCATTAATATGTCTATTGGAAACATGAGCATGATTTATGAGCATAAGTTGTAGAGTATGCAAGTACAGTGTTGTCATTGATGTCAACATTGTGGTTTAGTATGAAGATCAATGTGCAAGTTGGTTTGTGTGGTATGAGCATGCATAAACATGTTTATACAGTGCTCAATTGGAAGAAGGTTTGTGTAGACATCCATTTGAAGTGGAAAATTGGTTGTGTTAGAACAGTGTTTTTAGTGCACAAGACATCTAATATTTTGGTCCGCATTGGTTTTCCTTGAATGATCCCACTCTACAGTTTTAATGAAATTTTATTAGATGTCAGAAGAGTCTAAATCTATATTTTCACATTGTTTTATCCTTTGGTGAAGAAGTTATGAATGATAGAATATCAGGTCTACCAGTGACAATGGTTATCAGTACAAGGTGTATGTTTTGGTGATTCTGCACTTCACCGTGGAATAGTATCATGTATTGTAGATTTTTGGGAGTTGTTATAGGTGTCAGCAAAGTTTGTGCTCCAAGTGGTGTGAAGTTTGGAGGCCTATGTGTATGTTTGTGGTTGATCAGTTGGTAAGTTTTATTGATTAGTGTTGGAAGCTTTGCAACATGAGCATGAAGTATGAATGGTTGTGTTGGTTGTTCCTATGTTGTCATTGATTTCAACATGGTGATAACTATATGGGAATTCTACTTGGTTTACCAAAAGTTCTTCTTTGTCGGTAATACTCTTTTGTGATGGATCAATGTGTTGGTATTTGAGTATGAAATTCACTGCAAGGTTTGATGACTCTAATATCTTAACCATGTTTTCTTGACTCATTCAGACAACTATATCCTAGATCTTGAGATATCTTTTGTTGTGAGCAAAAAGTTATCTCTGATAGAGTTTAACTCTATATCCTACTATTGCTCTATGTTTGAAATACTGTGTGGGAGACTCTGCATTCTACTAAAGTGAACATTCTTATGTTGTGGTTTTGTTGATGGTCTCTTTGCTAGTATTATGATGGGAAATTAATGTATTCTCAGATCTAAAAGGTGCTTTGAGGATTATTTGTTGGTTTGGAGAATTGCATTCTAGTCTTGGCCAACTCAGCGAATGCAATATATTATGAAGACCAGTTATGTTTTATGGATGATAGCCAACTTGGTATAATGCACTACGTGGATAAAATGATTAAACCTTATATGGTACTGACCTTATTGATGGAAAAGATATACTTGCATATATATAAGATGAAAGAGTGTGTGTGTGTGTGTGAATGTATGAGCGAGAAGGAGAAGTGAATACAAACAAAGGAGAAGATCAGAGCCTAAATTCTTTATCAGTTGTGATCCATACAGTTTTGTTGAGCAATTGTTGTGTGAGGTAGTACTCCCTACACATTGAAGGTGTATCCTCTCAGTTCAATCTTTTGGCAGTGAGTCATTATCATCGTATCTTGGCGGTTAGCCATCTTTTGTACTCAAGCAGTGAGCCTTTTTAAGGATAGTGAGTCCTAGCAGAGTGCCCTATAATATTTTGTATCTAGATATAATTTATTGTGAGTTAACCCTCACCGTGGTTTTTCCCATTTTAGGTTTTCCACATAAAAATCTCGGTGTTCATGTGTATGGTTGCATTGACTTGTTTTTATGTTTCCTCTTGTTGATTCAGTTAGAATTGTGATAATGTTTAAATGGATTCTATTATGGTTTTGTGGAATATTGATTCACCCCACCCCCTCTTAGTATTCTGGATGTTCAACAATTGGTATCAGAGCTTGGTTTCTCGTAAGAAGCCTAACAGCTTAAGGGAGGTCCCATAATTTGAGTATGAGAATTTTTTTCCTTCAAAAGTGGTATCTACCGAATATTCATAAGAAATGGAAGTTCTAAAGGATAGGATGATAAAAGAAAATGAGTACATTGAAAATCTGCAAAGTAAAAGTATGGAAGCATGCGATCTGTTGACTGAAGGAGAAGAAGTCATCTCTAGCCTACTGCAACAATTGGATGAGAAGAAAAGAAATGAAGAATGTCAAGAAATTGAAATTCAAAGGAAGATGGATGAATGCATAAAGTTAGAAGAGGAAGAAAAAATCTTGAGATCTGATCTGGAAAAGGAAAGAAGTTTTGAAGAAAAAATTAAGATAAGCTTGACGATGCTTGATGAATTGATTACCTCTCAAAGACCGGAAATGGATAAGAGTGGTTTAGGGTTTGAGGAAGGTCGAAGTTCTAAAGAAAAGAAATCCACTAGAAAGAAGATGCAGTACAAAAATAGACAAATCAAGGAGCAAAGAAGCAACTCCAGAAAAATTCCTATCAAACGATATGATGCTAAAAGGTATTTATCCTTTAATGGTATTTTTTATTCTTGCAAGAAATTTGGTCATAAGGCAAAGGACTGCAAAAGTAAATTGAATGATTCTCTATAATTTCCCGAAAAAATTTCTAAGAGCAAGAATAATGGATATAAAGTTAGTCTGTTGGATAAAAGGGAAAATGGAAAGAAGAATGTTGTTTTTTGTAAGTGCAGTAATTTAGAACACCCTAGTAGTATTGATGATGTTTTAACAACAACTTTCAGTTGAGGAACATGAAATCCCTATCTCTCTTGAAAGGAAAATCTCTATTAGCAAGCCTCGAGAGATAACCCCAAGGTCTCTAATGTCAGGTCTTGACAATGCATAAACAACTCAGTGATAAATGTGAAAATGATGGTAATCACAATGGGACCTTACTACAATCAAAATACTGAATCTCAATTTATCGGATCTAACAATATGATGATACTTCAATCCTAAATTTAATCCAATAATCAAAGAAATAACAAAAGATAAGGGTTTCAAAGAGATTTCTAGATCTAATACCTACTCCTAAGATTAACAATGCAAATGATAAACAACGAAATGGACCCCAATCCCTCAAAGCCCGATCTCTACTTGACCCGAGATAAATCTACAATATTATAAGCGGTGCAATGTCTTCTAAGGTGTTGGGATTTTCAAATCATGAGAACATTCATTCGAAACAACCCTATTGCAATTGAAATGAACAAATCCTCACAATTGAACTAAGCACAATGAATATTAAATTCCGAGGGCTAACTTTGCAAAGCAACTAACAATCAATTGGTTGCGAAAAGTATGGACTGAGGGATTGCTGCAACATTCAAGTATCAAATCACAAACATTATTGAATCAAATCTAATCTAAATATTAACCAACTCAAAGCAATTTTAAATATGGAATAACAAGAACCATGCAAGACAAGAGAATACAAGTATGGCACCAAATCACAATGTCATTTCTTGCATTCAAATTATCCACTGTAGCAACAATTCTAGCTTTCTGTTACAATATTTTCTTGAGAACAACTACTTGCTAACTTTCCCTACTTGATTTGCTTCTAACTATTTTTCTCTATTCTACTTCTATCTTCTAACCCTTACAAATGAGGCGAAATTCCCAATATATAGAATCCACCCAGAAAAACCCACTGGCCCAACAAGAGTTTTCGCAGCATTAATTAGGCACCACCAGTTGGCCAAGAGAAAGTCAAAATGGAACAAAGGAATGCATTAAATGCATGAACTACACCCAGGTCTTCCCAAAATTCCCAATGTAGGGTGTGATAATGGGGAAGCACAAATCTCAATGTAGTTGGGCATTAACTACCTTCCCCTTCATCTTTATTCCAATCCAGCCTTTCATGGACTTTCAAGAGCGCCCCATCTAATTCAGCCATAGGTGGTAACGGCAAAACCCTAAGTCATCTTTCAATTGATGCAATCTCCTCCCTTGATTATTTTACTGACCTATCCCAATCCACCTTATATGTTAGGTATTTGTCAATGACAACAATGTATGTGGCCGCATCATCTAACTGATGCTTAGAAACAGAATCATCATTAATTGGGGCATAAACATCATGCCACCACTTCCTCAACTGTTCCAAGCTCAAGTACTTGGGCGCGATCTTCCTTCAACCCATCATAATTTCAAAGAAGGTAATGGATCCATTGTAAATATTGGCTAGGGTATTATCAATCCACCTCCTTTGTTTGTAAATCTCCTTGAACACTTTCTGTCTAATCTGCAATGCCCCATACCAATCCCATGGTTCAACAGCTCTGGAGGAAGGAAGAATTCCATCACTTACCAATTTATCCCTAGTATATTCCATGATAGTTTTGGTTTTCTGCAGAAGGAGATCCATATCTTCCTTATCTTGTGCCAACACTTCCTTCAACCAATCAGTTGCCATGATAGCATCCTTCCCAGTTGACAAAATCTCCTTAATGGCGTCACTACCTTTAGTCCGCACCCCTTGTAGCCAACTCACTGTGGCAAGATTGGAAGCCTTCATCTTTTCAAGCTCGGTAATGGTCTCCTAAGGCAAAGGATTCACAACATAAATCGAAGGGTTAATGGATTGCAGGGGCTTCATTAATTCCTCCAAGCATTTCCTAAGATTTTCATTCTCTTTCTTCAACTCATGCTTGGTCTTTATTTCCTTCCTTAGCCTGCCCACGATGACTGCACTAGAACCCTCAAAATCTTAAATATCCTATTCCACAGAAGTAGGCCCCAAGTTGAAAGTCTAGAACACATTATAATCCTTTCCAACCACATTATCTTTGTTTTTTATCTAGAGCAGGGGTTGCAATGTGAATAACCATGTCATGAGCTTCATCTCTTTCAATCCTTGAGATCACCCTAGCCTTCTTCTTACCTTTGTCTTTTCCAATCTTGGCTAGTAGTGCATCCCAATTCAGTGGACCATCTTCCACAACAACTTTTTTTCTCCTTATCTCCTTGTCCAACCAACCAGGGACAGTGGATTCCAATTGCACCTCACTTTGTTTTCCCTCTTCTTGTTGACCTTTAGGTGCTTCCTCACTCACATTCTACTTCTCAGGAGTTTCATTTGTCTTACTTTCTTCCTCTTCAACATGTTCATCCTTATGCTTGGGTGATGGGATTTTTACTGTTTCTTCTTCACTTGGAGG
>VDFB02000008.1:304911111-305090262 GCA_007258455.2 Sequoia sempervirens | reverse complement strand
ACATCATTTCATTTTATTTCATTACATATCATTTTATCACTTCATTTCATTTCATAGCATTTATCTTTTCATTTCATTTCATTTTACATCATATCATTTATCATTTATCAGGTCATTTCATTTCATTTCATTTCATTTCATTTCATTTCATTTCATCACCTCATTTCAAACAATATCATTTAACATTTTCATTTCATCTAATCTTCCATCTAAATTTCACATTTCATTCCATACCATGTCATTTTATCATTTTATCATTTCATTCACTCATACCATTTTCCATCATAATCTGAAGCACAACATTCATATTACAAAAGCTAAAAATACATATCATAGGCAATCCATCTGTATGACATTGTTAGTACACATCATCAGATAATCGTAATCATAATAAAACATCATAAATCAAACCACCCTGCATATCATGTTAGTCATCATATCATTAACATGCATAACAAGATCCATAAACAGGTAGACATCAACGCATATCATATCATCACATCATAAATAAACATCACATCATCATCAAAATAATCATCCCCGATGCATATCATCACTCATCAAAAATGATACAAATGTCCCAGTGTCCAATGAAACTACAATGTCCAATACATCAAATATGATCAAAAATGGCATATACATGCTCTGTAATATAAACTCTAGCTGGTAGATGCTCCTAATGGTGCTAGTCCGGAGGGAGGTGGTCTGCCATTGGTGCCCGCATCTGGATCCTGCCGTGGAGCTGTCACTCCCCTGCTCTAGGTGTGTGTCTGTGATCTGCTCCGGGTCCTGCTGTGGGATTGCGGATATGGCTCTCTACGCTCTGGAGGGTATAGCTCCTCGTATCTGACTCTGTAATACTCACCCTCCCTAGTCATCTCCATACCCTCTGAAATGGCCTCTCGCAGTGATGCACTCTCCACTGTGCCCATCAATCTTTGAGCCACGCCCTCAGCCTCTACTGCTCGTCGCCTGAATGCATCTCTCTTAGCAATCACCTGAGCTAACTGTGGGTCCGGGGTAGGTGCCTATGCCTGTGCCTGTGCCTGAGCAAGTTGTGTCTGTAACTGCACAATAATAGCCTGTCCCTGTGACAGCTGACCCTGTAGCTGACCCTGCTGCCCCTGCAATGTCTGCACCTGAGCCTGCAGAGTATCTAACTGTCCCTGCTATGAGGAAGAAGCCAGCGAGATCATTATCCATCTCCCTATCCCTGTCCTTGGACGTCGCATAATCTGCACGCCCCTCAGAATATCTAGCCCCCCCGGTGCAGGTCCTCCCATCCCCCCATCATCCCCACCATCATCATCATCATCATCTGACCCCTCCTCCTCTCCGCTCTCCACCTCCTCTCCTCCAACAGCTCCCTGCTCACCGCCGGCCACATCTGCCTATCCACCCACTCTGGGCGGTGGTACTCTCATGATAGGCGCTGGCTCATCCGGACTGGTAAATCGTGGAAAGGGATGTGTGTGAAAATAGGCAGCATACTCATTGGACATCCCAGCATCCACTACGTCTCATCTGTCTACCCATGCCTCAGATGCTAAGGCCATGTACTCTGTATAGGCGGCCTGGTACATAATGCATGGCCCCCATCCAGCCTCATCTTTGCTCTGGGCGTAGTGTGCAATTCCCTGTGGCATCCCCTATGTGAATTCGAACTGCCTCTGCACCCGCAATGCTAAAAATCTCTCCAAAATAAAGGGAGTCCTCCCTATCAGAAATCGTGACATACAAACATAGGGCATCTCTATGTCATCAGTAGCCCATGGCTCACAATCTAAATATGGTCACCATATGACCATATCGATGTCATCCAGAAGCCGTCTCCAGTAGTCTACCTTACCCAGCTTGGGCTGGGTAAGGAACTCAGAATACATATAAATGTAGGGTCTGCCTCATGCCCTCACTTTGGAGCATGCCGGCCTCATCACAGCAAAATGCTCCCAGGCCTAGATCTGTAACACTGTAACTCTGCAGGATAGACTAGTGGATCCCCTGTAAACCATCTGGTGCAAATCATGATAAAGGTGAGCTAACATGCAGCTCCCCCATGCATACCTCCTCGGCTGTAGTATCATCTGCTCAAGAATCCTGCCCCAGCCCACTGACAACCCCTTTCTCCAGTGATCTGAACAAAGGAGACCTCCAATGAAAGCACCTAAAACTGCTGGAAAGGCTGGATATCCGTGAAAGTCTTCCCATGGTACCTAGTACCCGACTATCCTCACATCTCCATACACTCTCCTCAGAGCATCTATACCCCCAATCTCCTTGTGATCATAATACACAAGGGTGCCAACGACTGGAATACCTAAAATCCTGTATACATCCTCAGGAGTCACTGTCACCTCACCGGTCGGCATGTGAAAGGTGTTGTGCTCCGAATGCCATCTCTCTGCAAGGGCTTTCAATAATCCTCTGTTGACCCTAATTGGCGGCATCGCCAATAAGGATCTCAAGCCGCAAGCATCAATCACTACTCTGTCAGCGGGGGTCAACTCAGGGATCCGATCCCATCCCGCTGAATGTCGCTCCCTAATCTGGAGGTTTTTGAAAACCTCTTATTTTTCATCACAATGATCATCCATCAGAATCATATCATAATCACACAAAATAAAAATTAGATTCATATCTATCAGTAACCCATATCAATGACCTATATCAGACCCATATTTGACTCATATCAATGCATCAAATCAATGACCAATATCACACAATCAGTCCTCTCAATCAAATCAAATTATCTTTATCAAGCTGGATATCATATCACATCTATCCTATCATCAATTACTATTTGTTTTCTATCGCAAGAAGCAAATTTATCAGAAGTCATATCAGTTTCATCTACTCCTTGTTTTCTATCCTAGAAAGCAAGGCTATCAGATCAATCATTCAATTTTCCTATCTTTATTCATATCAGCATGGTGACATAGCAATTTACCTATCTATTAACTTAGAAAGAAACACAAAATCATCATTTTTGTCTCAACAATCATTTGGGCTATCTACTGAATGCGCCTTTCTTTTTGCGGAATGCGCGTTTTCCCATATGCGCTGTAGTTTTTACCATATGCGCTAAAACAGTCACCGTATGCGCGTTTTCCCGTATGCACCACTTCATTCACCGTATGCGCCACTGTTTTCCCTATATGCGCTTTAGCCCTAAATTTTTCAAACTTCCCTATATGCGCGTCTGTTTTCCCTATATGCGCTCTATCCCTAAAATTTTGAATCTTCCCTATATGCGCGCTAGTTTCTACGGGATGCACTAAACTGGTTTTTCGGCAAAATTTAAACACTATACCCTATGCGCGTTTGTTTCTACTATATGTGCGCCTGTTTTTTTCAAAAGCGCCTAAACTTTCCTAAATGCACGCAAACGTAAATTTAAAAAAAAAATCTGCAAAAAAATTGAAACATTACGATTCAAAAGAAAAAAATTTGAAAGCACGGAGGATTAGATTAACTCACTGGTGGTCCATACGCTGCTACCCTCTGATATCGGTGCGATCTCTCGAATCTATGATGATGATATGGAATCTCCATCTCGCAATGTCGCTTTCAGAGCTATAGTTTCACCACAGTCAAAAGTGCAAATGACTTGTCTCTTTCACCCTTTTTACCTTTTAAAGGTCAACCCAGGGTAAATTATGACTTTATTTTTTTTTCAAAATGACCATTTATTTTTCTGTCGTGAGCTAAACCACTTCACCTCTCCTCCGTGATTTGCCTCCCGAGGGGGCATCATCAGCAAGAACATCAAAAATATATTAGGGGCAAAAATCTTATTTTCTTTGAAGCAATGTGTTTTACACATCACTTCAAAGAGGGCAAATGTATATGTCCAAAATGGTCATGATTAGCTTGTTAATTAATTAAATATGATTTTATTTAATTAATTCCTCTAATATCATCTACATATAAATAAATTTAATTATTTATTTATATCGTTCATTTTTCTATTTCTTCTACCTTAAATTAAATAAATAATTTTATTTAATTACTAACATTTATACCCTCCGCTTAATTAAATTAAATAAATTTGTATAATTTATTTATATTTAATTATCATTTTATTCTAAAGTTTAAATATTTTGAATATTTAAATAATGGAATATTCTCCATCCCATTTTCGAATTTTAAAATATTAAATATGTTATTTAATATTTTCCTCCTCACTTTAATTTCATTTTAAACATAATTAAATATGAATTATTTAATTATGTGGGTTTCCATTTCCATCTTCACTGTTAAATTAAATAAATCTAATTTATTTAATTCTAAATTTATTATTAACTCACCTTTCCAAATTCTAACTCGCTTTTCGAAATGGAAATTTCCCTTCGAAACTCAATGAAGAAAAGGGAAACCTTCCATCCTCTTCTCCACTTTCGAAAATCTCCCGCTGTCCATCCAAACAAGCTTAATCCGGACTGTCAATTGATTCAGCCAATCAAATCCATTCAAAAACTCTATAAAAACCCGAGCAAATCCAAGCCTTGGTTAATCAATCACCCACGTTCACACGCCTGCACTTACATATGAATACTCACATTCATGCAATCAACTTTATGCATTCATATCATTTTCAGCATCACATTCCCATTTTCATGTTAGCATAGATCCTGTATATTATGCATTTTAAATCTCGTTCTTCATGCTGTCATTTTGTTGAGCTCTATCTGCTGATCTGAGAGCCATTTCGAAGCAACAAAACGGTGAAGATAGAGGAGGATAAAACGATTTCAAAAGGCTGTTGTTACGGTTTGCACATTTTGTTTTCTTTCTTTCAGCTTTTCGATTTAATGTTTTATTAACATGTGTTTGAATTTAATTTAAATTTGATCCAATTTTCACACACACACCACCTTTATATTTTTGATCAATAAACACCATCTCTATCACATATTTGGCCTCCCAAGTAGTATGTTACAAAATTATAGTGGTAAAACATCACAAGTGATTGTGTCTTACATATATTTAATTGCATCCTTGAAAGTACATCAAAATTTTATTTAAACATCCTTATCTTGTTGCAACCATCCTAAAGTGTATGGCTTTGGATGCACATTAGTGAAAAATCTTAGGCACTTAACTACATCACACATGATAATGTTCTTATGAATCTTGTTGACAATGAGGACATGAAGTTGATATCCATTGACCCAATTCTTGGTGTGGTATAGATGTTTTAATTAATTTAAATAATTAATTGAAACATCACTAGTGTCAAGAAATTGCAACTCTAGATCTATATCCTCAACTTGTGTGAGATTTAATGTGGCTTGCACAATTAGAGATTTTTGTCCATGGTATTCAACATCATTGTGGGAACTAGTGTGATGGTGATGAAACCACATCGAATCATTGCTTCTATTTCCGCTTGTCCTTGCTTGGCACAAACAATTTGGATACCTTAACATTTAACATAGCTGATTTTTAATTTTGATATTATTTCTACAAAAGGGGATTCTACTTGTATGTAGAGGGTTTAAAAATTGAAACTACAATAACTTGTTCTTCCACGAGGAATTTTTTCTTCTTGACCTTGTCCTTGGCATTAGTTTTTAGATGTATTGAGGAAAGCTATGAAGTCCATTTTGTAATTAATGTAAGGTGATAATCCACTTATGAATTTGAGAAGTTTGTGTTTCTCAATATTGTCATCATGTAGGAATGTTGAGTAGTCATTGAACTTATTCATGTAGTCTTCCATGGTTTAATCCTAAAGTTAGTGCAATTGCTAGAACTTAATGCACTCATCCTCACAATGTCTAATGGTGTACTATTCCACTTGTAAAGTGTTGATAAGTGAATTCCGAATTTGAATAAAATCTAGGTCCCTTTCCTATTGCATGCAAAGTGTTTTCCACTATTGGGACACCAAAATGGACATTTTGAATGCCACAAATAGAAATATTTTCTACACTAGTGAAATTATTGATAGAAATGTATGCCTCTAGTTGCATCCAACTATCTAATATTTTGGTGTTAATTTTACCTTTAAACATTGGGTTTCTAGGTCGGCTTGTACTTTGAAAGGACTTTGATTTTACATAGGAACATTTATGTTTGTGAAATGTTGCATCAATGGTCCCAAATTTTTAGAAAACTAATTTTGAGGGCACGCAAACAATTTTTTATGTGTAAATTTAATGGATAAGTATGCATTATTCATCAAAAGAGAGATACAACCACATACTAACACTCTCAACACTAACAACACTTTGGTAGCACCTGTACCTATAAAAAAATCTTATAAAACTATTAATTCATGCTTCCAGTTTATCTAAACTGGGAGAGGAATAACACAAATGGTTTCCTAAATAATGTACTGTAAAACCATGGTAAAATATAAAAATTCCCACATTGAAACTAAAGTGGCTCAACGAAGAATAGTAAATATAACTCACAATGAGCCATGAGTAGAAAAAATAACCTCTATACTACTAATAATAAAATATTTGACTTGTAAATCCTCCATAATATTCTATATCCTAATATAGGCATCCAAAATCATCACCTAACACATATGAAACCCACCAATAATACTCAAGATACTCCACTACTCAATTATCATGCTTGAGTTGAGATATTTTCTATAAATATCATTTTAACTACTATTGCCAACTCCACCTTTTTCATGAATGCATATTGCAACTAATATCAATATTATGAGAGAATCTAAATTAAAAATTTAATTCCGATTATATTTTATGTGTCCAAGGATACATTCTAAGAGTGTTGGAGACAAATGAATAATACATAGGATTTCAAGGTAAATGACACCTTAATCATAACATTGTCCCACTTGACATTACACATTACAAATAAATTCATAGATAGAATAAATATAACTAAGTGAAAATTATCAAGGCCCATGGCCTTCATACACCAAGATAACTTCTTAGTGGCCATTCACTTCATACACAAATCTAAAACATTATCTACTATGTGTGAAACTTATCTAAAAAGACCTAATTATTCTCAACTATTTCTCACTCAAAATGATGCTAAATATCAACATGATTAGTATGAGAATTATACATAGGATTTTTGGCCAACAAATAATACTTTGACTATCACATCCAAAGAATATTGTAATCTATGTGCGTAATGGAAAAATGAGAGGAAAATGGCATTTTATAGAAAATGCCATTTTGAATGGATGGATCAGATTGACTTTTGACTAAGACCTAAAATGAGAGGCCTAGATTAAATCTGATAATCCCTAATTAGGGTTAGGGAAAACTCATTAATCAAGCAGTCAAGATGCCATCTAAGAAGATCAAATTGACGGTGGAGAATAAATGAGGAAATTAATTCGAAAATAAAGATTTTCGAAAATGAAGAAGATAAAGAGTGGACTGAAGATCAGTTTTGGAAGGACCAAAAACCTTCCCGATCACCTGACTTCCGGAGGAAAGTTACCAATTTGGAATTAAATTAATTCCAAATGTGAGTTTTGTGAAATAATAAATAATCAAATTTTCAGATTATTTACCATAATGAGTTGACAGTTAAGAATGAGATGACATTTTAAATAATTTAATTTATTTAAAATGAGAAGAATATCAAATTTGGCAATTAAATAATTAAATTTAATTATTTAATTTAGGAGATAAGACTAATAATTAAATTAATTAATTAATTCATTTAATTATGACAATTAGTGACATATTAAATAAATAAATAATTTTTTATTTATTTAATAATCAGAAAGAATAAAGTGTATAGAAGGTAATTAAATAAATTAAGAAATTTATTTAATTAAGGGAAGACTTAGACAATTAATGACGTATTTAATAAATAAATAAGATTTATTTATTTAATAATCATGAAGAATAAAAGGATATGAATTAATTAAATAATTATGAATTATTTAATCAATAGTCGAATGTGGACAAGGACATAATTAAATGTCACAATTATGTTAGGGCGAAGTGGTAAAAATGAAGCTTGTAGGCCTGGTCATTTTTAGGTGTCTACATTTTGCCCCTCTTTGTCATAATCGCATGTCGCATTGTGACAAAGAAAATAAGTCAAAATATGCCCTAGTGCAAAATAAGATGAGGAAGAATGATGAGGAGGGTTACAGGATGCCCCCTCGAGAGGAAAGACGGGTTCCAAGAATATGAGTGTGCTCTCGAAATTGATGAGAAGACTAGAATATGAAGAGATAAAGAAATGTTAGTGCAAAAGATATGATGATGATATGGATGCAATGCCTATATAGAGGCAGTGAGAGAAGATGACAAGACTAAAGAAGATGCATGTTAGTTCTAATCCTTCAAAAGGCATTGCCATGACTTTAATATTTATTGCTCTTAATCATCATTGGGTGGTAAAAATGACACAAATGGACAACAAACACCATGATATGGCGTAGACCAAGGTGTGCAAGGTCATCCACTTGAAAAATAGACAGTCACAAAAAGGAATGTCTTAACTCATACTAAGGGTGAAGTTGCCCCAGTCTTTTTGTCAAGACAATCCACAGAAGTAGTCAAAGACAATAAAATAGGCCAGGAGACGTCATCACACCTCTAAATCCTTCATGGGACATCCTCGAGGTAGCTAGTAACATGACCAAAAAGACAAGACAATAAAAATATAAGACAAAATAGCCAAGATAGTCAAAAGATAAGACAAGGTAGACCAGAAAGATTAACAACCATTTTATTTTGTTTGCCAATGTTTGTTTGCCAAAGATTGATTTCCTGTCGATTTGACAGTTTTGATAGTTTAAGAGCTTTGCCAATTTGACGGTGTTGACGGTTTGACATGGCCTATTGTCAGGAAGGACACATCCTAAAAAGGCAAAGAAAATTTTGATGAGGTCTAACTCCAAGAAGGACACATCTTGAAGAGGACCAAAGAGTGACGAGATTGACATTGTTTTAATTAATATGTTTTGGAAAGTTGACTGATGTTGACTGTATGATTGATTGGACTGTGCTATCTATTAGGTCATGATTGGAATGTCGACGTTCGAATGACTGTCTTGTGTCTGAGTTTTACTATGTCTAACTTATTTGACCGATGTGACGATTGTGACAAATGCCATGATTTTATTTGGACCAACCTAAAAGGATTGACCTAATGTCTCGGGGACTCATCGACTGATGGCCTTGCCTACATAGAAAATGCGTAGAGACAATGTAGTTCGAAAATGACATGGATTGACTGACATGACTGACTTTGACTCCATTTTTAGGATTTTGACATTGATTTGGATGTTTTTGTCTTTTTCTTCAGGACTTTTTATGATTTTTAGGTCTTTTTTCAGAACATTTTATGATGTTTTTGGTCTTTCTTCAGGACATTTTATGATGTTTTTGTGTTTTTTGTGTTTTATGATTTTTTTTATTTTGACGTTTAAGAGGATCGTGAAAAATGCATATGATTGATGCCTACACATGAGAATCCAAGGACAAACATGATTGTGTCCCTAGTCAAGCTGAATACCAATTGACAGGTGATGACAATGTTGTTTTACATGGGAAGGACGCATCCTGAAACAACATGAGGACGATGATGACAATGTGATGAAAGTATGGAGGTCTACAGCCAGGCCAGGAACGCAGTCAAGTAAAATTTTGGATAATGTGCTTGTATGGATTAGAATCATTGCATTTGGAATGACTTGGTTAGGACTAGATGGGATGATGATTATCCTTAGACTGTTTGACAAGGGAAAGCCAAGACAGGTGACATGCATGAAAGGATAGGGGGTGGCCTTGGTAAAAGATGGGAGACATGAGACTAAAGGAATTGTCATATGATTTTCAAGGACTATGACGATCATTGACATGATGTTTCGTGAATCGTGTATGACCGAAGGATAGACATGTCAAAAGTTTTCCCAAAGCATGATTTATGTGTGCCAGTTTTATGTCAAGACTGAGGTAAGTGGGAATGATATGGATTAAATGGTCTGATGCCAATGTTGTGAGGAAGGCCTAGGATATGAGATGACTTGCCCCCAAGTGTAAGAGTCCACTTAGATGATTTATTTTACACATGATGCCTATTTGCCAGGTTTTCATCATGGTACTTATCTAGGGCGCCTGTTTGCTAGGTTTTCACCATTGGATGAAATCTTTCTCTTTACTATTTTCTTGACTTTTTGATTTTTTTGGTGTCACCAAGACACTTGTTTGCCAGGTTTTCATCAGGGTGATGATTTTTTAATTTTTGAATTTTTTTTTTTGTATTTCTAATTTTGTCGATAACCTGGATGCTTTAGATGACCACTGACTGTTCTGAATCCACTGATGATGCCGATGTAGAGACTAGTGCCATGATGTCCCAATAATATCCTATCTGAAGTAGTTGTCTTGTCAGGATCGTAGCGCTTGTAAGCAACTGATTGATGTCATTGTGGTCCTTTCTGATACTAGAGTTGGCCTTATCAAAATATGCACATCGCGATAGAGTGCCATGAGAGTCCTTATGGTAAAGAGTTTCTACCAAGATGTGACGAATTTGTGATGTGGGATCATTGGAATTTAGACGAGATGTAGGGTTATGACGAATGATGGTAGATGTGGAAAGGTTCTTTGGACGTTTGGATGAATCACCTTTTATTCTCCAAACTTGGTATGGTGTATGACGGATTTTGGAGGGATGGTGTTTGGAACCAACACTCTTAGATGCCTTGTTTGATGACCATTTTGAAGGAGGTGGACATGTGTTGTATGTGGGAGGCCTCTTGTATTGTGGCTCCACATTGTGGTTGACTTTTTTCTTTTGACTTGGTCTCTTTGTTTGATCCATCTTTCTTTGGGATCCATTTTAATTTCATTTGTCCACTTGTCCTTTTGTTTGATTCAATGGCCTTTGAAATTTTATTTTGATCTTTTGACTTGTAAGACTTTTGTTTTTTTTGGTTCCAAAGGGAAGGTTTATTCATGATAGAATGACGGTTTATGGTGTGGGTGGACGGGGTGTTGGTAGCAATCTTATGACAAGGATTTCTCATGGACTCCATTTTGACGTTTGTATTTGACAAAAATGCCCCCAGTAACGAGGAGGTACCACTGACATCGTTTGATTTACTAACTAAGGAATAGCCAAGACCTTGATGTCTGTAATTTTCCTGAAGTTGTATTGGTTCTAGAATGCCTTGCTCATGTATGCTTAGTCCTTTTCCTTGATATTGCATGCTTTGACAGATTCTATTTGTGATGGGGTATTTGTTGTTTTGAAAGAAAGATGATCACCCATCATTAGGCATGTGGATACTATCACTTGTAATATTTTCATCTACAAGAAAGCCTACTCTGACAAAGATAGATGACCCTAGTTGATAAAGTGTCTTAGCTTCATGGTGCAGGAGCACCTAAGGAACAACAGGCAGTTTCATTAGGTAAATAAGAAACCTAGAGGAATAATTTTTGTTTTGTTTTCATAAGGTCATGTAGACCATTGTGTGGAGAGCTTAGAGGTTTTTTTGATCTTTTGGAAAGAGGTTGTCAAGAGTTCAATAAGTTTAGAAGCTCATCTTGCTGAGTTGTCAAAAGTTGCCAAAGGTTGAAAAACATAATGGATTTTATAAGTTTCATCTTTAGGTCTTCTATAGGTTCAACAAAAGGAACTTAACTATTTTGGAAGCCTATTTAAGAGATGCCTCGACCATGGAATAGGGTTGGAAGTATTGATGTTATAGTGAAAGTTGTGAAATTGAAGAAAACAACGTTCTGTGCTAAATTTCTGACTTTTGCATCTTGATAGAGTTTTAATGGATTAGATCTACTATTGTATTGATTGTAGGATGTAGTGTAGTTGGCATTCAAGCATTTTGTATCATTAAATAGCTTCCTTGTATGATTTTTAGGTATCTTTTTGTAAATAGTTCATTGTTGCCCTGTTGCTGGTCTGAACCAGACTGTTTTTAGGAAATGAAGTGCTAGAGCACTTTCCCACTGTACAAACCGTATGTCCCTTTGGTAACAGTGTCTAGTCTCCATACTTGTACAGTTGGTAGTTTGTATAATTTGTGTGTGTGCAGGAGTTGCTAGCAATGTCTTGCCCTAGGTGAGCCAGGCAGAGTTTGGCTAGGGATGACAAAGAGTGAAAGGCACATCATTTGCAGGGGTGTTAAGATTTTGAAGAAATTATTTTTGGTGAATTTAGCTGAGGGTCTTGGCAATTTCTGATGGTCAGGAGGAGGCTCCATCAGCCCATTTAGTGTGTGAAACCTTTAATAGTTTGAAATTGCCTGGGAAGGGCTAGTAAACCCTAGGTTTTTGGCCATTTTTGTGTATGGGCAGTGTACGGACAGTGCTGGTTCAAAACCCTAAAAATATTCAAGGTGTGGAAATGGGAAACATTAATCCCAAGCAAAGAATCTAGGTCTTTTGGTGGGTTTTGGAGTAACTTCCATTTTTCTCGGGTTAGGAGGCCTAATTGGGGCTCTAGGCTTGTAGCCTTTTCTAACCCTAGGAAAGGTATTGGAGGAAGCGATGGGGAATTGGAGTCTTGTGATTGTATAAGGACCCTAGATAGGTTACTTTGAAGCTTTTACAACATTTTTACACCCCTATAAGAACCCAACTGAGTGTTGAGTGAATTTGGCCTTTAGGGAAGAATAAGGGTCAAGGGTGAGATAGTGGTATGGCACCAAGATTTGCTTGGTAGTATGAAAGAATATTGATAGTGGGGTTGGAAAGTAGTACCATAGGTGCCTATACCTAAGATAGGACCTAAAGGTTAAGGTGGAAGAGTCACCTAGGAGTTCTTGAGAATAAAGACCAGAGCATGGGACAGTGAGTGTCTCATCCAGCCCCTACCCTATCAGATTGGTATCAGAGTGAGCAAAAGATTTGGGAAGCATCTTGTATGTCTGAGGTTGAGTCTAGTGATTCCTCCATCATGGTGACAGATGCAGAACTGGCCAAGATGGTTGAAGAGTAGGAGGAAGACAATAAACTATTACAGGAAAGAATAGCCCAGCTTGAACAAGCAGTCAGGAGTGCACAATTTGAAGGAAGGATACCAAAGGAAGAAGAGGTTGCAGAGGAAGAAAAGACCCCTAAACCCGACCTTATCTTGAAGGAGGAGCCTTTCTTGAAGGCATTGAAAGCTTTGAGTGGAAAAGCACTTGAAGGCATACCGTTATTTAGTGGAAAGATGGAAGTTGATCTAGTCATGGATTGGATAGAGGGAATGGAGAACCATTTTGAATGTGATGGAGTTACTGAGGCACAAAAGGTAAAGGTGGCCAAATCAAGATTAAGAGGTTCTGCCTTGACATGGTGGAAGTTCATTCAGACAGAGAGGGAGAAAGAAGGTAAGCAGCCTATCTCTACTTGGAAGGGAATGGTTTCCAAAGTAAGAGAAGCATATATGCTAGATGATTATGAGATTCAGTTACACAAGAAGAGACAAAGATTAAGGAAGAAAGACCAAGATGTGAATACTTACACAGAGGAGTTCCAAAAACTTTGCATGAGGTCTAATGTCTCAGAAGATGAAAGTCTCAAGGTGGCTAGGTACCTTAATGGGTTGAAATGGAACATACAAGAGGAGATGGCTCTTCTAAGTCCTAAGATAGTACACCAATGCTATCAGTTGGATATAAAGATTGAGGAAAGGAATAAGAGGAAGCAAGACTAGGCTTCTAAGGGCAGAGGCAAAGGCAGAGATCAAAGAGATCAAAGAGGGCAGCGAGGTGGCTACCAAGGTAGAGGAAATGACCAAAGAAACCAAGGAGAGTCTAAAATCACAGAGCATGGAGGTGAAACATCTTCTAGAGGAGGATATAATAGAGGTAGAGGACCTCAAGGAGGTTCAAATAGAGGAAGAGGAGCAGGTAGGAGCAACTCATACTTTGCAAACATGAAATGTTACCATTATGGTCAAGTAGGTCATCCAGCTTATAGGTGCCTGGAGAAAGCATCTTCATCAAGCAATGAAAAGAGATTTTCTTATGCACAAGAGGACACCATGAGTCCTAAGGCATATGAGGTCAGTCATATTGAATCTGAGGTAGGAGAGAATTTGATGTTCAACAAAGTTTTGATCAGACAACCGGTCAAAGAGGAACCAAAACAAAGGAGAGCTCTATTTAGAGTAAGGTGCAAAATACTTGGTAAAGTATGCAAGGTCATAGTAGATTCAGGTTCAACAGACAATATAATCTTAGAGGAGGTAGTAATGAAACTGAAATTGGAGAAGGTACCCCATACTAACCCCTACAAGGTCACATGGCTAAACAAAGGGCAGAGTGTTTTAGTGAATGAGCAAGTAACGGTGGAGTTTTCCATTGGAGGGTACAAGGACAAGTTAGTTTGTGATGTGTTACCCATGGATGCATGCCATCTACTATTGGGCAGACCATGGAAATATGACAGAGGTGCCATATATGATGGGAAAGAGAACACCATCTCATTCAAGAAGGATGGGAAGACTTTCAAGTTGTAGTCACTGTCAGAAGAAGAAGAGGGACAGTCAAAGATACCAAGTGTCATGTTGAGTAGTGGGAAGGAGTTCCTCAACAACCTACATCAAGGGAATGAAGGGTATGTGATTATGATGCAATCCAAAGAGGAAGATAAAACTGAGAAAATAGTCTTACCAGAAGCAGTCCAAAAGATACTTGAGAAGTACAAGAGTATATTTAGTGATGGTACACCTACAACTCTACCACCAAAGAGAGCCATAAGTCATCAAATTGGCTTCATACTTGGAGCCTCATTTCCTAACAAAGAAGCTTATAAGCTTACACCAGATCAGAATCTAGAGGTAGCTAGGCAAGTGCAAGAATTGTTGGATCAAGGATTGATTGAAAAGAGCATTAGCCCATGTGCAATACCAGTGGTTTTAGCAACCAAGAAAGGAGGTAAGTGGAGACTTTGCACTGATTCTAGAGCAATAAATAGAATCTCAATCAGATATAGATTCCCTATCCCTAGGGTTGAATACTTGATGGATTTTCTTGGAGGAGCTTAGTACTTCACTAAGTTGGATCTCAAGAGTGGATACCATCAGTTCATAATTAAGGATGGTGATGAGTGGAAGACAACATTTAAGACAAATGATGGGTTATCTGAGTGGAGAGTTATGCCATTTGGCCTCTCTAATGCCCCTAGCACATTCATGAGGCTTATGAATGAAGTGCTTAAAGATTTTACAGGGATATTTGTGGTGGTATACCTCGATGACATCCTCATATACAACAAGACAGTAGAAGAGAATTTGAAGCATGTGGAGCAGGTTCTTAGAAGGTTGCAAGAGGAGAAGTTGGCAATCAATCTAGAAAAGTGTGAGTTCTTTAAGCAAGAGCTTGTCTATTTGCGTTTTGTAGTGTCCAAAGGATCATTGAAGATGCATCCAAGCAAGGTGGAAGCCATCCTAAACTGGCCTACACCAACTACAGGGACAAAGGTAAGAAGTTTTCATGGATTGGCTCAATTTTATAGGAAATTCATAAGAAACTTTAGTGGCATATGTGCACCAGTTCTAGACACAATCAAGGGTGGTTTGAAAACTAAGTTTGTGTGGACTCAAGAAGCTGAGAGAGGGTTTGAGAAACTGAAACAAGAAGTGGAAACTCAGCCTATACTCTTGTTACCTAGTTTTGACAAGTTATTCACTGTTGAATGTGATGCAAGTGGAGTGGTAGTAGGAGGAGTGCTAAGTCAAGAGGGCAGGCCTATAGCCTTCTTTAGTGAGAAGCTCAATGAAGCAAAGAAGAAGTATTCAACCTATGACTTAGAACTTTATGCTTTGGTTCAGTCACTTAGAAAATGGAGGCATTATCTTCTACCCAAGGAGTTTGTAGTCTTTACTGATAATCAGGCACTTAGCTTTATCAACACTCAAGAGAAGTTGAGTAATAGGCATTTGAAATGGATGGAATACATCCAAGCTTTTACCTTCACTATCAAGCACAAGAAGGGACTGCTAAACAAAGTAGCATATGCATTGAGCAGGAGGTTGTTGACAGTGCAAGAGATACAAGTGAAGAGCATTGGCATAAAGAGTTTCAAGGATCTCTATGGGGAAGATGAAGACTTTTCAGAGGTCTATAAGGTATGTTCTAACTTTGAGAATCATTTTCATAGCCAATACTCAAAGTATACTTTGCAAAATGGGTTATTGTTTAAAGGGAATTAGTTATGTGTTCCAAGAGGGTCAATGAGGGAAAATCTGATTCAGGAAAAGCATAATGGAAGTCTTAGTGGACATTTTGGCATCAAAAAGACTTTAGAACTAGTGCAAAGATTCTATTATTGGCCTAAGTTGGCAAGAGATGTTAGGAAGTATTTGGAACAATGTGTTGTGTGTATGAAAGCTAAGGGAGGAGCTAGTAATGCTGGTCTATATCAACCCCTACCCATTCCTAACAGACCATGGGAGTGTGTGAGCATGGATTTTGTGGTAGGCCTTCCTAAGACCAAGACTTTTTTTGATAGTGTTTATGTAGTGGTGGACAAATTTAGCAAAATGAGTCATTTTATTCCTTGCAAAACTACTCATGATGCTAGCTACATAGCTCATATTTTCTTCAGGGAAGTTGTAAGGATCCATGGACTACCTTTAAGTATTGTGTCTGACAAAGATGTGAAGTTCATGAGTCACTTTTGGAAGACCCTATGGAGTAGATTGGGTACCAACCTGTCTTTTGGATCAGCTTACCATCCTCAGACTGATGGTCAAACAGAGGTGGTTAACAGGATGCTAGGTAATCTTCTTAGGTGCCTAACTAAGGAGTATGGACAGACATGGGATATGGTTATCTCACAAGCTGAGTATGCTTATAATGACAATGTGAACCGAACCACAGGGAAGAGTCCTTTTGAGATTGTGTATGGGATGCACCCAAGAGGCATATGTGAGCTCAAAGATCTTGGATTTATGGAACATAGAAGTGGACATGCAAAAGACTTCAGTCAGACCATGAAAGAGATTCAAGAGCAGGTGAAGAAGACAGTCACTGAGGCTACACAAAAATTGAAGGACAAGGCATATATGTCAAGGAAAGATGTGCAATTTCAAGTAGGAGACTATGTTATGGTCCACCTTAACAAGTCAAGTTTGTAGAAGGGAATGTCAACTAAGTTACAAATGAAAAGAGTAGGACCTTGCAAGATATTGGCCAAGTATGGCAAGAATGCATATAAGGTGGAGTTACCTACCGATCTAGTAATCTCACCAGTTTTCAACATAGCTGATTTGATCAAGTATAAGGGAAAAGTCAATGATGAGGTTTAGAACAGTCAGGAGATCTTCAAGGACATCAGCAATGTACCCCTACCTAATCAAGATAAGCCTCAGGTAGAGAAGATCTTGGAGTCAAGAGTACAAAAGTCTACAAGGAACAAGGTGTACATGGAGCACCTTATCAAGTGGAAGAACAAGCATGAGTCAGAAGCCACATGGGTACAGGAAGATCAGTTCAAGAATTTTGGCATTGACCTGTCTTTGTTCTCCCCTTCCAATCCTTAGTGTTTGGGTTGAGAGGGGGAGAATGGTGCAGGAGCACCTAAGGAACAACAGATAGTTTCATTAGGTAAATAAGAAACCTAGAGGAATAATTTTTGTTTTTTTTTCATAAGGTCATGTAGACCATTGTGTGGAGAGCTTAGAGGTGTTTTTGATCTTTGGGAAAGAGGTTGTCAAGAGTTCAATAAGTTTAGAAGCTCATCTTGCTAAGTTGTCAAAAGTTGCCAAAGGTTGAAAAACACAGTGGATTTTATAAGTTTCATCTTTAGGTCTTCTATAGGTTTGACAAAAGGACCTTAACCATTTTGGAAGCCTATTTAAGAGATTCCTCGACCATGGAATAGGGTTGGAAGTATTGATGTTATAGTGAAAGTTGTGAAATTGAAGAAAACAACGTTCTGTGCTAAATTTCTGACTTTTGCATCTTGATAGAGTTTTAATGGATTAGATCTACTATTGTCTTGATTGTAGGATGTAGTGTATTTGGAATTCAAGCATTGTGTATCATTAAATAGCTTCCTTGTATTATTTTTAGGTATCTTTTTGTAAATAGTTCATTGTTGCCCTGTTGCTAGTTTGAACCAGACTGTTTTTAGGAAATGGAGTGCTAGAGCACTTTCCCACTGTACAAACCGTACGTCCCTTTGGGAACAGTGCCCAGTCTCCATGCTTGTATAGTTGGTAGGTTGTAGACTTTGTGTGTGTGCAGGAGTTGCTAGCGATGTCTTTCCCTAGGCGAGCCAGGCAGAGTCCGGCTAGGGATGACAAAGAGTGAAAGGCACATCATTTGCAGGGGTCTTAAGATTTTGAAGAAATTATTTTTGGTGAATTTAGCTGAGGGTCTTGGCAACGTCTGATGGTCAGGAGGAGGCTCCATCAGCCCATTTGGTGTGTGAAACCTATAATAGTTTTAAATTTCCTGGGAAGGGCTAGTAAACCCTAGGTTTTTGGCCATTTTTGTGTATGGGCAGTGTACGGATAGTGCTGGTTCAAATCCCTGAAAATCTTCAAGGTGTGGACATGGGAAACATTAATCCCAAGCAAAGAATCTAGGTATTTTGGTGGGTTTTGGAGTAACTTCCATTTTTCTCGGGTTAGGAGGCCTAATTGGGGCTCTAGGCTTGTAGCCTTTTCTAACCCTAGGAAAGGTATTGGAGGAAGCGATGGGGAATTGGAGTCTTGTGATTGTATAAGGACCCTAGATAGGTTACTTTGAAGCTTTTGCAACATTTTTACACCCCTGCAAGAACGCAACTGAGTGTTGAGGGAATTTGGCCTTTAGGGAAGAATAAGGGTCAAGGGTGAGATAATGGTATGGCACCAAGATTTGCTTGGTAGTATGAAAGAATATTGATAGTGGGGTTGGCCAGTAGTACCAGGGGTGCCTATACCTGAGATAGGACCTAAAGGTTAAGGTGGAAGAGTCACCTAGGAGTTCTTGAGAACAAAGACCAGAGCATGGGACAGTGAGTGTCTCATCCAGCCCCTACCCTATCACTTCATTGTCATGTTGGACATATTCCTAATTGATATCTTTGGTTTGATCATGTGACATGTCAGGTTCAGATGATTCTGTTGGTGCTTCCAAGGCAATGTCAAAGCCATCATTATGTTTAGTGTCATAGAGTCCAATGATTTTAGCTATAACTTGATTATATGCAAGTATGTCCATAGTGGAAGACTCTTTTTCTGAAGGGAGATTGTCTATGTGTCCGATGGAGGCAAATGTCTCATCATGGGAAGTGTCAATAGTCGAGGCCTTTATAAGGTCAGAAAATGTTTGATCATGAATGGCGTAAAGGTCAAGGAGTGGATCGTTTTGGACTTCTTGGTCAATGGTAGGGTCTTGGTCGAAGATGGGGTTGTCATGGATGATACAATTGAAAATAGGGTCATGGGATGGACTACCTTGTTCTTGACATGAGGGTGACGTTATAATGTCATGCTTTGGGCTTTCATTTTGACATTTATCCTTAAGTCTATTAAATGGGATTTGACTTTGGACTATGATAGAATTTTCATGACTAGTTGTGGCTTGTGAGGGGGTGACTTGAAAAGGATCAATGAATGAAGGACTAGGATAGGACGTGGAGACTTGTGAAGGATAAAGGTATGATGTGGGGACTTGAACTTGGTATGACATGGAGACTTCGAGTGGATTGGTGTGATATGATGTGAGGACTTGACATGAGTTGTTAGATGGTTGATAAGGCATGTAGACTTGGATGGGATTGATAGGTGAAGAGTCAAAATATGACGTGGAGGTTTGGAATGGACTGGTGGACAGTTGGCTTCCCTTGTCAAAGTTAGGATAAGGGTGATAACTAGACATGTGTTGTGATGGCAGGATTTGTGTCAATTGAATATTGATGGTGAGGGTAGACTAATGGAGGTGGCAAAGTATTTATGTCAAACCCTTTTGGTAACTTAGCCCCTTGGTCCAAAAGCATGGCTAGATACCTTTGAGGGTCGCGTAAGATTGAGTTTTCTACGAAGGAGACTATATCAAGATTTTGCACTTCAACTTCTAAGTCTTCTACATATACTCATCCATTCTGGTCTCTTTTTATTAATGGCTCAGAAATATTTTGTGATGAAGATGGCATGTTCATGGAAGATTGCATGTTCATGTTCTAAAATGGGTCAAAAAAGGTCGAATGTTGGTTCGTGTCATAAGTGTTATTGTTGATGTTGGGATTGGAATCTTGTCCAAAGTTTTCCATTTTCTGTTTCTATCTTTGAAGCCTAGTCTCAACAATAAAAAGGGATTGCTCAGATAAGGATGACGAGAATGACAACTAAATGTGAGGATGACGACAACCTATGTTTTTTAGATTTTCGATAAAGATGAAAATGCAAGACTATGTTTCATAAAATGTCAACTAGGATGACTAGGTGATGATAACGTTTGTCTAAGGAAATGATTGATGTAAGATGACAAGGTGATCAAAGCCAAAATGTTGACTGAGGACTAAGATGATGATGTTTGACTAAGGACTTAATGTTATAAATGCAAGGTCTAGGTTCAAAATGACGACTAAGATGAACAATGCAATGTCTAAGTTCAAAATGAAGACTGAGATTGTTTTCTGATGTTTTGTTTGAAAAGTATGAGTTGTTTAAGGTCGATTGCTTGTGTCCATATTTGTGAATGTTGTGTATATTGTTTGAAAAAATCTAGAAAACACTTGCAAGCACGATGTTTTGGTGTATGCAAATGCACATAAGACAAGTACAATCTTAAAAGGCCAAAAGACCAAGGGTTTGTATACTTGATATAGCCCACCGATATACCCTGGATTGGTGATAAACACCTTTCCTTCTCGAGAGCGGATAACTTAGAATTTTGGTGGCATTGGCTCCCCTCCACGGCTCATTAACATCATTCGAGCACACCAAGTTCAAATTCTTTGGGTAATGACTTCCCAAGAACTGCTATCTCTACTCAAGGGGATCAATAGTGAGTGTCTTCGAGCATGATATTGTACCCTGCACTATACCAAGTAACGGCCATAGAACAGTTGGACACTAAGACAAGAGGTGTTTAATACAGGCATTCCGTTCGTGGGGCATGATCCATGTAGCAAGAGTCCCCTTTCAGATCCATCTCGTCAGAACCACACTCATGATTCTTGGGTTTTCCCCAAGAATCCACTTTTATATACTGGCTAGAAGTCCCTCGGGTTCAGGGTGCTACCGGTCTAAGTCATCCTGGGGTGAGTACTTTTTCCCACTAGAATAGGCCCAAGTTCTAGAGTTAGTAACCATTTCTCTTACACCCAAGATCACACAAGTGCGCAAGGGGAGAGGATTCTTCGATATACCAAATCATGAGGGTGTACAACAGATAAAATGGGTCTGGTTTTCTGATCACCGAGTTTTCACAAGGTGACAGCATAATCACCTACCATTTGTTCAAACACAATCAGACACTTGCAAACAAAATTCATTTTAAAGCACCAAAGGAAATGTTCCTAAATTAAAAAATGTAAACATGTGGTTTGAGAGATAAATCTTCAAAAAACGTAGCTGCAAAACCACATGTCAGTAGTTTGAATAAATGTCTTTGACCCACGAAAAACTCCAATGCCACATGCTGCCAACAAAGATTAGTAACCAAAAAAAATAAAATTAATGATAGCAGCAAATTAAAATAGTGATAACTTTCTCAAAACTTAACGAAATTTTAAAGCGTTGATATCTATGAAAAGCTGAAAATCAAACCTTCAAAACCTAGAAAGTATTTGTTAAGATTCAGCACAAAAAAAAATGTTATAGGCAAAAGAAAATGCGGGTTTTAAAAGCTAGATTAAAAAAACAGTGATCACTAAAATGACCATAACTTTCTCAAATCTTAACGAAATTTAAAACCGTTTAAAGTTCTAGAAAGTTGAGAACGAGATCTACAAAACCTAGAAAGAATTTTAAAATATTTTATTCGCCCATTTTTCTATGCTCAGAAGAAGGTGACGGGATTTTGTATGACTTCTTGGCTGTAACCTACAAAATAGTGAAAACAAACAAGAAAAACACACAAATATTTCTATAGAACGTCGGGTTCACAAATGTAACAAAGGGTAAATTTTTGGATTAAATTATCAATCAATAAAGAGTATAAAATAAACCCAAAGACCTATCAAGAACTATTATACCTGTCGTTCATAGGAGTTTCCATGATTCACCTTGATAGTACCTTCTAACTTGCTGATTTGTGTTGCCTTCAGATTCGACGTGCGAGCAATCTAAAAATAAAGCCTAAGTCCTACACAAGCTTTGAAGGATTTGAATATAAATGCCTATGCCTATGTCTATGACAAAATGACTCTAAAATGCCAAATTAATCTAAGTATTAATATGCTAGAATATTGTAATCTATGTGTGTAATGGAAAAATGAGAGGAAAATGGCATTTTATAGAAAATGTCATTTTGAATGGACGGATGAGATTGACTTCTGACTAAGACCTAAAATGAGAGGCCCATATTAAATATGATAATCCCTAATTAGGGTTAGGGAAAACTCATTAATTGAGCGGTCAAGATGCCATCTAAGAAGATCGAATCGACGGTGGAGAATAAATGAGGAAATTAATTCAAAGATAAAGATTTTCGAAAATGAAGAAGATAAAGAGTGGACTGAAGATCAGTTTTGGAAGGACCAAAAACCTGCCTGATCACCTGACTTCCAGAGGAAAGTTACCAATTTGGAATTAAATTAATTCCAAATGTGAATTTTGTGAAATAATAAATAATCAATTTTTTGGATTATTTACCATAATGAGCTGATAGTTAAGAATGAGATGACATTTTAAATAATTTAATTTATTTAAAAGGAGAAGAATATCAAATTTTGCAATTAAATAATTAAATTTAATTATTTAATTTAGGAGATAAGACTAATAATTAAATAAATTAATTAATTCATTTAATTATGAAAATTAGTGACATATTAAATAAATAAATAATTTTTTATTTATTTAATAATCAGAAAGAATAAAGTGTATAGAAGGTAATTAAATAAATTAAATTTTTTATTTAATTAAGGGAAGACTTTGATAATTAATGACGTATTTAATAAATAAATAAGATTTATTTATTTAATAATCATGAAGAATAAAAGGATATGAATTAATTAAATAATTATGAATTATTTAATCAATAGTCGAATGTGGAGCAAGGACATAATCAAATGTCACAATTATGTTAGGACGAAAAGTGGTAAAAAGAAGCTTGCAGGCCTAGGTCATTTTTAGGTGTCTATAGTAATAACCACTAGGGATGCTTCTTGGGGCAGTGGTGTTAGCAAGTCTTCTAATAATAAGGCTTCTAGTGAGCTTATATTGTCTCATGTTTAGTGTTGAATCTTGATCCAAAATATAGATTATTTGCATGCTCTTCTGATGTTAACACATCTTGATCCGTGTCTTAAAACAATAGTAGAAGCAATATCCCAATTTGGTAGAAATAAGCACCATCCTAGAATATTTTTCTTGCCTCCTCAAGACTTATTTTGTTGATGTCGAAATCAACATATGCAATGACCTTTTTGGTCATCTCTTCTTTTTCCTAAGGTGAAATTGTTGGTTCTAAATTACTAATTTCTCTAAATAATTTATCCATTTGATTCTTCATCAAAAAATACTTCAAATATTTAGATTTAATAAAACATTCATCAAACATAAAATATATGCAAGCTCGGGTTCTAATATCATTTATTACATCTCCCCCAATTTTGAGATTAATCATTTTTCCGCTCTGTGGAGCCTCCTCAATGTGAACCCTAGGTGGGGAGAGAAAAAATTGATTCACCTCCTCAGTGTTTGATGCATTTTTCCCATTCCCACTATCTCTACATAATCAAAAAAGGGTTGAAAAATACTTGGTTTATGTTGAGGAGCCACTTGAGGAGTAGTTGATGTTTTTGACGCATCCATTTGGGGTATAGGTTGTGTTGGAAAGAGACATTGCACAAGTCATCTGTTGTCATTGATGGAAACCCTATTCAGTAATCCTATTCATACTTCAGTATTTGCTCGTATCAGAAGTCAGATTGAAGCTGTGTTAACCATCAAAGCTGAAACATGGCATTTGATAGAGTTGTGTTCATCGATTCATATGTAATTTCCTGTTATCATTTTGAGTTTTGGATCTCAGGGAAGGTCTTTCAATGTATGAACTATGTTATCCTTGAATCATAGAGCATCATATTGATTGGTGTGTAAGTTAGAAGATCCGGTTTGATGATTTTCAGTCTAACAGTCCATAAAGGCTGACTAAATGAATGTAGCGTGTTGCAGATATTCAAGGAGTAATTGTTTAAGGTGTTTTGTGTTCGAAGCATGTTATTTGGGTCTTCATTATGTTTTGGCTGAATTTGTATGATTCACATTAATAATTGCTTATGGATTGAGCTGACAATTTGTACATGTTTTATATTTTATAAAAGTTGAAATGCAGTTGATGTAATCTCTTAATGCAGATATATATAAGTGATTGCTCATATTAATTTGGTGTGTTTTACGATATGTTGTGAAAGTTAGAAGTATTATAGATCGATTGTGCACAATTTCACTTGTGCAGAAAAAGATTGGTGATTTGAATTAAAGCAAACATAGTTTCAAGAGCAGAATCAGATAGAGTGTGAAGAATGCGATCTATGAGCTCAACCAAAACTATAATCAGGCATTAGTAGATGCTAATTTCATAGTTCATCCACTCCAATTGTCTATCTGTGATTCTTATTTTGGGTAGTAAGCCTTTTTGTATCTGAGCAGTGAGCTCTAGACAGTGTGCCTGAATGTATGTGCATTCCCCATTTGTAAACACTTATTTTGAGTATACTCATATTGTGGATTGATCTCCATCGTGGTTTTTCCCCTAATAGGGTTTCCACGTAAAAAATCCCCGTGTTATGGTGTTGTGGTTGATTTCTTTGTGTTATTGCATCTTTCTTTTGGTTCAATGCTATAAGTGGTTTGAAGAACAAGTTAATAAAGTTAAATTTTGTAGAATACTGATTCACACCCCCTCTCAGTGTTCCTTGATTCCAACAATTGGTATCAGAGCCTAGTTCCTCGAAATAATTTTAAAAGCTTGGGGAAGATTTGGGAAGGTGATTCAATGGATTCCAATAGTCTTCAACAAAATTTTTTGGTGGCCCTAGATGATCTTGATCAGTCCAAATTTGAAGTTCAGGAATTGCAAGCAAGCCTCGTGAATGCTAAGAAATTCATTCAATCATTGAAAGATCAAATCAATAAGTCCAGGGAAAAGAGAAAGGATCTATGTGATGAGCTCAAGTAGAAAGAAAGTAAAAGCATGGAAGATGAACACTTGAGTCAATCCTTGAAGGAAAAGATAGAATAATGTGAAAAGCTTACTAGTAATAATGATGTCCTAAAGCATGAGATGGAATCTATTGTGATGAGGATGACCAAGGAGATTGAAGACAAAAAGAAGAATGAAGAGAATCTTACTCAGTCTTTGAAAGAAAAATATGAAGAATGCAACAAAATTAATGATGGATTCAATCAGTTGGAGCTTGAATTGCAACAATCTAGAAAAAATGAAGAAGAGTTTGAAAAGTAGATTGTTATTCTTAGGGATGAACTTGCTACTGCAAATGAGTACAAGGAGAAGTTCAAGATTAGCTCAGCCAAGCTTGATGAACTGATTTAAAGTCAGATGACTGGAAGTGACAAGTGAGGTCTTGGATATGAGAAAGGAGAAAGCTTCGGATATGGACAAAGGAATTTCAGGCAAGGAAATTAGATGAACAAAGCTAGAAGGTATCTGGTAAGAAAACCGAATGCTCAAAATTTCAATGGATACTATTTTTTTTGTAATAAATTTGGTCATGTGGCTACTCAATGTAGAAGCAGAATGAATCCAAGTGGTCCATCATTCTCAGGTTAGTGTTTCAATTACAATAAGTATGGTCACAAGTCAATTGAATGCAAAAATATGATGAACAAATATTTCAATAGAAATGTTAGATGTTATGCCTGCAATAGATTTGGCCATATTGCTAATTAGTGTAGATCAAGAGAAAATCAATGGAATAATTGGTTTGGAAAAAGAAATGTCGTGTGCTATAATTGTAACAAATCCGATCACATTGCACAATTTTGTACAAGCAAGCAGGGTTCAGTAAACAAAGGGAAAAACATGCAGAAGGATGAAAAGGGAAAAAGGAAAAGTTATTGTGGATGAGATTAGGAAGAAAATGAAGAAGACATGGGTGAAGATTACTTCTGATGTAGGAAATGAGTCAGCACCAAAATCTGGTACTGGAAATTCCTCTGAGAATTAATTTGAGGCCTCTTTCTTAGGGGAGCTCTCAAGAAAATCTTTAACCCCCTATCGGTAGTTGGTATCGGGATGTGGGAGATTGCAAAAATTTCATTATTGATCTACAAATGTTTTGGGATCTCTTATGGAGAAAACTTATGCAAAATTGAAGGTCCGTAGAAGAATTTTCTTTCATAGACTATGAAAACAGGGTATCTGGAAGACCTAGGGAAAAATAATTTATTGTGACAAAAACTTAGGTGTGCGAATGATAAAAAGTTACTTCTATTCCTCATTTGTCACATTGCATTTCAAGAAGAAGAAGTTTGGAGAGCTCTGCAAGTGAAATTTGGTGAAGATACAAGTTTGAAGGCGATTTGGTGATCAAACCCTAATCCAACAAAAGGTATTTATTTGCAAACTTGTGAATTTAAAATTTCTGAAAAATGGCTACTCCATTGGTTGTGGATATCAAGGATAGACCCCATCCAAAATTCAAATGGCACCCATTCAAATCCATTGAGATAGAACCATTAGGTGCATTTTCTTCCATTCTGTATGGTGTTTTGCACATTGAAGATATTAGGGCATGTATTCATGTGAATGTTGAGGAGTTAGGAATTTCCCAGTTGTTAAATCTATACACGAATCACATTGTGGGAGATCTCTGTGTAAATCCTAAATTTAAGACTTTGGTGTAGAAGAAGTTCACACAAATTGTGAAGTTTCCCGTGTTCAACGAAAATGAATGGGTTCGATACATATTGAGTCAAGTGCATGCCGAGTTCATGTGGTTAAATTAGCCTTTCAAAATCACAAAGGAAGCTATAAGGATTGTTACTAGTCTGAATTCATCCGGTGGGTTGCCGACATTGAAATTTGTGAAGAACCAAATAGTCACTGAGGCAACTGGTTCATTTTTTGACAAGAGAGCCATTACAATTAATGATATCATTGAAGTGGATGTAATATTTTCTTCTATGGTTATTGGTTATAAAATCTATCACTCCAGCTAGGATAACTCTGTATCTGGTACTGCAATCTATGCAACTTATTAGATAGTCAAGGAAAATGCAGAATATGACCTATGTGAATTACTTCGGGGCTAGCTAATTGAAAATCTTGGAAAAATCAAGAAGGACAAGAAGAACTCTTTCAAGTATGGAAATCTATTGTTATGTCTATTTTTCTACTTCATGAATGAAGTTCTGAGAGTTGGTAAAGTGCAATGGCAAGGTGACAAATTGGTAGTTGTTCAAATCAGAGACATCTTATATAGAATTGGTGACAAAAAAGCAAGGAAAACTACTATCCGGGGTGATTTAAAAAAAAATCAGAGTGAAATGCAAACTAGGGAAAGGATTCCTACATCTATTGTTGAAAAATACAAGGGCACTATTTTCTTCATGGTTGACATTGATCAGTGTTTGATGGAAGCAACTGAACCTAGAATAGTTTGGATAATGCCTATGGGATATGAGGTTGAAGAACACATTTTGGAGTTGTATGCTCAACACTTGCTGAGTAAACCTCGGGATATGACAGAAGAAAGGTTTGGTACCTTTGAAGAGAAAGATATGCAAGTGTATGAACAATTGAAGAAGCCTATGACAGTCCGGAAGGTAAGAAAGGAAGTTAAAGATTTTGCAGAAAGCATGGGCATATTAGCTGAAGCAGTGAGGGAAGCTAGGAGGAAAAGAGAACAAGTTGAAGAAGGAGAGCCTACTAGAACTGAATCTTCTAGTCCAGTAGCATCCTCTGCTAGATCTAGATCTATGAGGAGCTCTACACTCTCATCCAGTCTTGCAAAGAAATCAAGCCCTATGAAAGCTCAAGTCAAGACATCCAATAGAGAAGGAAAGAGGAAGAAGGATAAAAGCACAAGGGTCTATGTTGTTGTTGATGAGGATGAAGAAACTAAATCTGATGAAGAAGTAAGGGAAATCAAGCATAAGGGAAAAAAAGCATCAAAAGTCTCTAAGGACAAGCCCTTCGGTGAAGAGAAAGCAAAGAAAAAGGTGAAACCTGATAGATTAGGTATGACTATAGAGGAAGTGGAAAAAGCTTTAATCAAGGATGGTAATCTCAAACCGCTTTCTGAATGGTATGACACTTTTGGTAGTGACGGTCAGAGAATTCTTGAAGAAGCTATAATAAAATATTTGAATTTTTTCAGTATGACTCTCATAGAAATAATGTTTGAGTTACCTAAAGGTTTATATGAAGTCTTGGAAATGAGAAGAGTAAATGCAAGAACTGAAGAGGAACAACTGAGAGAACACATACTTTTTGATCTATGTCTGGTAATGTCAATAGAAGAAATGAAGAAGATCATAAATGATGCTAAAAAGGATTTTAAGAGAAAAACATGGGTGAATAAGCTTATGATCGGACAGACTGAGGAAGTGGAAAAAATACACTGAGAAAATTCTGAAGACAATTCTGTTGAAGAATAGCTACAATGTTGTTTCTGAAGAATCCCATGATGAAAATGCTCCATCTGGTTTGGTAAATGAAGAAGGGAAAGAAGACACATTTGAGGACACCCTAAATCCTCTAGACATGAAAGACACTAAAATTCCTATGGAGACTGAAGCTCCTAAAGTTGAAGAGTTAGAGATTCTTAAAGCCAAGCAAGAATCTGTGATTGAAGAAAAGAAGGTTGAGGCAAAGGAGGTTGTTGTGGAAACAAGAGACACTACAAAGGAAATAAAGGAGTTTTTAGAAGAAAAATAGGATGATTTTGACCCTGAATTGGTTGAAGGTCCTATCAACTTGGCCACTATATCTCCTATTCAAAAGCTGAAGGTAGCATCATTTGCTCAGGCCAAGGCAAGGGAGGAGATACAAAAATCTCACATTGAGGACAGTGAACTGCTAAGCCTTGCATCCAATATCTTGGAGAAGATCATGCCCACACATGTTAAGGACTCATTTGATTCTCCATCCGGTTAGTTGAAGAAACTTATCAACTTTGTAAGTACTCACTTTGAGTCTCTTGAAAAGTCAGCCGAGGATAAGGTTCCAAAAGAATTTGATGCAAAAAAGTTCAGTAGATTGAAGAGTATGATAGCTAATGACAAATATTTATTAGCTACCTGTGTAAAGAACATTGACGGTGCATTATCTAAGGGTGGAAATATCTACAAGTCATGTTTATCTTTGTCTAAATTCACTGAGGTCACTGAGAAGAAAATTAAGGAACATGTGAAACAGTTAGTAGATATTTCTCAAGCCTTTGATCCTCTAACCATTTTTGTGAGTAAGAATAAGGTTCAAGTTATATCCCTACTTGAAAAAATTAAAATTTTGAAGCATGAAGAAGGTAGAATTATTGAAAGGGTATGTGAGCTTAGAGGACTAATTGGTCTGAAAATGGAGACAATGCTTAGTGCATTGAAGAAAGCACAGGATGTTATGGCTGTCAGTGATTTGAAAAATCTTGAGTTAGTAGAGATGCAATCTTACCTATTCTGTGGTCACATGACTATTTTGGAGAATCTCAAAAAGGGTTGGGACACTAGTTTACGCCTATTGAAGAACAATTATGTAGATATATTCGAGTTCATGTAAGTTTGAAAAGAATTTTTTTACATATGAAGTTTGTTCATAGAAGTTTTGTATGATTTTTGGTATATGGATTCCTGTCTTTTTCATTGATGTCAAAGGGGAAGAGTGGGACAATGAAAAATGTCATATTCATCTCATGGGGAGTTGAGTTTTGAAGTTTTGAGGATTGCAGTGTATTCATGTTGGTACTGATTCTGACACTTAGTCATTTTTCACTAAGTGTTGCCATCAATGCCAAAGCGGGAGATTGTTGGCAAGAGACATTGCACAAGTCATCTAGTGTTGCCATTGATGGAAAACCTAGTTAGTAATTGTATCTGCACTTAGTAATTTGCTCGTACCAGAAGTTATATTGAAGATATGTGTTAACCATCAAAGCTGAAACAGGGCATCTGACATAGTTGTGTTCATCAATTCATATGTAATTTATTGTAATCATTTTGAGTTGTGGATCTTAGGGAAGGTATTTCAATGTATGAACTATGTTATCCTTGAATCATAGAGCCTCGTATTGATTGGTATGCAAGTTAGAAGATCCAGTTTGATGACTTTTAGTCTAATAGTTCATAAAAGCCGACTAAATGAATGTAGTGTGTTGCGGATATTCGATGAGTAATTATTTAAGGTGTTTTGTGTTTGAAGCATGTTGTTTTGGGTCTTCACTATGTTTTGGCTGACTTTGTATGATATTTTTTAATAATTGCTTATGGATTGAGCCGATAGTTTGTACATGTTTTATATTATATAAAAGCCAACATGCAGTTGATGTAATCTCTTAATGCAGATATATATATAAGCGATTGCTCATATTATATTGGTGTGTGTTGCGAAAGTTAGAAGGATTATAGATCGATTGTGCATAGTTTAACTAGAACTATAATCAGGCATTAGCAGATGCAAATTTCATAGTTCATCCACTCCAGTTGTCTATCTATGATTCTTCTTTTGAGCAGTAAGCCTTTTTGTATCTGAGCAGTGAGCTCTAGGCAGTGTGCCTGAATGCATGTGCATTCCCCATTTGTAAACACTTATTTTGAGTATACTCATATTGTGGATTGACCTCCACCATGGTTTTTCCCCTAATAGGGTTTCCACGTAAAAAATCCTTGTGTTATGGTGTTGTGGTTGATTTCTTTGTGTTCTTGCATCTTTCTTTTGGTTCAATGCTATAAGTGGCTTAAAGAACAAGTTAATAAAGTTAAATTTTATAGAACATTGATTCACCCCCCCCCCTCTCAGTGTTCCTTGATTCTAACAGGTTGTTCTACTTCTTCTTGTGGTATCTCTTCTATGAATTTCCTTTGAATAGGAAAAGAACCTCCAAGAGCTAATCACAATATTCTTCAACATGGTTTGTACATCCTAATATTGTATTTCTCTAAATTATCCTTGGTAGTTGTGGTTGAGTTGTTTTATTTTCTCCTCTCCTTTTATGTTTTCACACCAATTTTGCTTTCTCACCTTTAATTCTTTATTTGTGCTACAATTTCTAATCACTTATTCCACCTTATCAAGTATATGCTTAAAAATTGATCTGTTATGTCTGACTCTCACTCGATCAATAAAATATTTTAAATTAAAATCCCTATGAATATCCACTTTCATTATATTTGATTGTAATAAAGGATATAGCAATTCTAATCCTTATTTTCAAGTGGTTTTAAAATTGAATAATATTGAGGATGGTATTAAGAATCCCTTCCTACATTCCCTCAAATTATACTTATCAAACTCATTTAGTTGCCACATAATCTATAAGAAATAAATCCTATCTCAAGAACACTTTTGGGTAGCACATATGGCTTTATTGGGGAAACTGTGCACTCTAATGATAGTAGTAGATGCATGAAAGAACCACTCTCCCCAGTTGTGATCAATTCATTTTATTGGATCCAAATACTTAGGTATTAAAAACCTATCCACTTCCTCATATAATGTGTCAACTTGACACTCTTGATTCTTCATGAATACCTAAAAAAGTTCTTCAAAAAATATAATTAGAGGTTTGGAAATGCATGACCCATATGCGGGTCCACCCCTAGGATGGTAATGGATCTCCTTGACAATTATAGAATTTTAGTTGCATGTTTGGATTCTAGATTTTTTGTCCACTATATAACAACATATGACACAACAAATATTACCACTTAGAGTAGATTATTTTTCTATCTTTCTTAGTGGCCACCAAATGCTTTTGAATGTCATCCTAAATGAAGGAAGCATAATGAAAAATTATGTTTAGGTCATTTTGTTGTATTTTTTCTACCATCATCACCAAATGCACTTTCATTTGTGCTTTAACATTTGCTCCTAATACTTGGAAGAGAGCATAGTATTTTTTGATAAAATAGTCCTCAAATAAATCTACATTAAATGGATCAACTTCATTCCTAGTTGACTAGTCTTGTATTTGGACCCTTAACCCTATGATGTGGGAGAAAAAATATTATGTAGCTATAGTTTCTCTCCCATATTCTCTGCATATTGAGTTGAAGTCTTTATGAATATTTGAAAACCTATTCAACCCAAACACCTCATAGATTTGTAATATTTCCAAGCTCATCATAATTTTCCATATATCACTCAAGAATATTCTTGAATTTTCATCATATATTTTAGACATAGCTCTAAATAAGTCCACATTAATGAATATATTGAGAAATACCAACCTTCCCAAATCTAAGTTTCCTATGTTGGAGATAGGTCAGATAACATTGCTCCTCCTATAGCAATATTTAAATAATTTCCAACCTTGCACAAGGATGATACATCTCTTAAACCATCAACCCTATCAATTAACCTATCTGATAATATAATAGTCCTCTAAGAATGCTTTTCCATCTTGCATGAGCATGATAATTGAGGTAACATCTTTTTCTAGGCCTCATTTCATTTTCATGGGTTGGGAAGAGGATTGACTTACTTTAGGGTTTTCTAAGACAACTAGGGTTTCATAAATTTAAAAATATTCTAGGGCCTAGAACTTAGAAAATATTTCAAAATAATTTTACAACCCTAGCAATAATTCTCTACAATCATAATACAATTTTCAATACTTGTGAATGAATTTTGACTTACCCATGATTAGTTTCTCAAGACCCTAATAAGTTGCTGGAAGCTCTTCAAAATGCCTTAAATACCCGATTTTCCTCCATGCATATCTCACTTGGATGCTTGCAACAATGAATTAATTTTTCTTCAATCAAAATCCTTTATGGTCATGGTAAAAATATTTCATTCATTGTAGTAATGGTGGATAAAAGTGAATATAGTGTTTTTAACTATCTATTTTCTCAACTTCAAATTGGGATTGTAGATTTGGTTTGGTGCAAAAGATTGATGATCATAGCATTGATAGCATCAAGTTTCCATAGTCCATGATAATTATTTGCTATTATGTTTGGATTGAAACTGTGGAATTTTTATTATGATGATACAAAAATTTACACAATTTCAATCCAAAAATAATAACAAACAAGTGCTTTGAAAGCACTGGAGTCCCTGCAAGGGAGCAAAAAAATTGTGTTTGATATTTGAGACTATTATGGTAATGTGTTAGAAGTTGTTTCTAAAATGGCGAGTAGTAGTTAGGGAAGTTCGGTAGACTTCATGTTGTTATGATGTCATATTTGACAATATTTGACAATATCCATGTATAGTGGTTTGAATCCAAAGTTATCACTTGCAAATCATGGTGTGGAACTTATCATCATTATTGAATTGCTAGAATATGGCATACAAAATTATATACATATAGACAAATATAGCTAAATACACAGGTAGATGTTTATATATTCTGAAGACATTGATATATATATACATATATATGCATACATTTCTATTTAGATACATATACAGACATATATATATACTTGTACAGATACATAGATGGAAACATATAGAGATCTTTACATGTTATAAAGAGATGACATTGCTTGATTTTAAACAAATAGATTAGAATAGATAAATTACATGGAAGGTAATTGGACATATTAATGGGAATATAAACTATTGCATATTATAGTGTAAGGTGGGGGTAGAAAGAAGAAGATCATTATGAGTTTGTTCAAAACATAGGGGAAGGGACAAATGTTAATTTTGTTGTTGTAGATTTAGACTATCCATATTTCATTTAATATGTCTTTATTGATTTTTTTAATTTTTTGTAAGTTTTATATCTTTATTAGCCATGTTTAAAGCCTATACATGACAAATAATTTATGAGCTATAAAAAATTGAAGATATGGTGATTATTTATCCTTTGAAGTAGTTGGGAGAGTCAAAACTTCCATGGTTTTTTATTCCCATTGCACTGTGCATGATATGTAAAGATGTGTATGAGGTATAAATTGGTTATGTAGGGTGTCAATCATAGCACCTGTATTTATATGTTTACATATGTAGAGAATATACTTGTACATACATATACATACATATATATACATGCATGCATACATATGTAGATACATATATAGATGAAGAAACAAGAGACAATAGACAAGTCAAGTAATACGTAGTTGGGCATATCAATGACAAAAGAAAATATGGAGAACATTTGATCAAGGAGCAAGGGAAGACACAACCTATTATAGGATGCACATGAAAATGAAAATGTCATAATCAGTTTGTCCATAGGATAAGCGAATGATCAAATATAAGTTTTGTTAGTATAGATCTTGGATATGTGTCTTTTCATTTGTGAAGCCTGATTGGTCATTTTGAATTTGTCTTTTCAATGTAGATGTTGAGTAAGGAGATGTTGGGGTTAGATGTATGATTCATTTTGTAAGCTCTATGTCTTGATTAGCCATGTTTAATTATGTAGTTAATAAAAAATTAATGGTAAATAATTTTTTCTCCTCAAATTAAGCATAAACTATATAAATTTGACTAACAAATTGTTCTAAACATTTGAAAAAATTATTTGCAAATCACTAATACTATTTTTTTTGGAAAATAGACACTAAATTTAATATGCATTTTAAAAATAAATTAATGATTGCCTATTGGTTTTGAAAATAAGAAGTAGAAAACATTAATTAAGAATATTTTTCACAATAGACTAGAAGTCAATACATTTTAGACCATAGTTGAAGACTCAAAAGGGCAAGGTGAGAGGATATGATGAATTCATACTCCTATATATAATTAGATTCAGTAAACCTAATTATTATTCCATTCATATTCAAATTTAGTTTTTACCACAATAATAATTGGACCAATTAGTATAATGAAATAAATGCTTAGATTTTTAACTATTCAATTAAAGTTTGAATGTTGATCAAATTTTTTTTGCCAACGAAACATTGAAAATATAATATAGAAATTCCAATTCCAGTAGATAATGACCTTCTTCACGACAGGACTCATGAACCCAAAATTGTTGACATAAAACAAAAAATGGGCACGTAAGTGTTTAGGAGGGTATCCGCCATTTTCCAAGGAAAGTGCAAGAAATAGAGAAAATAAAAAAGAAGATTTAAACAATTCTTATGGCAGAAGGGAAAAATCAGTGAAAATTTTAGATGACAATTCTTTGAATAAGTATCATCCATGCATGATGCAAGGGACACTAAATATTTGTGACTTCAAAGCAATGAAAGTTAGAAAAATAGAATCTTTATAACAAAAGAAATGAGAGAAAAGGAAAAATCAAGTACAAACCACCAATTTACTTAATGAAGGAAAAATGGTTCAAGAATCTTCTTAAATGTCCAATTAAAATCACATAATGAATTTTTACCCACTGATCTATATAAAAGAGGGGTAATGGAGATTTGAACCGATGATCCTATGGAGGGAGGAGTATACAAAGCTTGAAGAAATTTTCTCTACTATCATGACAAACCCAAAAACAAGCCATTGCAACACCATCTATTTGTTGCCTAAACTTGAAATTTGAAAAGGAATTCAGAAATAATACTTTGCTATAGAATTAAACTTCACACCATAAGCCATGATGATGCTTGCACTACACTCTTCTCGTAATTAAATGAAAACTTTGCAAATGTATTGCTTTAAATGTCATTCGTCCTTAGGAAGAGTGCATGCAAATATAAAAATATTTACAATTTAATAAAATTAGAAATAGTCTTCTGGATTAAAATTGAAGCCATTAGGGTTATTTATTTGTAACTTGTAATTAATCAATGCTTCTTTTGAATTTGAAAATATGAATGTAACATTTAATCTATTTTAGATATTGTTTTGTCACTAATGCCAATGCTTTGGAAGGGAAAATAATTTTTTGCTTAAAATAATTGCTTTTGCAAAATTTCGTAACTTAAGTATCATATTTATGTTTGGAATGCTAATACTAAATTCTTGAATGTTGCATCTGTAAAATAAATTAAACTAACTATTCTAAACACGATGTATGTTTTTTTTTATACAAAATTTATATTAGTTTGCAAATATATATATATTATTAATTCTCTATTTTTTTAAAATAATGAAAATTAAATGCACTAAGGTATTTCAAACATTTGGAAATTCACTATTACAAATATGATTTAGCTAATATTAAATTTTGTGTAAAAAATGCTTGAAAAGTAAATATAAATTTTGGTAATCGTAATTTTTGTTTTTAAAAATTTAAAGTATTCTTATAGAACTCTTTGGAATGCTTCATTTCACAGTCGCACTACAGTAAACATATATTTTATCATTTCAAGGTTGGCACGTTTTTGAATTACTTAGACTTTATTTTCATTTTCATATAATAAATTCAAGTGCATTTGCTTTACATGTGTGGTAGGGAAATATTAATTCCATTGTAAATCATGAGTAGTACATTATCATGTCAAGTATTTATGAAGACATAAAGAAAAATGCTTAAAGAAAGAAATAAGATAAATGATAAATGAGTATAGAAGAATGTGATGGTGGACTGCATCACCAGGAAGAGTGATGCCAAAAGATGAGTATATCTACAAACCCATGAAATATTTCCAATGTCAAAGCTCCTTACAATTATTATTATTATTATTAAAACAAATCAAGAGATTAAGAAAAGTAGGAGAAAAATACCACTGGATGGAATGAAAATGAAGTCAAATGAACTTTGTATGAACACAAAGTATTTGTATCAAAATCAGTATAAATATGCTCAACTAAGTAGCATGTATAAGAAATATGATATCTGATAGGTTACAATGAATAATGTAATGTATAATTTATGGGAACCCAAATAGTTTTATGTACATAGAATTAGTCGACTTGATGTATGTGGGAATGATAATTTCACTGTAATTATAGTTGCATGGATATCAACCGCCACCAACTGAACTTGCTTATTAAATTTTACTGGTATAGGTAACTGCATGAAGAGATTAAAAGTAGCAATTAGGTTATAGAGGCAATTGTTGAAAGCATAAAACATGTAAATATTAGAAAGGAAAATTGTTTAAAATAGAAAAGAGTCAAAATGGGTAAACTATTACAAATATTCTTTTGAATGTTTTTGAGGGGTAAGTATGAAGAGGATCTTGATACCTAATTGCCTAGATGGAGAGTGCAAGTGAGTCCATCAGATGCTCTTTTAGTTTTTGGTGGTAAAGAAGGAAACATCGATGAATTATGGTGTTTAGTCTGCAATTCAAGAGGAGACAGTGAGTCGTAAAGGCTATGAAAGAGGGAAAACAAAAGAAAAAGTAAAGCACAATAGTTTCAATTATGTTAAAACTTACAAATGACTTGTTTCTTATTTACATCATGATAGAAATCATCCCTGGTAGGAGACATAGTTTTCATGTTGATCAATTTTCGCAAGCAAATGAATAAAAAGTTGCAAAAAATGAGTATGAAAAAGGTATGGGAAATTATGAATCACTTGTTTTTGGCTTTGAACATGATATGTATAAACCTTTTCAGAAGACTTGAATTTTGTAGAGATATGAAGATACAATCAAGTCTTTCTTTCTTTCGAAGCTAGTAGACATAGATCCTGTCAAGAGATAGAGATGTCTTCCTCATCAAACAATTCGAGCAAGTGAATAAAAAAACCTAAATGATAGTGCAAGAGTTTTTTTCCAAGTTAGCCTGTTCTGAGAGCCAGTGGAAGGAAATGAATGAACACTACAAGTCATTGAAGTTTATAACAAAAGCTAATAACACGAGTTGCATTATAGTCTATTGACATTAAACAAAATTGGCACATTATATATGCATAAGTTTGTTACTAGAATGTTATGCATGCAGAGTAAGAGCAAATGCAAGAGGACAGCCATATCAAAAAAGATTAGAAGCCATGAAACATTTCCAATATTAACGAGTACATTCCATCCTGGCATAATCATTTTGTGATATATTTAGTAATTATGATAGCAAATTTGTCTATTGGAAATATTTCATAAGTGTTTTCATTTTTTGGTATGGTTATGTCCTTGCACGTACTCTAACTAGGGATACATGGAATTTAAAGCATTAGATTTGTATTTACTATTTGCAAGTCCATAGACTGAGATGTAGTTCTTATCTGCCTTGTTTGTTCATTTACCCAGATTATTTGATGAGCTAGAGATTTGTGTTTGTTGAAAGAGTTTACATCTACCATGTTGAAAGCAAAAAAGGTGACATTTGTAAGCTCCTATATCTTTTACACTTTCATTTTGGAATTGTTTACTAAACAGGTCAAATTGTTTTATGAGGGTGAAATTAGTACCATTTTGAGAAGGTTTATGTCTAGCCTTCTGGTATTGAAGAATGAAGCATTTGTAAGTTGCTACATCATTTTCAATGTCATGCCATGTTCTTTATGCATCTTTTCTTTTTATGAGTCAATGCTTATTGTTTAGTATTTGTGAGTGGATTTAGGCTTGTAATCTATTGTGATGGAAGTGAGAAAGGTGGCATTTGCAATTTACTCTATCTTTTATGCTTTGTTTTTTTCATTTGTCAATTGGTTTGCTTGGAATGTCTGATGAGGATGAAATCAATGCCTTTTGAGAGGGTCTATGTGTGTGATTTTGGAATTGAAAAAATAAAGCCTTGGGAGTTCCTATATATACATTGACATTAATGAGAGTTGCATGATATTTCAAGATTGAGGTGATAAGATGAAAATGTTCTTCTCAAGCCACCACGTGTCCCCACAAAGAGTCCATGGAAAAACATGACTATATTATGCTTTGTTTTTCATTTGTCTGCTCCTCAACACAAATGTATAAAAAACTACAAAATGACATTATAGAAGACATATGAGCTTACAAATGCCTTGTTTTTCGCTCCCAATACAATAAACATAGACTGTATCAACAAACAAAGACTTAATCATTTTACACCCACTAATTTTCTAGTTACTTGGACGTAATTTTGATAATTTCCAAATAAATTCAAGTGCAGCCCCATAGCATGCATTGTGAAGAAATATTATTTCCATTATTAATCATGACAAACATATTATCATGCTAAGTTGTTCATAGTTTTTGGAATTGGAAAATGAGGCATTGGTAAGTTCCTATTTCTTTTATAGTGTCATTTTATAGTTTTTTGCATCTCTACACTTTATGGTTAATTTGTACTATGTGCACTCATGCATTCAAATTGCACTTGAATTTATTAAACAACAATGAAAATTAGATCCAAGTAATTGGAAAATATGTGGGTATAAAATCATTGTATCCATATGCTGTTGTTTGTAGTTTGTATGTGTGATCCTAAATGTTAGTCCAGTTCTAACTATGCAAAATAACTAAAATGCAATGAGGAAAAACACAAAGGGACACCTCAAGATTATCCTAAGGAATGATCAAGCAAAGAAACAAGATAAAATGAAGATTGTAATCTGCTTATACCTTCTTTGCTGCTGAAAACTCAGTTGGCCCTTGAGTTTGATTGCTTTGTGTGCTCCGTGGATGGCTCTTGATGTGCCTAAATGCAAGATTAACTATGTGGTGGGATGCAAATACAAATGGATACAATGAATGGCTAGATGAGAGAATATGAGTGCATAAGATGACATCATAAGGTTTCTCAAATGACTAAGTGTTGAAAATTCCTTAGAGGAGGGGGGTATTTATAGAGGAATTTGAATTCTCTAGAGAATTCAAAGGTTGAGATTTATCCATCAAGGCCAAGATGAAGGGCTAAGGTGAGTTGAGGACTCACAAGCCCTCACATTTTGACATGTGGAATGTGAAGTGGCTAAGGGTGAGATGATGTGTAGGTGATGTGGAAGGATAGTACATGATGTGGATGAAGGAAAAGTACCTTCCAAGTACCTTGGGGAGTGAGAAGATTTCTTCAAAAAGGAACTTTTTGTCCCCAAGTGAGAATGAAAGTGACATTTGAGGAATTTTTGAATTCCACAAAAATCTCCATGGGAAAAGAGAAAGTGGTTGGAGAAATAAATGTGAATTAAAAATTCACATTCTTGAGAGAATCTAATGGATAAGAGAGGGTCTCCAAAAAGGTGGGAACTAGTCACATGTGGATGAGGTGACAAGTCCAATGTTGTAGAAGTCTTCGAAAGATAAAATGTGAGTTAAAAATTCACATGGGGAGGAGAGAGACCTAGGATGAATAAATGTGAATTTAAAGTTCACATGGGAAAGAAGGTCAATGCCAAGAAAGGAAAATGGAAAGGTTGACTGAAAATGGATGCTAAATGTGGCTAATGACTTTGATTAAGGTTGTGCAAATACTTGATTAAGATAATTAATGAGAGATTAGAAGCAAGTGGAAAATGTAGGAGGATGACACTAATCATTGATTAAGAGGATGCACATATTAATCATGAATTAATTAAATTAATTCATATTAGAGAGGGATTATGGAAGATGTGACAAGGAGAGAGAAAAGAAGAATTTTAAATTGATTTTAATTCAAAAAGGTAAAAATGACTAAATTAAATAAATTGATGTATTTATTTAATTTAGAGAGGAAAAAGGTATAAGATAAAGTGTTTAATTGTTAAATTAAATACTTTAAGAACCTTAGGAGGGAAGTGCAATATTAATTAAATAAATTAATATTGACAGAATGGATGAATAAAGAGGTAAATTTGATCGTATGGGAGTGATCAAATTTGGATGTCTACATTTTTCCCCTCTTCGAAATATTGTTAAAATAATAGTGTTTCGAAGAAAAATAAAATGCCGGTGATGAAGAAAGTGATAGGGCTTGATGCCCCAGCATGAAAGAGGTTGAATGAGTTTCCCAAGCAAAGGAAAAATGAGAGGGATGCCCCAGTGATTACCATAAATGGATGGAGGGAAAATGATAGGGTATGCCCCCTCGAGAGGGCAGTTGGGGAAGAAAAAGGGGCCTTGGATGACTTCTCAATAGAAAGAAATGGAAGAAACTATTGGATAGATCTTGAAAAACTAAGCAACTTTGACTTTAGAATGAAGTTGATTAGACACACGGTTTGCAAATGGCAGCCCTGGGAAAGAAGGGGATTAGTTGGAGGAAAAAAAAAGTTAGTAAAAGGTAAAAAATACCTTTTATTTGAAAAGGGGGGGAAATGAAGGGTTAAAAGGTAATTTGAAGAATTACCTTGTCCCATTGTTACTGTAGTTGTTGAGAGAAGAGGAGAGGAGAGGAGAAGAGGAAAGAGCAATGATGCCATAGGATTACGATTCTGATATCATCCACCGGGCATACGAGGTACGAAGGCACCATACCCATTTCACAGTGCCCCGCCAGGTTAGTAATAAAACCCTTCTTGTGTATTTTGAACATTTAACATGTTTTAGAATGGTTAAATAAAAATGTAAAATGTGGGTTTTATTGGCGGGATAGAATAGAAAAATGGGTAGGTTAATGTTCGACAAATAGGTAGAAGAAAGAGGACATTTAGAGGGGGGTGGGTAGGGCAGCTAGGGGGCGAATTCGCCCTGGACCGAGGCAGGTCCACCGCATAGTGGGGCGTATCCCCCCCGGCATGGGGTGCAATCACCTTGGCTTGGGGTAGACACGCCCCGACGCGGGGTGGACATGCCCCGGCACGGGATGGAGTTGCCCCGGTGTGGGGCGCCATCACCCCAGCTGGGGGGCGGAGTTGCCCTGGTTGGGGGCGACGTCGCCCTGGCCATAGGGTGCATCCGCCCCTGCTGGGGGTGGAGTTGCCTCGACCTCGGGGCACATCTGCCCCGGTCGGGGGCAAAGTCACCCTAAGCTAGGGCGCATCTACCCTAGCTTGAGGTAGACTCACCCTAGGGAAGGGGTGCATTCGCCCCGGCCCAGGGCGGAGTTGCCCCTAAGATGGGGCGCATCTGCCCTGGCTTGTGGTGGACTCATCCCCGAGTAGGGGTGCATTCGCCCCGGCCCGGGGGGAGTCGCCCTTGAGCTGGGGCGTAGGCACCCCGACTCAGGGCAGAGTCACCCCAACATAGGGGTGGATTCACCTCAGAGAAAAGGCATATTTACCCCGGGATGGGTGCATTTTCCTTGATGCAGAAGAGGAAGATGGCTTAAGTAAGAATACATGTATGTCCTAATTAGGGAAAAAGAAAATAATAGAAGAAAACAAGTGATGTCTCGGGGCTGGAAATATGGTGTACTGACAATCAGATAATATGGATGTAAGGTTTTATGCAGTTATAGACACATGAGTGATGGTCAGAGGTACTGACAAAGACCATAGCGGCCATGACTAGTGTGGATCATGCAACATTAGATCATGCAGGGTTACTGCACTTTTTATAGGTTTCGGTGATGAGGGCACATCAAGTGATGCTAACAGCCTTGATAGAGAGATGGAGTTCAGAGTCATCGACTTTTCATCTGCTGACGGGGGAGATGATGGTGACGCTGGAGGATGTATGGCGCATCTTGAAGCTATCGATAGTGGGGCTATTAGTTAGTGATGTGGTGTCAAGAGGGGCCAAGTTAGATCACACTATGTCAATATTATTTGGACATGAGGATTTTTCCCTACAAGGTGAGAAGTTGGACCTAGATAGATGTTTGACAGTGGGGGTACCACCCTTGCCATTATTTCTATGTGGACTAATTAGTGGGATACTGTTACTGGATCGTAGCAGGTTTTTCTGTAGTCTTTGGTACATGGAGGCGATTCAACATATTGTCGAGTGGCATGAGGGACAAATCTCATGGGGTACCTATGTATTAGCGCAGTTGTACAGGGATATGCATGTGATCTACTACTGGAACTTAGTGAGTTTGACACACATGACCCTTTTACAGGTGTGGGCATGGGAGCATATTATGGTGACTAGAATCATAGTGGTTAGGGAGGGAGATGAGGATGATAGGGAGCCGGTGGCCTGGGGATATGGGGAGGCGAGGGGCTCGGTGTTGCGGTATGAGATGCAGGGAGATATGGATGGGTGAAGGAGAGCGATAGATGATCTGTAGGAGAGAGACATATTATGGCGGTTGTATATGTATTGATAGTTCAGGGGAGGGAGGGGGAGCAGAGAAAAAGAGGTTACTTTATGAGTCGGTGCGTCCTGATTGGGAGTCAGCCACGCATAGTGGAGATGCATCGACCAGACAGGGTGGTGAGGCAGTTTGGGATGATACAGGATATTTCGGATGCACCTATCAAGTTTTGTCGACTGACCAGAGAGTGACCATGGGGGCCTATTTTTAGACCGAGGGAGGCCAGAGTGGCGTGGGCGACGACAGTGCAAGTACCCTACCTAGGGAGAGCTGTTGGGGTGGAGGATGCATGAGTGACAGTACGATAAGACTGGTGGTGGTGCAACCACTGATGGGAGAGGGTTACACCGCGGATGCCTATTGTAGGAGCCGTAGGATTCAGATTAGAGGATGAGCGCTAGGGGGCGAGGGAGGGCAGAGATAGGAGGAGACAGGTGCAGAGGGGAGGAGAGGGGAGAGGAGTAGGACAAGAGGATGCAGAGGGTGTGGGTTAGGAGGGCAGAGGAGGGGAAGGGATGGAGGCAGTGCGATAGCTAGAGAGGAGGAGGAGGAGACAGTGGAGGAGGGTTAGCATGGAGGTGGACATAGCAAGACTCATGGGTGGGAGAGATGCAGTATGATAGGAGGGTGGGGTAGGCTTGGAGCCAGATGCAGAGGATAGGATGAGCCAGAGGTGGAGATGATACACACAGTGGAGGGTGGAGCTATTCAACAAACTGGTATAGGAGGTAGGGTATGATAGAGGAGAGTGCTAGTGCAACCTGAGCAGGAGGAGATGGGAGGGGGTGGTCAGCAGGATGGAGCCTAGGAGGAGATTGAGGCTAGGAGTCAGTCATAGAGGATGAGTAGGAGACAGAGAGGAGGGTGCAGATCATGGCAGAGCAGGGGCCTCCCATTGTAGAGATAGGGGGAGTGAGGATGAGGAGCCGGAGAGGGAGGCGAAGGTTGCAGGTGAGGCGAGGAGACTGATGAGAGTGGGTAGGCATATTCAGCCATAGAGAGTTTGGGTCCGCCCCACTGTGGAGGACCAGGATACTCAGGAGAAGTAGGAGTTCAGGGGGACGAGGATGCTATGTGTTAGTGTAATTAATATTTAATTACACTTTGCATAAGTTTACTTAGGCATATTTAATTCCTAAGTTATAGGTTTTCATCTTTATCTTATTGAGCTATCTTGTTGCTCAAGATAAGATTAGGGTTATGCCTCTTTGCTTTTATAAAGCAAATCATTATCATGTAATTATTGAATTCCTAAATAATATTATGTTGCACATCTTTTTGCAACCTCTCTGCTTTTTCTATTTTTCTCTTCTATGGAAGGATATTTTGGTTTGCAAATCTGATCTTGGTTTCTAACATGGTATAAGAGCCTTGATTTGCAGCCCCTTCTCAGATTTTTGAGAAAATAATTGCAGGGTTCATTCAGGATTCCTCGAGGGTATCATGCCTTGAGTTTATCTATGAGGCGTTTTGGATCAGATCAGGCTTCACCATTGGATTCAGAGTGCTGGAAAAGGTTAGGATTGGCTTTTATTTTTTTAGATTTTGGCCATCATTTGCCAGATCTGTGAGGGTTTCAGGTTGGGAGATTTTTTGCAAGTTCTGGAGGTAGCCAGATTTTTAGAGCAGTTTGGGCACAAACGAAGGTCACCATCGCGTTCCCAGCGGCCAAAAACCCTAAGAATGCCTATCATTTCATTGATTTTGGTGAAGTTGGTCCAAAAGGAAAAAAAATGTCTGGGGGGCCGTACGACCTCGCCAACACGCTCCTTGAGGCACGAAAATAATATTAAAAAAATATGTTTTTTGGAGTTCGTGCCGGTGCTTGCAGTTTTGTAGAATTGCACCATCGAGTGCCCACTGGGCGGCCGCCAACTCACCACTGCCGCCCTCCTCTGCTGCTCGGCCTCTAACACCCGAGGGCCCGACGCTCAGCCCCCGCAGGCTAGACAGAACCAACAGCCGGTTCCATGGGGAACCAGGCGCTATGCGCCCAGCCCCCGGCCAGTCTCCCAGCTCCCCGCTGGTCATATGCATAACTTGGATCCCCGCGCCAGACCAACAGTACCTCAAGGAATATTCCCTGGCAGACAGCATATTCTGGCAGTCTGTGTTTTTTTCTGGCAACCGAAAAAAATTTCCAGTAGGGGGGTGATTTTTTGCTCCGACGTTCAGATGGCCATCAAATTTTTTTCAGTGAAGTGCTAATGTCATCGGCCGTACGACCCCTCTTTGCCCCTCCTAGCCTTGATTTTTCCTAAAGGAGCATTTTTTTTCTTTTGGTCATAACTTGGGCATACGGTATTGAAATCGGGCAAACAAGATATTGTCGGAAAGATGGTTCCGAGCACTTTCTAGTGGTGCTGTTTATTTTTTGGTATGTTTATTTTTACCTAAATTTATTGCTGTTTGAAGTTTGATATTCATTTTGGGCTTCCAATCTCATAACTTTTTGCCACGATCTCCGATTTTTGTCTTCTTTGCGGCGTTGGAAAGGTATTGAGGAGATCTATCTTTCTGTCATGCAATTTTTTCTGTATCTATCCCAAGTTTATCATTATTCTATATTTGTCCCAATGGGTGTTTTGGAGATTACTTGGATGTTTTGGTAGTTGGAAAGGTGAAACTTGAATATTTGTACTTCATTTATGTACCACATCATGTTATTTTTTGTTTATGCATGCATTAGCATTCTCTCCTTTTACAATCGTTGGGTTATTGTAATAAATGAACTAAGGTAAAGTTCCATCAGGGGGGTTTCTTGCATAATAACCTAATTAGAATGTTATTTTTCACTTTGATCTCCATCTCCATTTTGATTTAATGATAGTTCGCATGGGTTATCTGGTTTCCTAGTTTCTTTTGGCCACATTTTTGCTATAGCTTGACACATATCGGATTCATCGGTTCACACTTCAGTTGAGAGATTATGGTTCTTGATCCTCATTGGTTCAGATCTTTCTTAGTTTGAAGGCCATGTTTTTATGGTGAATGTTCTCGAATCTTGATGGTACTCGTCCTATGGGTAGTTTTAGTTTTAGTTTGGCATTGGCTTCGAGAGACACAACTTCTAGATTTGTCATCATTATGGGTCCTTTCATCCTTTCATCTACTGTTGCTTTACAGATTCCAGGGTTGATCCAGTATGTGAGTTTCCAATGTTCCATGGCATTGGGTCTGTTGTCACATTATTATGATTTCAGTTTTGGTTTTAGTTGTAGACAAAAGTATCTTTCCTTGCTTGTCAGATTGCGGTTCTAGTGTTACTCCATAGTGTTCTTCCAGTGCTTCTTGTAGCAGTCATCTCATTGTAGGGGGGTTTTGTCCCATTGGGTTTTCCTTCTCTACCTCATTCATTATTGCATTGTACTTGGGTACCTAATCAGGCCTTGTTGTCGGGACCCATTCATGCTTTCTTGCATTCATCTTAGTTTTAGGTGCATGCTTTTTTAGTCTCCCTAAGTTGCACTTATGGGGGGGTGTTAGTGTAATTAATATTAATTACACTTTGCATAAGTTTACTTAAACATATTTAATTCCTAAGTTATAGGTTTTCATCTTTATCTTATTGAGCTATCTTGTTGCTCAAGCTAAGATTAGGGTTATGCATCTTTTCTTTTATAAAGTAAATCATTATCATGTAATTATTGAATTCCTGAATAATATTATGTTGCACATCTTTTTGCAACCTCTCTGCTTTTTCTATTTTTCTCTTCCGTGGAAGGATATTCTGGTTTGAAAAACTAATCTTGGTTTCTAACACTATGGAGATAGATGGAGATGTTCCAGATATGGATATGTTGGATGCAGAGCCATTGGCGGTGGTTCCTGTCGTGACCTTAGAGGATCCTATTGCTCAGCCGAGAGATATTGTGGAGAGACTTTGGATTACAGATCAGAGGTTGAGGATAGTAGAGGTAGAGGTGATCAGACTCAAGGTCGAGCTATCGAGAGTACCGATAGTAGGTCAAAGGGATTATGGACTTATGGTTGAACTCTTAACCACACAGGTAGAGGTGATGGGAAGGGAGAGAGAGAGACTGCATACCACCATATAGGGGGTACAAGATGAGTTGGTTGCTGTTAGTTGGGACCATGACAAACTATAGGTAGAGGTTGTTATATTATAGGCCAGGGGGAGTCAGAGGGGATGATAGATCAGGTGTCAGGGGGCATTGGGCAGCAGATAGATGATCTCCAACGGGAGTGAGATGAGCTATAGGATAGAGTGCATTGTTTAGAGTAGACAGTTGGAGATATGGGGTTGATGCAGGAAAGAGAGGGTGAGGTGAGGGAGTAGGAATGTATTATGTAGGTAGAGAGAGATGTAGCGTAGGCATAGGTGCAGGCGGTGGAGGCAGAGAGGGATGTGGCGCAGGCGTGAGTTCAGGTGTTGCAGAGTGAGAGAGAGTTAGTAGAGACACAAATATAGTCTCTTAAGAGGAGGAGAGAGGAGGTAGTTTCAGAGGTATCATCACTGCAGAGAGAGTGAGATGCAACAGTTTTGAGAGTATAGGAGCTACAGATGGACAAGGATGCAGTGGTGGCTCAGTCACAGGCCGCACAGAGGGAGAGAGATGCTGCAGGGAGAGTGAGATGCAACAATGGCTCAGTTGCAGTTAGTGCAGGTCAGTGATGTGATAGGGACAGATACACAAGGGTTATAGAGGGAGAGGGATGCAGTAGTGGCTAGGGCAGTGGCTATCGAGGAGATGAGAGATCGGGTTCAGGCAGAGATGGTGCAGTTACAACTATCCTAGGAGGCCTGGAAGTAGGAGAGGAGATTGATCACTAGAGATTGGGATAGGTATCATTAGGAGCAGAATTCTGCTCAGGTCCAGGTTGTTGAGTGAGAGGAGAATGCGAGGGAGGCGGTATTTTGGATGGCCGTGTATTACCATGCAGTTCCAGAGCTGACACATTGAACATTCTAGTATGTTTGAAAGACACCACAGATGCCAGCGCCATCCCAGTCATTGGGGACGTGGACCCAAGGTTTTAGTGATTCACTAGGTGTTTCACTAGGTAGGAGATTAGTACCTAATTCACCACAGAGATTAGATGTGGGTAGCTCATTCGGACGATAATAGATTACTAAGTTTTTGACAGGTGTAGGGTGGATGGATAGGCCATAGTGGTAGTGGTTATTTACAATACTTTGTATTGGTATTTTGATCTTGATGATTTTTGTATACGATAGTCATGATGACATCGACAACATTATTATGATATTATTCATGTGATAGTCATGATTATGAGGTGTACTTTGGAATTTTGGTATATTTATATATGATACATGATAGCCCTTATTGACACCATGTTCATGCCTTGGATGGATGATTGTGTTTATGCATTTGTGGAATATGGATGATTTTATTAATGCAGATATTCATATGGTGATATGATGTATGCATATATTATATCTACGATGACTTATGTGTATGGATGCTTATTTGATTTATTGACATGTATGTATATGTTTATGATGGCTTTTTTATGAATGTTTTATATATACAGGATGTGATGTATTATGAGTCTAACACTTTGTGATGCAGGTGGCAATGTATGCATGTATCTAACACATTGTGATGTAGGTGGTGATGTATGTATGATTAGTAGAATGAACCTAATATGTGATAATACACTTGTAATTTGTAGTGAATTAATAATGCAAATAGTAAATGAAAGGGAATAACACATGGTCATAAGCGTCAATAAGGGCTAACATGATCATGGAAGATAGGTGTGTAGAGATTGTGGAAAATGGGTGTAATTTGGCACTTGTCAAAATTTTTTAGTATCCTAAGAAGAATGGGAGAGAGCAAGGTAAAGTATTTGCACAACCTAAATCATAGGGTGAACGCAATGCAACAGATGATGAAATGTAATCCTAATATGATTTTCCATCTTCAGAGCACTAATTTTTGCTATAGCATAAGACACTAAGTGCCAAGGTATAGACAACCAAGGAAAATTAGTACCTAATGCATGAAACAAACACATAAACAAGAAGGCTATCCCAACACCCAAAAGTAGTGAAAACTTTGGTTGGGCTAGGCATTGGGATAACCACAAGCACAAAGGGATGCCCCAGCATAACACAAGATCACAGGGATCTTAGTGGGTACTACATGGGACAACCTAGCAAACAACAACAATAAAAGATTAAGATATGCCCCTATGTGAACCAGCCAAAACACACCATAATATGGTAGATTATGGCGATCTTAACTAATTGTAATAGGAAGCTCAAATGATAAACAAAAACCAAAAGCATCAAGATATCGCAATCAAATTTCAAACATCCTTTGCCATAGGATCAAGAGGATGGATGAGGTTGATAAGGTCTATTAGGAAGGATGCATCTTGTTGAGACCGATGATGGATACTAAACTAAAAGATCAATATGACACAGGATATTCAAAACCGATTGGATTTGCGGATGCTAGTAGATCTCGTTTGTTAACAACTAGCTAGATAAGGGCATAGCTTAATGAAACAACACAAGAAAAATGACTGACACATCCTACAAACCTAGGGGCTCAAGGGCCGATCAAAGATTAGCCTTGCCTATGTGAAAGCGCAGAGCCATCGTAGTTCTTGAAAATACTATGGATAAGGCAGAAAGAGGACAATGGTGACTGATGATGAATGATGCAAGACATGACACACAAATGCCCTGGGGGAGGATCCAATGATCAACCTTTCCTACGTGAAAGTGCAGGGGCAACATAGTTTGAAAAAGACAAATGACAACCGACCATGGATAAAAGCGAAAAGGGGAAAGTGAAGAAAGATGATGAATGACCATCACGGGATGGTCAAAATTCCCTGGGGACAGATCAAATGAGCAACCTTGCCTACGTGAAAGCGCAGGGGCAACGTAGTTCGGAAAAGACAAATGACAACTGACCATGGATAAAAGCGAAAAGGGGACAGTGAAGATAGATTATGAATGACCATCATGGGATGGTCAAAATGCCCCAGGGGCAGATCAAATGAGTAGCCTTGCCTACGTGAAAGTGCAGGGGCAATGTAGTTCAACTAAGGACGAGAAGACCAATGTGACAGGATGAGATCTAGATGGAGACCGACATGATGGGTGATCCTATATGATGACACAAACCAACCAATGATTAGAAAAATGACACAAGCTCAGAGTGGGATAATGAAAAGCTCAGGATGAGGGATATCTAATGTGGATCATCCAATGCTCAATCAAAATATACCAAGCGGCCAAGGATAGGATGGGAGAGGATGTTAAGATAGGATAGATGAAGTCATAAAGTAACTAGGACACAAGGTAGATAATGATTAAAACCTCTACAAATGGCGCATGCGAATAGGTTTTCACCACCTGTACTTATCCAAGGCACCACCAAAGGTGGTTTTCACCATAGGACGAATTTATTTCTCTTTACTATACTTTTTTTTTTCTTGATTTTTTGATTTTTTTGTATTTTTGCAGGTGGGGTTACCAAGCGGATGTAGGTTTAGAACCTCTTTAGATGCATTATATTAATAGGCTCTTCTAGGGGTTCTCCTTCAAGGGTAGCAAGTCTGTATGCCCTAGATCCGTATTTAGTGGTTATAATATAAGGACCCAACCAATTTGCTTCAAATTTTCCTTTCTTATCACGGTCCGGCTGAGTACGTTGGTTCTCCTTAAGGACTAGTTCACCAATCTGGAATTGTCGAGGACGAACCTTCTTGTTGTAGTTACACTTGAGGTGGTTTTGATAAGCTTGTAGATGGTCATAGGCTTTGATTCGTCTTTCATCAATTAATTCCAGTTGTGCAAGTCATGCAACATGAGCATCCTCCTCACTGATATGGTTATTTAGAGAAATCCTCAGTGATGGGATCTCGACTTCGATTGGCAAGATGGATTCAGAATCGTACACTAAAGAGTAGGGGGTGGTGCCTATAGGGGTGCAGATGGAGGTGCGATATGCCTAGAGGGCGGGATGAATATGAAGGTTCCAATCTCAACCAGTGTTATTGACAACCTTCTTAAGGATGCAGATAAGGTTCTTGTTGGTTGCTTCTACCTAACCATTACCCTGGGGGTAATAAGGTGTTGACGAACGATGTTGGATGTGAAAGGTTTCATAGAGATCTTTCATGGCTTGGTTTTTAAAAGGTTTCCATTATCAGATAGGATGGTGGATGGAATACCATATCTATAGAGAATATGGTAAAGGATAAAATTTGAAATCTGGGTATTGGTGATTTGCGAGAGTGGCATTGCTTCCACCCATTTGGTGAAGTATTCAGTGGTAGTAATTATGAATGTATGTCCATCAAAAGATGGTGGGTAAATCTTGCCAATCAAGTCAAAACCCCATTGAGAGAAGGGCCATGGCGCTAGGAGGGGTTGAAGGTCCTGTGCTGGAGCATGAATCAAATCTGCATGTTGCTGCCAAGGAAGACATTTTTTCACGAACTCACAGGCATCATGTTCTAATGTATGCCAATAATATCCAGCTCATAGAATCCTTTTGGCTAAAGCCACACCATTTGAATGGGCCTCGCAAACACCACTATGTACCTTTGTTAGTGTAGTATGGGCTCTGGTCTCATTCAAACACCTAAGGAGGGTTCCATCATACCCATGATGATAAAGCATATTGTATACACCTAAAAATGGTCACATCACAATAGTCTGGTAATTAATTAAATATTTTTAATATTTAATTAAATATTTGAATTCGATCTGCGTATAAATAAATCTAAATAATTTATTTATATTATTCATTCTTTCATTTTTGATTAAATAAACAAGTTTATTTAATCACTTTTCTTATCCATTTCTTAATTAATTAAATAAACATTACGATTTATTTATATTAATTATCATTTAATCTTGGCTTGAATATTTTATTCAAATAAAGATTAAGTATTCTTTTCTTCTAAAGTCACATCATAATTAAATATTCTAAAATATTTAATTAATTCTTCTAAAAATTCATTCAGAATTAAATATCTCAAATATTTAATTAAATTCTTCTAAAGTTCTATTTTCAATTAAATATCTCAAATATTTAATTGAATCTTCTATAGTCCTCAAATCAAAAATCAAATTCACATGAAATTAAATAAATTTATTTATCTTCAACAACCTTGAAACAAACTTCCAAAACAGAAAAATTAATTTCTCTGTTCCTGTGCAAGCTTGTTCCCGTAGGTTGAAGACAAGGCTCCATTCTTCTCTCCAACCTCCCAACATTCTCCATCTTCCTCTCAACCTCTCCATCTCTCACCATTCAATTCTACCAGACAATCTCACAACCGTTGATCTTTTCCAGCCAGACTCTTGCCTGCAAAAAAGGTATAAAAGGACTGTCGGGTCTTTGAAAGGAGACAACAACTTTCATACGAGAAAATTATAGTCAATTAGCCTTCTAGCATCTATAAGCATTCTAGAATCATAGCATAGTATATCTTAGTATATTGGCATATCATATCATGGCCTATCCACTTCGTATCATAGCATCCATAATCTGTTACCCCTGTGCATATCCGTATCAACATTTCACTCCATTAGCATATAGGATAGAAGTACTTTCCTTTTTGCATACTCGTTCTATAGGTTGCCATTCGAAGAAGCTTTGCTTATACAATCTGAGAGCAGCAACTTCAAACAAATCCCTGGAGATAGAGAAAAATGGAACGGTTCTGAAGAAGCTCTGTCTGTTCAATTTTATTTCATTTATCTTGCTTCCTTTAGTTTAATGTTTCATTTGTGTGTTTTTATTGTTTTACTTTGATACTAACATATTTACCACACATTTTTGGCACCCACTGTGGGGCTCTTGCCCCTATTTTAACATCTTTTTGCAGGTTTTTCTAATAGGTCACGACTAAAACAGCGTATTAGCATAATAAACACACTTCAACAAAATTCACACCCAGTTCAAAGCTCTTAATTAATCCTGTAGCGCTTGCAATTCATCCTGCAGCGCTTGTAATTCATCCTGTAGCGTCTGCAATTCATCATGCAGCGCCTGTAATTCATCCTGCAGCGCCCTTAATTCATCCTGCAGCGCCTATAATTTATCCTGCAGCGCCCTTAATTCATCCTGCAGCGCCCGTGATTCATCCTGCAGCACCCATGATTCATCCTGCAACGCCCTTAATTCATCCTGCAGTGCCCGTGAACTCTGTTTTAGCACCTGTGATGTCTGTTATAGCACACTTCTAAAAAGGCTACAAATTTGTAATTTGTAACTTAAGTAAGATTTGACTGAATTCGACGCGACCACGGAGAATAAGAATTTTAAAAGAATGAAGCAATCCTAGGATAGTCACATAATTCAAGAATCAAGCAATCCTAGGATAGTCACTTCATCTTTTATTTTGGGCTGAAAAGAACTCCATATTTTTGTGAAGCAAAATCTTCACCTAGCATAGCAAATTCTTTATTTTGGGCTTAAAATTGAATCCTTGTTTGCTTTGCTTTAAACGGTGATAGGCCTATGCTCTCCCCTTAACTGGGTGATCAAAATGCCAAACTCATCTATTTCATTTCATGCAATTTTAAGCTTTTATAATACCTTTTAGAGAGCCTGTTCTTGTGGGAAAAAGTACTCACCCAAGAGGAACGACTCAAGTGGGTTCAAGCCAAAGCCAGGCTATTCCACCCCACTATAAAATTTAAAGCAAAATTGGGGAAACCCTCTTTTGACGATAGTGTGCAAGATAACTATCCCCAAAGCCTTTGTTCTAAAGGTAGGGAGGTGTCTTGAGGGAGTATATCATTTGCCACACCAAACATAAACCCTTACTACGAACTTAGTGTAGTATCCAACCGAAGTCAGTTTCTAAACGTCATAATAATCACAGTGCAGGGGAGGGAAGAATCTACCCCCAAGATACTCACCATATAACTACCAAGGACTATTTGCTCAGGGGATCCGATATCCACTTCCGTCACTCTGAGTACGCACCTGGAAAAGACAAAAACACGGGCGCCCTTTCGGGGGTGACACGGCTGTGTGAGTTGACGCAGTTCTAAGATGTGGGCTGTTGATTACTATGATGACCTATTTGAGTACTAAGAGTGAGTCTGTTTGATCTATCTATCATGTGTAAAACCTGTGAAAACAATTTTTGAAAAACATTTTGATCATACACTTAATGTTTAGCATAGGACTTAAAACAACTATTCTACAACTTGCTTGATGTGTTTTCAATACATTAATTCAGTAAAGATCATCCAAAACTCACAATTACATTGATTACACTTAGCATTTTTCGAGACTAGGATCAAATCTCAAAAAAAAAAAAAGTGCATCTTTTCAAACAAGTTTTTGATTATTGATTCAACTTCCCCAATAGGATTCTGATATCCTTTCATCTTGGAAGCCACAATCAAGAGTTAGAAACATCATTTGATCATATCATAAGATTTTTATCTTATCAGATCAAGACATCATCATTTTTGCACTTATAAACTGTGATCTAAGTCTAGAATAACATTTCAAAATCATATGCTTGTTGTCCACTTTACAACATGAGTGATAGGGAAGAAAATCCTTTTCATAGGTTTCGTACTGGGAATAGTTCAAATGATGAAATAATTGATGAAATGATTCAAGAAGTTGAACAGGATCCACAGTTTCACATGATTTTGGACAAGATCTTAGAGCGAGATAAAGAAGGCTACTTTCTTTTTTTAGCAAACCAAGGTGCCAAATTTCCCTTTAACTAAAATATGGAGAAAATTAAGGAAGATCTTGAAAAGACTAAAACTCCATTAAATGATCTTAGTAGTCTTTCCCAACAAACAAGAGCACTCCAAAGGAAAGTCAAGGAAATACAAGGGGGCACAACTATGAAGTCCTTTGACGGAAATATGAATGTAACCTCTTCTCCTCCAAAAGCAACATCATCCAAATTCAATGTTTTTAAATTTTTGCAAAGGTTACATGAGAAGCCCAAATCTAAGCCATCAAATAAAATTGATCAATCCTGTCATGTCATGCATTTATCTTCATCCCCCATAATTCAAAATGAACCTCACGATTCTTTCACTCAAGATAACGATTCCATTCAATCATCTTCTTCTATCGTATCCTTTACATCCAATGATTCATTTCAATCTACACATCTTGATCAAAACATTCTACAAACCCTTCCTATCTTTGATCAAGATACCATCTCTCAAGAACCATATGATGATCCCCTCCTTTCATTATTCACCCATGATAATCCTCTTCCATCTTAAGAAAAAAATGTTCTTCCAAGTTCTTCCACATCATCTAATCAATCCATACCATCCCATGATTCTATTGCATCACAAGAGCATGATAGTTCTTTCATCCTATCTAATGATGTCTTACCAATTGATGATCAAGATATGATTTCTACAAAATCTCACAATTCCCTTCCTCATCAAGATCAATATATGCTTCCATTCAAGGATACCCTTTCATCCCATAAAGATGATTATCCTTTTCATGATCAAGATATGCCTTTCATACCACTTCATAATCCTTTTCCAAGTCATGATCAAAACACCCCATCATCCCCATGTCAAGAGCCTCTCACACCTCTTCAAGCCATCCATGAACCCCACACCTATAAATTGGGATCCTCTACATTTATCCATTCTGGTTTACTTCCAACACCTATCCTCTCATCCATATCATATCCTTCTCAAAATGGACTCGCATCTTGTTTTACAAACAATGCATATCCCATTGGTAAACGAATGTGTGAAATTATGAATTACAAAGGAAAAGGTTTAGGCCTTCATGAGAAAGGTATCCTAGAACCCCTTTCTGTCCAAGCACATCCATATTCTCATGGCCTTGGTTATACACCTCATGCTCAACCTAGGTATCCTAGTCCATCAAACTCTCCATCCATCCTAGGTCCTCATTCTAGTTCATCACACCTTCCATCTATCCTAGGTCCTCATTCTAGTTCATCACACCTTCCATCTATCCTAGGTCCTCATCCTAGTCCATCAAACCTTCCCTCTATCCTAGGTCCATCTCCTATTCTTCAAGAACAACAAAGGCACACATCCTTGATCCACTTTCAAAATTCTTCCTTCATTAACTCATCCATCATACCTCCATATCATTCATCTCAATCCACCCCTCCCATTGCTCTTGAAAGCAATTTGGGTGCCAAATGTCAAAAGCTTCTATATCAAAATCCACATGTATCAAAGGATCAACATGTCTCCTCGAAGAGTCATGCAAAAATAAAAGAAAATTTGATCCAAAAATCAAAAGAAAATTTCAAAAGGCCACAAAGGCCTATCAAAGCAAAAGAAAAATTCAAAAGGCCACAAAGGTCCATAAATCAAAAAGAAAAATGTCAAAGGCCACAAAGGTCTACAAAGAAAAACTCAAAGTCAAAAGTCATGTGGATTCATAAAAGTCTCATAAAAGCAATAAAATATAAATTGGCATCCAAATTTGCTAATCCAAAAGCTTCCTCCAATTTTCCATCTAATAACCTATCACCTTCGAAATCCATTTTTCCTCCATCACTTCACTGCCCTTCAAGGTGTGTGCCAATGTTGATCTTTCCAACCTTTCCATATATCCATCAACAGGTCTTCCAACCTCCTATCCATTATCCAACATTCATACCCCATCATTCTCCTTTAATCCAAAATTTTGCATAAGTCCTTAGATTCTTCCATCATATCATTAATCTGCCAACATTTAGGATTCTAATTCCCATTGTCATGGTTTATTAAGGGATATTTGGTTGTGAAACTTGATGCTTAAGTCCTTCCTCCATCTCCCTATCATCCATATCCTATCTTCCATATTCCTCTTGCACTCTACGCTTAGGGACAAGTTTCATCCATCTTATCATTCATGGTCATTATCCTTTCTATGGCCATTCCTTACATTTCCACTTTTGATCTTGACAAGGTTAAGGATCTTCTTAAACATCATACATCTTATCCTATTCACTTCATCCAAATCTTCCATACCATATCCCTTGTCATGCATCTTCTCTTATATTGTGGGGAATCTTGTTTCTTCAATTGGTCATCACATTCCATCTTAAATGTCTTTGAGAAAAAGTCCTGAAAAACAATCATACATAAAAATCATCAAAAGTCCTGAAAAACAATCATACATAAAAATTAGAAAAGTCCTAAAAAACAATCATAAAAATTAGAAAAAGTCCTGAAAAAAATTAAAAAAAATAAAAATAAAAATAAAAAAAAATTAGAAAAAGTCTTACAAAAGTGCAATAAAAACACGTGGTGAAAACTTGGCAAATAGGCGCTACTTGTGATCAAAATGGGCTCCTCTATCTATTGGCTTATGTCTTGCATTCACTTTCGGCATCATCCATTCATATTTATCACATGTACATATCTTTCATATCCATATCACGCAACGACAATCCTTATGTTTCATCATGGCTTGATGAAATTTGTACATATCCATAATCTTTAGGCTGTGTTTACATTGGGGGCACAAATATAGACTAAACAAGAGAGAGGCAACAAGCTTTTCAAACATCACAAATAGACACAAGACGGTTTGACAAAATGCAAGATCCATTGCTGTATCAAATCAACTACAACAAGCTTATTCAATGCCAATTGAAATCAAAACAACATGATTCAAACAAACATCAAAACAAAAACATCAATGTTGATAACCAAGTTGGATGATCTTAATCTGAATAATGTTTGACATACTTTAGGCAAGATTTGAATGGTTGTTTTTCTATCATATCTCTGGAGCAATTCAATGATGTACTGAACTAGAAAAGCAAGGAAGGAGTATGATTTTTCTTTGTCTATTGTTTGTGAGGAAATCATTAGTACTATGCAAATTGGTCATGAGACATGCTCTACTACGTATCATTGATGACATTTCAGAATTTGCATAGGAAATAGGTTAACTCTCATTTTTTTATGCAAGCAATACTCAGGTCATCTCGGTTAAATTATACCTAGATGCTTGTATTAACTTGCTACATCAAAATTCATGAAAGTAATACTCAAGTCATCACTGGTGCTAACATACCCTTTGATGCTTGTATTAACTTTCAACATTTCAATGCTCTATGATGACACAAAAAGCACAAATAAGCTCTCAGAATGGCAATATTGTACGGATAACCTGTATGACCAGTATAGATTACATTCATGTTAGAATATGTATTTGGCATTTATAGATTTTCCCAAAAGCTAGCAAAGTATACAATGTCTCAATAATAAAAAAATCAAAGCTGATCACATGAAAACACTATGAGGTGCTACCCCCAGATGTTGTTGGTCTCACACCACCTGCTCCTACATCAGAAGATCAAACCATCAATAACATCAGAAGATCAGACCATTATTCAAATCAAAATGGATCATCAAATCAATCCAATTGGAATACATCATTCAACTATTTGTTTTCAACAACTTTGAAAGAAAATTTATCAAACTACGATTTGTCTTTCAACAACCTTGAAAGCAAATTTATCAACAACTGTTTGTTTTCAACAACTTTGGAAGCAAACTTATCAATCGAAACTTATCAAATCAAATCAACAACTATTTTTTTTTCATCATCATGAAAGCAAATTTATCAAAATCCTATTTGTTTTTAACAACTTTAGAAGCAAACTTATCAAACTATTTTTTTTTCATTTTCATGAAAGCAAATTTATCAACATCGTGTTTGTTTTTAACAACCTTAAAAGAAAACTTATCAACTGTTATTTTCTTTTCATTAACTTGGAAGAAAACTTATCAAAATCATGTTTGTTTTTAATAACCTTAGAAGTAAATTTATCAAAATCATGTTTGTTTTTAACAACCTTAAAAGCAAACTTATTAATTGCTATTTGTTTTCAGCAACTTTAAAGAAAAATATATCAAATCATGTTTGTTTTTAATAACCTTAGAAGCAAACTTATCAACAATTTTTTGTCTTTCAACAACCTTGAAGAAAATTTATCGGACTATTATTTGTTTGCCAACAACCTTGGGAACAAATTTATCAAAACACATCATCATGACGGGAAATCTATCCTATCAGTTATCATCAATCAATCATCACAAATGTTGCATCAATCAAAAACCATCAACAAAATTTGGGGCATTTTATCACATTTTGTCATAACAGGGGCAATTTTGATCATCAAATTTTTCATCTTACATCTTTTCAAGTCATTTTCTTCACATCATCATTTTCAAACGATGAATTGACATCTTCCAAATCATAAAAATCAAAAAATTCAAAAAATCTAAAAATTTGAAAATTTTCACAAAAATCAAAATCTTATCGATTCATCGTTAGGGGGCATACACCTATCAACATTCGACAATCAACATCTCAATTTCAAAATTCTTTGAAGCAATGCATAAAACACATCACTTCAAAGAGGGGCAAAATGTATACACCTAAAAATGGTCACATCACAATAGTCTGGTAATTAATTAAATATTTTTAATATTTAATTAAATCTTTGAATTCGATCTACGTATAAATAAATCTAAATAATTTATTTATATTATTCATTCTTTCATTTTTGATTAAATAAACAAGTTTATTTAATCACTTTTCTTATCCATTTCTTAATTAATTAAATAAACATTACGATTTATTTATATTAATTATCATTTAATCTTGGCTTGAATATTTTATTCAAATAAAGATTAAGTATTCTTTTCTTCTAAAGTCACATCATAATTAAATATTCTAAAATATTTAATTAATTCTTCTAAAAATTCATTCAGAATTAAATATCTCAAATATTTAATTAAATTCTTCTAAAGTTCTATTTTCAATTAAATATCTCAAATATTTAATTGAATCTTCTATAGTCCTCAAATCAAAAATCAAATTCACATGAAATTAAATAAATTTATTTATCTTCAACAACCTTGAAACAAACTTCCAAAACAAAAAAATTAATTTCTCTGTTCCTGTGCAAGCTTGTTCCCGTAGGTTGAAGACAAGGCTCCATTCTTCTCTCCAACCTCCCAACATTCTCCATCTTCCTCTCAACCTCTCCATCTCTCACCATTCAATTCTACCAGACAATCTCACAACCGTTGATCTTTTCCAGCCAGACTCTTGCCTGCAAAAAAGGTATAAAAGGACTGTCGGGTCTTTGAAAGGAGACAACAAATTTCATACGGGAAAATTATAGTCAATTAGCCTTCTAGCATCTATAAGCATTCTATAATCATAGCATAGTATATCTTAGTATATTGGCATATCATATCATGGCCTATCCACTTCGTATCATAGCATCCATAATCTGTTACCCCTGTGCATATCCGTATCAACATTTCACTCCATTAGCATATAGGATAGAAGTACTTTCCTTTTTGCATACTCGTTCTGTAGGTTGCCATTCGAAGAAGCTTTGCTTATACAATCTGAGAGCAGCAACTTCAAACAAATCCCTGGAGATAGAGAAAAATGGAACGGTTCTGAAGAAGCTCTGTCTGTTCAATTTTATTTCATTTATCTTGCTTCCTTTAGTTTAATGTTTCATTTGTGTGTTTTTATTGTTTTACTTTGATACTAACATATTTACCACACACATATCATCGACAATAATGTATCAGGCTGAATGTTGAATAAAGGATTTTTGTTGGTTTCGTGTGAAGTCTGGGGATAAAATATTATCATGCAGATAAGTATATATGTCTTGGTACCATGGGGAAGTGGGACCTAAAATGTCACACACCGTGTCGATCTCTGGGATATCATATACTGGGATTAAAATTTGTTCCACAAGGAACTCACATTATGTTCGATCGTTAGGCATGTCAATCAGGGAGCCAATGGTAGCCATTGCATCGGCTGCTTTGTTCTACACCCTCAAAATTTGGTCAAATTGTATAAAGGTGAAATACTTCTTGAAGTCATCCACCATGCATTTATAGGGTAGCAGCTTATCATATTTTCTTAGGAATTCACCATTAACTTGCTTAATAATCAATAATGAATCACCAAAGACTCTCAAGTGAGTTATGTGCAATTGTTTTGCAATTTAGAGGCCTGTGAGGAGGGCTTCATACTTTGCTATGTTGTTGGTACATGGGAATGCTATCTTGAATGATTTTGGAATGTAGTCACCTTGAGGGGTAACCAACAAAATTCTTGTGCCTAATCCATTATGAGTATATGAGCCGTCAAAATACAATATCCGAGCAGGTGTTTCTGTAACTGTGAAAAATTCTTCATCTAGAAATTTAGTGACTAGAGGATAAACATCCACTATTGGTGCCTTAGCCAACTGATCAGCTATAACTTTTCCCTTTATGGATTTGCAATCCAGGTACTCTATGTCAAATTCACTTAGGAGCATGACCCACTTAGCCATGCGACCAATCAAAATGGTTCTGGATAACAGATACTTTAGTGGATCAATTTTTGCTATTAATTTGATTGGATGGCTGAGCATGTAATGTCAGAGTTTTTGTGTACTGAAGAACACTGCAAGGAAAGCTTTCTCCATGGGCAAATAGTTTAGTTCATAGCCAACCAGTGTTCGACTGATGTAGTAGATTGCTCTGTCTTTTGATGATTCATCATGTTGTGCCAACAATGCCCCCAGTACGACTGAAGTTTCAGAGATGTAAAGTAGGAGGGGTTTCCCTGGAATTGGTGCCATTAAGATGGGTGGATGAGCCAAGTATTCATTGATCTTATCATAACCTATCTGACACTGTTGGTTCCATCTGAAGGCAGAGTCTTTTTTCAAGAGATGGGTGAATGACTGACACTTATCTGCAAGCTGGGCTATAAACCAGAAGATGGATTGCAGTTTCCCTTAAAGGCTTCTCAATTGTTTCAAATTGCGTGGGGGGGGCATATCTAGAATAGATTTCACCTTGGAAGGATCTACTTCAATGCCCCTTCGTGAGACTATGAAACCCAACAATTTCCCTGATGTAACACCAAAGACACACTTTTTTGGATTTAATCGCAACTTGTAATGTTCCAACCGTTCGAAGATCTTTTTTAAGATGGAAGGATGCCCGGCTCGGGTTTTGGATTTTCTTAATAAGTCATCGACATAATCCTCCATGATGATATGGATGAGGTCATGGAAGATGACAATCATTGCCCTCTGATATTTTGCCCCCGCATTTTTCAAACCAAAGGGCATAACATTGTAATGGAAAGTACCCCAAGGTGTCGTAAAAGCAATTTTGTGTTGGTCTTCAGGTGCAATTCAGATCTGATTATAACTAGAGAAACCATCCATAAGGGATAACATCTCATGTCCTGCAGTAAGATCGACCAAAATTTCAATGTTGGGCAGTGGGAAGTCATCTTTTGGACAGGCTTTGTTAAAATCTCAGAAGTATGTGCAAATATAAATGTCTCTGTTTGGTTTGGCAATAGGTACTATGTTGGAGATCCAATCAGAGTAGTCAATTGGTCTGATAAAACCGACATCTAGTAATTTCTCCAATTCCTTCTTGACTAATAATTATACTTGTGGATGCATTTTTTGAAGCTTCTATTTGACAGGCTTGGCATCTGGATGAACATCCAGATGATGAACTACTAAAGCATGGTCTAAGCCTAGCATATCTGAGTATGAACAAGAAAAGTTAATGATACTCTCTTGGAGTAGTTGCACGATGACTGGATATTCTTGCTCTGATAGAGATTTGGCCACATAGGTGATCTTAGGATTTTCAGCAGTGCCCAAATTAACTTCTTTAGTCTCTTCAATTAGGATGGGTGATCGTGTGGATAATTGAGTTCCCACAAGGGGAAGATAAAAATCTCCATCCTCGAGCACCTCTTCGAGGTTTTCACTATCGGATGCGTCATTTATTTTTACTTTTTCTAGGTCAGGAAGTGCCCTGGGGAGGTTTTCACTAGATGACCGCTTTTTATTTTTCTTGTTTTTATTTTTGTGACTGGAGTGCTCATCTTCCCCCAATCCCATGAGATTGACATAGGTATCCAGGGAGATATTGGTAGGTGCGCTATCATGTAGGTCCCAATCAATGAGTTCAGGATGGCGAAGGGACAGGCTAATGGTACAAATGGATAGACAGTCGAACCTAGATGGCAGGTCTGTGTGATCAACGTCATCGTATGCACGTATGATGGATTCTTCCTCGGGTATGTCTTCCAATGGACCATTGTCCATAGTAACACTATTGGAGGTATTAGATGATGTTGTAGGCCCTTTCTACTTGTTGATGACAATTTTGGCACCACAACAATGCAAGCAGAATATTGCTACCCTGCTTCTCCTAAAAGAGAAAGGCAACACATGGATGCCTTAGCTCCCAAGGTCTTGGTTGTTGGGTCTCAACTGTACTGATGTTGCCCAGTGGCCAATGCAATAGTAATATTGAAGGGGCCTGCTGGTATTGGGCTTTTGGATTATTCTAGGATCAAAAATGAAATGCAACCTACTTTAACTGGGGTTTTAAAGAAACAACAAAAGATAGATCAGGGTTTTGAAACATAAAAGAACAATAGTTCATCCCACCTTAACCAGACTTGCTAACTTCAAGGAATTTAGAAACTAAAACTACAGAACAAAATTAACTTGTGACCAACACATAGTTGCATTCATTCATAGTGCTGACTTTAACAACTGATTATAAACTACCATTTAAGAAAAACACAAAATGAGATTTCATTCCCTGAAAGCTTTCAAAATCAAATGATTAACTTGAGATAAATACCGTTCTGGAACACAATATGAAGTAGAATTGAATATGGTTGCTTCTACTATGGGTGAGACATATAAGCAACATTTACAAATCTGGCACAATCACCAGTGTACAGAAAACCTGTCTTCAAACTGCTTCCATCTACACTAAGAGAACTTTTGAAAATACATTACAATTTGTATTAAAACCTGACTGCTAACCAAGAAGACAAGAGAAGCTCTCATTACTCAGAATCAAGATGCAACTCTCTCTCCTTCTGCTAACTGACTAACTCCTAACAGTTCTCTAAACCTAGAAGTTCTAATCTAGAAGTCGTAACACTAAAAGTTCTCAAAAAAAACCCCCATTACAAAGATGCAAGAATGCCATATATACACCCCCTCCCAAGAAGAATGTCAGCCCCTATTTTTAGGGTTTACAAAATATCGATGGTGTCAGAGGGTCAACGTCCAGATCTCTCTGAGGAAAGTCAGTCCTGCAATAAATCCAAATCCTTGTTGTCTTATGTCGGTGAAGATTGTCTCCTGGAAAGATCTGAAGATCTTTTGCATCTACTGCACTTATTTCTGGCCTCTGTTTCCATTTTCAAACTCCAGCGGTGCTACTTTGAGTGCCCTAAAATATCACCATTAATGCCAACCTACCCCCGTTAGGAAACAACGGCTGGCATTATGACTCACGACTTTATCTTCTTCCTTTGGTGCTCTTCCCGCTCTAGGTCTGTTCTTCTGCAAGTTGTCAATGTAGCCTGGGATAGTCAGTGAGATGTTTCGGCAAGCCACAGAGGTAATACCGATCTTGCAACCATCGGCAAGACTGTGTCCTTTTGGCGAGACCATAGAGCGAAGTCTTTCTCTCAGCGAACTCTACTTTCTTTCGGTGGGGCCCCCTCTTTGTTGTCGGGCATGAATTCTCGTGGTCGGGGAGATCTCATGGTGAAGTTACTCTATTCTGGCGAAAGCCCATTCCCCTTCGAGGAGACTCTACTTAGTCAGTGAGACCCCCCACCAAGCTTCAAAACTCTCACCAAGATCCTTGAGACATACGATTATGCACAGAACATGATCCTACAAAACAAGGTCTTCGTTAGTCCTCTAAATCACAAAAATATCCCAAATAAACTTACCCATAACACTTCTTTTTTTACTATACTTCATAAGGAGAGACTTACTTCCAGCGGAGGCGAAACCAAATCCAAATGGGAACAATACTTACCTTCAAAACTGACAGGGGCGGATCCAAAATGGAAACTGAAATAGGGATCGGGGTTGGGGTGGAGATGAGCCAGGGAAATAATCAACATTTCCAAGTTCATACCCCGAACTGATTCCACTTCTGTGAAGAAACCCAAAATGCAAAGGACGGAAACAAAACACTAGCGAAGCTGGAGCAAAACGACAAACCAGGCGGAACCAGGGTCGGAACCAAATCTGAACTAGAAACTTCTACAAGTTTCAGGTTCGGATTTCGTTCCGAACCCACCTCTAACGTCACCCAAAAAGAGGAAAAAAAGGAACAAAAAGAAAGAGAAAAGGGGAAGGAAAACCCCACAACCAAAACAGAGGAAACCAAAAGCGGAAGAACCAGGAACTTTGAGGAAGTTTCAGGGTTCGGCCCCAGTTTCTGTTCTAGGTTCGCCAAAACAAAAAAGAAAATTCCCCAGGCCGAAAATAATGTTAAGGCAAAGGACATTTACTAACAAAGACCAACGAAGAGGGAAGAAAAGGTGGCATCAAACTCGGGACGGGACCCGAACGAGGAACTTTGAGAAAGTTCAACATTTCGAGTCGGTCCCGAACCCGACTCCAACAAAAAACAAAGGAAGAAGACAAAGAATAGTCGAAACTAAAACCAGGGACGAAACAAAACCAAAACAAAGAAGGAATTTCCAAGTCTAGTATTGGTCCCGGTTCCGCCTCTGACAAAAATTTGAAAGGAAAATGTCTAAGGCAGAAAACCAAAGGCCAATGAGAAAAAGACAAAAAGGGGGACCCATTTTGATCTAGATCAAAGTGGGGTGGTTATGCAAGGCATAACACTACTTTCTATCATATCCAAGGCCTATATTCTGTGGTAGCTTTGATACATCAATAGGTTGCAATTGCCCCTATTCTTCTTTACCTAGGCCCCCGACTTAAAAGTTATGCTTTTCTGTAAACTTAGCCGACCAAGGGTATACTTCCTAAAAGTATTCCTTTAGAGGAGGATCTGGTTGGGGCTCTTCACGGTATACCCATTGATGATGTCTTCTTCTGGTGCATCTATCTTTATGCTAGGAGACCAAAAAGTGGTAGTGGGAATGTTTTTTGCACTGAAGGTGATAGTCTTGTCTTCCTTTGGAGTAGCCTGTGAAGGTTGGCCATACGCGTGTGGTGATGGTGGCATGGTTGCCACATTTAGAGCAGTATGCATTTCATACTCACAACACCCCTTATCAATGATCTGGACTTTAATGACTGTAGGATTGGTGTCGGAAGATGGAGTGGTTGTCGTGGTGGATGATGGATTGATGGATGATGACTGAGATGCCCCCATTTCAACCCTAGGACAATAATGTAAATGGGGAAATGATGCTTCTAAAGCACGATAGTATTCAAATGGTTGTGGGTCGACATAAATGGTGATCTCTTGTCCATTAATTGAGAATTTTAGGCATTGATGGTACATGGAGGGGACGAATTGCATAACATGGAGCCATGGGCAGCCAAGGAGGAGATTATATGGTAAGTCTAGATCAAGGACATGACAGGTAGTGTAATGAACTATAGGTCCAACCTAAATAGGAAGACTGATAATTCCTTCAGAATTTCTTTTTGCATGATCATAAGCATTGATTGTGACGATTTGATTACTCAAATCCGCTTGAGTATACCCCACCTATTTTATGAATTTCAGAGTGCATAGATTGAGGGCAGAGCCATTATCCACCAGGACTTTGATGTGCAAGGGACGGTTGTGATTGGCATCAATATTTGGCATGTTTTTTTGGCTGAAGTGTAGCTGATAAGATAAATCCAAGTGTCCTACTAAGGCCTGGAAATGTGTGGGATTGATTTCATTAGGTACATGAGTTTCTTGTAAAGCTTTTTTGAGTATTTCATGATGTATGGGAGAAGACTTAAGTAGATCTAAGATTGAGATCTAGGCAAGGGTCTTTCCTAAGTGGTCAAGAATGCTATATTGAGAGTTTACAAGATTTGATTGGATGGATGTGGAGGCTGTAGGGACCGTAATGTGAGACCGTCGGGTGGCAACAACACATTGTGGATCTTTAGCTTTAACATGTATCATAGACACACGAGGTTCTACCTGCTCAATGTAATGGACAATACCATCATAATTGAGAGGTACATTCTTATAGCTTATGTTGTTTGTGCTATTGTCTTGGGGATTATTGTTTGAGGTACTCACACCTTGGTTATGGTTGGGGAAGGAATTTTGATATATCTACAATTGAGCATTGGATGATGAAGCTTGACTGGTGTTGACTTTGATATCTCCTCGATCAATAAGATCTTGGACATAGTTTTTGAGACCTTGACACTTATTCAGAGTGCGCCCTTTTATCTTATGGAATTCACAATATTCATTCTCCCTAAACCAGGCTGGTTTGGGTTTGGATTCATCAAGTGGTTTGGTGATGGAGTACGTGATCGGATAGTTGACCTGTAATGGCTTATTGAAGATGACGCTCAAGGGTTATCCTAATTGAGTATATTGGTGTTTTCCATTCCCTTGGCTATTTTGGTTTGACTGTTGAGGAGGACAAGATGTCCCCTGTGGCACAGATATGACATTAGGTACAGATGGTGGTTGCCTCTAGGATGTGCTAGCCACTTGAACATGTTTAATGTCAGTGATACCATCATTCACTGCATTTTTTTTCTTGTTCCAAAAGTGTGACTTATCGCCGGATGGCCTTTCTTTGTCATGGTTATGTATCTTGATGTTTCCTTTAGCAATAAGGGCACATTCAAGGATAGGTCCTTTTTCCACTATTTCAGCGAAAGTGGTAACACAGTGCAATATAAAGTTGTGAGCCATGTCGGGATGTGAGTTTTCCACAAAGAGAGTGACCATGTCTTTCTCTTTGAGAGGGGTTTTCATTCGGCTTGCTAGTGCTTGCCACCTTTGAAGGTAGCTAGCAAAGGTTTCACCTTCATGTTGCTTCTCCTTAAGAAGGTCCAAAGTATCAGTATCTTTTTCCAAATTGAAGGAGAAGTAGGAAACAAATTTTTCTGAAAGATCTACAAAGGATTTTATGGACCCTCGTTCTAGACCCATAAACCATTCTAGGCCATTACCTATCAAGCTTCATGGAAAAAACTACAAGAGGTAGTTGTCGTTGTGCATAACTTGTTGACACTGGGAGTAAAACTCTTGCAAGTGAGCCTTTGGATCTTTGTTTCCCTTGTATTTGTCAAACTTTGGTATCTCAAAGTGCTTTGGGAAGGGAATTAGTGAGATGGATAGATCGAATGGATAGGGATATATATCTTCAAATTTAAAGGCTTGTTTACCAGTCCCCGCTTGGAGATATTTCAAAGCAACTTTTATTTTCAATAGATCCACGTTGACTGGTTGTGCAATCAAGGTTGGTGGGTTGGATGGATAGGGATGATATGATGACTGTGGATTTTGTTGAGAGAATGTTTGAAGATGGACATAATGATTTTGATAATGAGAGGATGGTGTTCCCTATTGATGTGTCAGGGGTGTTTGTTGGTATGGAGGTTGTTGTTGTGCGGTATAGTATGTATTTGTTTGATAAGAATGTGTGACTGAATGCTGAGGAGCTTGAATGTGATATTGTGGTTTGGTTTGTTGGTATTGAAGGTACTTTTGTGATTGTTGGGAGGACACATAGGGTGGTTGTTGTTGGAACTACTATTAGTTATGATAATAATAATGTTGAGGAGGTTTTTGTTGTGATGTTGACTATTGTGCGGGCCAAGATGGGATATTGTGTTGTGGTTGAGCTTGTGGACGTAAAATGGATGCAAGGAATGAGGATATGGTCTAGGGGCCAGGATAGATTGCCTTGCAATTGGTATGGTGGTTTTTGTGAAGAAACTAAAGCATTTTGCGGGGGTTGTTGTTGATGAGGTGCCTGAGATAATGTAGAGGCATTCTGTAAAGGAGGTTGTTGGGTACCAACTAGAACATTTGGTTTGGATGTACCTTGTGGGGGTAATTGAGGTGGTAGGTTAGATTGTTGAGGCTATTGAGATGTATACGGAAGTGGTGGTGTATTTGTGGCCCCAAGAGGTGGAAGAAATGTGGTAAAAAGGTTGCCCTCAGCATTGACGAGAGGTTGACTCGAAAGGGGTGGTGCTGTTAGCATTAATGGCGCAGGTTGTGGAACATTTTACGGCATACCATAGGTGAAAGGATTATTGGGATCAAAAACTTGAGGAGCCCCCATAACTGAGATCGTAGCATGTGGGGGGTGGTTAACATGATAAAGAATGACGTTTCCAAATTTAGGTTGATGCCAACCCTCTACTAGAGGAACATTGGGGATGTGTGAACCATTTGGTGCATTTTTTGAACCTTGGGGTATATTAGATGTGGAGCTCCTATATTTGGATAATTCAACACTTGATGGAGGTTTGACACCCTTTTCAATTAGGTGGGCCAAGATTTCTTCCCCATGTTTTTCGAACAGATGGTTAGTCATTTGTAAATTGGCGATTTTATTGAAATGTTCCTCAAGCCTGAGTTCGGGTTGATTAGCCATACTCTCTTCACCATGTGGTGAGTTGTTCTAATTTTTGGTGTTGGAGTGTGATGAAGTGCCATTATGAGGATCTTGGGAGATGTTTACTCCATTGTTAGGATCTTGAGCAACATTTGCACCATTGGTAGGATTTTTGTTGTTATTAATATCTTGAGACATGTTCGCTTGGGAATTTTGACCTTGTTGTTGTGCCATTTATTTCTTGACTTGTGACCTAGTTTGAATGGGAATACAAATGTGCTATGGGTGGATTATAAAGATGTCTTTGATGAATGATTTGATTTTGATTGGATGATATTTGATTTTGATTGAACGAGGTTGGATTTTGATTGGTTGAGATTGGATTTGATTGGATTGGATTTTGGTTAGATCAGATTTTGATTAGGTTTTTATTGGATCAAATTTTGATTGGATAGATTGGATTGGATTGCTACGATAAATTGGGTTGATTGAATGGATGTGATTAGATGATGAAAGATGTGGGGAAACCTAAATCTAGTCAAAGTAAATTACCCTTAGTGACCTAGAGTATTGATTGATTAAGTGGATGATCACGACACCAAATCCACCTCAAGATAGAAATGGATTGATTTGGGTCAAGGATAATAACTTATGACACCGAATTCACCTCGAGATGGAAGTAAATTGATTTGGATCAAAGTTAGTGATTAATATGAAGGATAACAATCAAATTCAAGTGCTAAGGTCAATTTGGGTAACCACTTTTTAACACACGGTTAGGGTGATTTGATGATGAGTGGTGTTTATGAAATATGGGTTAGGTGATGCAAAGGGTAAAATTTTGGTGAATCAAGTTAACTAGGTGATAATATGGGCTTTCTTAATGGGTTACCAGAAAATTCAAAACGAGTGGACGGATTGAGAGAACATATGTATGGATGCTTGGGATAACAAATGGAGATTTAAGATGGTTAAACGAGAGTTTTGGAGGCTAAATGGAGGTTCAAAATGATAAAATGGATGTTTAGAATGATCAAACAGAGGTTTTTGGTGGTTTAGAATGACAAAACGAAGGCTTGGGATGATTGGATAAAGGTTTGGGATGATTAAACAATGGTTTAGAGGTTAAATGGAGCTAAACGGGGCGGTTTTGGTTGCTCAGGAGGGAAAATTTGCTCCTCTGTAGTAAACAAGAGGCGGTAGTGACCCCTCTGCAGTGAACCACAGGGCGTAGTCGCCCCTCTACAGTGACCAGAAGGGAAAATTCACCCCTTTGTAGTGGAAAAGGACTTGGTTTCGATGAAAATGACTATGGAAAGGACTTAAAATGACAATAATAAGGCCAATTTGTCAAAAAGTTTACTAGTTTCTCACAAGAAAACACTTTCAAACAAGCATAATCCTATGATTAGTGTTAAGGGTATGGCCAATAAAGGTTTTAATCTAGGATGCACAAGATGTCTAGGAAGTCCTCGATATACTCTCAGTATGTGAGACACAACCGTGAACACCGTCCCATCACAAGCGTGAATCAGGAACCCTAGTGAGATACTGAAGGGCTCGAACCAACTCTTCACGTCTATCTAGGTATCACCCTAGCTTTGATGCTCTGCCAATTACGATGTGACTAGATTGAGGTACAACTTTCACTCTCCCTGATTTGTATACCCCGCCGGTACGCATGGTTGGGATCGTCCCTTGGGGTGATGAAATCCCCAAGTAGGTCCCACTAGAAAGAAGACACTAATCATTTCCAACTACTCCCCAGACTCACACGAAGTGTAAGGGGAAAGTAAAAAAAAACTAATGCCCCCTTTGGGGTAACACCAAAAAGATAGACACAACAAGCAATGAATATTACTTCCCCTAATTAAACTATGTTCTTCCATTAATGAAAATAGCAAGGATAACGTTTAAAATCTAAGCAAACGGATAGCCCTACAAGCAAATGTTAATTGTTTTATCTTGCGTTCTTTGTCAATTACACAAGAATATGCTGCAAAATGTTAGAAAAAATGCAAATATCCTTGCAAAAAACAATGTTAGGGGGTTAGTATATGAAAACAACAAAAAATGGGAGAAAAAATGAAGCTAAAATGGTCGTTTTATCTCTCAAAATGTGTTGTTTTGGGGTGTATTCGGCCCTTTGTAGTGATGAGGAAGGGCGTAGTCGCCCCTCTGCAATGATAGGAGGGTGTAGTCACCCTTCTGCAGTGACCAGGAGGGCGTAGTTGCCCTTCTGCAATAACTAGGAGGGTGTAGCCGTCCCTTTGCAGTAAAATGTTAGTACACAAAGTTCAACCAAGGGGCGTAGTCGCCCTTCTATAGTGAAATGTTAGAAAACAAAGTTTAACCAAGGGGCGTAGTCGCCCTTCTGTAGTGAAACGTTAGAAAACAAAGTTTAACCAAGGGGCGTAGTCACCCTTTTGTAGTGAAACGTTAGAAAACAAAGTTTAACCAAGGGGCATAGTCACCCTTCTGCAGTGAAACAGAGGGAGTAATCACCTTTCTACAGTGAAATAGAGGGCATAATTTCCCTTTTGCAGTGACCAGGAGGGCGTAGTCGCCCTTTTGCAGTGACCAGGAGGGTGTAGTCGCCCCTCTGCAGTGACTAGGAGGGTGTAGTCGCCCCTCTACAGTGACTAGGAGGGCGTAGTTGCCCTTCTGCAGTGACCAGGAGAGTGTAGTCGCCCTTCTGTAGTGACTAGGAGGGCATAGTCACCCCTCTGTAGCAAACCAGAGGGTGTAGTCACCCCTCAGCGACCTATTCCTACAAACAACTCAACAACAACAAACGTAAAATAGAGGAACCCACTTGTGGGTCCCACCGGCGTGCTATAAATGTGATCCTAAATGTTAGTCCAGTTCTAACTATGCAAAATAATTAAAATGCAATGAGGAAAAACACAAAGGGACACCTCAAGATTAGCCTAAGGAATGATAAAGCAAAAAAACAAGATAAATAAAGATTGTAATCTGCTTATACCTTCTTTGCTGTTGAAAACTCCTTGGTTGGCCCTTGATTTTGATTGCTTTGTGTGCTCCTTAGATGGATCTTGATGTGGCTAAATGCAAGATTAACTATGTGGTGGGATGCAAATACAAATGGCTACAATGAATGGCTAGATGAGAGAATATGAGTGCACAAGATGTCATCATAAGGTTGCTCAAATGACTAAGTGTTGAAAATTCCTTAGAGGGGGGTATTTATAGAGGAATTTGAATTCTCTAGAGAATTCAATGGTTGAGATTTATCCAACAAGGCCAAGATGAAGGGCTAAGGTGAGTTGAGGACTCACAAGCCCTCACATTTTGACATGTGGAATGTGAAGTGGCTAAAGGTGAGATGATGTGTAGGTGATGTGGAAGGATAGTACATAATGTGGAGGAAGGAAAAGTACCTTCCAAGTACCTTGGGGAGTGAGAAGATTTCCTCAAAAAGGAACTTCTTGTCCCCAAGTGAGAATGAAAGTGACATTTGAGGAATTTTGGAATTCCACAAAAATCTCCATGGGAAAAGAGAAAGTGGTTGGAGAAATAAATGTGAATTAAAAATTCACATTCTTGGGAGAATCTAATGGATAAGAGAGGGTCTCTAAAAAGGTGGGAATTGGTCACATGTGGATGAGGTGACAAGTCCAATGTTGTAGAAGTCTTGGAAAGATAAAATATGAATTAAAAATTCACATGGGGGGGAGAGAGACCTAGGATGAATAAATGTGAATTAAAAATTCACATGGGAAAGAGGGTCAATGCCAAGAAAGGCAGATGGAAAGGTTGACTAAAAAGGGATGCTAAATGTGGCTAATGACTTTGATTAAGGTTGTGCAAATACTTGATTAAGATAATTAATGAGAGATTAGAAGCAAGTGGCAAATGCAGGAGGATGTGACATTAATCATTGATTAAGAGGATGCACATCTTAATCATGAATTAATCAAATTAATCCTGATTAGAGAGGGATTATGGAGGATGTGACAAGGAGAGAGAAAAGAATAATTTTAAATTGATTTTAATTCAAAAAGGTAAAAATGACTAAATTAAATAAATTGATGTATTTATTTAATTTAGAGAGGAAAAAGGTATAATATAAAGTGTTTAATTGTTAAATTAAATACTTTAAGAACCTTAGGTGGGAAGAGTAATAGTAATTAAATAAATTAATATTGATGGAATGGATGAATAAAGAGGTAAATTTGATCGTATGGGAGCAATGAAATTTGGATGTCTACAGTATGTAAATGTCTATTTTCACTATTCTTTATGGGTTAGTGTTTGTTTTCAAGTTAAATACTTAGCTGCACTTCAATTTATTTAATCAAGATCAAAATAGTTCATAATTTAAATAGTTCTTGGTTTTGAAGTTCTAATTCTGTTGAGCAAAGTATTATTTTTGTTGTAGAAACAATAGGTAGAAACTCATAAAATGTAAAGATTCCAAAAATTATATAATGACAATGTAAACGATAGAGGAAATTATAGGCAAGTTGTTATTCGGTTCAAGTACAATAGACATAAACCCTACAAGCAGAAAAAGACTCTACTTTCATTAAATATTGTAAGCAGATGAATAAGCAATGCAGAAAACAATAGTGTAATAGATATAGCAACTTACAAATGCTTGGTCTATTGCTTAGACTATGATAGCCATAAGTTTACTCAAGAGACATAGGTCATATTGTCCTGTAACAATTAAAGCAACTGAATGAACAATGTAAACCATCCTTTTCTCTACAAGCTACAAACTTAACACTACAAGCCATTAATTATGCTTAGACTTGGTGATGGTTGTAGTGAGGCAATGACAGAGACCACAAAGTGTAGAAAATCACAATCAGTAGACATTAATCCCTACTTATAGCTATTTTGTTACTGGCTGTTAGTATCACATAGATAAATTCTAGTCATGGGGAAAGTTTCTAGTTGCATGAAAGACCTTGGTGGAGTGAATAAACAATGCAAAAACCATTTTCTCATAGTTCATAAAATTGGCATAAATGAGATCAGTGCCTAAGACTTCATTTTCATGAAAGAATCAACAAGTTCATAAATAAACGATGGAAATAAAAAAGCGTGTATATATATATTGTGTTATTGAGATTTGACATGGGAGCAGAAATACATAATACAAAGACATGAGAAGAGAAACAACATTGAACATAGATGAACTTTCAGATGCATCAACCCTCTCTTCCAAAGTAGTACACATAGGCCTTGCCAAAAGTCATTGATTCTGCTTGTCATAAAATGTCAGCAAGTGAAACAACATAGCCAAAAATGAGGGTGTAAAACATATAAAAACTTACAACTTGGCCCATTTTTTTCTCTCCACTATCATAGAAAAAAAGCATTTGAATAGTGGCAGATTTTTCCAATGTCAAATTATTTATCTCTATTTTTGCAATATCGTCACTCGCTACTGATTTTTTTTGGTTTTCTTTTTTTCATTTTCCTAATTCAAACATATTCAACATTGCAAAAGGTGTAGGAACTTAGATTTTCCTTATGGTTTATTTACAATACTGTAGGCATAAAACCCTATTAATAGAAACAAATTTTATCAGCCTCAAACAATATGAAGAAATGAGTGCACAAGCAAAGGAAATGACACTGTAATTGACATTGGAACTACACATGTCTTGTTCTTTGTGCTGAAACCAATTTGAGAAAATGGAGGGGAAATAAATTTTTTTTTGGCATAACAGATTTAATTTTTCACAGTAAAAGCCATTAGTAAATTGCAAGTGCATATAAACTAAAGAAATGATAATTAACAGATTTCAATGTCAACAAATAGGGTGAACAATTGAGTAAACAAGACATGAGAATTTTTGTGTTGTAGAAGAAAAATCAAATGTAGATACAAAATATGTATGAATCAAGGCAAAGCAAATGACCATGAATGGGCCCTGAGAGGCACTGATCCTACAAGAATCACTTAGTTGCATTTGAACAAGGGACATAAAAAATGTTGTTCTAAACAGAGTGGAGACTTTTCATCATAAGCTATTAATGAATTGCAAGAGCATATACATTACAAAATAATGTCAAAAAAGGTCTAGGAAGATACACATGTCTTCTTTTTTATCCATTAGCAATCAATAAAATAAGGCATAAATAAACATGCATCATCCTTCAAGAGAGAAAGCATGTTATATTGAACACAGATTAAATTTAGTTACCTTAACTCTTTAATACATTCGAAAAGAAAAGTTCTCAAATATTATGTTGTGGCCATGATTTGTTCAAAACATCTCACAATGGAAAAATCATCTTCACTCTCTCCAAATTTAACTTGCAACTCATACTGCATTGACACTTGTAAATGACTAGTACCAACAACACCAATTGGTCCAATTGAGAAGCTGTCATTTGATTAGATGAGTTGCAAAATGGTTGTGTCAGGAATCAATTGATGTTCTTGAAATACTTTCTCAATGGGCTCAATAATGCTTCTAGTAGTCAAAACAAGGGAATAATCAACATCCCCTCTTTCATATTGTGTTTTTTTCCTAATGAAAAATTTCATGATCTGGACACTTGTATATGATGATAACAATGGTAGAAGGGTGTAAATTTGTTGTTGAGTGATTGTCATTTAACCATGACTATTAACTAAATCAACATGCACAATTGTTGCTTTTGGTGGTGTTCCAAGAGTTGTGGTAATAGGAGGCCCATAAACAACCAACACATCGCCTTCAAATGGTAAAGCTACTTGCATTTTGTATATATCAAAGATGTTTGATGACTTTGTAGTTGTTGTTTTGAATCAACACGTTGCAACATGAAGAATGACTAAAACTAAATTTTTAATTATACATATAAAGAGTGAAATATTATGCCAGAAAAATAGAGTTACTTTCCTTTTTTCATCTTGTTTGTCAATTGATTGGGCCATCTTCTGTTTTGCAAGAGAATCAGTTTGTGTTTTCCAATTTTCTCTGCAAATATATGGAATGATATATTTGTGTGTTACTTTTTGTAAGAATCTACACATTTTTCATTGCAACATTTGCATGAGATATAGTGACTTGATGTCTCCCACATGCGATAAAGCAGTGTAGACAAGCCCATGTATATAGACAACCCACTATATACGACATGCTTTCAAAATTACACTAAAATTGTTACTTTAGCAAGACTGTTCAGACTCTTCCCATCCCAATGGTGAGAAAAAGCATCAATCCTTAGCCTAAACTTTGCGGAAGTTTCATCAAATTCTACTTCATCACTCTCCTTTCCATTGTGAATTTTATTTCCAATTTCATCTGTGAAGAATGTCCCCAGCTTGTAGAGCCTGCTCATAGCCACAAGTTTGGAAGGTGTCGATTAAAGCTTCAAATTTTTACTCAATAAACAATTAGAAAACTTTGGTCTTTCTAGATACAATGTGTTGAAAATATTTTTGAAGTTATTCAAGGAAAAAGTTCTTGAGAGTATAATGTGCATTTTTGAATTGACCCTTTTGCATAAACTCCATATCTTTGATCTTCTATTTCAAATTTGATGACCTTCGTCAAGAACGCGTATACATGCATTCTCTAAAAGAAGTTTTCTTTAGAGTAGCCGATCAAAGATATGGAATTCATGCAAAAGGATTAATTGAAGATGGCACATTATACTCTCAGGAACTCTTTTCCATAATAACTTCAAAGAGCTTTTCAATGCATTCTACCTGCTAAGGCCTCATTTTGTCAATTGTTGCTTGTGTAAAAAAATGAAGCTTGAGAAAAAAATTCAAAGTAGTAAAGAGGGTGGTGAAGCAGAATTTGATGAAACTATTGTAAAGTTCAAGTTAATCACTAATGCATTTTTTCATTGTTATGATAACGGTGTTATGATAACAATTGCAAATAGGCAACCAAGTACTGATATCTATAACTACAGATATAAATGGAATATTTATTCAAACATGTCAACATGAACTTGGGAAAATGTCATTGCTCCATGCCATAGTAACAATATAGAGGCATAACATAACAACAACTAAACAATCTTCTGGAGGAAGTGGGTGATGCCCTTGGTGATTTTTTGATGGTGGATGATGAATCTTCTGACATTCTTCATTCCACCTATGCTCACATACTAGTTGAAATAAATGCTTCAAAAGGGCTTCTTGCTGAGGTCCTACTTAAATCTTCTAAAGGTTCTTGGGTCAAATATTTGGATTATGAAGGGATACCCTTCTGGTGTAGACGACGCTTCAATACTGGACATGCTACTGCACATTGCAGATTTGAGAAAAAAGCAAAGACAACTACTTGGTGGAAAGGTGCTTCTCAACAACATTAAACGGTTGAGAAGAAAGCTGATCAGAGTAGGAGTTTTTCAGAGGTGGTTGCCTCTGATTCACTGGGTCTTGGGATGCCCCCTTCGGTCGTCTCAAATGGCGGAGTCGTTGAGACAACCCCTATTGAGTCAGCGACTACCATTTCAGGTGTAAGTGCATCGGCTTCCCTATCTAGTGGCTCTTCAAAAAAATCTTTATCTGTGCAAAGGAATCAAGATGAAACCCCTAATAAGTTGGATGTTGGATTTCATCTTCATGAAAGCAGTGAGCTGGTGTGGCATGGTAAGGCGGCGCAAGTGGAAGAAGGCTGGATCATAGTTAAGGGAAAACAAGATAAATCCTCAAGGCCTTCTTTCGACATGACTCTCCGCTCCCACAAGAAAAGTGTAAAATGTAAATCTTGAATGGTCTTGTTTTGGAGCTGGTCTTTTTTGCTGGCTGCTTGTTGTCTTTTCTGCAGCCTTGCTCTTTTTTGTTAAAGGGTTCCGGGTCCCTTCAAAATCTATTTTTTCCTTTATCAAAAACAACAACTAAACAACTGCAAACAATGACACAAAGAAATAGGCTCCGCACATGAATATAATTGCAATTTAGTAGACCTTCCAAATTTAAAGAGAATAATTTTGTTGCAAGAAGAATAGGATGTAAATATATAAACCAGGGATAAAAAAATAAACTGAACTTACAAATTTATGCCATAGCATGTTGGAAACTTGTTCTTCTATGCTCTGATATATGGAACGAATGGTCTAAATCACAACTACCACTTGAAAAAAAAAAGGACCCATCAACCTTAATAATGAATAGTAAATATGTGTAACCATGTATTCCAATTTCCAATGTTCAATACTAGCACCAACTATAGACCAAGCATGTCAAATACTGTGGAAAATTCCAATTACCCACAGACACATGTGTAATGAAAAACATGTATAGAATAAAAAAAATTAGAAAATCACAAGCCTTTCACAAATAGGCGTGCACTACAACTACACTTAAATTTATTTCCCAAAAATGAAAATTAGGTCCAAGTAATTGGAAAATTCCTGGGTGTAAACTAATTAAGCGTGCATGTGTTGAAAGGGTCTATGTTTATTGTATTGGGAATAAAAAATGAGGCGTTTTTAAGCTTGTATGTCTTTTATAGTGTCATTTTGTAGTTTTGCACATGTTTGTATTCTATTAAGCAGTGCATTTGCATCTAGTATATGCAAGCTCTTATTTATTGTGAGTAGACTGAAATCCACCCGTCATTAGTGGCTTATGGTGTGAAGTTTAAAAAAGCAATTTTTTTTTCCTATTTTTGCAATTTTGTGATTGACGTGTGTAATTTTCCTCATGGTTTTGGCATTTTGTAAATATTTTTAATAATAATTATTATTATAGGGAGCTTTGCTATTGGAAATATTTCATGAGTTTGTTTGTATAGTCATGTCTTGCCATGGAATCTTCGTGGGGATGCGTGGCGTCTTGAGTAATACATTTGCATTTACTATTTGTGCCTTCTCATTTATTGTGAGTAGGATGGAGTGCAACTGTCATTAGTGTGTTTTGGTGTGAAGATTTAACATTGTTGAGCGAATTGTTATCCATTTTGTTCGTTCATTGGCTCAGGTTGTTTGATGAGGTTGAAGCTTGCGTCTATTACGAGAGTTTTCACCTACCGTGTTAGAAGCAAGAAAGGTGGCCTTTGTAATTTTTTTCGTTTGCCTGCTGGTTTGCTCGGGTCAGAAGCAAGAAAGGTGTCCTTTATAAGTTCCTATATATTTAATAGCAGCTTGATACCTAGATTCATTGATGGGGAGTGCACTTGAGCCCAACAGATGCTTTGCTAGTTGTTGACAACAAAGAAGCAAACATTGATGGATTATGGCATTAAGTCTGCAACTAAAGAGGAGACAGTGACTTTTAAAGGCAATGAAAGAGGGAAGAGAGGGAAAACTAGAGCACAATAGTATAAATAATGTTAAAACCTACAAATGACTTGTTTCTTGTTTTGAACATGATAGAAATAACTCCTAGTAGGAGACACAGTTTTGATATTGATCAACTTTCCTTAGCAAATGAAAGAACAATGCAAAAGAACAATACTTACAAATCGCTTTTTTTTTGGCTTTGATCACATTTTCAATTTTAATTAGCAAATGTTTGTTTGTGGTAAATAGATTGAAGTGAAATTCCCATTAATGGATCTTGGTGTTAAGTTTAATGCATATCAAGGGAAAAGGATCTTATCTATATATATTTATACGTATATATGGATAAATATATATATATATATATATATATATATATATATATATATATATATATATATATATATATATATATATATATATATATATATATATATTTATCCATATATACATATATGTATTTTTCAATATGTATGTATGTGTGTACATATATGCATAGGAAGACATATACATATATATATATATATACACATATATATTTGTATATGTGTATATATATATATATATGAGTTTATTGATATACTCATGTCTTGGCATAGGCTCTTGTTGGGGACACATGGAATCTCAAGCACTACATTTGCATTTACTATTTGAGTCTACTCATTTATTGTGAGGAGGCTGAGGTGCAACTGCCATTAGTGGATTATGGTGTGAAGTTTTAAGTTTGTCGAGCAGAGTGGTATTTACATTGTTTGTTCATTTGCTCAAGTAGGATGCCAGTTGTAGTTCAATCAATTAGATGAGAATGAGATTTTTTCCTATTGGAAATATAGTAGTGTGTTTTTCAGGCAAGTAAATCAGAGATAAAGGTTCATTTAATGCTCCAAATTCTCGCATATCCCACTCACCCTCATCCCTTTTGTTTGCAAACATTTTCAAGTGTTCTTTTGGTTATGTAGCCATACTGGTTTGGCTATTCATTAGAGAGGCTTCTTTTCACCAAAGCATTTTTAGTATTAAACCATATTGCATACATTGATAATTTGTAAAGTATAATGATACATAGTTTAATACTTAAATCCTCTTCTGAAAAAAGAAGTCTCTTCAATGCTATAACCTCCACTGTCACTACAAATTTTTGTCCTATAATATGTTAATGTTGTTGCCAACATTATGCACATTCCTATATTATGTGTTTGATATAAAATGGATCCATTTATTGGTCTATTAAATGGATAATTTTTATGTCCCTCCTTAGCAATATGATGTCCATGTTCATAGTGTAGTGCAATTGCTTGTTAATGTAAGTATGCTTAGTTATATCAAAACTTATTCAAGTTAATTATATATCCATGAAACAACAATAGTTAATGAAACATGTCCAACTATTCAAGATATACATAATGAACTATGCATGCCTTCATCCATGTGCAATATGCACATATTGAATAATTCACTGTTAAAATGTTTGGAAGATAAGTTGCATTGTTAGTAGTTGCTGCCTTGCCTAATTGGAAATTGTCATACATAGCTGCAAGTAAATCAGAGATCAAGGTCCATTCAATGATCCAAATTCTCGCATATCCTACTCACTTTCATCCCTTTTGTTTGCAAACATCCTCGAGTGTTTGTTTGTTTACATAGCCATACTGGTTTGGCTATGCATTGGAGAGGCTTCTTTTCACCAAATAATTTTTAATATTAAACCATGTTGCATACATTGGTAATTTGTCAAGTATAATGATACATAGTTTAATACTTAAATTCTCTTCTAAAAAATAAGTCTCTTCAATGCTATAACCTCCAATGTCACTACAAATTTTTGTCTTGTAATATGTAAATGTTGTTGCCAACACTATGCACATTGCTATATAATTTATTTGATATCAAATGGATCCATTTATTGGTTTATTAAATGGATATGTTTATGGGCCTGCCTAGCAATATGATGTCCATGTTCGCAGTGTGGTGCAATTGCTTCTTAATGTAAGTCTACTTAATTATATTGAAATTTATTCAAGTTAATTGTATATCCATGAAACAACAATAGCTAATAAAAAATGTTCACCTATTCAAGATAAACGTAATGAATTATTCATGCCTTCATCCATATGCAATATGCACATGTTGAAGAAGTCACTGTCAATATGTTTGGAAGATTAAGTTGCATTGTTAGTAGCTGCCTTGGCTAATTGGAAATTGTCATACATAGTTGCATAGATTTTTTTTACTATTAAGATTGGTAGGTGCCTTAATACTAGAAGTAATAGCTTGCTTGTAGAAGGAAGACAACATATGTAGCTATTAATGTTAAAAATCACTTCAAACAAATAGGATTTTGACATTGTGATTCTAGCTACCTTTCTAAATAGCAATTTCCCAATATTTGAAGAAACAACAATATTCCCATAATCATAATTGCCTAAACAACAACACCTGTCAATAAATTGTCAAAATCCAGACAAGATTAAAATCACATTTGGAGGAATGACTACTACAATTGGCATAGACCATATAAACTGCATTAGGAAAGATCTAAACAGTACACCTGCATAACACAATACATATCAAAATTATTCAAATCATGAAGTACAAATTGAAAATAAAGGTGGGGTGTGATTTAATACCACATTGGTGCGTCTCAACAAGCTGCAATGTCTCATTAGTCAACCAATAGCATTGTAATACTGTAACGCCCCGCCATGGAACCCAAAGAATAATACACAGTAACAAAATAATTGAACAATTTTCTTTTTAAAGTCATTCGATTACAAAAAGAGTACAAGGAAACATCTACACACACATTCTCAAGGTTCCATGACAACACTACTAAAACATTCACAAGTAAGAACATCACATCATTAAACCAAAGACATTAAACATAAGGATAAGGATAAATCATATCAATAATGAATGATCCAATCATATAATCATAATGAATATAAGTTACATATTCAAGTTACATCAAGTGAGATTGTGACAAATCTCGTTACATCATAATAACATTACAATAAGATATCACATACACATCAAGTATGTATACAATATAGATGAATATCATAACACATCTGTCAACTTTGTTCATGAGCACACTTTGCATCCAACTTCATGAACTATGTAGAATTAGGAACCTATCACAAGTACAATATTATCCAAGCACAAAAACACCTGCAAGGGGACCCAATGGAGAAAAAAGCACATTCCTCCCAACCACATGGTACCCAAAGGCCCACCCCCCATGCTAGGAGATAATATCAGGTCCACAAAGATAGAAAAACATGAAGACAAAAAATAACATTGCATGGCTTGACGTACACATAACGATGTCTAAACCACATAATTACAAACAAAACTCCTAGAGGAAACAAAATAACAAAAGGTAACTCTACATGAGAGACCACATAACATGCATTAGGAAAAGAGTGTCATCACATAATTATTATAGGTTACCCAGGTGAATCTTCTTAGACTATTGGCCCTCATACCGAGTTACCCTGGCAATATCTACCTATTCTTGACCCCTAAACAAATTCATGTGGAATCCAACTACCTTTCAAGAAGAAAAAGTAGATGATCATACCATTCTAGGTCATCTCAGCCTACCTTTAATCTATAAAAGCACTAAGGTATTAGGCGAGTCATTCAAATTATCTAAATTATTTAGTGAACACTACCCAACCCCTAGTACATTTAATTAGGTTTTCACTGAATTATAAACTCACAATAGGTTACCTTGGTTACCTCTGAGGGTTTTGGCCACTATTGAAAGCCACTCTTCCTAATAACATAACTCAATATCAATTAAAAAGGATAACCATCATGCACATTAAACAAAACCAAGATTGAGCACATCTCAAACATGACGTAGACCTTTTTAACTTTCAAAATACTTCCAATGTAACAAAAAATAATGCATGGCTAAGTCCTAAATTAGATCATTGCAATTGAACATCAAAGTGCAAACTCAATAAGATTACAAAATAAGTTTTCCTTTCCTAGCCTTTGGAAGATTTAAAACTCAAAAATATAGAAGTACACTCTTAAATTATCACCAATACATTATTACCCATCAAATACAACCATCAAGTCTTCATGAACTAAATAACATTTCATCTTTTCATTCATGTTGAAATTGTTTAAAATGTTTTAAAGAAACTAAATAACATAAATCCACAAATATTTCGATGTAAATATATTCACAACAGAAATTGTTTTGTTTTAGTTTAATTTTAAATCATGGTTTGCACCTACATACATATGTAAATAAATAAATAAATACATACATACAGATATATGTATATATATATGTGTATATATATATATTGATTCTCTTAATTGTTTCCATGCTACAAGATCATATCCAAGGACAACAAGCATACACAAATATAAATAACATAGACATATCAAATGGAATAATAATCCACGCTTATACTTAACTACTGTTGTGGCCACAACCCCACTCTAGTTCACAATGATTTTCTTCATTGAAATACACATGCAATTTACAAGATAACCCCGAACGCATAAAGTTCGAGTGGCACGTGGTCTGGGAATAAGCTACCAATTAACAACAATAGAAATCAGTGGTCGATACCAGAGATATTGAGCACATACACGCACTTTACATGGTGCCATATCTTATCAGCCAAACTAAGAATTTTGAGGGCAATGAAGATTAAGAGGGGCACACATATAGATGCCATCAAAGCATAAATCAACTACAGTCTTTAATATCGTCGATGTATGAAGCTATAGTAAATTAAATAAAATACAAGGCAATGTAAATGATGAAGCATCACACAACTAAAGCAAATCAACAACCTGATAACCCAAAATTGACTAAGAGGTCAGTGTTGGCATCACCAAAAGAATTAACAAGGAAAAAGAATGAGGAAACTATGAGACTATTAGCCGCACACAAAACTTGTATGGGAAAAGAATACGAAAATGGAAAGAATGCAAGCCATGCGAAATTTGGTTAGGAGATGGGTGCAACATCGTTTCCATTTCATGTTTCCATCAATAAGAGTTTTACAGGTCGCAAGATGGAGGGAATTCTTAACATAAGTATGATTCAAAATGTTCTAGACATTGACTTTAAAGCAAGAGAAATTTCCCTAAAAGATGTGAATCATTCCCATCAACTTAGAATAGCGATGTTGTTATAGTGGAGAATATTGGTCATGCCAAATGAAACAATTTGAAAATTAGGTGTGCGCTATATACACGAGGCCAACAAGGGAGGATATTCATCAAAGCGTAATGGAAGAGGAGTTACATCTCTTTTTTGTGGTACAAAAGAATTAAATCTCTTAGACAATACGTAGTAATAAAAGAATCTAAAAGACAAAGATAGTTGTGTTGGTTACACAGGAGAGGTTTCAGTTTACAAAATAAAATGGTTATGCTGGTAGATTTTAGATGTAATTAGTAGAGAGATCTACTTTTCCTTCCAAGAGATAAAGATTTACAGTATGATCAATTCTTACATAGAAGATAATCATATTCAATTCCAATGCAAAGATTCAAAGCTAAAAATTTAAGGTAATTCTCTAAAATTTTACTCAATTATTTCAACACTAATCAACAACGATTTCTTTTCTGATGTTTGCGAAGAAGATTCAGAAAACAAATTCAATCACAAGAAGAATAGATAACATAAACAACATTTAGAAGCTATTATTTAAAAAAATGCAAATCAAAAGAAGAAAACCTGGATTAAATTCTTGAATTTGACGTAGATTGAAGCAAGAAACCAGATAATCCACAACTCTTTATTTTCCCAAAGCATAAATCCTTCAAATTCACTATCTCCAAAAATTTTCAACCAAAACATAGAGAAGAAGCTTTTTCCCCAAAAACTATCATGAAAATATTCTTCTCCAAAATAATTTGTCGTGTAAATTTTTTTGCATAACCAAAGATTTTAATTCATTTTCAATCAACTCATAAATCACAAATCTTAACTAATTGTCAACATGAAAATTAAGTTTGATCAATCAATTTCAACTAACAAATATACAAGATATCACTTTCTAACTCAAAGTTTGTATTTTAGATATTTATCTATAATCTGTTGAAAACTAACCCTTCAAGAATATCTACTTTTCACATAATTAAGTTTGGACATTAAAATTAATAAATATCTATTACTCAAAATTAACAATCACATTTAAATAAATATTTTGGTTAATTAATAATTCAATTTAATCAAACCTTTTAAAATAACAATCAAATTTTAATAATTAAATTATCTAGACATAAATATTTTAGTTTAACATTTCAATAAAATTAAACTAAATCAAATAACTTATTTAATAAATCATTTAACTAGTTAATGAATTTTCAATCAAAATGAAACATGAATGACAATACAATGACAGGTGACAACAAAAATAATTGTCCTATAAAGGAACAATGGCCAAAGAAGGACCTGACATTATCTTTGAAACAACATGTTTCCATTGGGTCATGGCATGCTCAAACCCGACAAAGCAGGTGGAGTCGATGGCCAATACCTACAAATTACATTGAACAACATTGTCAAACATAACTACATAAACCAACAATCACTTTGTGAAAGAGTCGCAGTGTAGCAGGGTACTCATGAGTGAGTAATGCTACACCATCTCCTTCACCAACACTAACATATAATACTACATCATAAACACACTAATGCTTTGAAAAAACATAAAACCATAACACATAATGTTCATCATAAGATCACCACACAAACATAATCAGATGATCAACAATGTATCTAATGTATCATCAACAAAGTATAAAACCAACATAGTATCAGTGGCGCAATTGAAATAAAGTAGCATAGTATCAAAAATAGCTAAAAAAACTATCAACTAAACATAAACAAACTGGATAAAAGTGTAGCAACTAGAGGGACACTACAAATACCATATCCACAATCCTGTAAATAGCATAAGAAGACTACATGAGTGACAATGGAAAAAGACATTGCATTTTATATTGTGGATTCAATTTTAATCTCTATATCTCACACGATCCAAGGAACATTCAAAAATGAATATTTAAGACATAATATTTAAAACCTTACTCACATATTGGTTAAGCTTTTCAATGCCTATCTCTACTTCCTCAACAGTCCATGTTGTGATAGCCCCAAATCTGTGTGCATTCTCAGTCTATTTATCTATGGTTAGCTTCAAAACTGCTCCAAAAAGGTCACAAACATATACTATAATTAATTAACTACAACTGTTTATCGTCTCTAAAATAAATGACATTGCAATTTTCCTAACAAACAATGTATGATGTTTATGAGCCACATAATCAAAATAATAGCCAGATATTTGATCGATATATCTAGCTCACTATGTATTATTTCTTACATGGTCTAGGTCACACCTCCTTACATTGTTATTGGTATAGATCCTTGCAAGACTAATGACCATTGAAAAAAACAATATGCATTGCCTCTAAAATGGACAACAACCTTTTTGTTTCAGCAACCACATATATATAGATACACATACATATATATATACATAGACATATATATGTATAAGTAGACCTCATTATATGCACAAAGAGGTGCACACACATATATACATCTACATATTTATACATATATGCATACATGTACACACATAAGCATATAGGAAGACATATATATTTGAGAACAAATGCATCGATACATACATATATATGCATATGTTTAAGTATATACAAATATTTATACATACATACATATATACACACACACACACATATACATGTATAAAGACCCAGAGGGGGAAAATGAAAATATATATGTTTGTACATACATATATATATATATCTATACACATATGTAAGTGTATATGTGTAGAGTTATATATATGCATATGCACATACACACACACACTTGTAAAGACAATCAAAGAGGGAAGAGAAAGTAAAAACTAGAGTACAATAGTGTAAATGATGTTCAAACTTACAAATGACTTGTTTCTTGTTTTGAACATGATAGAAATAACCCCTAATAGGAGACACGGTTTTCATATTGATTGGTTTTCCTGAGGAAATGAAAAAATAATGCAAAAGTATAGAACTTACAAATCACTTGTTTTTGGCTTTGCATATGATATGTATAACCTCTCTCAATAGACATGGATTTTGTACACATATCAAATTACAATAAGTTCTTTCTTTGTTTCAAAGATGGAAGACATAGATCCTATCAATAGACATAGATGTCCGTCTCATCAAGCAATCCGAGCAACTGAGTAAACAAAACCCAAATGACGTGCATGAGTTTATATATATATATATATATAAGATCCTTTTTCCTTGGCATGCATGAAACTTAAGACCATAATCCATTAATGGGAACTTCACTTCAATCTATTTGCCACAATTCATAGCTTGCTAATTTAAATTGAGAATGCGATCACATATGCACACAGCATGTGACTGACTATTGGCAACACCACATGCAAAATTGCACCAATGGAACATGTATAGCAAGAGATAATTATAATAAAATTTCTTTTTACTCTCCATTTTTGTGAACTATAAACAACACACCATATGTCAATGAATAGGCATTTTTGGGGGAAAACATAAACATCATTTTAACAATTCCAAATAGACACCATTGGAAGATGTCTTATTTGTACAAAATATTCATGACATGCATCGTTTGAAATGCCAATCGTGTATATCAATTATATCATGTACAAACAAACATCTTCCAATATCTATCACTCTTTCATGTACGAACAATTCAATTGAACTGAAGTAATATGCAATGCAAAATGTTTTCAATTTGCATAGGATAAAGAAGTTGCACACAAAAATTGCCATGACTTCCATTACAACGTTAACCACCCCACCATGGTCTACACAAATTTCACACATGCAATGGAAACTCTCAAACACATTCTTTGTTGATAGATTTCATGATGAGCATCAAGTCCACATCTGTTGTGAAAGGTAGAAGAATTTACATTTATGTAGCCTTTTTTAATAGATTGATTGATGACGGTGAAATCTATGCCTCTTGGCAGAATTCAATCATGACTACTAGAAAAATCTACATTAATGAATTAGGGTGTTAAGTATTTGCACCGTAGAAAAAATGACCTCTTGCTTGACATGGGAATGATTCATGATAAAGTGGACTTAATGAGGCCTTGATTTAGTGTTGTGAGGCATTTTATGCATCCACACTAGGTCTTAGACCCTTACAAATTGAATAACATGCTTTTATTGATGTCTTGTAAAGGTGTTGTAAAGTGCGGTAAGATACTTTCACGCTTTTCTAGACTTAATGAACCCATTTCTCCCCAATTCAACATTATAAAATATGTTTAATAACATTATCAGATCAATTTAGAAGGCTTGTGAATTAAACTTAATGTTAAAATAGTGTTGTAATGTGTCTTGCACATTCACATTGATTTTTGTGCCTTCCTAGGCCGTGTGGACCTCATTTTAGTGTTTTAAAGTGCATTTAATCACACTTTCACATTGAATTATGTGTCCCAAGCCCCACTTGACCTTTACATCATCACTAATAGGTCTCTATTAATCCATATTGTGCATCCCGAGGCCTAATTTGATAAAATACCTTGCATAGTTGCAATTTAAACCTTATTTCCTTATCCCCTGGCATCTTAGCTATCAAAAAGGCCCTTGTGGGACCCATTCACCATCCATGGAGAATTAGTCCCATCCAGGTGGGACCCATTCACCATGGGTGGTGAATGAGTCCCATTTGGCCTAATTTTGACTTTTGAGTAGGAAAAAAGTGAAATTTAAGTTTAATCTCACTTCATGTCGGCTTGTCATGAGGTATTAACAGGTAAAATAGGTGAATTTCCTATAAATATAAGTCTTTTAATCCTAATTCACATCTCTTATCTCTTATCATTCATTCATCCACCAATATTCCATCTCAAGTCAAGCAACTTAGGGTTTTAACATTACAAGTCACTCTACATCAACTTTAAGACATTCAAGGGTAGATCCTTCATGTTTTGTTGTAGAATTTCAAGATCAAACATCATGGAAAGGTAATCAACTCCATTATTGCATTTTTCCTTCTATTATTTCATCACTTTGGTTTAATTACCTAAAAGGGGTTTGACCAAGGCAAACCCCCATGTCCTAACATCCAACATTTCTCCTTCTTGTCTTGTGTGTTTGCAGATCTAGGTCTCTTGGAAGCTTGAAAATCATTAAGAATAAAGTTACAAGGTTTATCAAGTCTTATCTTCACTCAAAAAGTTAAAATATCAACAAAAACTCATTTTCAGGTTCAGAAATCAGAGTTTCGGAAGCGAACACCTATAGAGAATCAAAGTGCAGACCGGGAGCTCTAGATTCCACCTTTGAATATTCAGAAATTCAAAAGTGGAATCATTTTCCATGGGTGGTGAATGAGTCCCACTTCCAAGTCAATTTTGAGTTTTATGTATTTTTTAGATACCCTTTTGTTAGAAACAGGTTCTGACACAGTTTTGCAGAACTGGGACTGATTCACCTAAAATGGTGAATGAGTTCCACTAGGCTTGAAAATCAGGATTATCAAAATTTCAGAGGCTATTTCTAGTTTTCATCCACATTTCAGGTGCACACTTTCAGTTTGGTTTAGTTATGTTTAGTTTTGCATTCATTTCTAGGTGTTTATGCAATACACATTGTGTTTTTAAACATCAATTGTTTCTTAGGTTTTGCATTCATAATCACTCAATTTCATAAATTAATTGCATATAGATCATTTCATTTAGCCTTAATAACATCATACACATCTTAATTTGAGTGAACCACCTAGACTTTTGAGTGGGGTTTATCTCTCTCCTTTTAGGTGAAACACCCTAAGAGTGCAAGAGTAGCCTATAAGCCCTACCCAAAAATCTATGGTTTAGTATTTAACTCAAGAACAGACACTAACCATAGAAGCAATCAATGATAGCGAAGAATAAACATTAACACACAAAATACAACCAACAAACAATACATTTTAACCCCTAAAATGAGAATGTGTAAAGCACTATAAAACAAGACTGTAAAAGACATACCAACTTACAAATGCCTCATTTCAACAAACTCAGATTTGATGATTTTATACCCAGATATATTCCAATTGCTTGGACCTAAATTTCATTGCTATTTAATATATTCAGCTACACGTGCAATGCAATACATGCGTCCAAAAAATGCAAATAACAACAAATGATAAACATTAACCCATAAAATAAAAATGTGTAAAAAACTATAAAATGACACTGCAAAAGATATACGAACTTACAAACACCTCATATTTCGCTCCCAATACAATAGACATAGACCCTCTCAACAGACGCAGGCTTAATCATTTTACACCCACATATTTTCCAATTACTTGGACCTAATTTTCATTTTCGTCAAATAAATTCAAGTGCAGTTGTAGTGCATCCATGCCGAGGAAATACTAATTTCATTCTTAATCATGACAAGCACACTATCATTTTTAAGTCCTTCACTCAACAAGAAAGACCAACCCATAAACACACCTGGACAAACAACCTCAACAAATGTGAACACAACGCAAATAACACTTTGTTCCACACAATTTAAACTTCAACCCCAAGAAATACTTCAAATACAAAAAAATCCAATTTTCACCCAATAAATTGGCCTGCAATTAGCTATTTCCATTCTTAATCATGGATAGCAGAGAAATTCACATTAACGGATTACGATGTTAAGTATGTAAGTCGACAACAGACAACAAACCATAAAAGCAATCAACGATTGCAAAGTATCAAACAAGAAAGGCTAACCCATATCTACATTCATAGACACAACCTGAGCAAATGGAAAAACAACACAAATAATACATTCCTCGACAGAATTAGAACTTCAAAACCAAAAAATTATTTAAAATATGAACTATTTTCATCTTCATCGGATAAATTGAAATGCAACTAACTATTTAACTTGGCAATAGACACTAACCCATAAAGAATAGTGAAGAATAGACATAAACACACAAACTGCAAACAACTAACAATACACATTCACCCATAAAATGCAAATATGTAAACCACTATAAAACGAGAATGTAGAAGACATACAAGCTTACAAATGCTTCGTTTTTCGTTCCCCATACTTCAGATATAAACCCTTTCAACAGAGACGGGCTTAATGATTTTATACCCAGACTTTTTCCATTTACTTACAACTAATTTTCATTTTCATTTAATAAATTTAAGTGCAATTGCAATGCATGAGTGCACACACTAGAAATTAACCATAAAATGTAGAAATGCAAAAAACTATCAAACAACACTGTAAAAGATGTAGGAACTTACAAACGCTTCGTTCTTCAATACCAAAATTGTACACATAAACCCTCTTAAAAAGCACCGATTTCACCCTCATCGAACAATTCAACCAAAACAACAGAGAAACGAAAAACTGAAAGCGTAAAAGATAGACTAACTTACAAACACCACCTTTCTGGTTTCCAACACTGTAGATGAAAACCCTTCAGCCTCATCAAACAACTTGACCCAATGAACAAACAATGTGAAGAACAATTCAGTTGACAATGTTAAACCTTCACACCATAACAGAGTAATGGCAGCTGCACTTCAACTTACTCACAATAAATGAGAAGACTCAAATAGTAAATGCAAATGTACTGCTCAAGATGCCATGCATCTCGACGAAGAGTCTGTGGCAAGACACAACTATACAAACAAACTCATGAAATATTTCCAATAGCGAAGCTCCCTACAATAATTATTATTATTATTATTAAAAATATTTACAAAATGCCAAAACCACGAGGAAAATTACACCCGCCAATCACGAGATTGCAAAAAGAGGGAAAAAAATTCACTTTTTCTAAATATTCCCTCAAACATAAGCTATACTTTAGCTGTATTTTCCGATACCATTCCCAAATACTAAATGAAGATGTCAATAGTAAATGCAAATGTACTGCTCAAGATGCCACGCATCCCCACGAAGAGTCCATGGCAAGACATGACTATACAAACAAACTCATGAAATATTTCCAATAGCGAAGCTCCCTACATTAATTATTATTATTTAAAATATTTACAAAATGCCAAAACTACGAGGAAAATTACACCCGCCAATCACAAAATTGCAAAAATAGGGAAAAAAAATCGCTTTTTCTAAATATTCCCCCAAACATAAGCTATACTTTAGCTTTATTTTCCGACGCCATTCCCAAAACACAATTTTAATATACAAAATTGAGGTGATAACATTAATTCCCTGCCTTATAAAGACATGAACTAATAATTATCAGAGCATTTCTCATACCTATCACAAATTTTTTTTAAATGCCCTTTAGTGAATTTGTGATACATTATGACCATATGACATAATAATAAATTGACATGTTATTTTCACACGTCAATAACGTTGAATCACAAGTAAATTGAACCTTCAAAGCTTATAAGAGCGGTCCTGCTTACGTCATTGGAGGACACACGTCAACATAACGTATGCATGTAGTCTTGGGGTGGTTCATTTATTTGAAAGAAGTTGTACGATACAATAGGAACTTGAAACATTAGTGGCACATGTTAGAATAGTGCATAACTACAACTTTGATGGACTAAATAAATGTTAAACTTATAAAAAATATGGGATGTTGACTTGAAACTTTTAGATTTATTTAGAATTAGGTACATACTTCTTATGAGTTCAATTTATTTATCAAACTGATAACTCTTTCTAATGGGCCCACATGTGTGGATCTAGAACAATATATGGTAAATGTAAGACTTTATTTTAATTATCATAAAATGACATTTTATCCTCTAAATAGTTGGCTGCATTGAATTTTTAACTCATACATAGTTGTAGAAAGGAAACATGGGTGATTAAATGTGAATCCTTGTCCTTTAAGCATATGTAGTTGTACATGCAAGGCTCTTAAGCCACTTATTTTATCATTTTAAGCTTGAATTTTTCCTTATTTTGCTTATTATGGGTTGAGTTTTCCAGATTTTCTATATTTTTCATGTGATGTTCGATTTCTCATTTAATGGAATTAATGGTGGATTCCTAATTTCTCTTATTTTGTTACCTTAGAACTTGTGGGAGGTAGATAATAAGATAGAGAATACAATATGGAAATTTGTTATTTAAATTAATGATTTTCTTTCCTAACATGAGGTTTTGACCATCTAAATCCTTGATTTAAGTATCTAAGGCTTATTTTCATCATAAAAAATGATTTTAACATCATGAATATGGTAGTTTTTGGCGATTAATTAGTTGTATATTTATATTCTATGAAGATTATGAGATTAATATTTTTATGATCTTTATGATCTAGAAACAATAGAGATTAAAATATTAATTCATTCAAGTAATTTTATAATTTAGGAACATACCAAAGTTCATCATACATAATTGACATATCTAGCATCATTATTGGAAGCCATTTATTCACATATAAGACCTTAACTTGAATAGATTGTCACATTTCCTTGTTATTACATCTTATTAAAATTATCATAAAACCTATTAGGCACTTGAAGTATCCATCGTTCCATCTATGGTGGTCATTATTGATAAAGAAAATGAATGAAGAATTAGTAATGGTGTTAGTTGGATCTCACAATAGAGGATTATCTATGCTCTAAAACCTAGGACTATCTCAAACTTCATGATTTACATAGGAAAATAATGAGTAGATAGGGGTTTGATTTCCTAGGGAAATTCATCAAAACCCTTTCCATGGTCAAATATCATGTTGAATTCTCTTTAACTTTGAGCTACCATATGCCAAAGAAATATCTCATAGTCATGGAAACACATATGTCATCATAAAAGACTAAGGCAACTACCGACCTTAATATTATCATCCCAAGAAATACTTTCATGCCACTTTTAACTAGCATGCAATTTCATGTTCCCATTACAATAATCATTTATCATTGAAATATTGAACATGACTAGGTAGTAGAGGTAAACATGATACATTTGTGAAAAGGTCCCAGTAGGTTTATTTTTATTCCATGCGTTGTACTGCCAAAATGACTACACCAACACTTATTAGTGGTTGGTAAAATTCTAGGGGATGCCCCCATTAATTCCCCTAGTCTTATGATCCTTCCAAGATACTTTATGTTGAGGTAGACTCCTAAGAGCCCTAAGAACAAAAAACTACCAATCTATGACAAAATAATTCTCAGAGTTTGTAAAAAGTGTTAGGTAAGAGCAATATAATGGTGTCAATAGTCATTTTTTTTATTTTGTGCATCATGGGGCCAAAATGATTGCACCAACTTGTCTAGATGGGTGGGTAAATTTTAGGGAAGAAATCAATTTATTTCTCCAATACCTTGATCCTTCTAGGCTACATTATTATGAGGTAGTCTCTTAAGATCACTAAGAGAAAAAACTGCTAATCTATGCCAAAGTAGTTCTTAGAGTTCATGGAATCTATGGATGTTTCGACCAGACCTACAAGTGGATTTAGGGACCCTCAATAATAATCTCTCTTTTTTTTCATATTGAAATCATTTGGTCATGCCAAGAAAGAATATGTTCTTAGAAAAAGTGCCATTTGAGAGCAATATAAACATGCCCAAATGCATATTTTGTTTCATGCATCATGGGGCGAAACTATGCCAAACTTTCAAGGGTGGGTGGGTGAATGCTAGTGGAGATCGTGTTTCATTCACCCAATCTCCTCATCCTTCTAGCCTACACTATTCTAATGCAATCTATTAAGAGTTTAAGAGAATTTTTTTCCCAATCTATGATAGTAAGGTTTGTGGCACCTTATTTTTTTTGTATAGACCTAAAAGTGAATTTGAGGTTCCTCCCTAATAACTTATTTTTTTCTTCATTCCAATACCATCTGATCATATTCCAATATAAAATGAATTCATTCTTGCAAAATATATCAATTGAGAGTAGTGTAAATATGCCAATAGGTATAATTTTTGTTTCATACATCATGGGTTCAAACTAACCATGCTAACACATTGGGATAGGTAGGTGATTCCTAGTGGAGGCCTATTATCATAGGCTTTTCTTGCATGTTTGAGTAAATATCTCTTACCTTAATGTCTTAATGCTTGTTTTAGTTGTTTTGTTGATATTTGGTGCAATTTGAAGCAAAGAAGAAACAAATTTCTATCTTGGTGCATCACCTTCCTTTCATTTCATGTCTCCTTCTATCCCTTTTCCTCTGTGATTTACTAGATTAGGGTAGTGATAGGGTTTTCATGTGTTGGGTTAGACCAACACATTTGCACTTACTTTAGAAGAGGAAGTCGACCTTCTCCGAAGATTCAACCTCATTTGCTCAAGGTCCCACACCTCGAGGTTGTTTCCATTGTGTCATTAGAACATTGAACTCTTGTTCAGTAGGGTGCAGTTTTATGTGACAATAGTTTTTGACATTGATAAGTAGGAGGTATTTTTCCACAGCGTGTCAAATTATGATATTGCTATCAGGATTCAACCGTGTAGTTTCGAGTCAAACATGGGTCAATGAGTTTGACTCAAAACTACACGGTTGAATCTTGATAGCAATATCATAATTTGACACGCTGTGGAAAAATACCTCCTACTTATCAATTGATGAGCTAAAGGGGCTCTATTATGAATGGTTCATAAGGCACAACACTTGCTGAAGGTTTTGCAAATGGGGTAACAACTCAAGCGGGCTTAACCTTGGAGAAAACTCCCTGGTTAAGCGCGCTTGAGCTGGAGCAGTACTGGGATGGGTGACCTCCCGGGACGGACTAGTGCTTCACCTCTGTGAGCATCACCTAGATGCAATGAGTGCTAAGTGGACCATTCGATATCATGAGAGATGGGTTCTTGTTGAACCACTACTCATGAGACATGGGTCAATGAGTTTGACTCGAAACTACACGGTTGAATCCTGATAGCAATATCATAATTTGACACGCTGTGGAAAAATACCTCCTACTTATCAATTGATGAGCTAAAAGGGCTCTATTATGAATGGTTCATAAGGCACAACACTTGCTGAAGGTTTTGCAAATGGGGTAACAACTCAAGTGGGCTTAACCTTGGAGAAAACTCCCTGGTTAAGCGTGCTTGAGCTGGAGCAGTACTGGGATGGGTGACCTCCCGGGACGGACCAGTGCTTCACCTCTGTGAGCATCACCTAGATGCAATGAGTGCTAAGTGGACCATTCGATATCATGAGAGATGGGTTCTTGTTGAACCACTACTCATGAGACATGGGTCAATGAGTTTGACTCGAAATTACACGGTTGAATCCTGATAGCAATATCATAGTTTTTGACATGCTCGATGGGACAAGCAAGATTTTTTTTTTCATTTTGTTGAGAGTGGTGCTACTCTCAACATTCCAGCCTTGAAGAGGCTCTCAAACAAGTACCTAGTGACTCTGCTGTCAAGGGAGGACTCTACATACAAATTGGTGACCTTGGTGCTACCTAGAACTCTTAGTTCAAGATCAAACCTACACATTCATGCCAAGAATCCAAACAAGAGCGTCTTCTAGAGGTAATTTCCGATACATTCAACTCTCTTTTTCCACTTTTAGAAGAAGAAATAGACAATCTTTGTCACCTATAAGAAGAAATAGGAGTATAATTCCATCTCCTAGAGCTCAATCTACACCACATGTGAGTAGGTTATTTCAAACTAGGACACTTGCTACTTATACAAACATAAATTTATTCCATATGCCTAGAAATTAGCCTTTTGTGTCTTTTACCGATGGCATCCCCTTAATTTTAGCCCAAAAGGATGATATACTAGTCAATGGCCTCAAAAGTATTCCTCATTTTACTAGTGAAACATCTACTACTCCAACATAACATATCATAGATGTGGCAAACATATGCTTGGAGCATGATGTAACAAAAGATAATGTGGCTGTTAGGTTGCTTGCCACTTCCATGAAAGGAAAATCATTCAATGGTATAGAGGTCTTCCACCTAACACCATTCACAATTGGGATGAATTAGAAGTTATGCAAGCATTTTGAAGATAAAAGTGACCATCTATCCCTAGTAGAAAAATTGACAACAATCAAAAGAGCAGCTCATGAATTCATGAGTGACTATAATTACAGATTTCAAAGGACTTGGGATAGAATTCCTACCACAATTAGGCCTTCAATCGAGCATGCTTTTTTGTATTTCTTGAGGGCTCTTGACAGTGACATAGCTATTATGATTTAGTCAATGGGTGGTTTCACTTTACTTGGAGCATATGATCTTGCTATAAGGGTAGAAAATTATTTAATACAAGCTGGGAAGATAGCTCCTAGACCACCAATGCCTTTATTTCTAGAACTTCCTCCACAACCCACATTGGCTCCTATCCTAGTGGCTACTAATCTAGTGGTTGCCACAAACCAACCTTTTTTCTTTGAAGTATGAATAATGAGTTAGTATTAATGAAGAGGTATCAAGCTCAAAACAATAGGCCTTATCAGCCTCAAAATAAGGATTATCAATAAAATAGACCACCCTATCAAGGAAAAAAATAGTGGAATCATGCTAAGTATTTGAAAAACATGCATACACTTGCTACCAACACTTCTAAGGATTTGGTTCCAGTGAAAAATAATCTAGCACAAGAGCAAGAATGGTGTTACCCTTGTGAGCAAGCTCATAATCAAAATGCTTGTCAAAATGGCGAGTTTGTGCAAACTTTGGTAGCTCAAAATGAGACCTCTACTTCAAAGTAGCAAATTGGCATGAACCAAACAACTGCTAATAGTCAAAATCATGCATGAGGTGACTCTTCATTTGTCATTTGGGGTCAAGAATATTTTTGTGGTATAAATCAAGCGAATACTGATGCAATATCACATAATACAAGATAAAAAAAAATGAGCAATGTAGGGTGGTGCATATTCCATTGTTGGTTAGTCATCATCTTCCCAACCATCTCAAAATGTTGTAAATGTTGGACCAACAAGTAGAACAATAGAGGTTCCACAATCAAATTAGCCTGTTACTAGGCCTAAACAAGTGGTGGAGTAGTCTAAGATCACACAAGCAACAAGAGTTGACCTTGTTCCAAAGGTTCCTTCTAAAGCTAGTCAACTTCCATTCAACATAGTAGAGCAAATGAAGCAAGGCATAAAATCTAACGATCCCAAATTATCACTAAAGAGTTTTATTGTAGGTGAAAGACAATTAGGATTAGCATCAACTTGTATAGGTTCAACTTTTAATTTTTAAATGAAAGTATTAGGGGGATTGGGAGTGTTGTGATCATATGATTTATAGCTTCTTTCATCTGCTTCAACCATGTATATCTTGTTGTATTCAAATTTTATCGCATGGTGAAGGGTAGATTAGATTCCTTTCATACCATGAATCCATGGTATCCCAAGGAGAAGGTTGCATGAAAGAGGTCTTGGCATGATATGGATAGGGGTAGGCAACACTACAGGTTCGACCTCAATAGGTAATGTGATCATTCCTAATGGTTTCCTATTAACATTGTCAAATCCATAAATATTAACATCATTAAGTTGAATAAGTCTCTTTTCCACACCAATTTTATCTAGGAGGTTGATGCTACAAACATTAAGACCTGCTCCATTTACTATGAGACTGAGCCTAACTACAGTTTCATTAATGATCACCTTTATCATCAATGCTTCATTTTTGTTTTGAATCTCAAGTGAGGGTAATTCATGTTTAGGGAATGATATTTCTGACTGTGTGACTTGCATACGATCAAAGGAGGATGTTACATTATTCAATTTCATAGAAGCTTGGATCTCCTCCTACTTTATTTTCAATATTTATTGAAATGGACAACTGCATGTAGGTGATAGCTAAATAAGTTTCAATATGGATATATTAGCGAGAGTCTTCTTAAGATCTTCAACTATATTATGAAAAGGAGAATGAGGAGCACCATGATATCCTCCCTAGGAGGAGAGTTTTTAGGAGAACTACAAAATAGATGTTCATGAAATTCAAAGGTTGGTTCTTCTAAAATGACTTCATTGAAAAGTAAGAGAGTTATCAATGGTTGGATTGTCTTGTTCAATAAGGTTTTCCATAGGGGAAAAGGGGAAATTAAGATTCTCATGACTTTCATCGATTGTATTTTATAACATCAAAGTATTTTCTTCACCACTAGGAGAGACACTAGGAGAAGGATAAATGTGATTGTCATGATTGTCCATAATTTCATGCCTTTGTCCCATAATGTCTTCCAAAATAGGATAGGTAGGGGAAGAAACATAAAGAGGGTTGTCATAGATCTTAAAGGTCTGATTATTTAACACTGACATATCCTTATTATCACAAGAGGGGAAGATGTTGGGAGATGCATTTAGACTAGTTGAAGTGTTGTCAAGGTAGATTTCAATGGTCTCTTGTTGTGTTATGTGATCGTCATGATTACCTATTGTTGTGTCCTCTTGTTTAGTAATGTATTGCCTAATAAGAGAGGTAGGAGGAGAGAAACAACTAGGGTTATCAAGACTCTCACTGATTAGTTCTTATAACACTAAAATATATTCTTCACAACTAGGAGATATATTAGGAGAAGAACGAATATGATTGTTATGATTACCCAAGGTTGTATACTCTTTCACTAGAATAACCTCACTCATAGAAGGAATACTAGGAGAGGGATCAATGACGAACAAAAAGAGAGGAGAGAGGACTTCATATTCATATGCACTCAACAAAAATTTCTTACAACACTCAACAAGATCTAAAAATAGAACATGAAGTATGATAACTATAGACTTTTGCAATGAAAACATGATGTAATGATTTCCTACAAATTTGAAATGCAACAATGATATGCAAAAGGATAATGCAATTTTCAGATGATAATTGACTATGAAATGTTAAAAATGTCAATTTTAAATTAAGCCATGCATGAAATGAGCCGAATTAAGCTAGATCTATTGAAATGCATGTAATAGAAACTCAACCAATTGAAACAGATAACTAATGGCAGTAAACAAAAGTGTAGAAACAAGGTTTTCAATGCTGTAAAAGGAAGTTTTAGGGCTGATTTGGGACTAATTCGCCCAGAGGGGTGTATGAGTTCCAGTCAGCGTATTTTAGGGGTTCCAATATTAAAAAATGCAACACACAAAAATCCCAGAAAGTAGGAAAAACAAACTGTACTAGGACTAAATTTCCCAGAGGGGTGTATGAGCCCCAGATTAGGATTTTTACACCGTTTCCAACAAATTCTATGTGAATGTTATGTTTTTTGGTTAGGATGATGTCTAGGCTAAGTAAAAATGTAGATTTTAGATGAAATTCAATGTTGTAAGATGCAAAAATGCAACCTATATTCACTTTCACTAATGCAAGATTTATAAAACCTAGATGCTAATTAACTAATGCAAAACCCTAATGCAAAGTCAATGCAAGCTGGATATAGGATGATGATGCACTCCAAATTAAAAAAGGGGTGTTCACGTCGAGTTCACCAAAATGTAACAACAAAAATAGTACACCCCACCTTTGAGGAATGGAACATAAGGGTAGGGTTCCTATTTCACACTCGTTTCACTCAAGGAAACCTTAGAGATCTTAATCTGAAGATAGAAAGGGGTAAAGAGATCTTGAAATAAGGTATCCTAAGGTGTGATTAGAGACTAAAGAGGGGTTCACCACCAAGCTAGGGCTTGGAAAGAAAAGAAATGAATGCAAAATGTAAAGTACCATGCAAAACCTAACCAAATGACCTAGGAAATGAAACTGAAAAATTAGGATATCAAACTGGAAATGAACAGAGGTGCACCTGGAAGAGTGATGAGGTCAAAAAAAGCTCCAAAACCATAAAAAGTTGTCATTTGATGCCCACTAGGACTCATATGCTAGTTTGGGTGATTTGGTCCCAGATTGGGTTTTTTGTGCCAAAACTAGAATTTGACAGTGCTTAATCAGAATCTCTTGGAACCTAGAAAATGGCAGTACTGAGACTCATATGTCCAAGGTGGTGTATTAGTCCTAGTATGATTTTTTAGAGGGTTAATACTTGAATCTTCTCTCCTAACTCTACTCTTTCTGTCACACTTTATTTCTAGGTTTGAAATTCTAATTTGCAACCTACAGGATACATTTTTGTGATCTTGCAAACAAGGAAACAACTAGGAAAAATTTCTCCAATCTTGTAACTTAGTCTTCAAAGATCCTTCAAGCTCCAAGACACCTAGATCTGCAATCACACATGTAGAGAGAGAGAAACTTGTTGATTGTTAGGAAATGAGGGTTTTCCTTGGTCAAACCCCTTTTAGGTAATTAAACCAAATAATTAAATAATTAAATAGAAGCATAAAATATGCAATATGCAATGATGATACCTTGAATGATGTCTTGAGATATAATTTAGCAATCTAACATGAAGTGGCCATGTAGAGTGTAGATCTTGATCTTGAATTGGATCTTGGATGCTACATCATAACACTAGCTCAACAACATGCTTGATGCACCATTTCTTTGACATGATGATGGATCTTGAATTGCTGCAACAAATGATGAAGAAATCCACCCTTGAATGCCTTAGAAATGCTCTTGAAGACTCTAGAATGCTCTTGTGAAGTCTTGTAATCATGAAATTTCTATTAGGAATGCTCTCTTGAAAGTCTTAGGTGAAAATGAGTGAAATAACCTTGTATTTATACTTGTTTATGCCAAATTTCCTGAAATTACAACACTACAAGCTAACATCAGATCTAGGAGGATAATATCCCACTAAGAATTTGAATTCTATTTTATTTTGGGCCACGCGAGACTCATACACTAGAAGTGGCGTATCAGTCTCATTAAGCTTAGCTATGGGACACATTTTTCAAAAATGCTTAAAATGATGTAAAATCAAGATTGGGGCCTAAAAGCCTAGGTGGGACTCATATGCCCAAGGTGGTGTATGAGTCCTAGATCACTGAATCTAGGCCGCACAACCTAAAAACACATGAATTATGATTGGATGTTGGTTTATTTTAGGATTATCCTTAGAAAGATGCATTAATTAAGGCTTGTGGATGCAAAATAAGGCCAAATAAGGCATAAAGAAGCCCAATTATTTAATGACACCCTATATTAGTGTGAAGGTGTTAGGATACACTTTAAAACACCCTAAATAAGGCATAATTAAGTCCATTTCATTTACAAGGGCCCAAAACTTTAATGTGAAGGTGTAAATGAATACACTTTAAAACACTAAATTAAGGAAAAATTAGGTCAATTTAGCTTAAAGGTCCCTAAATCCAATGTGAATGTGTAAAACACATTACAACACTAGATCAAGGTGACATTAGGTCCATTTTAATGTTAATCATTTCCAAATTAAGTGTGAAAATGTAAATGATGACATTTTTCTACACTACACCATTGCAAAATTTTGTTGGAGATTGCACTAATTAATTTGTCCCTGAAATCATGTTTTTCTTTCCCTGAGAAGAAGGGGATGCCAAGATACTTCCATGGTATGAAATCACATTGAAAGCCCCAAAATCTTTTAATTTTTTTTTCCACCATGGGATTGACATATAAAAAGAAAATTTTAGATTTATTAGGGTTAAAAGACTACCTTGAAGAAGAACAATAATCTAAAATGATTTTTTTACCACCTTGGCTTCAACCATGCTTGCATGACAAAATAGTAGAGTGTCATCCACAAATAAGGAATGTGAGATTGGAGTCAGTAAAGGTTTGACATTTATTCCTTTCCAAAGCCCACCAGAATGAGTTGGAATAATTGATCTACTCAGCCCCTTAACCATTAAGATAAAGAGAAAGGGGGATAAAGGATCCCCTTGTCTAACTCCTTGTGTGGGAGAAAAAAAACCAAACCAAGATCCATTTACAATTATGGATAGACATGAACCTGATAGAAAAGAATAGATACATTTACACCATGGCAAAAACCAAACTTCTTTAATACCTCAAACAAGAAATCCCAGTCAACTCTATCATAAGATTTTAACATATCAAGTTTCAAAATTTCAACGGGGGATTTATCCAACATTGCTAAGTGTAAGACCTCATAAGCCAAGATAACCCCTTTCAGAGTCTCTTTACCTAGTACAAATCCACCTTCTTCAAATATTATAGAGGGGAGTAGTTTAGCGAGTCTTGAAGCAATTGACTTAGTTATAATTTTGTATATAGTATTGCATAAGACAATTGGGTGAAAATCTTTGAATGGTGATGGGTCATAACTTTTTGGAATGAGAACAATCAGGGAGGAATTAAATTATTTTAAAACATTTCTATTCCTCCTCGATTCCTCCAAGGAAAGAAGGACATCCCAACCCACAAAATCCCAACATTTCTGAAAAAACATGATGGTAAAACCATCAGGGCCAGGAGCCTTATTTGCCGCCATAGAAAAAACAACCTGGCTTAATTTCATCAATTGTGAATTCCGCCATTAGGAATTTATTATGATTTTCCAAAATTAGAGAGGAAATGTTGCTAATAATTTCATTATTAGACCAAGGTTTAACTTGCTTTTTTGGGGGCCAAGAGGTTTTTAAAAAAGGAGACAACTTCTTCTCCAATTTCCTAATCTGTCAAAAGTTTGAACCCTAAGGTCGATTGGATACATTAAATTATGTTCACTTATCGCCTCAGTTTTGCAAAAGCATGATTTTTTTTTTGAATTTTTATCTCCTTCTTTCAACCATGTTCCCCTTGATTTTTGTCTCCAGTAAATTTCTTCCCTAGCCAAAAATTTATCTAGTTCTACTTTTAAACATTTTTCTTTTTCAAACATAGGGGCATCCATACCATTCTTGATGATCATTTCATATAACTTAGCTAGTTCCAATTCAATTCTTGGTTTTTTAGAAAATGTATTCTTGAAGTGATTGTGGTTCCATTCCTTAATGTTAATATTCAAGAATTGTAACTTTATATAGAGTTGAAACATTCACGAGCCTTTAAAGAATGGATAATTTGTCCACCATGATTTTAATAGAGGGATAAAATCGACATCCTTGAACCACATTGCTTCAAACTTAAAGGAGCTTTTGGTTTGTAGTCTATCCTCAAAAATAGTGAGGGAGATAGGAAAGTGGTCAAACCCTCCCAAAGTATAGATGATAGAAGAAAAGTCCCATGAATAATTTAATCGGTTTTCAGAACACAAGAAGCGATCTAATTTTTCTGCAATCTGAGAGAAGTATTTGCATCTATTTGTCCAGGTAAACCAACCATTTTTTAATGGGCAATCATAGAGTTTGTTCTACATGATAAAATTGTTGAAGTCATCCATTGCAACTGCCGAAGGGATAATTCCCCCCAATTTTTCAGAGAGATGTCTTATTACATTAAAGTCCCCTGCAAATATTTAAAAGGTATCCTTGAAAGGGGATGAGGAGGAGGAGAGGTGCTTCCATAGTTGCATCTTTCCAGATATAGTGCACAAACCATAAACATTGAAAAGAAGAAAATAATTATTTGTCGTTAAACATCTAACTAAGACTCCAATCCAATTAGCTTTTTTATCCAAAAGATCAACATGAACATAACATTTATTCCATAAAATAGTAAGGCCTCTAGAAGCTCCCAAAGCCGGGGAAACCAATAGACCCCAATTTGACCAAGAGGCAAAAATAGGAGAGTTGGATTGTAATGATAATTTTGTCTCTTGTAGAAGAATAATATCAGAAAAAGTACCAATAAGTTGATGCTTCATTAAGTGCCTCATGTTAGGGGCATTTAATCCCCTAACATTCCAAGAAAAAAACCTCATTGTGCTCAAGGAGAGATAATGTCTCTCTTTGTTCTTAGATTCCATTCAAAGGTCTTGAGCCTCTCAGTCGAATCAAACTGAATATTGTTAAGAGAAAGTCCAACACCAAGAGTAGCATCCACTTTCTTGGATGCAGATCTAAGATTCATTTCCAGTATCAATTGTAGGCCAACAATAATTTCAAGATTAGTTTTCTCCTTATTCGACTTCCTTCCTCGTTTGCTTTTGGGAGATATGAGACTTTTAGTATCAGATTCAGCCTGGGAAATCGGTGTGGAGGAAAACTATGGAGAGGAAGGGGAAGAGATGTTGAATTGGCTCGGATTAGATTCCTATTCAAAACATAATTTTCTCTTAGAAGCTGATTAGGAGATAGGAGGGTCAAACGGAGATTTATCCAGTTCAATCTCCCCCAAAACCTCATTAGCAATTTCTTTGATAATTTCTTCCCCAACCTTATTCATCACCTCATTAACAATCTCCATTAATTTATCATCTTCAGAAGACCTGTTGAGAAGTTTTTCATAATGAGAAATATTGCTTATAGGGTGAATAGCCTTATTTGGCAAAGAATGGATTTTTTCAGCACTATCCCCCAGACTAGTATTCTTAGCCAAATGTATAGATTTTCTAGTAGTGGATGAAGATTTCGTGACCTTAACCAACGAAATGGATTTCTAGGCTAAACCAAAGTTCAAAATAATGGTTTCATGAGGTTTAGAAGGCTAAGGGGAAGAGTGGCCAGATTGAGAACTACAAGAAGCACCATTGGTGCAAAAACCCCGAGTAAGGGCAAAAACATCAACTGGGTCAGCCCTGGAAAAAATATTTGAGTCAACCAAAATGTTAGCTTCAAACCAGGATGACAATTCATGATTTATTTTTTGAATCCATTCGCCCTTATTAGACACCAGTTTAATAGATTCTAGAATGAGGGAGGGGTTTCTAACTAGAGTCCAAACTCTAAGAGTAGGTTTCCTGTTTGTTATAACAAATTCACTCCTTAGAAAGTCCCCAAAATGAGAAACAATGTTTTTTTTACAGAGGATGTTTCTAGATATTCCATAGGTAAGCATGGCATAGAAAAGCAAATGGGAAGGGGAGACATTTTGAGGCCATCAAGTGAAAGATTGGCCCACCAAGTAAAAACCCCAAGAAATGTGTTCACACACCAAAAGGGCCCTTTCCGAATTTTTTTGCATTTAATCGTAGCATTTTTAAACAAGATAAAAAATGATGAAGTTGAGCTAGCCCTTTCGCTATGTGAAGAAAAAGAGTGATGACCTTGTGAAGAGGTAAAATCCCGCGAATGCACATTCAGGTTTCTTGGATTACCGTTTTTAGAACCCTTTCGTATGAACTAATTATTTTTATTAGTTTGACATTTTGAATTTCAAAATATTTTATTTTGTTCTTGAGGCTCAAATTAATATTTTGAAATTAGTTATTCTAAATGCCTGACAAATCTTATATTCTTGTCTATATTGAATCATTACAAAATTATTAAATTTAGATTTATATGATATTTTTATTTATTAAGAAAAAGGGATATGAAGGCCTACCATAATCTAGTTTGATTATAGTGTGTTTTAGTTGTCTTACAACATTGTTTCTATTATTTCATATAGATAAAAATTGATGTTAATAGAATTCATATAATCATTAAAATTATTATTATTTATCATTAATTTTTTATTGAATTTAGTTTTATGAGATAATCTTATTGATCTAACATTTTGATGATAACAACATTTCCTTTTCCTTGATATACAAAATAATATTTTAAAATTAATTTGTTAATGATTAATAAATTGATATTAATTCACATAAATTTCTTACCTATATTGTTAGTTTAATGTCCCCTCCAAATTTTATAAAAAAATGTATTAAGTTATTTTCATGTGAAGACTCAAATTAATTTTTTAAAATTAATCTTGTTAAATGTCCATCAAATCTAATATTCTTTTCTATAATGAGTTACAAAAAAAATATTAGATTTAGATTTATATGACAATTTTATTTATATAAAAAATATTAAATTTAGATTTATATGACAATTTTATTTATTTAAAAAATGATAGGAGGGTCTACCATTCTAAAGTTTAATTATAGTATTTTAGTTCTACAATATTATTTCTATTAGTTCAGATAGATAAAAATTGATGTCAATATAATTCATATAATTAAATTTTAAAATTGTTAATTTATATATCATTAAAAAAATTACTAAATTTAGATTTATGTGATGATAGTATTTGTCTAACATTTTTAGGTTGACAAATTTTTTTTCCTTAAGATTCAAATTAATATTTTAAAATTGACATGTTGAATGGTTAATAAATTTCATATTAATTCATATAATTTTCTTACTTATATTTTTAGTTTAAAGTCCCCTTCAAAGTTTATAGAAAATCTATTAGAATTACATTTAAGTGTTATAGTCTTATTAACTATTTGACATCTTAAAGTTGACCACAAATACATACTTAAATTAAATTACTATTTTAAAATCAATTTAATAAACAAAAAATTATTAATTTACATATAAAATTTCAAATTTTATTATAAAAAACAAATCACTTATATTTACATACTATAATGAACATTTATTTATTTTCTTTGTTATTCATATTAAATTTATATGTTCAATTAAGGAATCTATTGAATTTGGATATATGTGTTATAGTCTCACACTTAATGTAACCATGTGACTGATTTAGACTCTCTAGAATATCATGAAACATCCCAAATTGGAAAGGCGTGGATCACAAAACAATTTATAATAATATATATTTTTAGATATACTTTCATTTAAAATAAAAAATGAGTCAATTTTTTTTAATAATTTTCACGTATAAATATATTTATAGAACATTTGAAATGAGAATTTATATTGTTCTATATGATGTTTGTTTATATACAGCAAAATAGTTTTTTAAAAAGATCCAAACCCTTTTACAATAGATTATCAAATTATAGAAAAAATATCAAAAGACAAGAAAATGAGAAACGAAACTTTATAAATTTCACAATTAGAGAAAAAAAAAAAAAACATCTTGACAGCAACATATCAGCAATTTATACTGAGTGCTTGAAATACATATTTTATTAACAGAGTGTAAATAAAATATTTGGCATTACGATCAACAATTGATCAATAAATTTAATCAGCTTGATTTGTAACTATACTACTCATTTGTTACTGCTCATAATCTGATAAATAAATAGACGTTTACCTTATATTGAATTCAAAATTCTACCATTAAAGAGCAGAAAATGTTTACAGGTGGCACCGACAAGTTGGTCGATTGAGACATTTTTAACTTTTGAAGAACATTATAATACAGACAAATCAAAGTATGACTTGTGAAAAGAATCAGCCATCAGAATATATATTATTGCTGTGTGACTCTTTCCTTTTCTTAGAAAAAAAAAAAATACAAGAATTGACTTGAGCAATGAAGAAGACATTATTCCTTTCATACCAAACACTGTCATTAAATTTGGTCCACAACATCTGAGTAGTTGGTCATCACTCTCAGCCACAAATGATTGGTAACTAAGATTAGAATCGAAAAATTATTGAAGTAGGAAATCTGCTTCATAAGGAAAGAGATTAGACAAGCTAAACAAATTATAGTCAAAACAACTAAATTAAGGAAAGAGACATGCAACAAAGAGGTTGTACCCCAAAACAAAACAAACATTATATTGTAAGACACAAGAAAAATAAAGCAACAACCCAAAAACAAGAAAGACTAAACAACTTAGGGTGATATGAAGTCAAAGTATTCTAATGAGTTAGCAAACATGCACCATGTCCCTTCCAATGACCTCATTAATGCAATAATTTCACCTAACATAAGCCCCCAAATTAGAAACTAAGTAGAAATTAGAAGGGGGAAGGGGCAAGAGGATAGGATTTTCCTTCACCCTTGACATCCTTCATGAATCAAGACAACCCATGTCCAATTCCTTACAAACCTCCAATTGACCAATCATTTTGGGTTGAGGCCTACTCCCTAAAGGTGGGTAACTGTTGATGAATGTTTTTTGCACATTCACAACGCAAAAAAAGCACAAAGTGTTAGGTCTCTCTTGAAAAGAATAGCCTAAAAAATTCACAAAAATAATCTCAAGACTTCGATAGTCAAGTTTTGATTTTGCATAAAACAACTTCGTCGATAATTATTTGTTGTTTCACAAGGGGCCTTACAATTATTAAGGTGGAACTCTAAATAAAAATGGTTTGTAAAATCTGAAATTGGTATGAAACCCTAGTTGTATTTTAAGTTCTAAAATATAAAAATGATTTCTAACATTTGATATGGCAATCTAAATGATGCTTCTTTCCTAAACTAACTCAATTTTGAAATAAAATGCAAAAGATATGGGGAAGAGAGAAACTAAGTCTGAAAACCTAAGGACAATGACAAGAACAGATGATGTTGTAGATAGATGAATCCCTCACAAAACCAATCCTTGCTTAATCAAAGTTAAACTCACAAAGCTGTAAGAACAATGCAATCTTCAAAGGAAATTGAAAGATTTTCAGATCATAAACATTCATGCATATACCAAATTTTGGAACAATATAACTAAACATTCTCAATTGAACTTACAACAAATAAAAGGATCAGCCTAACCATGCAAAGCAACTTACAATAAAAAATTATAAATGGTATGAACCAGAGATCTATCAAATATCTTCACACTTTGCCACCATCATCACTAAACTTGAACTAAATTGAAGAAAGAAACCATGCATACATAGAGAAATAACAAGAAAGTCACCACAACTTCAATGCCTTTGCTTGTATTACATTTAAAATTCTGATTACAACTCATGTCCAACAACCTTTACAATGAAAAGAGGATTTTCTTTTATAGAGAAGTCTCACAAAAATCAATGGTGGAGATTATCTCAACACCAATGATCTAGATTACATTTATATTTAATAATTTGGAAATGCATTAAATATTTGCAACATATTCATCTTCCATCTTCAACTGAATTCTGTTACAACTGTATTTAAGAAAATGTAAAATATATTAATATAACTCTTCATTAAATATGTTTTTACGAATTCCCAAAACATTTGGTGGCACAATTTCCCAAAAATATTACAACTAGTTGCTTTTACAAAAAATGATCTTCAATTACACTTCTTCCTTCAGCCTTTTCTCTCATTACAAATTTAACAAAAATAGTAAGTGTTGCTATGACCTCCTTGTTGGGTGGACCAAGAGCTACATGAAATTTGAAGCATAAAACATCGTATTTGTAACACCATAGAAAGTGCACAAAGACAACAAAGAAGATTAGAAGCAAACATGCAATGCAAAATCTAATATGCAAATCTAATGTTAAGCAACAAAGAAAAAAGGAAAGTTTAAACGTAAGCAAACTGAAACAATCTCACCAATTTCAAACGTATTTCCATGATTCATCTCGATTGCCCTTCTCCATTTTGCTTGTGTAGTATAATTGCCCTCAGATTTCTCGTAAGTTTGTGCAAGTATAGCCTAAGATAATGATTAGCAAAATATCGAAGATTCAAGATTGAGTGCTCTCAAAATTCATAAGATTTCGCGAGAGAGAGTGGAATGAAGAATGACAAATCAATTTATAGAAAATCGATTATTCAAACGACAGGCCAAGATCGAAAGACCAACGGACAGTTGAGATCGACTAATTAGACATGCATTCTGATAATTGTCAGTAGTGACATGAGTGATACAAACTAGAAATAGACTTAAAGATTAAATGAATGATTTAATCTTTAGTTTGGTATTTGAAAACAGAAGAAATATCTTTGCATGACAAAGATAAAGATTGATTACATCAACTCTTGTTCGGATGCACGCACAACATTTAATTAATTAAATAAGAATATATTTAATTAATCCGCATGTACACGCAATTGAGTTAGAACTGGACAATTTGAATGATTTGACGAAGAGATTACTCGAAGATGCCACTCAGACATCAAATCAATAGTTAACTAAACGATTAAAATAGATGTCGAGTCGAGTAAAAGTGAATACTTAGATAACTCACATAATTATCTAAAATATAGAGGAATGCATTAAAATAGAATTAATGAATTAAATAATTCATTTAATTCAAGACTTGATATTTGAAGAATAATTAAATAAATAAGATTTATTTAATTAAATGATGAAGGGATTTAAATGAATAATTAAATAAAGAATTTATTTAATTATGGTTGAAATATGATAAAGAATAAATTAAATAAGAATTTATTTAATTTGACAAGAAGGATAAGGTTAATTAGTAAGATAATTAAATAAAAAATATTTATTTAATTAATCAGATAGAATAAAGAAAAGTGTGAATTAATTAAATAATTAAGATTATTTAATTAGTAGAAGAATTAATAGAAGATAAATTAATTAAATAATTAAGATTATTTAATCATGATCATGAAGAATAAGAATTATGAAGAATATGGAAGTCGCAAGCCTAAACCAAATTTCGGTGTCTACATTTGCCCCTCTTTGATACAATGTCATTTTGGCGTTGTGTCAAAGAAAATTGATAAAAACATGCCCCAGTGTAAAATAGGTGAAGATATGCCCCCTCAGGAAAATTGACAAATTTCCGAAAAGTTCAGAAAAATTTGGAAATGCACCTTATTAGTACATTGGATAGCTAGAAATGTAGTGGAGTTGATGGAATTGAGTTTGGAAATGGGAGGGATAGGTATAAGATGATCGAAATTGAAAGTTTACGTGACTAGTAGGAGAGAAATGACACCTAGGCCTTAGGTATATATAGGAATAGGGGTAAAAACCTATTCATTTTCACCCACCTAGTTGACAAATTGAGATTTTGCTTTGCATTCTTAGCGATGATGTCTCCAGTTCTAGCTACTCACCATCGCGCATATAGGATCCGAACATTCTAGAGACTAGCCGGCGCGGACCCCCGGTATGGACCTAAAACTTGCCTTTTGAAATTTTGATTTGCACACATTTTAATGCATTTAATTCATGTTTTATTCATGAGTTGTTTTAATAATTGACCGCATATGCGTGTGCGAATGATGCATGTGTATGCAGAAAACCGCATTTGAATTTTTATGTCGGCCAGTTTGAATCTTTTTAGCAGTTAAACGCATTTGTATTTATATAAGCTGCATATGTATATTTAGAAACGCGTTTGGATTTTATGCACCACAGTTGTTAATTTGCAACACAAATGACTGTAGTGTGACACATTTGACATTGTGAACCGCATTTTTCAAAAAGCGACGCATGTGAAAAAGAATGACACATGTACAAAAGAATGACGCATTTGCATTTCATGTAGTATAGTCATTTTGCACTAGAATAAATGATTGAGGCTGACATAAGGCATATATAATGCCATTGCAGGTTGTATTGGACACGATTTATACATGGGAGTCGAGACCCACTACTTTTCAATTCAGAGACAGCTTGCGGCCGGCCGAGCGACGGGTTCTATGGCATCTGGGTTTATTGCATGTGACTGATATGCCCCAGATTCAGGAAAATCGGGGACTATTGACAGCATTATGTGAGAGGTGGCACTCGGAGACATCATCCTTCCACCTACTGACTGGAGAGGCCATAGTTACATTAGAGGATGTGTATAGGATCCTTAGATTGCCTATTAGAGGCACACAAGGGGCCTATGATACTCAGAGGGGTGCTGCCAAGATGTGTAGGTACTACCCCCGTGCTGACATTAGATAGTTATGGTTTGATGATTATGAGATTAGATGGCGGGTGTTGGCCCAGAGGTATAGACAGCTAGACTATCTATTAGCTACATTGATAGGCGGTATAGTACTGCTTGACCGCCAAAGTCATGGATTTCCTGTGGGATGGGGAGAGATGCTAGTGGGCATGCTCGAGCATCGAGTTGTGTATGCCTAGGGTCCTTATATACTTGGGATGTTATACTTCCATTTGCATGATATTGCCTACCGAGAGGCATAGTCGATGAGTTGTGGTACCATGCTACTGATGGTATGGGCATGGGAGCATATAGCGATCTTTCGGCCACCTGTTACAGTTGACCTACCTTATGGAGCTCTGTATGCCTTCCATTATGTGGGGGCGACCACACAACATCACATTGGAGACACAAGCTACTTCAGACATGCCATAGACACCATGGAGCAGTTTACATGGAGACCATACCTGGGCTGTGAGGAGTGGTCAGATGAGGACGAGCACTTGCCATTTTGTAGACAGGCATAGTACTTGGTTGGGAAAACAGTATTGCATGTGCATATTATAGAGCGACAATTGCTAGATCGGGTCCAGAGGCAGTTTGGAGAGGTGCAGGATGTACCTCGAGGTAAAGCAAAGTTTGCGAGATCCTCACGAGAGGTCCCCCTATGGGGGCTAGAGATTCCAGTGGCCACTATAGAGGCAGATATTGATTCATAACAGGCACTTCCATGGGGATGGAGAGATGGACCAGCAGACCTAGGGACCACAGCAGAGTATGATCAGTGGTGGGTAGCACACAGGTCGATCCCTTTGATAGATCCAGAGCAACCAGCGCCAATAGAGCAGCGTGGTACAGGTCCACAAGGCAGGTGAGGTAGAGGGAGAGGTCAAGGAGGCAGAGGAGGCCATGGTGATGGAGGGGATGATGGCTGAGGTAGATGGCATGGAGGCAGGAGAGGGAGACGTGGTCGGTGGGGACGAGGACCACCATTATCACCGATCCATGAGGAGGGGGGAGGAGAGGAGGACATAACCATGCTAGATGTTGGGGAAGGGGGAGAGGAGGATGTAGCTAGAGGTGGAGAGGAGGCACAGCCAGCAAAGGCAGATATCCCAGATATCCTGGTAGAGGAGGAGGCAGGTGCCGAGGAGGCAAGCAAAGAGGAAGCAGAGGTTGATGCTCTGGGGTTGTTAGGTGCGTACTAGGATGATGATGATGAGGATGACGATCACGAGAGAGAGATCTGAGATTAGATCCTAGAGGAGTTTGATGAGGAGGAGGATAGGAGAGACAGGGCCAGACAGGATGAGATAGGGGCAGAGGATCCAGACATGGATACATTGCGAGCCTAGGTTGCCTCCTTGGAGGAGTAGATGAGAGTTCTAATGGCTGAGAGGGATGCATATCGGGTAGAGAGGGATAGAGCTTTGATGGATAGAGATTAGGCTATAGCTCGGTGATAGGAGACTGAGCAGAGATTCACAAAGCTCAGGGTGTTGTGCACAGGACCATCAGTTGCGTTCGCCAGAGAGCTAGTCAGAGCCAGAGAGAGGGAGAGATACTATCGGGACCTATATGAGGTAGAGGTTCCATTAGAGAGACGAGCTCCTAGTTTCTCAGTAGCACACAGTAGCAAGTCCCAGACTAGGACCCACATGCGGATAGTTAGCACAGAGGGGGTGGATCAGCCACGTAGAGCAGGGCCATATGACAGACCTCCCTCAGCTCAGAGATCATCAGGTTCCCATCACCATTCCCCCACACACTCTCGGCATGATGGCAATGGCGGGTCAGGATAGGGGTACCACTTGTCGAGACATTGTATTTTGATCTTATAGCATGTAGGCTTCCATGTATTATTGAGACATTATGACATTGTGATGTGACACAGTTGAGTTATATATATATATATGATTTTGGCAGTGATTCTCATGATATACATTTCTATTTATTGATTATGCAGTCCTTATTTGTACATGTGATGTTTATATGATATGCCTATGTGATGGATGATCATATTTATTTTATGATGTTTATGCAGCTAATGAGATAATGTTGATTCTATGTGATGTATGATTCTATATGGTGTATGATTCTATATGATGTATGCAATTTATAATTATGAGATGCAATATGATGTGATATGTATGATGGATACTACATGTAGGTTATACAGACGTAATGTGATGCATGTATTTATAGTTGCTTTGTACATGGAATGCTTATGATATGTATTGTCAGATGATGAATGTCTATTATGCCATGATGATCTAGATATGAGATATGTTCATATGCATGTATTTTTCTAACATGTATGTTGATGCAGGATGATGTATAATGTTTTGTGTCACAGGACTCCGTCATAATGCAAGAAAGAAAAACTGTTAGTGCAAAAAGAAAGATCAAGAAAGAATGAAAGAAAAAAGATGGATGTTAGTATTAGCAATCTTCGATGTTTTGCTGTATCACAAAAGGTATTGCACTTTATCATCATTGGGCAGGTCTAATACAAATGGAGAAAAACACCATGATATGACATAGATCAAGGTGTGCAAGGTCATCCACTTGCTAATAACAGACAGTCACAGACAAGGATTGTCATTAACTCATACTAAAGGCACAAGTTGCCCTAGTCTTTTTGTTAAGACAAACCACAGATAGAAAACAAAGTAAAAGACAGGTCATGAAACGTCATCGCTCCTCTAAATCCTTCATGGGACATCCTTGAGGAAACTAGTAACATGACTCAAAATCAAATTTAAAAGACAGTCAACAGACAACAGTCAAAGAAAACATAATTCTGATACATCATTGCTTCTCTAAATCCTTCATGGGACATCCTTGAGAAAGCTAGTAACATGAATCCCAATCATCAATTCAAGATAGATGATAAGATAAATAAGTCAAAAAGTCAAAAAGCCAATAAAATATTTTCCAAAACTTGATTTGTTTTATTGATTTGTTTTGATTGATAGAAGGATTGATTGATAGAGCCTGATGTTAGGAGATACACATACTAGATAAGACTGTGAGTCTGGTTTCGATGTTATGACTATCTATATAAAGCATGACAAATCCTGGTTTTAGACAGACATGTATCGTATAAAACATTGAGTCAGATGCCGTTGATGTGATAACCTGTGTAAGGGTATGTTTGATTGTTTGACCTTGTCGATTATGCAGGAAGGACTCATCCTGAATAAGACATAGGTTGTTTTGCTGATAACATTATTCAGGAAGGACTCATCCTGAACAAGACATAGGTTGATTTCCATGTGGATGATGTCTGTTTCCAGGAAGGACACATCCTATAGCAGACATTAGTTGATCTGTTTTGGTTGTTTTGTTTGGCAAGGTGTTTGATTTGTCTTAGAGACATTGCTGACTTGTTCACCAGATTAATGCATGACCTGATATGATGTGTAGACAATTGATTGTGTGTGACGACAAACCCTAAAGGATTGACCTAGTGCGGCCTCGGGGGCTCATTGATTGATGGATTTGCCTACGTTATACATGTAGAGACCTCGTAGTTCGACTTGAATTTAACTGACAAGACTGACTACAAATAGAAGAAATGTGTGCTTGTGAATGTGATGAACCCTAATGGACTGACCTAGTGTGGCCTCGGGGGCTCATCGATTGATGGCCTTGCCTATGTTGTACATGCAGAGACCTCATAGTTTGACACAACTAATGACCTTGTCATATAGACATATGGATTGATTCATGACTTTATACAGACAAACCTAAACGGACTGACCTAATGCCTCGGGGGCACATCGGCAGATGGCCTTGCCTACATCCAATCACAAAGGCAACGTAGTTCGACAAACGACAAAGACTAACAAGTGCGACTGACTCTGACTCTATTTTTGGATTTTTGAAATGTTTTGATTTTTTTATCTTTTTGAAGTTTTCTAATATTTTTGTGTTTTCTTAGGTCATTTTGTGATGTTTGTGGATTTTCCATGGTTTTACGTCTTCAACATAGCCAATGTAAGAACCAATATGACACATGTCAAGTGTTTTCTCCGAGTCAAGTATATAAGACCAATTGATTATGAATAGGGTAAAATGAGGGATATGAAATGCTCTCGATGTCAATTGTTCCAAGTTATGGGAAAGACTACCACTTATTAGAAATGATATATACAAGTGATGGACACAAAAGATAAGGGATATGTATAGGGATAGGTAGTATGTACAGGGTAGTTAGTATGTATAGGAATAGATTAGAATAATAGTAGACAAAGGAGCAGAGTCGAGTACACATGACGCCTGTTTACCAGGTTTTCATCATGGTACCTATCCAAAGCGCCACTGAAGTGGTTTTCACTATTGGACGAATGATTTTTCTTTACTATTTTCCAGATTATCTAATTTTTTTGATGTTACCAAGATGCCTGTTTGCCAGGTTTTCACCTTGATAACGATTTTTATGATTTTATGATTTTTTTTTGTATTTTTGCTAATTAAAACAAAGGCTCACAGAAGCTATGTGTAGAACCTTTTCAGATGCATACTATTGAATGGTGAGGCCAATGGTTCCCCTTTAGGAGTAGAGAGTTGGTACGCTCCTGATCCAAAAGCCTCTATAACAATATAAGGTCCTGACTAGTTAGGTTCAAACTTTCCTGGTTTGTCTCTTTCTGCTTGATTCTTTGGGTTCTCCATTAAAACTAGGTCACCAATGTCAAAGTTTCTGTTCAATACCTTCCTGTTATAGCTACGATGAAGGTGATTTTGATATGCTTGGAGATGGTCTAATGCCTTTTGTATTCGCTCATCCAAGAATTCTAGCTCATGGAGTCTCGACACTCGGTACTCTTCATCATCAATGTGGCCTTTCAGGGATACCCTTAGGGAAGGAATCTCGACCTCAATAGGGAGAATAGCTTCAGAACCAAATACAAGTGAATATGGGGTAGCACCAGTGGGAGTATAGATACTTGTGCGATAAGCCCATAAGGCAGGGTTAAGCTGTAAATGCCAGTCATGACCAACATCATTGACAGTCTTCTTATGGATTCTAATGATGGTCTTGTTAGATGCCTCTGCTTGGCCGTTACCTTGTGGGTAGTATGGAGTAGAGAAGTGAAGTTGGATATGCAACTCTTCACACAGATGACGAACTTCTTGGTTCTTAAATGGGCAGACATTATTAGTAATTATGGACTGAGGGACACCATATCGACAGATGATATAGTTCAAAATAAATCTAGAAATCTGTGTGCCGGTAATGTATGTCATAGGAATGGCTTCAATCCACTTCGTAAAGTACTCAGTGGCAGTGATAATGAAATTGTGCCCATTAGATGATGTGGGGTGGATCTTTCCCATGAGGTCAAGTCCCCATTGGGCAAAGGGCCATGGTGATGTGATAGGATGGAGCTCCTGTGTTGGGGCATGTATCAAGTCTCCATGAACTTGGCATTGGCGGCATTTCGTTACAAAGACATATGAGTCTTTTTTCATAGTAGGGTAGTAATAACCTAGTCTCATAATCTTTTTGGCTAAGGTAGGACCGCTAGAATGGGAACCACATATACCCTCATGCACCCCACGCAAGGTTGCTTGTGCTTCAGTAGAATCAAGGCATCTCAATAGGGTATTATCTAAGGTGTGTCTATATAGGGTGTCTCTAATGATGGTGTATTTGGCTGACTTGCAGAGGAATGTCCTACATTGGTTATTTGATAGGCCAGTGGGTATAACTTCAGCATGAAGGTAATCATAGATTTCTTTGTACCATGGGGAATCAGGATCAACAATGTCACACACCATTTCAGAATCTGGGATATCGTAGGCTAGGACCAAAAGCTGTTCCACCAAGAACTCAAACTTAGGCATGTTGTTAGGAATGTCAAGAAGTGATGCGATTGTAGCCATAGCATCTGCTGCCTTGTTTAAAATATGAGGTATTTGATGAAATTCAACTTTTTCAAAGTACTCCTTAAAGCTATCAACCATGCATTTGTAGGGAGCAAGCTTCTCGTCCTTAGTCTCATAATCATCATTTACCTATCTGATTACAAGTTGAGAATCCCCATATAACTGTAAAACCTTAATTTTCCACTTGATTGCCATACGCAATCCTTTCACTAGAGCTTCATACTCCGCTATGTTGTTAGTGCATGGGAATGCAATCCTGAATGACTTAGGGATGGAATCACCCTATGGTGTAATAAATAGTATACCAGCCCCTGAACCATGATTTGTATGTGAACCATCAAAGTATAGTTTTCATGTTATGTTTGTGTCAAATGTGACTATGAACTCATCAAGAAAGTCTGCAACTAATGGGTGATCTGCCTATATGGGTGCATCAGCTAGCTGATCAACAATGACCTATCCTTTAATAGCCTTTCTTTCTACATACTGGATATCATACTCACTAAGTATCATAACCCATTTGGCTAGTCGCCCCGTTAATGTTGCCTTGCTGAGAAGATATTTCAGAGGGTCTATTTTAGCAATCAACATTGTTTGATGGTTTAGCATGTAGTATCTCAGTTTTTGGGTAGCAAATACTACTGCAAGATAGGCATGTTCAATGTTACTATAGTTGAGCTCATAACTGACCAAAGTCTAGTTGATATAATAAACTGCCCTTTCATGACCTTCATCATCATTCTATGCAAGCAATGCTCCAAGTGATGAATGGGTTGCTATAATATAAAGAATCAATGGTCTTCCTTCAACAGGTGGCATTAAGATGGGTGGTGTGAGTAAATATTATTTAATCAGTTGAAAAGCTTCTCCACACCTAGCTGTCCATACAAAGGGTACTCCTTTCTTAAGTAGATGTTGAAAAGGGTGTGTCTTATTTGCTAGTTGCACTATAAATCTTCTAATAGATTGTAACCTTCCCTGTAATGTCCTTAGTTGACTGAGATTAGTAGGTGGAGGCATGTCCATGATTGCTTTCACCTTAGCAGGATCCACTTCAATGCCTTGTTTAGAAATAATATAACCTAACAGCTTTCTTGACTTGACTCCAAACACACATTTCTTTGGATTAAGTCTCACTTTATACTTTTCCAGCCTCTGAAATATCTTGTCTAAAACCTGTAAATATTATGCCTTTGTCTTAGATTTTACAATAAGGTCATCGACATAATCCTCCATACAAGTGTGTACCAGATCATGAAAGATAGTAGTCATGGCACGTTGATAGGTTACTCCAACATTCTTGAGTCCGAAGGGCATAACATTCTAGCAATATGTTCCCCAAAGACAAGTGAAAGCCGTCTTAGGTTGATCTTCAGTTGCAATTCTGATCTGGTTATATCCTAAAAATCCATCCATAAGGGACAACATCTCATAACCTACTGTCATGTCAACTATCATGTCTATGTTAGGCAAAGGGAAGTCATCCTTAGGACAAGCTTTGTTGATATCTCTAAAATCAGTGCAGATGCGGATGCCCCTAGTTTGTTTAGTGACTAGTACAAGATTGGAAATCCAATCTACATAGTCAATAGATCTGATGAAACCAACGTCTAACAATTTCTTGAGTTCTGCCTTGACTAATAAAGCAATTTGTGGATGCATTTTTCTCAACTTTTGTTTCACTAGTTTGGCACCTGGTTGTAAGGGAAAATGATGCAGAACAAGTTCAGGATCTAACCCCAACATGTCAGCATATGACCAAGCAAAATTTATCTGTCTCTGTGCAAAGAAGTCATGGAATTCTAGCTTCTCTTCTGTTGTCAATGACGCTGCAAAATGAACCAGCCGAGGATTCTCTTTTGTGCCTATGTTGACTTCTACTGATTCTTCAACGAGCATGGGTGACTTTTCCTATGCATTGGGAAGAATGTTCAAACCTCCATCCTTAGGTGCCTCAGAGAGGTTTTCACCTTCGGATGCATCCTTTCTTTTTACTTTTTTATTGTCTAAAGGTGCCTTTCAGTTTTCAACAAGAGACTCGCCCTTTTTATCTTGTTTATTCTTTTTCTTATTTTTGTGACTGGAGGGTTGAACAGATTCCCCAAAATATGCTTTGTTGTCCAAGTCAATGGTAAAACCAGCCTTATGATCCCCGTTAGGTATGCCTTCACGTAATCCCAGGAACTCAGCAATTGCTTCATTGTTCTCAAAAGTGTCTAGGACGGGTGTGCTTTGTTGATCCCAATCAATGAGCTGGGGATAGACTAAGGGCATGTCATCATCGGAGTTATCAAAGTCTAATGGGGTCAAGGTAAAGATTGAATTATTCATGTGATTACAAAAGTCTTGTACCAAGTCCTGTTTGTGCTTAGGTTTGGGTCTAGGTGGATGAATAGGTGGGCCTAATGCCAAGGTTTGACTATCAGAAACAGGTGGCTCAGGTTGCCAAGAGGTAGGATCAAGTGATTCCCAATAGTAGTGTTTAAACCATTCCTATTTTGTCATTTTCTTTGGTGGACAAGAATTTAAGGGATTTTGTGAGGAACTTAACATCAAGTCAAGTTCTCCAAATAACTTTTCAAGGTCCATGGAAGAAGTAGAGGATAAGGAATACCACTCATAATCATTAGAATCGGGGGAGTCATAGTGATATTGGTCTAGTGGTTCGTGAGATGTCTTAATATCTTTTGAAGCACGTACTTCCTCAAGTAAGGGTAATGGAGTACTAGGAACACTAATCTGGATCGGTTGAAACCCTAGCCCTACTCCTTTTGGCCACTGAGAAACAAATATTGGTTCAATTTTTCCATCTTGGTTTAAGCCTAAACCACTTTGTCCATCATATCCTTTGCTTTGCATGATTTTGAAACCCTTTCCATATAGACTTGTAGGAATATGAGCAAGTAAAAGGGGTTCCAGATTATCTTCCTTATACAGCCAGGAAGTGACATCTTCTACATCTATAGACTCTTTGCTTAATTCACCCCATTTAGTGAAAGTTGTTGTGGGGGGAACATGTATAGTGATGATAGACTGTACCCTACTTGTTATAGGTAAACCATATGACTTAGGAGGAACCAAATGGCTAACACAATAAGAAGTCTTCATGTAATACTCTCCACAACCCTTGTCTTGGATCTCAACCCTAGGAGTGGTAGGAAGTGAGGGTGAAACAGATGTTCGAGTGAGTGTGAACGGGTCAACATAAGAAGATGGATTAGACGATGAAGCCTCTTGGTTCACTGGTACTTGACGTTGGGGGATCTCTTTTAGATTGGTGTAGTACTGGAAAGGATCTGGATCACCATCTATAGTTATTTCTATGCCATTGTAAGGGAATTTAAGACACTGATGATATGTGGAAGGGACTGCCTTCATGGCATGAATCCATGGTCTACCTAGCAGAAGGTTATAAGGGAGGGTGAGATCCAAGACTTGGAACTTTGTCTCCATCACCGCAGGACCAATTCTGATGGGAAGTGTTACCACTCCCTTTGATTTTCGTTCCTTATCATCATAATCTTTAATGACAATACTCTTGGTCATGTCTACGCATGCTTCTGAGATACCTAGAGCCTTAATTAATTTTAAAGTGCATAGATTTAACCCTACTCCTCTGTCTACCAAAACTCGTCTAACTTTGGTATCATCAACAAGGACTTCTAGATGTAAAGGGTCATTGTGGTTTGTCTTTTTTGTTGCATAGTCTTGTTTAGAAAACATGGCATGGTGATTATTGGTCAAGTAGCCCACCATTTCCTGGAAATGATTGACATCAAGGTCATTAGGGACCATGGTGTTCTGTAAAGCCTTATCGAGGATAGATCGATGCTCAGGAGAAATACACAACAATTCCAAGATTGAAATTTGGGTTGGGGTCTTCCCCAATTGGTCAAGTAGGTTATATTGTAACTTGGAAGGTTGGGGTGTTTGCTATGATCGAGGGCCTTGGATAGTGAACTTAGTACGATGAGTATTGACTGCACACTCAGGATTAGTATTGATAGTGATGGTATTGATATTCTCATCAATGGAACGAAGGCAATGAATGGTTTTTCCACTATCATAGTCATGCTTGATACTCACATAGTTGGCTGACATATTGGTCTTAGTACTCAAACTGGGGACAATACCTTTCCCATGGTCATCTAGTGGATTAGAAAAGACTTGATGATCAGTGTTTGATGACTTTTTTTTTGTCCACTAACTTTGATAATTCTCCTTTCAACAAGATCCTGTATGATATTCTTCAGTTGTCAACAATTTTGTAAGTCATGTCCCTTAGTCCTATGATAATCACAAAAGGCATTGTCATCCCACCAAGCTGGTTTAAACTGTCCTAGATCGTATTGTCTTGGTTCCTGCAGCTGTATGCGGTTATGTTGTAACAGTTGTTTGAACACCGACTCAATGGGTTCCCCTAAGGGAGTGAACTCACATTTCTGAAATCTCCTTTGTTGTGGACGTTGAGTGTTTTGGACCACATTAGGAGGTTGACTGATAGCATTAAGCGTGTTGGAAAAAGTATGAGGTCCTTGTAATGTGAGGAGGGGTCCCATTTGTAGCATTTTAGCATCAACCACCCCATCATTGGTGAGAATTTTGTTGCGAGACCAAAATCTGTTTCTGTCTGTGGGAGAGTTTTGTATGACCAGGTTTCTATTGGATGTTGTTGTCTTGAGTTCGCCCTTCTCAATGAGATCCTTCTCTATTATAACCCATTTTTCCACTAGTTCCAAAAAAGATGTACAATAATATACCCTTAAGTTACTCCTTAGTTTTGCATGAAGGTTTTCTTGAAACATAGTAACTTTTTGTTTTTCGGGTATCTTAACAGGACACCTACTAGCTATGGTTCTCCATCTCTGGAAGAAAGCAATGAATGTTTCCCCTTCATCTTGCATTGTGTGGCACAAGGTTGCTATATTTATTTCGTGGTCTATGTTGAAGGAGAATTGCTCCACAAATTTCTCAACTAGTTCACCCCAAGATCTAATGCCAGAATCTAGACCCGAAAACCATTCTAGTGCAATTCCTATGAGACTTCATGGAAACAGCCTCATAAGATACGTGGGGTCATAAGCAACATATATGCATATGGTAGAAAATTCTCTAATATGTTCTATTGGATTTTGTTTGCCATTGTACTTAGGAAGATTCGGTATGACATATCCGTGAGGGAAAGGTGTCATATACAATGATCTATCAAAGGGGGATGGGCATATGTCCTTTGTTGAAAATGATTTCTTAGTTGACACCGATATGTTATCCATTTGTATTTGTAATGTGTGCATTTGTGTTTGTAAGATGTCAACTTGGGTCAAAGATGTGCTAGGGGGATTATGCGGATCCGTGTATGTGTTCTAAAATTCAAAGGCTCATGATGGGTTTCAATTGAACGTTGGGATCTGAAGTGGATTTGGATTCAGAATATTGGTAAATGTGTTTTGGTCTAGAATCTTCATAAATTGGTGTTGACCTGAGTTATGTATAAACAGATTCTGAGTACCACTCTGTGAAAAGGGGTTTTGATTTGAGATCGATGTGAATTGGTTTTGACTTGGAATCTGCGTGGATAGATTCTAACTACCAACCTGTAAAAATGGATTCTGATTTGGAATCGATGTAAATTGGTTTTGACTTGGAATCTGTGTGGATGGATTCTGACTACCAATATGTGAAAAAGGATTCTTATTCAGAATCGATGTAAATTGATTTTGACTGCTAGTCTGGGAGAATGGATTCTGATTGCCATATTGGAAGGAGGGAATACCTCCCATTTATGTAATCCATGGTATGGTACTAGTGACTGGAGCACTAGGTATGGCCATCGACTGTGGTATGGTACTCATGATACTAGCAGTTGGTATGGTTGTTGATTGCACACTTGTGACACCGACATAAGGTGTAGAGGCTAACATTTTAGGTCTTTTACTCCCAACAAGAGGACCAGAGGGAGTAGATGATGATACCCCTATAGTGAAATTAAATCCTGATGTCATGCTAGACATACCAAATGGAGACGTATGGACTGTTGTACTCTGTGTAGATGTGCTAGATGGCATAGTCGTGCTGACCTGAGGTGTAGTGGTACTAGCAGTCATTGTGTTTGTTCCTTGTGTAGGTTGAGTTTGTAAGGTGTTGATATCAAATCCTGGAGGTAAAGTAGCACATTCAACTAGCAATTTGCCTAAAAATTGTTGACGATCATTTGCTAGGTACTCATCTACAAAAGAGGCAAACTCAAGGTCCTGTGTGGCAGCCTCTATGTCCTCTACTACAATATGTCCTTGAGTGTTTCTAGTGGTGAATTTTTCTAATAAAGTCTTATGAGGTCTTGAAAAAAATGGATTGATAAATTCGCTTGGGTTCGACATATTTTCTCTCTCTCTCTCTCTCTCTCTCTCTCTCTCTTCTCTTAGACCTAGTTTCAACCATGTAAGACAAGCTCAATATGCAGGATATGCAAGACTATATCTATGAATAGTATGACTCTAGTCTATGTTTTTGGGATTTTTGTATGCAAAATAAGAAATGTTCTAGGGTGAAACTAGCCTAAGATCTAAAGATGCAAAGCTTGATCAAGGTTCCTAAAATAATTAGTTCTATAAACCTAAGATGAAGGGACCAACTACATAAAGTCTAATCAAGGTGTCAATTTAGTTAAAGTCAAGGAACCAATGTAGGATGAGGATCAAGGACAAGTTGAGTTTCCTAACTAGACTGATGAGCTAGGAGGACTCTCTGTAGGACAAAGTATAGGATGATAGGACTAAGTTCAATGAAAAATTTTGTTGACACTATGATTTTTATAGAGTATAGATGGTGGACTACTCCTGAAGTTTGTAAAAGTGACCTTTCTAGAAGTCTAATGCAAGGTAATATATACCCTAAGATGAAGCTAAACTCTAAATGAAGACAACTATGGTAATGACTAAATGACCCTAAAGGATGCAAAATTGAGCAAATCATTTCAGGTTTCTATTTCAAAGACTGTTTGTGTAAAGACAACTGAAATTGGTATAATCGTGTTGACTAGACAGTGACTATGAATTTTGGTTTTCTGATAATCAGACAAATGCGTTGCAGGATCTAACATATGTGGTTCAAGTTAACAGTTGGGACTTTCCAGTGATCAATTGCGTTTCTCTAGTAAAATTTAGTTTAACTCTGACAGATGCAGTTAACCTTTTCATAGATGCGACTCGTACTGACAGTTGCGACTTAGAATATAACGCATGTGGTTTCTCCAAAGCAATTGTGAGCTAAACTGGCAGATGCGACTCTAAACTAGACAGATGCAACTTAAGACAAATAAATGCGACCTAAAATAACAGTTATGACTTAGAATTTAACAAATGTGACTCAAGATTTAATAGATGCAACTCAAGATATCAATTACGAGTTTCTGGTGAACAATTGTGACTCTCTATGAATTTTCAGTGACATGAAATTTAAACTAACTCCGTTTTCTGTGATCAAATTCTGACAATCAAAGACAATCATAATACAAAGTGTTTTTAGTTTCGATTTTGGACTCAAAGAATGTTTAAGTTAATAACAGACAAGCACATCCTAATAGGCCAAAGGCCTATGGTTTGTATACTTGGTATAGCCCACCGAAATACCCCGGATTGGTGATAAACACCTTTCCTTCTCGAGAGCGGATAGCTTAGAAATTTGGTGGCATTGGCTCCCCTCCACGACTCATTAACATCTTTCAAGCACACCAATTTTGAATTCTTTGGGCAATGACCTCCCAAGAATTGCTATCTCTACTCAAGGGGATCAATAGTGAGTAATCTTTGGGCATGATACTGTACCCTGCACTGTACCAAGCAACGACTACAAATAGGTTGGTCTCTAAAACAAAAGGTATTTAGTACAGGCATTCTGTTCATGGGGTGTGATCCATACGGCCTGAGTCTCCTTTCAGATCCATCTCGTCAGAACCACACTCGTGATTCTTGGGGTTTCCCCAAGAACCCACTTTTATATACCAGCTGGAAGTCCCTCGGGTTTAGGGTGCTACCGGTCTGAGTCATCCTGGGGTGAGTACTTTTTCCCACCAGAACAGGCCCAAGTTCTAGAGTTGGTAACCATTTCTCTTACACCCAGGATCGCACAGATGCGCAAGGGGAGAGGATACTTTGATATACCAAGTCGTAAGGGTAACCAGACTTGTGCTTTTGCACCAAACACAGTAGACACTCATTAATTTTAAACCAAATGAAAGATTTGCTATGCTACCAAACAATCTATTTCCAAATTAACTAGGGTCTTCGACAAGCGTCCTGTAGAAAAATTCGTTAGTAGTTTGCAATATTGTCTTCGTCAATCATCCTACAAAAGCTTGTTAACTCCAAAAGGCCACATGCTGAAAATAAGATATTAGTAACACCCAAATCAATTGAAAATTTCAGATTTCTGAAAATAGAAATAAAGTTTTACTAGTCAATTACGTCACTGTATTACTAGTCAGATGCATCCTTTATTATTCAATTGCGGCTCGAGAATTCAATTGCAGTTCAGGAAAATGTAGATGCATCATTTCCTCTATCAGATGCGGTTCAAGAAGTCAATTGTGGTTCAAGAAACTTCAGATGTGTCGTTCTGTATGAAAAACCTGCAAAAACCAAAAAATAAAAGATCTACGGATTCGCAAAGATGGTGTCTTCACGTCGGGTTCACCAAATGTAACGCCATAGAAAGTGCACAAAGACAACAAAGAAGATTAGAAGCAAACATGCAATGCAAAATTTAATATGCAAATCTAATGTTAAGCAACAAAGAGCAAAGGAAAGTTTAAACGTAAGCAAATTGAAACAATCTCACCAATTTCAAACGTATTTCCATGATTCATCTTGATTTCCCTTCTCCATTTTGCTTGTGTAGTATAATTGCCCTCAGATTTCTCGTAAGTTCGTGCAAGTATAGCCTAAGATAATGATTAGCAAAATATCGAAGATTCAAGATTGAGTGCTCTCAAAAGTCATAAGATTTCGCGAGAGAGAGTGGAATGAAGAATGACAAATCAATTTATAGAAAATCAATTATTTGAACGACAGGCCAAGATCGAAAGACCAACAGACGGTTGAGATCGACTGATTAGACATGCATTTTGATAACTGTCAGTAGTGACATGAGTGATACAAACTAGAAATAGACTTAAAGATTAAATGAATGATTTAATCTTCAGTTTGGTATTTGAAAACAGAAGAAATATCTTTGCATGACAAAGATAAAGATTGATTACATCAACTCTTGTTCGGATGCACGCACAACATTTAATTAATTAAATAAGAATATATTTAAATAATCCGCATGTACACGTAATTGAGTTAGAACTGGACGATTTGAATGATTTGACGAAGAGATTACTCGAAGACGCCACTCAGACATCAAATCAATAGTTAACTGAACGATTAAAATAGATGTCGAGTCGAGTAAAAGTGAATACTTAGATAACTCACATAATTATCTAAAATATAGAGGAATGCGTTAAAATAGAATTAATGAATTAAATAATTTATTTAATTCAAGGCTCGATATTTGAGAAGAATTAAATAAATAAGATTTATTTAATTAAATGATGAAGGGATTTAAATGAATAATTAAATTAAGAATTTATTTAATTATAGTTGAAATATGATAAAGAATAAATTAAATAAGAATTTATTTAATTTGACAAGAAGGATAAGGTTAATTAGTAAGATAATTAAATAAAAAGCGTTTATTTAATTAATCAGATAGAATAAAGAAAAGTGTGAATTAATTAAATAATTAAAATTATTTAATTAATAGAAGAATTAATAGAAGATAAATTAATTAAATAATTAAGATTATTTAATCATGACCATGAAGAATAAGAATTATGAAGAATATGGAATTCACAAGCCTAAACCAAATTTCGGTGTCTACAGTATTCATCCATGAGTTTGTGATGTAAGTCAACATAAGAAGACCTCTAGCTTATAATCTCCTGAGACTTCACCAAAAATTATGTTGCAGCATCCAAAAACTCAGTAGATAAACTATCTATAGGCTCCTTATGCATTACTGTCTGCCATTGCTACTTCAGATTTACATCATCTAACTTCTTAGAAGCATTTATCTACACCTTTTTAACTCATACAAAAACTGATCACAAGCTATGAAAACCTCATTGATTTGATCAACGATACCTTTTACTTTAGGCTTGATTTGGACCACTATCTCCTTCCTAAAATTGTGTGTATGTAGCCAATAAGATGGATCATTTACTAATTCCTTGGGAAAAATTCCTTCCTGCTCAATCACCTCAACAGGAAGTTTTTTTATTGTCTCAAGCTTGGGGGATACTATCCCATAATACTTATGGAAGCCCTCACAATCTTCAATCAATTTATTGACTTCTTCTTTCAAAATCAAAAAATTATTGTCGGCTTGGATAACCATCTTAATTATTGTGCTACCTATATAAACAATTCCCTTGATCCAATCGTGGGTAGATTGAACCCATGTATTCATTTGCTCCATCGTATCTACCTCATCCTTGAACAATAAAACAAGCACTGTTATTTTTTTCAGAGCACTCTAAATAGGAGTAATCAAATTTTGAATGAATATCATCAATTCTGCAATATGTGCCTTCAATTTAGCCTTGGTGGCTTCATCCTTATTCATCCTTCTCAAAATATTAGAAACAAACCCTTGTAATTTATCAATTTCTTGGGATATTCATTGGGCCAATATTTATAGAGCATACATTAAACTCTTTGAGTAAAAAATGTGGCATTGTCCTTGTCAAAAATTGGAGTGGCCACATGTAAAATATAAGATCTAGAAGCATCACTGGTCATATGGGACCTTATTCTTTCTTTCTTCTTCTCCTTAGGTTGCTCAATTCTACTCAAAGTGGCCCCTAGACTAGCCTAAAGAGTTTCAGTTATTGGACTCTTATTCTTTAACTATTCTTCTAGCCAATATGGATCAATTTCTTTACTTGTCTACTAAGAAGAGGGAGAAGTCTTAATCTGAAGGCTTTCTATTGTGATCCCCTTGCAAGCCTCCTCTTTTTGACCCTCAAATGGCTCTTCAATTTTCTTCTCTTCTTCTCAACCCTCAAATTGTGTGGCCCTGACTTCAACTACTTCCTCAAAAGGTTTCTCTTGATGCTTCAAAGAAACTGAAGCTTCCTCCATTTCTGGGAGTCTTGCCATGCTTTCCCTTTCTTGTCATTGCATTTCCTCTAAGATTTTCTCTACACTCCATAATCAGAGGCTCCAAAATTACCTAAGAAGAAGGATGAGGGGTAGCTTGTGCTACTTGATTTATCATAGCCTTGTTAGCCTAAGAGAGCAAGGTGTCAACCACTTCTTTGGGAAATTAGGATAGGTGAGTCATGAAATTATTAGGGAGTCTAAGAGAAGTGAGAGAGGAAATGGAAGGAATAGTAGGAGGTAAGGTGGATATGATCAACTGTGGAGTGGGAACTAAAGAAGAAGAGGGAGAAGAAAAATATGGAGATGAATCCACATGATTAGAAGTGGTGGAAGGAGTGAGAATTGATATGGTGAGATCCATCAAAATATCGATGGAAGGAGGTGAAGCGAGAATAGGAACAGAAATAGTGGAAGAAGGGATGACAGAGGATGTGGGAAGAGGTATAGAAGCAAGTGAAGGAGATTGAGGAGCGGAAGATGAGGGTGGTGATGAAGGTGATGACTCCCTCTTCTCCTCTTGAATAGGCTTCATGGTTGTAATGCTATCCCTCTTTACCCTCTTTGGTTGAGGCCTACTTGCCTCTCCAGCCTTCCTCTTGTACACTCTGGGATTTTTAGTTGGATGCATTTCATCTATATTCTTTCTTTGTTTCCCTTTAGCTTTGGGATGAGTGGTAGCCTCCTTCTCCACAAAACCTACATTGGAGCCAACCTCTTCCTTGATTCACTCTCCCTCACTAAATGTGGCTTCACCTTGGTTGATGCCCATGTTGAATGTGAGCTCAAATGATTCATCTAGAAGAGTTGATGCCTAGGCATCCACCGATCTCTTTGATCTTCTCAAAATGGGTCGATTAATGACATCAATGCTAATTTCCTCTTCTTTCATCCAGTCTAGAAGGGAAATAGGTTGCTTAGCCACTTTATTGAATTCTTCCTCACCTAGGACCTGGCCATCATCATGCAATTGGTTAAGCACTAAGAAGAGATGTAAGGTACAAATGTACTCTAGTGTATGCCTAATATACAATCTTTTTCTGACTCTAAGATCATTCATATAGCTATCCCAAAAGTCTTCAATATGCAATTGGTGGGCATATTTCTTTCCCACTTCTTGATCTTGTCAAAAGGATCAAAATTATCCCTACGAATATGAAAATGGGATTCAAAAATTGGAATTTCTACATCAAAATTTTCTACAGATGGAGCTGAAGGACACAAAAACATACCCCTCCCAAATGTTAAGGGATATGGAACCCCAACTCTGTGCTTAACATGTAGCAAATGGTGAGAAGTACACAACTACCTTATTATCTCTAGCATGATTCATTTGAGTACTTAGGTAGCCTTTACGAAGCACCTGAAAAGCCTTCCATTTTGAAATAAGTAAATTTTGGGAACTAGATAAACTGGTATCTAACCTCTTTAGCATCTTCATGGCTGATGAAGAGAGCATTCTACTCAAATCACCCTCTATAGTTCTTACAATAAACATTGTAAAGGAATCATTTCCTCTTTTATAATGATGTTTGACATTCTGGCTTACAATTATGGGTAACAATCATATACCTTATATTAATTAGGGTCAATACCCATATTACCTTTACATGTCAATCCCCTATATCTGAAGTTTTCTACAAGAAGATACAAAATATAGGAAGTCATGAAGAATACTAAATGTTGGAGTAATTAGGATAATCAATTGATAGTTACTTAACCATTATTTAATTATTAAGTCCACTATTGTTCGAAACAAAGGTAATATTGTAGCTTAAAACTTATAAAAATGAGACTACAGATCTAATCAAGTGTTCTTTGTCACAATTCTTTGTGTATGATTAATCTATTTAAATCAATTTTACCAATTGTAGAAAGATATAGAAGATTGTAGAAGAATGAGACAAGAAGATAGAAGTGATACAATATATACATGGAGAAACCCTTTCGGGAAAAAACTACACTAGAATCAATAGTGCTTGTATTATTTAACCTTAGAACAAGATTACAATAATATTGTATCAATCCTTGATTGATATGCTTCCTTTCCTTCAACAATCCTTCTTCACAACCTGCAATAAAATCTCATAGAACTCTCATCCACTTGCTACAATTAATAGACAATTAATGAGCATGTAAACTCATAAGAGTTGTACAAATCAAGAGAATAAAGCTCCTCACAAAAATATACGCTTAGATTGGGAAAGTAGAGTTCCACAATGTAATATGAAGTCAAACTAAAGTCTTCCTCAATTTAGATGCCCCAAACTAAACACTTAACTAAACTTTGGTCAAGAAAATATCTTGCAAGCTTCACCTCAAAGTTGGTGCCCAAGAATGGGCCCACTTGACTGAGCCTTGTAAATATATTCTCATGCAAAAGGTGTTAACTCAAAGATGCCAACTTGGGTGCCCAAGGTGGTCCCAAGTCAATCTCAGTTAACTAAAACATATCTCTCCACCAATTCATGCAAACATTATCCAAGATTTCTCATCCCCAGTAAACTGAAAGTATCCACCTATTATCTGTCATGCAACTGAAGTCATTATTCATGAAACTCAAGTCAATTGAAGTCAACTAGCATTCAACTCAAACTAACTACATGCAACTGAAGATAACTAAACTGAACTGAACTGAACTAACTTGATAGTGCCACTCTGAAATATCAATCCCTAATTTGTAGGATCAAAACATGCATTACTGAAGTGTTATCAATCCTCCAAACAGTTAACTAAAGCAAGGTGGGCTCCACCTTCCATGTGGATGCCCCATGTGCTCCTATTTTGTAGGATCTCTTCTTGGACATCCCCACATGTTCCTATCATTTAGGAATAATCATAAATATCAATTTACATGTTCATTTCATTTGAATTTAATCTCTTTCTAATCCTAGTGTTGGGGAACACTTTCCAAGGACTTAGGAGATACATGAAATATGTTTAGGATTGCAATTAAATGGAATCATATTCCCAACATTCTCCCACTTGACATTATACATTGCAATTATTCTAAACAAAGAATCATTATTATAAATGAAGTATAGGACTCAAGGCCAATGGCCTTCCTACACCAAGAGAACTTATTTGTAGGAACCGGTTTCGTAAGATAATATGCAACATTGATCAAAGTGTCAAATTTCTCAATCAATACCTTCCCACTCTCAACCATTTCTCACACAAAGTGATACTAATCATCAACATGCTTAGTACGAGCATGATACGTAATATTTTTGGCTAAATAAATAACACTCCGACTATCACATTCAAATCTAATTTGATTGCAATTAAAACCAATACCTTTCCCAAGTCTGTAACCAAATTGCCTCTTTAGAGGCATGTGTAGCAGCCATGTACTTTGCTTCTGTGGTGGTCAAAGCAACTGAGGGATGCCTCTTAATCATCCAACTAACTGCACCTCCAAACAAAGTAAACACATAGCCACTTGTCGACCTCTGACTATCCAGGTCTCCTGCCCAATCTAAATCAACAAAACCCTATATGTCCAATGATTTGTGCATAATATCAATATCATTAGCACCATGATAAACCAAATAGTAATCAAATGTACCTTGTAAATATCTAAAGACCCTCTTAACATAAGTCCAATGTTCTTTATGAGGGTTAGAAATAAACCTACTTAGAACTCCCACTACTTGGGCTATATCTGGTCTTGTACAGACCATTGCATACATCAAACTACCAACTGCACTAGCATATCAAATTTCAAACATTTCCTTATGATCAAAATCAGATTTAGGACACATGTCTAATCTTAATTTTGTGCCAATTGGTAAAGGAATATTAATTGGTTTACTATCATGCATGTTAAACCATTTCAAAATAGTATCAACAAAATTGCTTTGACTTAAGCAAAGCTTTTTGTTACCTCTATCTCTATTTATCTCTATACCAAGGATATATTTTATAGCCTTAGATCTTTCATCTCAAATGTGCTAGAGAGTTGTGCTTTCAATTCTTTGATCATTACCTTGTTGTTACCAATAAACAACATGTCATCAACATACAAGATAACAATTAAAATTTGATCATCAATACATTTTATGTAAACACAATGATATTCCTCACTCCTAACATAACCAATTTTCAATGTAAAAGCATCAAACTTCTGGTACCACATTCTAGGTGACTGTTTCAATCCTTATAAATATCTCTTTAACTTGCAAACCAATGATTCTTTTCCTTTTACACAAAACCATCAGGTTGGCTCATATAAATCTCCTCATCAAGATTCCCATGTAAGAAAGCAATTTTCACATCCATTTGCTCTATCTCAAAATCATAAGCAACATCAATAGATAAAAATAATCTAATAGAAGTTAATTTAGCAACAGGAGAGAAGATTTCATTAAAGTCAACTCCCTCTCTTTAGGAGTAGCCTTTGGGCTACTAATCTAGCCTTATACCTTCCAAGATTATCATTTGCTCCAATTTTATTTTTAAAGGTCCATTTATAACCAATGGCCTTTCTTCCTTTTGGAAAAATCTCAAGATTCCATGTGTCACAAGTATCCAAGGAAACCATTTCCTCATGCATAGCTTGTGACCAAAGCTTGTTCTCATCTGAAGAAAAATATTCTCTGTAAGATCTAGGTTCATCATTAGTACTCATCAAAGAAAATATACAACGGAAATCAGATGGGCTATACCTATCAATGGGATTTTGTTGTCTTGTGGATCTTCTCAAAGAAGGTTCTTCTTGTTCCTCAATATGCTCATCATGAGAATCTATCTCATAACTCTATGAAATCTCCTCATCCAATCCATCCAATTGTTCTTCAACATGTGCATCTTTAGGCTTCTTAGTATTTATCTCAAAACACACTATTCGAGAAGTATCCTTCTCCTTTGTTTGTTATTCTCTTGAATAATTTCTAAATTCCCTAAAAATCACATCTCTAGATAAAGTAATTTTTTTGGGTTAGAGGATCCCAAAGCTTGTAACCTTTTACATTTTCACCATAACCTATGAATATGCATTTATGTGCTTTTGGATCCAACTTAGACCACTTTTCTTTAGGCACATGAACAAAATCCTCACAACCAAAGATCCTTAAATGTGCAACACTAGGTTTCCTACCTAACCACATTTCATAAGGGGTTTTATCTTCAATAGATGAACTAGGAGATCTATTGATTAAATAACAAGTACTTACAACCTCAGACCAAAGGCACTGATCGAGCTTAGCACTACTTAACATACTCCTAGCTCTTTCCATTAAGTTTCATTTCATCCTTTCTGCTACTCCATTTTGTTGAGGTGTATATGTAGTAGTTTTCTATCTCACAATTCTTCATGCTTACAATACTCATCAAATTCCTTAGAACAATATTCACCACCCTTATCTAATCTCAACACTTTTATCTTATGATCTGATTGTTTCTCAACTAAATCCTTAAATTCTTTAAACTTATTGAACACATTAGATTTTTTATGCATAAAATAGATCCAAGTGTATCTTGAGACATCATCAATAAATGTGACATAATATCTAGATTTTCCAATAGAGTCAATATCCATAGGACCCATAACATCTGAATGAATAATCTCCAATAATCTTTTAGCTTTATTTGTTCCATTAGGAAATGAAGATCTAGATTGATTTCCAAACACACAATGCTCACAAAAATCATTTTTTCCAATTTTATAGTCAGGAATATCATCAACCAATTTCTTATGAAGAATGGCCCGAAGACCTTTCTCACCAATGTGGCCCAATCTATGGTGCCACAACATACATGTATTTTCAGCTTCATTTACATTGGTTGATTTATTCAAATTGGAGGTATTAAGCTTAAACAAAGTCCCAATCTAAGATCCTTTAGCAACCGCCATATTCCCTTTCACCAATCTGCAACCACCTTTGTCAAATGTCACATGCATTCCAGAATCATTGAACTTAGATACAAAAAGTAGATTTCTAGCAAGTCCTAGTATATGTAAAACATCATTAAGGGTCTTAACCCTACCATAACTGAAACACAACTTTACCTCTCCTTTTCCCACAACCTTTGTTGTGCTATTATCTCCAATGAAGACATTCCCTCCATCATATGTAGTATACTTAGTGAACCACTCCTTGTTAGGAGTCATATGATAGGAGCAACCTGAATCAATAAGCCAAGAGTCATCACTAAGAATATTACTTGAAATGATCAATGCATCATTACCATCATCTGAGGATTTCTCTATAGAAGCATCAAAACTCTTTTTCTTGTTCTTACAATCCTTCTTTACATGTCTAGGTTTCCCACAGTTCCAATACTTTACCTTACTCTTACCAGGGGTTTTAGACTGTCCTTTGGACTTACCCTTTCCTTTCTTGTCTCCCTTAGGTTCTTTTTCCTCAAGCCTACCTCTTACAAACAAGGCATCTTGGGATCCCGTTTTAGACTTCCTCCTCATCTCCTCTGATAGGAGAGTAGGAATTATATTGTCCATCTTAGGATCTGCACCACTACCAGTAATAGCAACAATTGGATTTTCCCAAGACTTTGGTAAAGAACAAATTAACAAAATACATTTATCTTCATCTTCTAGCTTTACATCTACAGATGCTAACTAACTTAGAATCAAATTGAAAGAATTTAAATGATGTGCAACAAAATCATCATATTTCATCTTTAAAGAATACAACTGTCTTTTCAGATACAACTTATTAGTAATACTTTTGGTTTGATAGATATCACCTATCCTCTTCCACAATTTATATATGGTAGTTTCAACTGAAACATTCAAGAGAGCAACATCAACAATACATAACCTTATGGAACCTCTTTCCTTCTTATCAAGCTTAGCCCAATTCTCATCTGACATCATTGTAGATGAATTTGTCTCATTACAAACAACTAACCACTAATCTCTCTCTTCAAGGACATCCTCCATTTTTAGTTTCCACATCTCATAACTAGATCCATTGAATCTTTCAATATCTAAACAAGAATTAGAGCTCATTTTAACACAATTCTTTTACAAATCTACAATAACACAATAGCAAAAGCTCCCACTATAGCCAAAAAACCTTCAAAATTTTAAGAGAAAGGCATCCCAAACTCTAAAAAACCTTCAACTCTGATACCAAATGTTGGAAATGAAGGTAATATTGTAGCTTAAAACTTGTAAAACTATGAGACTATAGATCTAATTAAGTGTTCTTTTTCACAATTCTTTGTGTATGATTAATATATTTAAATCAATTTTACCAATTGTAGAAAGAGACAAAATATTGTAGAAGAATGAGACAAGAAGATAGAAGTGACATAGCATATACGTGGAGAAACCCCTTTCAGGAAAAAACTCCACTAGAATCAATAGTGCTTATATTATTTAACCTTAGAACAAGATTACAATAATACTATATCAATCCTTGATTGATATGCTCCCTTTCCTTCAAAATCCTTCTTCACAACCTGCAATAAACTCTCATAGAACTCTCATACACTTGCTGCAATTAATGAGCATGTAAACTCATAAGAGTTTTACAAATCAAGAGCATAAATCTCCTCACAAAATTCTACACCTAGATTGGGCAAGTAGAGTTCCACAATGTAATATGAAGTCAAACCAAATTCTTTCTCAATTTAGGCGCCCCAAACTGAACACTTAACTAAACTTTGGTCAAGAAAATATCTTGCAAGCTTCACCTCAAAATTGGCGCCCAAGAATGGGCCCACTTGACTGAGCCTTGTAAATATATTCTCATGCAAAAGGTGTTAACTCAAAGATACCAACTTGGGTGCCCAAGGTGGTCCCAAGTCAATCTTAGTTAACTAAAACATATCTCTCCACCAATTCATGTAAACATTATCCAAGGTTGATCATCCCCAGTTAACTGAAAGTATCCACCTATTATCTGTCATTCAATTGAAGTCATTAGTCATGCAAATCAAGTCATTTGAAGTCAAATAGCATTCAACTCAAACTAACTACATGCAACAGAAGATAACTAAACTAAACTAAACTAAACTAAATTGAAATGATACCGAACCGATACTTATTTGATAGTGTCACTCCAAAATATCAATCCTTAATTTGTAGGATCAAAACATGCATTACTAAAGTGTTATCAATCCTCCAAATAGTTAACTAAAGCAAGGTGGGTTCCACCTTCCATATGGGTGCCCCATGTGCTCGAGCTCTTCTTGGACGTCCCAACATGTTCCTATCATTTAGGAATAATCACAAATGTCAATTTACATGTTCATTTCATTTGAATTTAATCTCTTTCTAATCCTAGTGTTAGGGAACACTTTCCAAGGACTTAGGAGATACATCAAATATGTTTAGGATTTCAATTAAATGGCATCTTATTCCCAACACTTATTACTTTAATTACTTAAGATAAAATTATGAGTGATTTTTTATTATTAGATTGGACTAAATATAGGTCAAGTTGTATCATTGCATGAGAGTAAGACACTTGTCATAATCTAATGCAATCCTCATCTAGGGTTTTCTTTTTTATTCTTTTATAAGCATTCATTAAACATTGTAATCATTCATTCACATGTATTCACAAATGAAATCAATAAAGAAGGAATATCATATGCTTGTGTGATATTTGTGTGGATCAATCTCTTTCTTCTCAAGGTTGCATAGAATAATCATTTATTTGATTTCTCATACATGATAGGAATTTTGGTTGCAAAGGATCACTGGTAATTGTGGGCATTCAATAATAAAATCCATGATCGATACTAGAGCACCAGGTTTATCACTTCTTATCTAATTTTTGAGAGATCCAATCTTGAGGGAAGAATTGGCTCATCCTAAGGCCAAATAGACATCGCCATTGAGTCCATAATGGCCAAAAACCTTAAGAATGCCTATAAATTTGCTCAAATTTGGGTAGTTGCAAAAAATTAAAAAAGGGGGAAAAACTATACAAATTCTTATAGTTGTCCACCATTAATGTTGTGTAGGAGGTATGCAGGGTATTATTAAAAAATTCTAGTTTTTTCAAATAAAAATTCCATCGATCAATTTTTTTCAGGTTTTTCCAAATTTTTTATTTAAAATAAAAAATATATATCAATTTTTTTTGCAAAAATCAAAAAAAAAAACAAAAAAGGAAAAAAAAATCTTTTAAAGATTCAAAAAAGGGGCAAACAAGTCCCTTGTATAAGGGCTCCTACCCTTGCAAGACATGTAGGGCAGGCCACCCTACTCAACATGCCCAGGTAGGCCCCATACAAGTTGCTAGCAGCTATTTAAGCCATCGGATTTATAGAACCATCAACAACTCGTTATACTAGTGGATTAGAGTTTATTGACAAGGAAAACCTTTTCCTAGCACCCCAATCCTCGACAAATATTTTGGTCAAACAACATATTCCAATAATCATTTTTTTTACTAGTTATCAACTTTTTTCTTGTTAGAAGATCATATTTGACAAATATTCTGCATACATTAGCATAATGGACATTGTACGAACCACCAACTTAGCCCCCTCATAGGCCCCATTTTCCCTAAATTAGTCATCTTTTTCTTTTAGCATAACTTGGGCATATGGTGTCAAAATCAGGAAAATAAGATATCATTTAAAATATGGTTTGGAGCACTTTCTAGTGGTGTAGGTATCACAATCAAAATTTTCTATTGGTTCTTGTTATTCTCAATCAAAGCCAAATCTTTAGTTTTTGCTTCCGATCTCAACTTTTTTCTTGTATCTTTGAATTTTATGATTTTAGAAGCATTGGAAAGGTATTTTAGAGCTTTTCAGATCTATTCATGTACATTTTCTAGAATCTACCCCATGTACATTTTATTCATTTTTTGTGATCTCATATTTTGCTTAATTACTTAGACATCTTGGCACTTGGAAAGGATCTGTTTACGTTGGATGACATTATTTTATTTTCTTTATCATTACTAAGGTTATTATTCTCTAATTTTATCATTTGAGAAAGTATCATGGGTTTTTTTGTTCACCCTTCTATGACCAACTTGGAAAAGGATAATTATGAGTCTCAAAAAAATGGCATCTTGACACATCTAAGGTGACTTGATTTTTTGCCTTATCTTTAGGGGCTCATACCTACACTAGATACACTAGAGAGTTTATCAACATGGGGTATCATTAGAGATCATATTGTAGGATTTATATGTTCTATTGTTGATCATGACACTATGTGTGCTATATTAGATAGTGAATGTCCCCACACACTTTGGAAACAACTTTGGGAGATCCATGGAGACCCACATATCTCTCCATACCTAAAGGATCTTGCTACAAATTTTCTCATCCTTCTTATAGATATGATTAGATACCCTTTGATGATGATACTTTGGAGGAGCTTGAGTATATCATAGGCCTTGCAAGTTCTGATGGTTCATAGTCTTATCTTCATGTTCTCACTCTTCAAATTGAGACTACATCATCATATTATGTTGTCCATAATCAGTTTGACATCACCACATATTTGGCCCCTATTGATTCATTGCAGTAGGACATACATCTTCCAGACATAGCTACTTGGGATTAATATCTTATAGACATTTCATCATTATTTGTAGAGTCTTGTATTACATATTTGGAGGATTACTTTGAGGACATTCATCTCTTCTTTTTTGACAACCACATCATCATTGTTGTCCCATCATCTTCATCATATTTGGAGCTTACTCTACATCCTTGTTCATAGGTTTTTGGATTGACACCATCTCCTTTTTCCATGTGGATACGTGAGAAGTTTCTAGAGACATGCATCATTTGGTTTAGATTCCTGATTCACCCATCTTTTTGGATTGGCTTCTCCAATCACCAGTGGATTTGTTTCTTCCTAATGGGAGAACTATAATTTGCAGGAAGTGGATCATATTCTATCTTTAGTCATTCATTATTGGCATAGGATCTCTTTCTTTATGGGGGATTCATATCCTAATTTTCTCTTTCCTATTGGGAGACATCTATTGTATTTGTGTGACAAAATTAGTTCTTGGTAGTTTTTTCATTTTCTCTCTTTTAGAGAGGATTTTTTCCCATGTAGTTTTCTCATTTTCTTTGGTTATGAGAGATTAATTTTTTTGTACATGGGTACCTTATTGGAACTTGTATCTGGGACCCATCCATCATTGCATTCTTCATTAGGGTTTTTAGCTTCTCCCTAAGTTGATTGTAAGGGTGTGTGTTGGATTAATTAGGATAATCACTTGATAATTAATTAATCATTAATTATTATTAAGTCAATTATTACATTAATTACTTAAGCTAAACTTAGGAGTGTTGTTTTATTATTAGATTGGACTGAATATAGGTCAAGTTGTCTCATTGTGTTAGATTAAGGCACTTCTCACAATATAATGCAATCCTCATCCAAGGTTTGTTTTTTTATGCTTTTATAAGAATTTATTGTACATTGTAATCATTCATTCATATGTATTCACATTATTGTATTCACAATCAATCAATACAAAGGGCATATCATATGCTTGTGTGATATTTGTGTGGATCAATCTCTTTCTTCTCAAGGTTGCATAACATAATCATTGCTTTGATTTCTTGTGTGGGATAGGTATTTTGGTTGTAGAAGATCACTGGGAGCTATGGGGGTTCAATAATCACCTCCATCATTGAAGAATTCTTCACTAGGGAGAATTGATTGTCTAGATTATCACTTATTACTTTTTCCCAATCAAACTTTATTTGTCCCCTTAATATCTCTTAGAAAAAATAGAACATCCAATTCTCAAAGGTTGATGCTAATGAAATCCCCATAACCCTATTGAGAAGGGTTACTAGATCATTGAATTCATCTTGGAATTCACTCCTATAGAGGGTCTTAGGAAGCTTTCTCACATTTAACCTTAGATGCTTCATCTAATGATCATTGACAAGTTGTAAGCTAACATCAGGATTGCTATCAAATACACCAATTGCATACTCCTTGTTAGTGACTGGCATATGATAGAAATACGTGATCCCAAAGGTGAGAGAAATAGATTCAAGAGACAAGTCAACCAAGACTCTTCCATCAACAAAGATTATCTTTTTAGAATATTTGTGGTAATACTCATGAGATCCCATGATTAGCTTTGGACATACCATTGAATTCTAGGGAATCCAATCGCAACTTATGTTATCCCATTGTGCTTGATTTTGGTAGCAATATCTATCCTTTTGTCACCAAATATTCTTTCTTTGAATTCCTCAATATCCACATGACCAATATCATTGACCAAGAGCCATGTTGATGAGATCTTTGAAGGTAGATCAACTCCTTGAATTTTTTTCATTTTTGACATTCTATTAGTATTTTCCATAAAATATATGAGACACACTACTTGATAAGAGTCTTGGCCATAAATTTAATCTCATCAAAATGCATAACCTAAAATATTTCTCAAAAATACATAATTAAAATGATCAAAATTACGTCATAAGCAAATGAAATCACACATAATTCCTTATGCCAAAAGAATTTTCAATAGAACACTTGGAATCCTAAAATTTACGATTTTTGATTCTTTGCAAGAATATAAGTCACATGGGAAAACTGGTGATCCAAGGAATTTGAAACAATTTAAACCTTTGCATATCTTGTGAGAAAATACCCTTAAGGAAATTTGCACCAAAATCTCTACAAATGGGAATTTGTGGAAGTAACGCTTATTAGATAAACCTTGTGGATATTGAAGGTCTATGGGAATTTGAAGTTTGTGGGGATTGGGAACATGTGAGAACATAGAGTATTGTGGCAAGTGCTTAAAATACTTTAACTTTGATAAAAAAAACCCTCTTAAGCCAAAAACTTAAACCTAACAATTTATATCGTGCAGGTGGCAAAGAACACATTAATTTTTGTTGGTATTATGAATTTCAATTTTGACATTAATTAAATGACCTAAGCCCCAAAACTAAAACCCTAATTTTTATCCAAAACCCTAACTAGTCGAAGATAGAGGGGAGTTGTCATGATTTAATTTTTATTACCAAGAAACTTACCACAACCCAAATGATTTTATGCATATTTAAACCCAAGAAATTAAAAAAAAACTAAATAATTTCTAACATACTAACTAAATTTCACCTTATAAAAACCATAAAATTTCATTTAATCCATAGTAACACTTATTTAATGCACTCATCTATCTTAAAAGAAAAAACAAGTGATGAATCACCTACCTAAAATCCAAGCCAAATGAAAATTATAGGGTATTGAGGTGAAAATGGTAGAAATTGTGTGTGACAAGGGTTTGAATGAGCTCTCCTCTATAACCGGTTCTCTATGGGTACCAAATGGTGAAAATGACACTTAAACCCACTTATATACTCCCTCTTCAACTACCATCATAAATATCTATATTTGATAGAGTGTACAACACACATAGGTTTTAGGATTTTGAGGCATTACAAAAACTTGACCATGCAAGAATTTACGCCTTGTGGGATTTCAATTTTTCCAAGTATTTTTGTATTTTGGAATTTATCACCTTGCTTTCCTTTGTGTTTTCTAAGGCTTTGTGGGATCTGGCAAGGTCATATCTCATGGGCCTCTTTTACACTAGTTGTCTCCTAAACAAATTCTTGCAAATGAAATTCTCCACAAAACCCCTTGACTTGCAAAAGGCCACCAAAATTACAAAAGTCAAAACAAGCAAAGGAGGCCAATCTAAAGACTAATCCAAAAACCAAAACCAAACTAAACCAAAAAGAGGGAGGGGTCCTCATCTTTAATGGGGTGCATGTGCAAGGCACAACAAATGGAAACCATGTGGGATAAATTCTCTAGAGCACTTCAATAATAAATAGGAACCATGAACCTAGAATTTCCAATTTTGTAGACTAGTGGAAACAAGTAGCCTTAAATACCAAGTACCAAAACCTAAAATGACCTAGAAAGCCCTTGAAATATAAGAAACCAATGTGTGTGCAAAATGCATTTGTTAATGTTCAAAGAGGTTCCCCTAAAGAAAAATGCACTACTGAGCATAAGGCTACATAAATGATCCTTCTTCAAAAGCAACTGGGATAGAGCCTCATTGTTAGTCAAACATCCATAGCCCCAATGAGGTTATCATTGTTATTCCCTCAAACATAGCTCTACTACTAGTTAGGTGTCTATAGCCTCGATAGAGATATTTGAATCCTCCTGATAGTTGAACTTCTTTTGATTCCCATTTCTTTTCTCTATCTTTTGTTCTTTCTTTTTATTTTTATTTTTATTTTCTTTTCAACTCACAAGTAATGAAGCTTACTTTTTAGAGTCAAGAATAACAATAGCATTTAAGAAGGAAATAAAGGTTTTTCACCTTATGCCTAACAATATAATTCCATAGAAGGAGATCCATTTTTTTAAAATGTGTTCATGTAATGTGCATGGTTTCAAACTATAACAAGATATCCCTAAATTCAAATGAATAAAAAGACCTGAAATTTAAAGTAACCTACCACTAATCCAACTAATTTACTCTATACTAGGAACAAGATTCACCATTTATCAAAGAAAGCAACTAGCTCAATCACCAAGCCAAATCAACCTTATTCCAAAATGGCGTTTGAGAAAAAGGACAATGAGAAAAATGATGAAACAAAACAAAGCTAAAAGCTAAACTATGTACAAAATATTGAGTTGAGAGCAATTTAATCTTGGAAGTAATGCTTGAGATACTACCCATTAATTGTTAAGAAAATGTACCTCAACCTTGCAATTACATAAGGTATTATTCATCTGATGAAAATGGGGGGTGTGGGGGGATTCCCCTTCCCTCCATGAGGGGTATGGGGGGATCATCCCCCTAGTTGGGGTCCAGGGGTAGTGCACCCTCATAGGGGCTCAAGGGCAGTGCCCCTGAAAGGAAAAATTTATTTATATTTTATTATTGTAAATCTGGACTATTCATCATTATGTCTCATATCTGACGACCGATATTTTATTAGCTTGAATTACCCTAGAAGGTAACCCTATTTTATGAGGGAATTGTATTATAGCTATGTATTGTGATTTATTCTGAGAGTTTGATTGCAGTTGTGTTGCCTCTAAATCTTTGAGTGGTGATACTCTTGTGAGAAGCTTGGTCTACAAGTATATTGTAATCTTTGTGATTTCTGAATAATATATTGGGAGGATTTTGGAGTGTGGGATTTTTCCTCTTGAAAGGGTTTTCCTCACATAAATCACTATGTTGTGGTATGCATGATATTTATGTCTATTTTTGTTTAAGTTTTTGTAACTGTTAAAGATCTGTAAAAGTTTTGGATTATTCTCCTCTCAAGATTAGTGTAGGAAGTTGTTTTGCTACCTTAGCTTCCTTACAACTTGTATCAGAGCCTGATCATCTTTGGTTTCATTTGTGGGTTGTTAGGTTTTCTGAACAAATCCATTTTTGAATGGGAGGTTGTGTAGAAGACACTTTTTGATCTTGTTGTAGGAATTTTTAGATGGCAAGTTCATCAGGGATAATAGAGGTGGATAAATTTTCTAGAAATAATTTTGAAATGTTAAAGTTGAAGATGGAGGATCTGTTGATAGATCAAGATCTATGGGATGTTGTTGATGAGAATGTTTCAAGGCCTACAGATCCTACTCAAGCTACTCAATATGATGTTATGGACTATAAAGCCAAGGGTCTAATTAGATTGTGCTTGGTAGACTCTGTTTTAATCAATGTCCATGAAGAGACCTCTGCACAAAAACTATGGAAGAAGCTTGGTGAGATTTATCAAGCCAAGTATTTAGTGAACAATATTTTATTGAGGAAGAAATTGTATTACTTGAGAATGGAAGATGGTGGACAAAGTACATACCACTTGGAAGCATTCAATATGTTGATGTCTCAATTGGCATCAGTTGGTGTCAAAATGGATGAGGAAGAGAAATGTAAGATCCTGCTTTGTTCTTCCTGATTCATGGGATTCTCTTGTTCTAGTTTCTAGGAGTACTTCTATTATATTGAAGACTGAAGATGTGGTGGGTTCATTTATTTATGGAGAGATGAGGAGGAAGGTATCCATCAATGCCAAGGAGGCCCTGAATGTTCATAGAAGCCCTAAGGAAAAAGGAAAGAAGAATGAGAAGCATGACAAATTCAAGTCCAAGGGGAGATCTAAGTCCAAAGTTATTTTTTGGAACTGCCATAAGCCTGGACATGTTCATAAGGACTATAAAGAAGAAAAGAAGAAGAAAAAGGAGAAATTTGATTATGATTATGAGTCCAAAAAATGAAGATGGTGAAGCATTCATTGTAGCTTTGGAAACTCGTGCAGGTAGTGATGCATGGTTAATTGACTTGAAGGTGCATCTTTCCATATGACCTTTAATAGAGATTCATTTTCTAGATATGAAGAATTTGATGGAGGTAAGATGTAATTGGGTGATGATTCTCATTTAGACATTGTTGGCTATGGTAAAGTTAAAATCAAGTTTTCTGATGGTAGAATAAAAATGATTAATGGTGTGTTGCATATCCCTAGTTTAGCATGAAATTTGTTATTTGTGAGCAAAGTAATAGATGCATGTGTGTAGATAGTATTTTTTGATGTAGGATGCAAGATGGTCAGAGGTGCTATGGTGATTGCTATAGGTTTTAGATATGGCACATTGTATAAGCTTGATGCATGCTCTATTGAATGCAATAGTACTTCTGTGAAAAACAAGTCTATGATGGTCATGGCTTTTGGGTACCCAAGGGTGCTCTTTCTTCTAAATCAAAGTTGCCTATAGAGAAAACTATGTTATGGCACCAAAGACTTAGCCACATTGGAGAAAATGGTATAAGGACCTTGAAAAATAAAAAACCTTATTGAAGGTTTGTTTGATTGTAATCTTGAATTTTATTTTGGTGAGCATTGCATTTATGAAAAAAAAAACCATGTTAAGTTTTACTCGAGTTATCATAAATCTTCTGGTGTATTGGATCTTATTCATTCTGATGTATTCAGTCCTATAGATGTTCCTTCAATTGGTAAATCCACATATTATGTTTCATTTATTCATGATTATAGTAGAAGGCCATGGGTATATTTTATAAAGACTAAATTTGAAGTTTTTAGTTGATTTAAAGAATTTAAAGCAATGGTTGAGTTGCAGACTGGAAAGAAAATAAAATGTTTGAGGACTGATAATGGTGGTGAATTTTTCTCTAATGATTTTGATAGATTATGTAAAGATTATGGTATTCATAGAAAAAATACAACTCCATATTCTCCACAACAGAATGGAGTTACAAAAAGAATGAACAGGATACTGATGGAGAAGGCTAGGAGTATGTTGAGTGGTGCTGGTCTAGAACAAAGGTTTTGGGTTGAAGTTGTTGCCACTACTTGTTACTTGATTAACAAGTCTCCTACACCATCTCTTATTGACAAGACACTTATAGAGGCATGGTTGGGTTGTAATCCTTCATTAAGACATCTTAGATTTTTTGGTTGCGAGGTATATGCACATATGCCAAAGGAGAAGTGAATAAAGTTGGAGAACAACGTTGTGAAATGTATCTTCATTGGATACAATTATGTGTGAAAGAATACAGGCTTTAGGATCTTGTTGCACAAAAAGGTAACATTGTAGAAGTGATATTTTTAGAGAAACTAAGCCTTCTTATGTTATATTGCAGCCAAAACAAAGTAAATAAGAAGATGTGATTCAATTTTCTTCTACACATGAGAATGTTGAATTGAGACCCATAGATAGACAAGGGGTGATCCCACAATACTGGTTTACAATTTTTGGCCAAACTAGACACTGAACTAATTTTTTCTAACTAAATCATCACTTTCGGGCACCTATAGAGGCTAAACTGTGAGGAATTTGAAGATGATGCAAACTAGTGATTTGTGACATTTTGTTTATAGATTCTAAAAAAAAAAATTCAAAATTTTTGGAATCAGATTGCACTTCTTTTTCCATCTCCTTCGAAAATTAGTTTTTTTCAATAAACACCATTTTTAAGGAATGATGCTCACCGTATACAGCATAACTTTTTTTCCATGAAGGATAATTTTTTTCGAATTTAGATTTGTAACTATGATATCTAGTGCTTTCATTTGGTTTCATAGTGTTTTATTGAATATTTTTCCTTAATCAAGTTTTGAAGTCAAACCAATTACAATTCAAACATAGGTAGTCTGATACACATAAATTTTTTGTATGTATTGAAATTCATTTTTTGTTGGATTAAGGGCTTCAATATCTAGTGCACTAATATTTTTAATTTTTTTTATAATCTACTATTTTTCCACATGTGCATAACAAAGAGCTTGATTTTCGTGAAAAACCTACATTCACAAGAAATAAAAAATAAATATAATAATAAAATTAAATTTATTTGAAATTATACTTTTTGGGAAGCTTATAATAAGGAATACATACTTACAAAAAATAAATTTTAAATAAATTTATTTGATCCCCCAAAAGGTAAATCAAAAGTGGCTTTTTATCAACATTTTGATAAGTGTAAAGGAGATTCTGTTATAGGTATATATGGTTTAAAACTAGCGGGGTTCTATCCAAGGGGTTTGATCTAAGGTGGTTCAATCAAACCCTCTTCAATTGAAATTCTTTAAATGGAACTTTTCAAGGCTTAACTCATTATATTTTCTAAAAATATGCGATTTCAACAAAAAATAGGATCTCCCAAAAATTGTAAACCAATATTGTGGGATCACCCCAAGAAGTTGATGAGAGCTCATCTAGCTCTCAATCTTTAGAAGAGGAGGAAGAAACTCCAATTTAGATCGTTTGTAGGTCTACAAGGCATAGACAACCACCTAAAAGGTATTCACCTGATGATTGGAGATGTATTTTTTCTTTGAATACTAACATGGATGAACCCAAATCAATAAAAGAGGCATTAGGTATGAATGATGTAGAATCCTAGAAGATTGATATGGGTGAAGAAATGGCAGTTTTGAAAAAGAATGATACATGGGATCTTGTACCATTGTCTGAAGGATGCAAACCTATTGGTTTCAAATGGGTGTTCAAGATAAATATTGTTTCAGATGGAAGTATTTAGAAATACAAAGAAATTTTGGTTGAAAAAGGTTACTCTCAAGTTGAGGGTGTTGATTATGGTGAGATATTTTCTCCTGTTGTAAAAATGACATCCTTTAGATTTTTGCTTTCTATTGCTGTTTTTTATGATTTAGAGGTTGAGAAAATGGATTTGAAAACTACTTTCCTTGATGGTGACTTGGAGGAGGATATTTATATGACACAGCCAGGGAGGAGGATATTTAAATGACACATCCAGAGCACTATGTGGTGAAAGGTAAAAGTAAATTGGTTTGCAAATTGAAGAAATATTTGTATGGCCTAAAACAAATTCCTAGGATGTGGTACCAAAAATTTGATACATATGTGATGAGTTTGGGATTTGAGCATTCTAAATCATATCATTGTGTTTATTATAAAATTGATGGTGATCATTTCCTATTTATTCCATTATATGTTGATGATATGTTATTTATTGGTAGAAGGAAAGGTATGATTTTAGAACTGAAATCTCAACTTGCTGCTACATTTGAAATTAAAGACCTTGGTATAGCTAAACACATTCTTGGGATGGAAATTAAAAGAGATAGAGTGAACAGAAAGCTATTGCTTGGCCAAAGTAAGTATGTCAACTCAATTTTATAGATGTTTGATATGCAGGCTTGTAGACCATTGTGTGTTATGTCAACTCAATTTTATAGATGTTTGATATGCAGGCTTGTAGACCATTGTGTGTTATGTCAACTCAATTTTATAGATGTTTGATATGCAGGCTTGTAGACCATTGTGTGTTACTATTTCAGTTGGAACAAAGTTATCTATTTTAGATTGTCTAACATCTCCATTAGAGATGGAAGACATGAGAAAAGTGCCTTACCATAGTGCAGTTGGAAGTTTGATGTATGCTATGGTTTGTACTAGACCAGACATTACCCAAGCAATGGGTGTTTTTTCCAGATATATGTCTAATCTAGGTAGAGTTCATTGGGATGCAGTTAAAATAGTCTTCAAATATTTGTCTGGTACTTCAGATTACTCCTTATGTTATCATAGTAATATGAATGAAGATGAGATTTCCCTTGATATTCATGGTTATATGGATTCAAACTAGGTAGGCAATGTTGATAGCAAAAGATCCACTAGTTCTTATGTGTTTACTTTATTTGGTGGCACAATTAGTTGGATGATTAAGTAATAGGATATGGTTTGTTTGTCCACTACTAAAGCAGAGTATATGGTAGCTACTCATGCTTATAAAGAAGCCATTTGGCTTAAGAGGTCCCATGTTTAAATACAATGAAAATTTATTGTGATAGTTAGAGTGTGATATGTCTAGCCAAAAACCCAACATTTTATGCCAGGACCAAGCATATTGATGTACAATATCATTTTGTTAGAGATATGGTCGAAGATGGTAGGGTGAAGCTAGTTAAGGTAGAGACTTTTATGAATGTTGTTGATTCTTTAACTAATCTTATGAGAATAGAGAAGTTTAGATGGTGTTTAGAGACTATTGGCCTTTTGGCCCCTAGAAATTAAGAAATGATGATGACACCCTTTCGTTGTCCTTGCAAGGTGTTCGACAAGTGGGAGATTTGTTGAGAAAATGTGTCTCAACCTTGCATTTACATAAGGTATTGTTGATACACAAGGTACTATTCATCTGATGATAATGGGGGGGTGTGGGGGGATCCTCCCCATGAGGGGTTCAAGGGGATCATCCTCGACTAGGGTCTAGGGGAAATGAGCCCTGGCCAGGGCTCGAGGGAAGCACCCTTGAAACAAAAATTTTATTTATATTTTGTTATTGTAAATCTGGACCGTTCATCATTATGTATCATATCTGATGGTCAATATTTTATTAGCTTGACTTTCCCTAGGAAACCCTATTTTATGAGGGTGTTGTATTACAGCTATATATTGTGATGTATTCTGAGAGTCTAATAACAGCTGTGTTGCCTCTAGATCTCCTAGTGGTGATACTCCTGTGAGAAGCTTGCTCTATAAGTATATTGTAATCTTTGTGATTTCTAAATAATATTTTGGGCATATTTTAGAGTGTGGGGTTCTTTCTCCCGAAAGTGTTTTCCCCACGTAAATCACTGTGTTGTGGTATGCATGATATTTATGTCTTTTTTTGTTTAAGTTTCTATAATTATTAAAGATCTGTAAAAAAATTTCATCATTCTCCTCTCAAGATTAGTGTAGGAAGTTTTTTCACTACCTTAGCTTCCTTACATTAATGGGCAGTGGAACATCTTCACCTGTAAGGGACTTCAAATGATATGTGTTGTCTTCTAAAATATCTAAAATTTGAAATGGACCTAGACTTAGTTTATCAAACTTACCATGTTCTCCCTTTTTTCTCGTGGGCTTTATCCCAATAAAGGGCCAAATCAAAAATTATGAATGACTTGATTTGGGATTTCTAATCAAACCAACAATTAACCACACCTTGATTCTTGGAAAAATTATCAATGGTTACATCATGCTTATCCTCCAAGTTAAGGAGTTAAGCAAGGAAAGACTCTAATTTATCCCCTTCATCATAATATTCATTAATAATTTGGAGGGTGGGAATTTTCAAATGTACTGGGATACACCAAATGGTAAGGAGACATCCCTAAGGAAATCTCTTGTGAGTGTTGTCTGCCCAAAGAGAAAATCTCAACTAGGTGTGCCAGTCTTTCACTTTTTTGTCAAGCAACTTACAAACAATAGTCAAAATATTTTTATTCATTGACTCAGCTAAACCATTACCTTGGGGATAATTATTGGATGAAAATTTCAAAAAAATCACATAATCAAAGGCCTAATTAGAAAATTTTAGGGATGAAAATGTCAAACCATTGTCAAACACTAATGCAAATAGATAACCAAAATGAGTTATTGCATGATCTTTAAGAAATTTAATCACTACCTCAGTAATGCATTGCTTGCATGTTATAGCCTTTGTCCATCTTATGTAATAATCAGTAGTGGATATAATATACCTATTGCCCATGAAAAGGAGGATTGATCATACCAATTAAATTGAGTCCCCATTGTGTGAATGGACATACCTCTACTATAGGTTGGAGGGGCATGACAATGTACTTGTTATTAGTAGTTATTTCGCATGTGTGATAGGTGCGAACAAGTAGATGTGTTTCATGAAACAAATTTTTCTACTAATACCCCGCCCTTAAAATTTGGTGCATGGTGGTAGCTCCTGAACCATGACCTGTCCCATATTTATCATGAAAATCATTCAACACACTAGATGCCACTTTCTTACCTAGACATCTCAAGTGGATACCCTTGTGATTCTTCTATACAACACTAACCCCTTAAGCATAAATCTATTACTCTTTAACCATAAGGAGTTCCTTCAAACAATGTTTAGATGAGACAAGCAACACTAATGGAGAAAATAAAAAGTAATGTAATTAAAACATTCATCTGAGGAAATGTCTTCAAGATTATACTAATGTACTATAATACCTAGATCAATCTCTACCATTGTACATGTCAAATCTTGGCCTCACACATAATTTCATTGGTTAAATCTCAAAATCAAACTCCTGCAACCTAGTGACCCACTTTCCTCTACATTTTCGTAGTTCATTTTGCATCAGCAATATCTTAACAGCTGGGTTAGGCACTATTGCATATATCTTACTTCTCAAAATAGAATTCTTGAACTTCTTGACTTACCTCACCAAGGCATAAGCCTGCTTTTTGACATTTCGATACCTCAATTTTGCAACCTTCTAAGGGGTACTCATGAAAGCTATTAGGTTCTCATCTTTAGGTTCCTTCTTTTGTGTGAGCATTATAGTGCACAAATAATCTAATGACAAAGAATAAATGTAGAAAGGCCTAGCATAATTAGGACTTACAATACTAGTGCATCAACAATTTCCTACTTGATTTCTTCAAAATCTCTTTTAGCTTTAGGATTCCACTCAATCTTTGCATCTTGTTTCAACATGGCCAGATCTTCAAGATAGCCTGTACTCTCTCAAGATTGATGGAAATGCCATTTTATAAAATGGCATGCCGTAGAAGTTTATCCTCAGTGACTCCAATTTTTTTTTAGGATTAAGCAAGATACCAAATTCTCTGCATTATTTGAACACTTTGCACAAATTTGAAACATGATCTTTCCTTCACTTAGAAAACACCATAAAATCATCCATATTTAAATAATTATGCACTTATTGACCAAAACGTTGAATGTAATATCCATGGTTCTTGAGAAGGTTATTCCTACATTGATCAAATCCAAAAGGCATCCACCTATACATGAGCATCCCTCATTTAGTGGTGAAGGTTGTCTTCAATTCATCATGATGTGTTACCATCACCTGATTATATCTTGAATACCCATCTAGAAATCACATCATTTGAGACCCATTCAAAATTTTTAATCCTTTAGCCAAGGACAAAGATATTTATCTTTCTTTGAAGCGCAATTGAGATTCCGAAAGTCATCACATAGTTGGATTTCACCATTATTTTTCCTAAAAGGGACCAAATTATCCACCCATATTAAGTGATGCACTAAAAAAATATATTAGCAGATAACAGTTTCTAAACTTCTTTATAAATCACCGGATTCAATAATACATTGATAGAGTATTGCCTTTGTTTGAATGGCTTAACATCAAGATTAAGAGGAATATTATGTTTGATAACTAAGTTTCATATTTATTTAAGTATTCATAACTCCAAGCTATTAAATCATGATACAAATGAAGCGCCTTAATTATATCTTCCTTCTCGGTTGGAGTACAAACCTTTCCAATAAAAAAATTTATTGCTTCCTCAGTTGTTCCCATATTATAAGTATCATGTTTGTTTCCTACTAACTCTTCTTCTGAATGTTGGTCCTTAGATATCAACTGATCTAAATCAAATATATTATCCAATTGAACCATCCCTCAGGGAATTTTATTGGTCTTCAAATTGAATAAACCTTCGAGATCTAGCTCAGCTTCTTCAGGTTTTGCTTCATCTATAATTTGAGCTGCAAAAACATCTAAACTATTGATAGAATCTAATATGTGTTTATCATCTTTAAATACCTAGAAATTGGTAATTTTATTTGGAATAGAAGTTGTAGGAGTGAGTTTGACTATAAAATTCTCCAAACTAGTCATAGATAATGGCTATAATGTGTTGGAATCCTAAGCTAATGTATTGGAAGCATAATTTTTGTGCTTGGGATTCAATTGAATATTAAAAGCATCAAAATGCTCTATCAAATCCCATATGTAATGATAGTAGATTTCTGATCTTTTTTCATGATAGGAGTATTGTTTGTGCACCTACTTTATTACCAATTTAGAATTGTCAAAAACCTGTAGTATTTTAGCTTTCTTATGAATATCCATTAGAAGTCTATGAACCAATGCTTCATTCTTTGCAATATTTTTTGTACAAGAAAACTATAAACTATGAGATACAAAGAAATATTTCTTGTTGAGGTTGATCAACTCATAACTAGATATTGCACCTTGTTTAGATCTAGAACCATTGAACCTCAATGTCCAAATCTTAGTATCATTTTTATTACTCGATTGTGCCTTATCTAGTTTTAGCATAACTTTATTAGTTTGACTCTCCTACTTGTTAGATTGTTCAATTTGTAGAGATTCTTGCTTTGAATTGTCCTTTTTTAAATTAGATGTGCTTAAATGATCCTTTATCTTTTCCATTGTTGTTTGACACAAGAAACATTCAAACTCTAAGTGGGATGCATTGTGAACTCTACACTAGTATGACAACAATATATTGTTGATGTTAACTTTGTTCTCCAAAATTATCTAATTAGTGACACACTTAGTCATAAATTCTTGAAATCCCTCAAACATCCCCCCTTCATCATTGGAAAGGAGGCTCTCATCTACTTCAATACATAATTTTTTACTATTGGAAATTTGATTTAAATCATTAGCAGATGTAGTTATATCATGTAACATCATCACCTCTTCAATCCATAAGGTTATAGGAGAATATACACCTAGATCAATTTCAGAAAATAATACTTTGTTATTTTGGTTATACTCTATAATCATACGTTTCATTCTTCATTCCCTTTTGATTTTGATTTGAAATACATTTAATCTCCATTGAAGCCATATATGAAAAAATTTAATAGCCATGTATCCATTGAGTGTTTTGGACTAGTCACGACTCAATAACATACCATACATATTTGGGATATCAACAACTTGGATGTTGATCAAATGTTGAACACATGGATCAAAGGAAAGCTACATATGAATATGATTCAATTCTCCTATCACATTAACTTCTATTTTGTCTATCTGAGTAACCTTCCTAGAAGATTTAGTGGGAGCTAATCCCAATGCTTTATATACTACAAGGGGCTTCACATTAGTTGACTCTCCTGAATCTATTGGACAATTATGCAAATTCTTACTGAAAATATGTAAAGTTAAGAGAAATGGTCAAGAGTCCCTTTTATCTTTATAAATGTTAACTAGAGCATCTACTTGGGAAAATTGAGCCTTTTCTTTCCCCTTTTCTTGAACATCTTTTAATACAGACTCCTTAGATGGAACTTCAGGTTGAGTAAATTCTTGAATTGAACTAAATGGTGCATTTCTAACTTCAAGAACCTTTAAGAATTTAAAGATCAAGAGATTTAACTATTGAACATCTAGAATACCAAGAGGGGGGTTGAATCAGTATTCCATAAAACCATAATAAAATCCACTTAAACATTATCAAAATTCTGATTGAATCAACAAGAGAGAACATAGAAACAAGTCAATGCAACCATACATAATAATACCAGGATTTTTATGTGGAAAACCCAAAATGGGAAAAACCATGGTGAGGATTATCTCATGATATAATATATCCAAATACAAAAAATTATAGGGATCACTACCAGGAACCACTATCCTTAAAAGGCTCACATCTTGAGTACAAAAGATGGCTCACTACCAAGATACAATGATAGTGGCTCACTGCCAAAAGATTGAACTAATAGAATACACCTTCAATGTGCAGCATTCAGTTCCACTGAAGCTCAGAATATGAAGTATTGCCTCTCATAGTAATTGCTTAACAAAACTACACTGATCACAACTGATAAAGCATTTAGGCTCTAATCTTCTTTCAACTTTCTTCCACACTCGCACACCCAATTCTCACACTCATTTGTGTGTCTCTTTTTTCTCCTTAAAACATCTCTTATATATACAAGTATATCTTAATCATCAATGAGGTTAGCACCATATAAGTTTTAAACATTTCATCCACATAGTGCATTATACCAAGTCAACTATCATCCATAAAACATAATTAGTCTTCATAATATATTGCATACGGTGAATCAACCAAGACTAGAAAAAAATTCTCCAAACCAAAAAATAATTCTCAATGTAAACAACTTCCAGATCTGAGAACACAATAATTTCCCATCATACAACAAGTGTAGAGACTATCAAAAAAACTACAACATAAGAATATTCACCTTAGTAGAATGCAGAGTCTCCCACATAGTATGCCACACATAGAACAAGAACAAAATATAGAGTTGGATTCTGTCAGAGATAACTTTATTCTCACAAAAAAATATTCCTTAAGATCCAAGATATAGTTGTCTAAATGAGTCAAGATCACATGGTTAAGAGATTAAAGTCATATTAGATCTTACAATTAATTCCAAACTCAAATTCCAACACATTGATCCATCACAAAAGGGTATTACCGACAGAGAATAACTTCTAGTAAACCAAGCAAACTTCCCATAAAGTTATCACCATGTTGACATCAATGACAACATAGGAACAACCAACACGGACCATCCATACTTCATGCTCATGTTGCAAGGCTTCCAACAATCTCCCCTTTGTAATTGATGGCAACATGCATGACAAAAACGTTTTTCCTTTTTCTTTCTATCTCTTCATCTCTTTATCACTTTCCATTTCTTTATCTATCCCCCTTTGACATCAATGAAAAAGGAAGGGGCACCGATATAAATGTATATATGCATCAAAGTGTAACCAAAAAGATATGAACACATAATTGAATTAACTTGAAGAAGAACCTCTAAGACTCTCCAAGATAGCCTTCCATGACATTTTACCTTCTTCCCATGAACCTTTTGCACTTGCAAGAGTCTTGTAAAATAGTTCAATCTTAGTAAGGACTCTATACCATTTGCTAAAGTATTGGGACTAAGATTAATCTCTAATAATTCACCAATACAACCAAGAGCACTAGAAACAAGAGTATGTATGAGTTTAATCATGTCTCTGAGTGCCACAAACTTCTTGATGACATCTATTCTTTGATCCTGTAGAGAAAATAATTTTTCGTGAAGCTTAAAAATGTAGGACCACCTTTGATTATCTTTATCTTCTGCTAATCTGCATGTATCTTCCTAAGTGCTCATCCGGGATTCACTCATCCTTATCTCATTCCTTATATCCAGTGTACTACTAGACCAATCTAGGAAAAAAGAAAGTAGATCTTGTGCCTCTTCTTCACAACCTTGTACACTCTCCAATTCCTTCATCACTTGACTATGTGCATTTGCACATTTTCCTTTAAAATCATCCAAATTTTCTTCATCAGACCTGATTCCAATAGGCCCTTCAAGTTTGAAGATATAGACCTTTAAAGAATCAATCATGCCACAAACATTCTCCACAACAGAAATAGATGAATCAAAATTAGCACCAGGAATAATCTTCTGCAATTCTTCCAAAGCTCTCTGAATATTTGTTCTTTCATGCTCATGTTCAAGATCACTTCCTTCTACAACTTCTTTCTTAACAACACTCTTCCTTTTCTTCCCTATTTTGGTCATACTACTAGAGGTACCTTCTACATTCTTAGGGCTTTCCAAAATAATTTTAGCATAATTATCAACTTCAGCCTCTGACACTTCATAGTTCAATTTAGATATCCAAACTAACCTTGATTCAACTGCTTCCATGTGACAAATTTGTGGGCACAAGAAAATTTATGCTTCCAAAGTACTTTTCAACAACACTTACTGGAATCCTAAACCTTTTATTCATCCTCATCTGAAATGTTCCAAAGAAAGTAGCAAGGGAAGACTCTTGTGCATCCGAAATACCAAGATTAATCATGAAGTTCCTGATTTGATAGGCAATAGGCTTTGAATTTTACCATTCCATCCTCCCTATTATCGGTAACTATTTCAAAAAGTAAAAGAGTAAATAGACAACCAATTTTCCATACCATAATGTATTCTTCTTACTCTTCTTGATCTCCTTTAAATTCTTCAAAAGATGTATACGAAGTAATTCACACAAGTCATAATCCATACCTCTTTTAACCATATCAACAACAGTATGTACACCAATAGTAGAAATTGTAAGGTCATTGTTAGGGATATAAAATTTGTGACCGATGACCATAACAACATACCTTATTCCTAGATCAACAATCAATCTCTTTCCCTTCAAGATTCACACCGGTAACCTCAATTATTTATTTCTCATCCATAGCCTTCAGTTTGGGAACTAGTCTACAGGAACACAAACCAATTACATCTCTAATAGCTTCTGTAGAAATCAAATGTGCCTCATTAAGCCACAAAGATTCATCATGAATTCTGCTCAACACTATTGGAATGTACTTCTTCTCAAACTAAAACAAGGGAACTTTCCTCCAAACATTCAACTTTTTCTCAACTAGTACTTTGTAGGCATCAACACTCTCTTTCAATTCACTTTCCCAAAGCATGCTCAACTAAACTGATGACATCTCTTCTATCTTATTGTAAACAAATGCATAGATATCTTCTGTGGGAAGCACTCTCAGAGGGATGCGAGAGAATTCACCAACAAACTCTTTTGACACATTACTCAAATATCTTCTAAAATTGACTTGCACTTTATCTGCACTATTCACAAACTTTGAATTATCCATAGCAATAAAAATGAAAGATTGTGCAAACAAGAATACCTATGAAAATTCCAAAAAGAAATGTATAGATATCTTTCTTTTGGAGCTCACTTCGAATCCATGTGATATCTTCTTCAAACCCTGAAACTCTGAATTGCCTTCTAAACTTCCTTTGCATGCTTCTCCAAAAATACATAAGCCTTTTAAAATTATCTTAATTTATTCCTTCTATTCTGAATGATTTTGCAATAAATGTTTCAACTTGCATGTAGATTGCCTTGAAGATTGTGTACGCCTCCATTCTTTCAAATTCTATAGATTTTATCCTTCACACATGCGACTGAAAACTTTTTTAATTTCCTTACTATATTGAATATTATTTTGTCATGATATGACACAAGTAACGATGAGGGGGTTCATTATATTTTCTAATAAATGCCCCCCCTTAGCCACTACTTTGGTTAGAAATTGACATGAGTATCTTCACCAAAGGTTGGCATAGATAAGACTGATGATTCCTTTCTCCAAATTATTTTCATTTTCTTTCTTACTTCTTTTGGATCAAAGATTTGATCATTCTTCTTCCTTCTGCTATTATTAACAGGGTGTTCCAGATTTCTATGCTTACAACAAACAACATTCTTCTTTCCATTTTCCTTTTGGTTTATAGACTAACTTTATATCCATTCTTCTTGCTCTTAGAACACTTTCTAGATAAACAATCATTAATTTTGCATTCCTTTTCCTTATGACCAAATTTCTTGCAGGAATAACAAACACCATTGAAAGATAAATTCCTTTTAGCATCATGTTGTTTGACAGGAGTTTTTCCAAAATTTCTTCTTGGATCCTTGATTTGTCTATCTTTGTACCAAGTCTTCTTACTAGTGGATTGCTTCACTTTAGAACTATGACCTTCCTCAAACCTTAAACCACTCTTATTCAGTTTTGGTCTTTGAGAGGTAATCAATCTATCAAGCATTGTCAAGCTTATCTTGAATTTCTCTTCAAAACTTCTTTCCTTTTCCAGATCAGATATAAAGTTTTCTACGTCTAATTCAATCTCTATGCATTCATCCATCTTCCTTTGAATTTCAATTTCCTGACATTCTTTAGTTCTTTTCTTCTCATTCAATTGTTGTAGCATGCTAGAGATAATTTCTTCACTTTTATCAACTTGTTTTTTAGATCTTCCATTTCTTCTAAATATTTGATATATACTTCTTCTGAAGGAAAACATTTCTTATACTCAAATTCTAGGACCTGCCTCGAGCTATTAGGCTTCTTCCAAGGAACCAAGCTCTGATACCAATTGTTGAACATCCAAAATACTGAGAAGGGGGTGAATCAGTATTCCATAAAACCATAATAAAATCCTCTTAAACATTATCACAATTCTGATTGAATCAACAAGAGAGAACATAGAAACAAGTCAATGCAACCATACACAAGAAAACTAGTATTTTTACGTGGAAAACCCGAAATGGGAAAAACCATGGTGAGGGTTAACTCACAATATATTATATTCAGATACAAAATATTATGAGGCTCACAACCTAAGTAAAAAAGATGGCTCACTTCCAAGATACAATGATAGTGGATCACTTCCAAAAGATTGGACTGATAGAATACACCTTTAATGTGTAGCATCTAGTTCCACTGAAGCTTATAATATGAAGTATTTCCTCTCACAGTAATCGCTCAACAAAACTACACTAGTCACAATTGATAAAGCATTTAGGCTCTAATCTTCTTTCAACTTTCTTCCACACTCATACACCCACTTCTCACATTCATCTATGTGTCTTTTTTCTCTTTAAAACATCTCTTATATATACAAGTATATCTTAATCATCAATTAAGTTAGCACCATATAAGGTTTAAACATTTCATACACATAGTGCATTATACAAAGTTGGATATCATCCATAAAACATAATTAGTCTTCATAATATATTGCATACACTGAGTTGACCAAAACTAGAACACAATTCTCCAAACCAACAAATAATTATCAATGCAAACACCTTCTGGATCAGAGAACACATTAATTTCCCATTATACCACCAACATAGAGACTATCAACTAAACCATAGCATAAGAATATTCACCTTAGTAGAATTTGGAGTCTCCCACATAGTATGCCACACATAGAACAATAACAAAATACCAAGTTGGACTCTATCAGAGATAACTTTCTTCTCACAACAAAAGATGTCTCAAGATCCAAGATATAGTTTTTTGAATGAGTCAAGATAACATGGTTAATAGATTAGATTCATATCAAATTTTGTAGTGAATTTCAGACTCAAATACCAACACACTAATCCATCACAAAATGGTATTACCAACAAAGAACAACTTTTGATAAACCAAGCAGAATTCCCATAAAGTTATCACCATGACATCAGTGACAACATAGGAACAACCAACACAAACCATCCATACTTCATGCTCATGTTGCAAGGCTTCCAACATTAACTTCATTTTCTTCATTTTCTCCACAATATATTTTATCCCATCCATATGATTTATATTTTAGTATGAGAATCATTTGAAAATAACTACATAGGAACCTTTGGAAGCATTGGATTGCTACTCAAATTTGGATATGTAGGAGTAGAAGTTGTAAATGAACCCTTTGGCCTATTACTCTAAATATTGTATGACCTTGGATTCTAGTGTAACATTTGTACATCACCTTCCTCATAATTGTAAATTGATTTTCAACTAAATAAAGTCTCAAGAGACTCTCCACTTTTGGGCTCATTTTCTTCTTGGTTGGGAAAAGGATAAATGTTCACAACCATGGAAGAATCCTATGTTATAGAAGGAACAATCTCATATCCATAGGAATTGGAAGTCTCTAAAACTTCTACATTTTTTACATCCTTCTGAAAAATACTGGCAACAATTTGGAACTCATGACAATTTAGGTCCAAATATTGGCTAGTATTGTGTAATCAACACTGATTTGACATATAAAATTCAACCAAATATACCCTTCTTGTAGGCCTAATATCTAATGTATTAGGTGCATCCAAAGGTGATGGAAATCCTCTATTATTAGGTATAGTATTCCATACATTGTTTTTCCTTTGGTATCCTTGATTTTGACTTTGGTTTTTCCCTTTATTCTATATGAAATTAGACTAGTGATTCCTCTGAGTATTTTGCAAATAGTTTTTTTGATTCCTCAAATTATTAGCCTCAATAGTGAGCTTCTTCATTTGTTTAGTGATCTCCTTGAGGTCCTTTTCTATATCTTTGCTAGCTTTAGTAGATTGAAAATAAGGAAAATGTGGAGGGGCTTCAAAATTGGATGGAGAACCATGAGACTCATAGTTGTTGGTATGAGATTCAACATAGGCATATGATAAGACAAATCTTGATTAATTTGATAAGTTTGGTGGGGCATTATAGAAGTGTTGATATGATTCAATGGCCCTTCTCCCAATTGCCCTATTTTTGCATTTACTTAGTTAGCCTTTTTTATGCTTCTGTAAGATTGTTGGGTACAAGATTAGCTCTTCTTACAAATACTAATGTGAGATTTCCCAAAGCAGCATAATATGCTTGTGTAGTTACCAAATCATTGAGAAAATATGGATCTTGAAGATAGGTGAATTCCTTGTGAAACTCGTTATTAAAGGAGCTAGTGAGCTCATTATCTTGACTTTTCATCTTAATGAACAATCAATATAAGTCTATAGGTTCTATAAGGACCTTAAATCTATCCAAAAAAATATTTTTCATATCTTCCCATGAATAGATGGATCTGGTTGGTAAATGAGCAAACTAAGAAAAGCCTCTTTTCCTAAATAATATTGTAACAATTTGCAAGCAACGTACTCATGTTGAATTTTACAATTGCACAAGGTTTCCTCATAAAACTTGAGGTGTTCTTTTATAGTCTTGTTTGGATCATTGACATGGAATTTTGAACAATTTTTTTTTGGGTTTTTGGGCATGTCATTATATGAATTGAAATGAATGGGAGAAGTGATATTAGGTAACCAAGTTATGGGTGGAATTGGTGGATGAGGTTGTGGTACAATGCAATGGATTTGAGATGAGGTTGAGACGGAAGTGTGTAGTGGAGTTGATGATGAATGTTCCTCGATTCTAGCCCTCCTAGACCTAGTAGGAGATCTTAGCTCAAGAAATTCTCCTAGATTTGGTGTGGATTTGAGTGTTCTTTGAAATCATTTAGGAGAAAATCAACCTATGCACTCCAACTTTAAATAAATTTCTAGGCTCCCATTCTAGTGCCATTTATGTTCATGAGTGTTTTTTGCACATTCACAACACAAAAAAAAAACACAGTGTTTGGTATCTCTTCGAAGGAAATCTAACCTCAAAGGTTCAGAAAGATAACCCCAAGGCCTCGATAGTCAGGTATTAACTTGACATAAAACAACTCAATGGATAATGATTTTTGTTTCACAAGTAACCTTACAATTGTTAACATGGAACTTTGAATAACAAGGGTTTATAAAATCTAAAAATGGTATGAAACTTAAGCTATATTTTTAGATTTGAAATCTGAAAATGAATTCTAACATCTGATATGGAAATCTAAATGATGCTTCTTTCCTAAACTAACTCAATTTTGAAATAAAATGTAAAAGATAAGGGTAAGAGAGAAACTAAGTCTGAAAGCCTAAGGAGAGTGACAACAACGATTGATGTTACAGATATATGAATCCCTCACAAAACCAATCATTGCTTAATTAGAGTTAAATTCACAAACCTGCAAGAATAAAGCAATCTTCAAAAGAAACTAAAATATATTTAGATCATAAACATTCATGCATATACCCAATTCTAGCACACTATAAATGAACATTAACAATTGAACTTACAAGAGATAAAGGGCTCAGACTAACCATGCAAAGTAACTTACAATCAACAAATTATAAATGGCATGAACTAGAGATCTATCAAATTTCTTCACACTTCACCATCATTATAACTGAAATTAAATAAATTGAAGAAAGGAACCATGGATACATAGAGAAATAACAAGAAAGTCACCAAAACTTCAATTCCTTTGCTTGTATTACTTTCAAAATGTTGATTACAATAACTCTTGTTCAACGACCTTTACAATGAAAAGATGACTTCCTTTTATAGAGAAGGCTCACAAAAATCAATGGTGGAGATTATCTCAACACTAATGCTCCAGATTACATTTTCATTTAATAATTTGGAAATGCATTAGATATTTGCAACATATTCATCTTCGATCTCCAATTGAATTTTGTTACAAATGTACCTAGGAAAATGTGAAATATATTAATATAACTCTTCATTAAATATATTTATACAAAATACTAGAAAATATGGTGGCATAATTTCCCAAAAAATATTACAAGTGGCTACTTTTACAAAAAATTATCTTCAATTACACTTCTTCCTTCAACATTTTCTCATTGCAAATTTAATAAAAAATAATCAGTTCTTATGTGACCTCCTTGATGGGTGGGCTAGGAGCTACATGAAATTTGAAGCATGAAACATCATATTCATCCATGATTTGGTGATGTAAGTCAACACAAGAAGACCTTTGGCTAATAATCTCCCAAGAATTCATCAAAAATTGTGTCGCAACATCCAAAAACTCAGTAGATAAACTATTTGTAGGCTCCTTATACATTATCAACTATCATTGTTGCTTCATATTTACATAATATAACTTCTTAGAAGCATTTATTTGAACCTTTGTTAACTCATGCAAAAATTGTTCACAAGCTGTCAAAACCTTGTTAATTTAATCAACAATACCTTTTAATTTAGGCTTGACTTAGACTACTATCTCCTTCCTTAAATTAAGTGTATTTGGCTAATAAGATGAATCCTTTATTAATTCCTTAGTAAAAATCTCTTTCCTGTCGATTACCTCAATAGGAAGGTTTTTGTTGTCTTGAGCTTGGGGGATACTATCCCATAATACTTGTACCTCACAATATTCGATCAATTTATTGGCTTCTTCTTTCAAAATCAAAAATTTATTATGGGCTTGGATAGTCATCTCAATTATCATGCTACATATATCAGCAATGCCCCTGATCTAGTTGTGGGTAGACTGAGCCCATGTATTCATTTTCTCCACCTTATCTATCTCATCTTTGGACATCAAAATAGGAATTGTTATCTTTCTCAAAGCACTCTTAATAGGAGTAATCAAATGTTAATGAATATCAACAATTTTGTAATTTGTCCCTTCAATTCAACCTTGGTGGCTTCATCCTTATTCATCCTTCTCAAAATATTAGAAACAACCCTTGTAATTCATCAATTTCATGGGCTTTGTTTGTTGGACCAATATTTATAGAGGAGACATTAAACTCTTTGAGAAAATTTGTGACATTGTCCTTGTCAACAATTGGAGTGGCCACATACAAAATTTGAGATCTAGAAGCATCCCTAGTCATATGGGACCTTATTCTTTCTTTCTTCTTCTCCTTAGGCTAGGCCACTCAATTTGCTTAAAATAGCCTCTAAACTCACCTAAGGAGTTTCAATTATTGGCATCTTATTCTTTAACTATTCTTCCAGCCAAGCTAGAGTGGGGCTTTACTTGTCCGTTGAGAAGAGGAAGGAGTCTTAGTTTGAAGACATTCTAATGTATCTCCTTGTGAGCCTCCTCTTGTTGACCCTCAAGTGGATCTTAATTTTTTTTTTCTTCTTGACCCTAAGATTATGTGGCCCCAAATTCAACAACTTCCTCAAAATATATCTCTCGATGCTTCAAAGCAATTGAAGCTTCCTCCATTGTTGGGAGTCCTATGATGCTTTTCCTTTCTTGTCATTGCATTTACTCCAAGGATTATCTCTACACTCTCTATAATTGGAGACTCCAAAATTGTTTGAGGAGGGGTAGCTTTTTCTACTTGATTCCACTTCTTTGGGAAAAATTGGGAGCGGTGATACATGAAAGTCTTAAAGAGGCTAAGAGAAGTGGGAGAGAAAATGGAAGGAATGGTAGGGGGTAAGGTGGATATGGTGATTATAGAGTGGGAACTAAAGAAGTAGAGGAGGGAAAAATAGAAGATGGAGATGAATCCACTCTAATGGAAGTAGTGGAAAAAGTGGGAATCAATGTTGTGAGATCCATTGAAATATCGATGGAAGGAGGTAAAGCAAGAATAAGAGAAATAGTGGAAGAAGGGATGGTGGAGGATGTGGGAAGAGGTATGGAAGTAGGTGGAGGAGATGGAGGATTGAAAGCTAAGGGTGGTGATGAAGGTGATGACTCCCTCTTCTCCTCTTGAATAAGCTCTATGGTTGTAGTGCTATCCCCTTTACCCTTTTTGGTTGAGGCCTACTTGCCTCTCCAACCTTCCTCTTGTACACTTTAGGATTTTTAATTGGATTCCTTTCCTCCATATTCTTTCTTCCTTTCCCTTTAGATTTGGGATGAGTTGTAGCCTCCTTCCTTGTAGAACCTACACTGGAGCCAACTTCTTCCTCAATTTTCTCTCCCTCACTGGATGTGGCTTCACCTTGGTTGATGCCCTTGCTGAATATGAGCTCAACTCCCTAACCTAGAAGATTTGATGCATGGGCATCTACCCATCTCTTTTTTCTTCTAAAAATGGTTCAGTAATGAAATCAATCTCAATTTTTTCTTCTTATGTCTAGTTTGGAAGGGTGTGAATTAGCATACTTTAAAATTCAATCCTAATTAGCTACTACTAAAGTAAATTTATACCAATTAATAATTCATCCACTTAATAAAATCAAGAGAGAAGACAAGTAACCACACAATAACACAGATACCACTCAATTTACATGGAAAACCCCATAGGGGAAAACTACGATGCAAAATGATGCTAGGAGCTACTATCCTAATCCAGCCTCACAAGTAAATAATAGTTTATAATTTTATTTTGGGATACAACCCAAGGAAGCAAGTAATCCTTGAAATTTTTTTAGGGGTTTAAACCCAAGGAAGCTACTAGTCCCTAATTGAAAGAAAGAACAACTAAAATATGACTAATTTTATGGCTTCAACAACTGATAGTCATCAATTATGTAGATTAGGTCTATAGAGGAACTTGTCACACTTTTTTCATGCACTTATTTATCTTCACACACTTCTATCATACTCTTCACATATTTGATCTTCTATATATATCATCTGCATGCTTAGAAAACACAAATTCAGTTGACCATAAACAAGAAATTATGAAACTTGTAGCATGTCGACCTACATCTTCATTGGTAGTATACAAAAATGAAGCATTATTTACATCTCTCCTAGATGAGTTGAGAGTGACTCATACAACATCTACACATACTTCTTAGAATCCACTCAATCTTGAATTAGTAACACACATCACCAACATACCCTAGTTGGCCTTAGCAACAACATAACTTCTCAAAATGACTTGAAAACATTGTACGGTATTAGAAACAAGAAATATCTTCATGCAATTCAATCCTTAGAAACTATGAGACATGTGGAGTTTCCACACAAACTCATACCACTGATATGTGTAGTCTTCTACTGGCATAAGAACACAAACATATGTTTTGATGAAAGATAGTCATTTGGAACCACCTGTAACATTCTGTCATTGAATAACTGAACTTGTGGAGCACCAAACCACTTGAATCTCCAATATATCATATATTTGACATCACTAAACATTTCCTCAAAACCACATGGCTAAAACATCACATCTGGAGGAATGTGGAGCATTCCAACAAGAATTCATCACCACTTTGCATTGCTAGAGCACAAACCAGAACTCTATCACTTGTAACTTTCACTACAAAAGGATTAATGAATTAGAGTCTGGGATATAACAACTTTAAATATCTATAAACTTATCTTATAAACCATAATATTGAATCTTTCTCTATTGAAGGATGTAGACCAAAACACTGTCCCTGTCTTAGGATATATTGTGAATTCCTTAGAAATAACTTCTATAACTTTTCTCTAAGTGTGGTACACTAAACGAAAAAATATATTAATGTAGACATACTGAAAAACATATTAGAACATGTGTACCCACCTCTGCATCATACGTAGGCAACCAATTGATTGCATTCACTACAATGTTGACTTGCATCATCTAATATCTCTACACATCAACCATCTCTAGAGCATATACAATATTTAGTACACTTTTGACATCAATGACAACCAATCTTCTCAAGATGCAACAATATCCCCCTTTGTCATTGATGTAAAAACCAAAAAATATGTGCACAAACACTCCCCCCTTAGATGCACATTTCTCTCCCTCTTGGACATCAAGGGAAAAGGGTAACAAAAATTTTTTTGTACAAGAAAAAATTATAGATGCCCCCTTAATCTATAAAAATTTTACTCCCTTTGAGATGAAGTTCAAATTCTTCATGTCAACAAAAATATCCTTGTATCTAAAAAAATTTCTACTCTGCATATACAAAACAATAGAAAAGAAAGATATTTTACACCAAAAAATAAAACACAACTCACTTGGATGGTAGAATGTTCTTGTAAATATTCTTGAGCTGAACCAAGTTGCTATTCCATTGCTTCTTTCTAGCAGTCAGGGTCTAGACATTACATGTTATTGCACATATGTACCTTTTGCATCTTCCAAGGAAGATGGTGCCTTGTATTTTTGAACTACACCATTTGCTTTTTTCAGAATTCCAGTGAGTGAAGCCAACATTAGGCTCACTAATTCTCTCAATTGCTTCACCTGACCTTTGAACTACTTCCTTTGATCTTGTATTTATTATATTTGGGAGTGCAGGCTTTCCACTTGTGTCCTGATGGCTTCATCACTATCTTGTATTGGATAATATGTTGCAAAAACATTAATGATCTACATTTCAATTGTACTTTGTTGTTGCAAGACATTTCAAATAGAAAACATACAAAACTCTGGCTTCCTCCAAGCACTTTTTAATATCTTTAATACATTTTTGTAGCTTGACCAAGGTACTATCACTCTTTCGAGAGGCATCATTCAATTTCTTTTCATTTATCTTTTGTTCTACCTTCTTCTCTATATGAGATGAGTAGGTCTCAAAAGAATCCATTAATTGCTTCATTTGTAGGGGACAATGATGTATCTCTTTTAGCTTCTGACAATTTCTCTTCTAACAACTTCATTTCTTATTCTAAGACATCTACACTCTCTACATGTTGTAGCAACTCTTTTCTTGTTGTGGAGTGAAGTATATCTCCAAATTTCATCTTTTGCAGGGGCGAAATACTGTACAAGTTAAATTTTCCATCAAAAGTAGGATCATGCAACAATTGAGGAGATACCATTGGTTTTCTCTACATTTCTTGAGCCAAAAACTCTTTGATAGGTTCCACCAGAGAGGAATATGGCTTCTTTGAGATTCCTTCTTCAACATCCTTCTCCTTCTCCTTCTCCTTTTCTTTCTCTTTTTCTTTCTACTTTTCTATCTATTTCTCCTTACTAGAGACACCTTGTTCTTCTAGCTAGCCAAAATAAAATTCATCCTACTGATAAGAGATAGCTTGCTCATTTTTATCTTCTAGATGGGGCATATTATCAATTTCATGCTTTGTCAGAGGCTCTTATACATTCATTTCAACATTTGTATCATGATTTTCTAGAGGCTCTTATGCAACAACATCAACTTTAGTTGTCATTTCATGAATGATCTTCTTAGTTATTTCTTTTATTTTTGACTAAATCTTCTTTCTTACATCATCATCCATACTCATCAGAAGATCTATCCTTTGCTTGGTGTGAATCTCTTTAGCTTGTCTCTGGACAATATTTTCCTTTTTTACCTAGGAGACAAAGGACCCAAATGTGTTTATTGCTTGTTATCTCAATTCTTCATCTACCTTGATTAAAGTCTCTCTTCTTTGTCTCAAAGCCTCAACTAGGCTATCCAAAGCTTTGCCAATAATGTAACTAACATATATGTTCTACTTGAATGTATAATCAATGAACCAGAGGATACTATTGCATTCCCTCCTTTGCTATCTTCTTCTCTTTCTTTTTTTGTTTGGATGTATCTTCATCACCAAATTCTTCCTCCTCTTTAGATAGATCAACATTTTTCTTCTTTCTCTTTTCCTTTTTATTAGGCCTAAAATGCATAAATTTAGTGGCCTTCTTCTGTGATGGAGTTTTAGATGCATCTCTTTTCCTTCCAATAGTAGACTATGTAGATTTGGAGGGCTGCAAAGTAGTTGCATCAAAAAAAGTGGATCTATCGGACCTTCTTGGTTCTTTGCTAGCTTTTGAAGGAAAAAATTTATCTTTAGAACTCTCTATAGGGGTATTTGACTAAGGGTACTCCCCTTACAAACTAAAACTCAACACAACAACACATATTTGCACAACAAAAATGAAAGAGAAAAGAAAAGATTTTATTACTAAAATGGTACTACAACATTACATGCCATCATATGGGCTTTGATTACAATAATCTACAACTCTACAGATCAAAGCTATCTATGCACTACTTTGTGCCTTCCGCCAATCCTCCAAGCCCTAGTCTCTCTCAGGCCTTGTCATCTTCTACAATTGACTCTCTCTACCTTCCTATTGTCGACCTTCTTCACACCCACACTTCTAAATCGTTGACTCTCTTCTCACCAATGAATCATCTTCCCCTTCTTCTTGTTTGTGATCGGATTATATCTCTCTATCTTTGTCTTCACTAGCAAGCCTTCTCCTTCATTGTAATCTCATCCAAATTCATTGTATATCCTATTTTTAGCAAATGAACATTAGGGTTTCTTCTCTATTTGATGTGTTCACCTAAAATCTAATTTTCATTTAATTATTTTACTTGTCTTACCTTAGTACCACCTTTGTCACCCAACCAACAATTAGAAATGGTTCCCTTTTTGTCTGCACTATCGTCTCTAGCATGTTATTAATCACCACTTTTGTGCCTTAACCACCTTACTTTGAATCATTGTGCCAAGCTATCAAAAACACATTACATTATTGGGCTAAGACAAATTTGAGTCTTACCGATAGTGATCTCTCTTTGCAATACATCATCACCATCCTCATCACCATTCACAATTCGCAACAACAATACAAATTGACCTATCATCCAATCATATTCCACCAACTATTCATCCACGTCATCACCAAACTATATTATGTCGAGGGGACACCAAAGTAACTCCTTCCGATATAAGAAGGTCTACTTGACATAGCTTGATCAAAATGTTTTCAGGACTATTATTTTCATTCCATTGATACCCATATGTCCTGCTGATGAAGAAATTTGTGACATCCCCCATTTAATCCTTTGTCACCACCTATTAGTCATGGCACCATCTCCCTTTTTTGTCATCACTTATCTTGGTCCCACTTTATCAACATGTTGAAGAGACTGCAAAGCAACTCACACCAATATCCTAAAGTATCACTAAAAAAATCATTGTTTGATATTGCAGAAGTGTTGAACAAACTCCATAAGACGTCCTATTGATACACGCCTATCTCCTCAATGATGTGAGAAATTGGAATGTCAAAGGGACTTCATTAATTCATCCTACCCATATATGCATCTCCCTCCAATAAGAATCCCTCATAACCATTTACTGCTACTAGCACCTTCCATTATCACCATGTCAAAAAGACACAAAACAATGTCTCTTCAAAATCTCCATATGCCACCAATGAGCCAATTCACCAAACACTAAAACATAGGTTGTTGTGGGTCAAGGTTCGCTCCTCCCTCATATTGTCTACTATTTTTGGAGTAAGGCATAAGCCCTATCCCCGACTCATGAAGCCAAAACTCATCCTTTCCAACTTCTATTCTTTTTAGGTGTTGGGGTTTTTCCATGCCTTGTACATTCCCTAGCAATCAAGTAAGCCTTAACACTAAGTGTTGATGTCACCCATTCACATCATGGAGTAAGCCACCAGCCTGAAGTTTGAAACTAGACCAACTTGATCTGAAAATGACTAACTCTTTCTTCATTCCTTATTTAACATTTGATAAGTTGTAATCCCAAGGCCCACAGCCTGAACTTATGCACATCTTCAAGACATAACTCCATTCTCTTGATTAGAAAAAATCTATTCGATATAACCCTTATTCCAAAAGAAACAATACTACTATTTTTGGTTGACACAAGATTTCTTTGACACCCTGGATGCTCCTGCATCAAACACCTAGGGTAGGAATAATTTTATGAATATGGATTCACAAAATGGAGTTGAGTGGCAGTACCACCCTTTCAGACTACAAGCAATCCTTAGTCAACCCTATTGTTGAAATTGGTACCTGAAATTGCTTCTTCTTTCTCCTCATCTACAAAATTTATTCTTTACTCCTCTTCCTTGATTTGGAATCAACTCCACCATAAACTGACCACCTTCTCAAAATGTATCTCTCATTCAACTCTAATATTGTGGGATTCATCTCACCATATTCCATCCACCTCCACCAATTTTCACTTGCACTTAACTCTACAACACCATACAAATCCTTCTTTGCATACCAATCATCCCTAAAAAACTCTAACTAAACCATATCATATACATTTACTAACTCATCCATCTAAACATGAAAATCATATTTATTAAATTCATTAAGAGAATATTTTACCTTCTCATCACTTGTTGCAACTTCAACTTCATTCTATTCCTTCACACCTTTGATAAGACATGCAACTGTATCACTTTATTGTCCTATAACCAATTCATCATACTCTTTTTCCACTATTGGAATCATTTCATTCATACAAAACGTAGTCATATCCTCATCACAACAATTTAAAATATTATGCATTACTTCCTTCTTTGGTATTGCTACATCCACTTGTTCATCATCACACTTGGGTACAACTTTGTACTCCTCTTTCTTTATGCCTTCTAAAATAAAATTTTCAACTACAATCACTTCCTCCTCCACATCCAAACCAATGTTAGCAGTTTAATCAAAGGACTCTTCCTTTTCTCCCTATGCCAAACTGTCAACCATACCAATCTCCTTATCACATAAGAAGTCATCAACTGATGCCAAGGGAAGATTACCAAACAACTCAACAATCTTCCCCTCTTTTCCTTCCTTACTTTCAAGTGTAGTTTTTTCATCCACAAAGACACTCATTTATAAAACATCTTCTTCTACATTAATCTTATCATACTCAGAAAAATCAAAACTTTCAAAAAAATTAAAATTTACCTCTTTCTTCTCCATCAGAACCTTCACTGTACCTATCTTGGGTGCAATCCACACTTCTACAACTTCTTTCTTGTCTTCAACATAATACACCACTATTTGTATGCCCTTAAAAGGACATATTGCAATTTCACCCTTCACCTCTTGTTCCTTCATTGCAACCCTTGAATGGATTTATTGCTGCAATGACTTTGTCCATTTCTACATGTTGATCATTATTGGAACATACACCAAAATTTGGGTGAATCTCATTACCTTTTGTTGCAACTTTCACTATTTCACTTCTTCCTTCATTATCACTCTTCATTTCATTCCAAAAAAAACCAAATTTGGTTCCAAAATCTAATTTTTTTTTAACCTTCCCATACCTAGCTATTCCATTCATATTATGCAAACTAGAATTTTCTATGCATTCAAAGCATGCAAGTTTTACTTTTTCTTTAACTGCTACCACTTGGGTTTCCTCTTCTTCAAGGTCCTCCATTGTTCTCCATTTTTCTAAGGTTGCTACCACCTCTGTATCTTCATCCTTTATGTCTTCCAATAGACATCCCTCAGCTTTAGGCTCAAGTTCCTCAATCTGTTTGTACTCATCCTCTTCCTCGGTGTCACATGCATGACACTTTGGTGCATCCTCTTTCTTTCCTGTAGTCAAAACATCATTAGAAGGATAATAAAAATTACCTTCAGCTCTTGTATTCTGTTGTTTCCTCCTTTCAATATCATCCCTCAATTCATTTATTTGTTGTTGCAACTCTATCATTTCTCTTTCTTTGATCTTCTACAATCTCTCTTTGATTTCCTCTAGTCTGGGAAACCTTAGAATCCATCTAATGAAAAAAGTATTTTTACTCTTCCTCTTCTCCACTTTCAAGGCCTCACAAAGTTGTAACAACACAAACCTTCAACCTTCAGGTTTCACAAATGTAAACTACCTCCTTTGATGATTTGTTTACAACTAAGGGAACCTCAGTACTTCACTTTGTTGAAAATATCTTGCAAGTTACACATCCATCTATAAGAAATAAATGCACATGCTTAGTGCCTTAACACCAAAATTCTTCAAACCCTCAGGTTTTGTAAATTGCCTCCACGTTTGGTGATTTGTTTACAAATATTCAACACATTTAGATGCTATTGCAAATCCACACTCTCAATTCTTTAAGAAAAAGCTTCAAACCTTCAAGATTTGCATATGTGAACTACCTCACATTCGGTAATCTATTCACAACCACAAGAACCTTAGTTCATCTCTCACATACATCTGCAAGAAAATTTTACACACACTCCAACCCTTAGATCCTAGTGCAAATTGCATCACATTTGGTGCTCTTCCTACACACTCAAGAACTCCTACTCTAATACCATTGATGTAGGGTACTCCACTTACAAACTAAAACTCAACACAACAACAGAGATTTGTACAACAAAAATTCAATTGAAAAGCAAAGCTTTTATTACTAAAATGACATTTAACATTACATGCCATCATATGGGCTTTGATTACAATAATTTGCAACTCTATGGATCAAAGCTATCAATGCACTGCTTCTTTCCTTTTGCCAATCCTCCAAGCCCTAGGCTCTCTCTACCTTTCTATTTTTGAACTTCTTCACACCCACACTTCTAGACCACCGACTCTCTTCTCACCAACCAACAATTTTCTCCTTCTTATTTCTGATCAGATTATATTTCTTTGTCTCTATCTTCACAACAATCCTTCTCCTTCACTGTAATGTCATCCAGATTCATTGTATTTCCTATTTTTAGCAAATGACTATCTACTGTTTCTTCTCCATTTGACGCATTTACCTGTAATCTAATTTTCATTTAATTCTTTTAGTCTTCTTTCCTTAGTACCACCTCCATCACCCAACCAACAATTAGGAATGGTTATCTCATTGTTTGGACTATCATCTCCTACACACTATCAATCACCACATTCATGCCTTAACCACCTTACTTTGAATCATCATGCCAAGCTATCAAAAACACATTACTTTATCGAGCTAAGACAGATTCAAGTCTCACTGATATTGATCTCTCTTACCAATACCTCATCGCCATCCTTGTCACTATTTGAAATTTGCAACAACGATATGAATTGACTTGTCATCCAATCACATTCCATCATTTGTCCATCCATCTCATCACCACTTCCCCATCGAATCCCACAAAAGTCATTTCCAAATTGCATTGTGTCAAGGGGACACCAAAGCAACTTCTTCTGATATTTGAAGGTCTCCTCAACATAGCTTTTTTGAAATGTCATTGGGACTGTTATTTTCATTCCACCGATACCCATATGTCCCACCAATGAAGAACCTCATGACATCCACCATTTAATCCTTTGTTTCCACTTGTCAGTAATGGAATCATCTCCCTTTGTCGTCATCACTTATCCTGGTCCCACTTTATCAACATGTTGAAGAGACTTCAAAGTAACTCACACTGATATCACAAATTCTTGAAGAAAAAGATTTGTCTAACACCACCAGAGTGTCAAACAAACTCCATAAGATGTCCCACTGATACACGCCTATCTTCTCAATGAGAAGTGAAATTAGAATGTTGAAGGGACTTCATTAATTCATTCTGTCAATATATGCATCTCACTTCGATGAGAATCCATAGAAAATTGTTCACCACTACCAGCACCTTCCATTATTGCCATGTTGGAGAGACACGAAACAATTTCTCTTTGAAATCTCCATATCCCACCAATGAGCCAATTCACCGAATTCCAAAACATAGGTCATCATGGGTCAGAGTTCATCTACCATTTTTGGAGTAAGGAGTAAACCCTATCCTCGACTCATGAATCCCGAAATGTCTATTCTTTTCTTGTGTAAGAGTTTCACTCTACCTCATATATTCCCTAGCAATAAAGTAAGCCTTAACACTAAGTGCCAATGTCTCCCATTCACATCATGGAGTAAGAAACCAACCCAAAGTATTAAACTAGACCAGCCTAATCTAAAATTGATTCTCTTTATTCATTCCTTCTTTGGCATGCAATAAGTTGTAAGCCTGAGGCCCAAACTCTGAACTTCTGCACATCTTCAAAACATATCTCCATTATCTTGCTCAACAAACTCTAGCCAATTTAGACCTTATTCCAAAAGAAACAACACTACTATTTTTGGTTGATGCAAGATTTCTCTCACAACCTGGATGCTCCTGCATCAATATTAGATGTAGTCTTTGGAGGAAGGCCCCATTTCTTGTGAAGCTCATCCTATGTTTTTCAAAATGCTCTTCTTCACACTTATATAATTTATCCATTATCTCATCATATGTTTCAAATCTCTTCGCAGTTGTATCTTTTGGCTTCTTAATCAGGATATCCATGTATCCTCATACATATTCAAGTGCAACCTCATAAGGTAATTGATGCAAGAGCACCTAGGAAACACACTTAGGAAGCAGTCTAGTTTAAATTTTGCTTGGGTATGTTATTTTGAAGGTCATGTTTACCATTTAGTTAGAATTTGAGGATTATGAATAAGTGTTGATCTGTTGTGATCAGTGGAATTAGAAGTAGAAAGAATGGTTGGGTTTTGAAGCTCGTTCTTGTTTAGGTTGCTAACCTAGACAAAAGTTAGAAAACATAGTGGAGTTTGGTAACGTTGGCCATTAGGTCTTGAAGAAGTCTGACCAAAGAAGATAACTAAATGAGGAGCCTTATTTAAGGTGAGTCTCGACCTGTAAATAGGTTTGGAAGGATTGGTATTGAGGAAACTTTTTGTGAGTTGAAATAAAATAGTGTTGAAGGTTATTTCTGATTTTTTCTTCATAACAGATCTTTAAATGGATTGAAATAACTACTATTGTGTAATTAGAATGTAGTGTGGATAGAATACAAGCTTTTTGTGCCATTCATTCTCCTTTGTGATTCATTTTCATCCTTTATTTGTAAATAGTTTGATTTCTTTCTTTTTTTGGCCTGAACTAGGCAGTCTTGAGAAAATGGAGTGCTAGACCACTTTCCCACCATACAAATTGTACGACCCTTTGGGAATAGTGCCTAGACTCCATGTTTGTACACATGGTAGTTTTTAGGGTTTGGGAAAATTCAAGATCTGTTAGAAATTTCTTGCCCTAGGCGAGCCAGAATGGTGCCCAATTAGAAAGGAAAGAAGTGCAGAGCGTAGGACTTTGCAAGGGTTCAAGTTCTTTAAGATTTTCCTTTTGGAGGTGGTAAGTAAGTTTCTTACCTAGCTATTGGCTTAAGGAGAAGTCTCCATCATTTCATTTTATGTGAGAACTAGTAGACAATTTGAAAGCAGCCAGACAGTGGCTTAAAAACCCTAGGAAATGTGCATTTTTAGGTTCAAGCTTTGTACGGTCTGTTAGGGCTTAAGACCTCAGAAATCCTTGAGAGGTGTGCATTTTTTCCAAGAATCCCAAAGAAAGAATGGGTGTCATTTGGAAAGTTTTTAAACAAAGACCAGTTTTCTAGGAAATGGAGGCCTAATTGGGGCTCAAGGCTAGTAGGCTTTCTATCCCTAGTTGTAGGGTTTGGTGAAAGCGATGGAAGGATGGAGCCTGGTGAACCTTCAAGAACCCTAGGAAGATGGTTTGAAGTTATTAAAGACATATCTACACCCCTACAAGATCTAAATTGAGTGTTGAGGTATTGTTAGTCTTTAGGGTAGATTAAGGGCTAAGGAGAGAATAGCAAAGAGAGCACCAAGATTGGCTTGGTTGTTTGCATGGTGATGGAAGTGGGGTTGGCTAGGAGAACCAAAGCACCTAAATATGTGAAGGGGCCTATAGGTCAAGGAGGTGAAGAAGAACACCAAGAAGGTCTTGCAAGCAAGACCTAGAGCAGGAATCTGAGATTGATTTCTCCAACCCCTCTCCCTACCTGCATTGGTATCTAGAGCAAGTAAAAGATTTGGGAAGAATCTTGTATGTCTGAGGTTGAGTCTAGTGATTCTTCCATCATGGTGACAAATGCAGAGTTGGCCAAGATGGTTGAAGAGCAGGAGGAAGACAATAAACTATTGAGGGAAAGAATAGCCCAACTTGAGCAAGCAGTGAGGAGTGTGCAATTTGAAGGAAGGATACCAAAGGAAGAAGAGGTTGCAGAGGAAGACAAGACCCCTGAACCTGACCCTGAAAGAAGAGCCTTTCTTGAAGGCATTGAAGGCCTTGAGTGGAAAAGCACTTGAAGGCATACCACTATTTAGTGGGAAAATGGAAGCTAATCTAGTCATGGACTGGATAGAAGGAATGGAGAACCATTTTGAGTGTGATGGAGTCACTGAAGCACGTAAGGTAAAGGTGGCCAAAGTCAAGATGGGGCGAGGGTTCACCTTGACATGGTGGAAGTTCATTCGCATGTGGGGAAAAGGAAGGCAAGCAGCCTATTTCAACTTGGAAAGGAATGGTTGCCAAAGTAAGAGAAGCCTATATGCCAGATGACTATGAGATTCAGTTACACAAGAAGAGGCAAAGCCTAAGGCAAAGAGACCAAGATGTAAACACTTACACTAAGGAGTTTCAAAAACTTCGCATGAGGTCTAATGTGATGAGGATGAGAGTCTTGTTGTACCCAAACCCAAATTTTTTGCTTCATTAAGGTATTTCGTGATATTAAAAGTCTAAACCTTGCTAATTTGTTGTAAAACACAGTTTTGGACAATGTCAAGCATGGAGTTTTTGTCAATAGTTTGTCGGTCAAAGTCAGTTATATTGATCAAAGCCTGAAGCAGAGACTCAAAATGAAGATCTTCAATGATGGAGGAGCATCTCACGACGACATTTCATATTGCAAACGGTCATTTCAATGATCGAAACAGAGTTTTCAGTGATCAAATCATGAAGATTTCTCAGGAAAAGCCCAAAAGCGCAAGTATAGCCCAGGGGCGCCCAGTTTG
>VDFB02000008.1:304816216-304911011 GCA_007258455.2 Sequoia sempervirens | reverse complement strand
TATCAACAATTTTGTAATTTGTCCCTTCAATTCAACCTTGGTGGCTTCATCCTTATTCATCCTTCTCAAAATATTAGAAACAACCCTTGTAATTCATCAATTTCATGGGCTTTGTTTGTTGGACCAATATTTATAGAGGAGACATTAAACTCTTTGAGAAAATTTGTGACATTGTCCTTGTCAACAATTGGAGTGGCCACATACAAAATTTGAGATCTAGAAGCATCCCTAGTCATATGGGACCTTATTCTTTCTTTCTTCTTCTCCTTAGGCTAGGCCACTCAATTTGCTTAAAATAGCCTCTAAACTCACCTAAGGAGTTTCAATTATTGGCATCTTATTCTTTAACTATTCTTCCAGCCAAGCTAGAGTGGGGCTTTACTTGTCCGTTGAGAAGAGGAAGGAGTCTTAGTTTGAAGACATTCTAATGTATCTCCTTGTGAGCCTCCTCTTGTTGACCCTCAAGTGGATCTTAATTTTTTTTTTCTTCTTGACCCTAAGATTATGTGGCCCCAAATTCAACAACTTCCTCAAAATATATCTCTCGATGCTTCAAAGCAATTGAAGCTTCCTCCATTGTTGGGAGTCCTATGATGCTTTTCCTTTCTTGTCATTGCATTTACTCCAAGGATTATCTCTACACTCTCTATAATTGGAGACTCCAAAATTGTTTGAGGAGGGGTAGCTTTTTCTACTTGATTCCACTTCTTTGGGAAAAATTGGGAGCGGTGATACATGAAAGTCTTAAAGAGGCTAAGAGAAGTGGGAGAGAAAATGGAAGGAATGGTAGGGGGTAAGGTGGATATGGTGATTATAGAGTGGGAACTAAAGAAGTAGAGGAGGGAAAAATAGAAGATGGAGATGAATCCACTCTAATGGAAGTAGTGGAAAAAGTGGGAATCAATGTTGTGAGATCCATTGAAATATCGATGGAAGGAGGTAAAGCAAGAATAAGAGAAATAGTGGAAGAAGGGATGGTGGAGGATGTGGGAAGAGGTATGGAAGTAGGTGGAGGAGATGGAGGATTGAAAGCTAAGGGTGGTGATGAAGGTGATGACTCCCTCTTCTCCTCTTGAATAAGCTCTATGGTTGTAGTGCTATCCCCTTTACCCTTTTTGGTTGAGGCCTACTTGCCTCTCCAACCTTCCTCTTGTACACTTTAGGATTTTTAATTGGATTCCTTTCCTCCATATTCTTTCTTCCTTTCCCTTTAGATTTGGGATGAGTTGTAGCCTCCTTCCTTGTAGAACCTACACTGGAGCCAACTTCTTCCTCAATTTTCTCTCCCTCACTGGATGTGGCTTCACCTTGGTTGATGCCCTTGCTGAATATGAGCTCAACTCCCTAACCTAGAAGATTTGATGCATGGGCATCTACCCATCTCTTTTTTCTTCTAAAAATGGTTCAGTAATGAAATCAATCTCAATTTTTTCTTCTTATGTCTAGTTTGGAAGGGTGTGAATTAGCATACTTTAAAATTCAATCCTAATTAGCTACTACTAAAGTAAATTTATACCAATTAATAATTCATCCACTTAATAAAATCAAGAGAGAAGACAAGTAACCACACAATAACACAGATACCACTCAATTTACATGGAAAACCCCATAGGGGAAAACTACGATGCAAAATGATGCTAGGAGCTACTATCCTAATCCAGCCTCACAAGTAAATAATAGTTTATAATTTTATTTTGGGATACAACCCAAGGAAGCAAGTAATCCTTGAAATTTTTTTAGGGGTTTAAACCCAAGGAAGCTACTAGTCCCTAATTGAAAGAAAGAACAACTAAAATATGACTAATTTTATGGCTTCAACAACTGATAGTCATCAATTATGTAGATTAGGTCTATAGAGGAACTTGTCACACTTTTTTCATGCACTTATTTATCTTCACACACTTCTATCATACTCTTCACATATTTGATCTTCTATATATATCATCTGCATGCTTAGAAAACACAAATTCAGTTGACCATAAACAAGAAATTATGAAACTTGTAGCATGTCGACCTACATCTTCATTGGTAGTATACAAAAATGAAGCATTATTTACATCTCTCCTAGATGAGTTGAGAGTGACTCATACAACATCTACACATACTTCTTAGAATCCACTCAATCTTGAATTAGTAACACACATCACCAACATACCCTAGTTGGCCTTAGCAACAACATAACTTCTCAAAATGACTTGAAAACATTGTACGGTATTAGAAACAAGAAATATCTTCATGCAATTCAATCCTTAGAAACTATGAGACATGTGGAGTTTCCACACAAACTCATACCACTGATATGTGTAGTCTTCTACTGGCATAAGAACACAAACATATGTTTTGATGAAAGATAGTCATTTGGAACCACCTGTAACATTCTGTCATTGAATAACTGAACTTGTGGAGCACCAAACCACTTGAATCTCCAATATATCATATATTTGACATCACTAAACATTTCCTCAAAACCACATGGCTAAAACATCACATCTGGAGGAATGTGGAGCATTCCAACAAGAATTCATCACCACTTTGCATTGCTAGAGCACAAACCAGAACTCTATCACTTGTAACTTTCACTACAAAAGGATTAATGAATTAGAGTCTGGGATATAACAACTTTAAATATCTATAAACTTATCTTATAAACCATAATATTGAATCTTTCTCTATTGAAGGATGTAGACCAAAACACTGTCCCTGTCTTAGGATATATTGTGAATTCCTTAGAAATAACTTCTATAACTTTTCTCTAAGTGTGGTACACTAAACGAAAAAATATATTAATGTAGACATACTGAAAAACATATTAGAACATGTGTACCCACCTCTGCATCATACGTAGGCAACCAATTGATTGCATTCACTACAATGTTGACTTGCATCATCTAATATCTCTACACATCAACCATCTCTAGAGCATATACAATATTTAGTACACTTTTGACATCAATGACAACCAATCTTCTCAAGATGCAACAATATCCCCCTTTGTCATTGATGTAAAAACCAAAAAATATGTGCACAAACACTCCCCCCTTAGATGCACATTTCTCTCCCTCTTGGACATCAAGGGAAAAGGGTAACAAAAATTTTTTTGTACAAGAAAAAATTATAGATGCCCCCTTAATCTATAAAAATTTTACTCCCTTTGAGATGAAGTTCAAATTCTTCATGTCAACAAAAATATCCTTGTATCTAAAAAAATTTCTACTCTGCATATACAAAACAATAGAAAAGAAAGATATTTTACACCAAAAAATAAAACACAACTCACTTGGATGGTAGAATGTTCTTGTAAATATTCTTGAGCTGAACCAAGTTGCTATTCCATTGCTTCTTTCTAGCAGTCAGGGTCTAGACATTACATGTTATTGCACATATGTACCTTTTGCATCTTCCAAGGAAGATGGTGCCTTGTATTTTTGAACTACACCATTTGCTTTTTTCAGAATTCCAGTGAGTGAAGCCAACATTAGGCTCACTAATTCTCTCAATTGCTTCACCTGACCTTTGAACTACTTCCTTTGATCTTGTATTTATTATATTTGGGAGTGCAGGCTTTCCACTTGTGTCCTGATGGCTTCATCACTATCTTGTATTGGATAATATGTTGCAAAAACATTAATGATCTACATTTCAATTGTACTTTGTTGTTGCAAGACATTTCAAATAGAAAACATACAAAACTCTGGCTTCCTCCAAGCACTTTTTAATATCTTTAATACATTTTTGTAGCTTGACCAAGGTACTATCACTCTTTCGAGAGGCATCATTCAATTTCTTTTCATTTATCTTTTGTTCTACCTTCTTCTCTATATGAGATGAGTAGGTCTCAAAAGAATCCATTAATTGCTTCATTTGTAGGGGACAATGATGTATCTCTTTTAGCTTCTGACAATTTCTCTTCTAACAACTTCATTTCTTATTCTAAGACATCTACACTCTCTACATGTTGTAGCAACTCTTTTCTTGTTGTGGAGTGAAGTATATCTCCAAATTTCATCTTTTGCAGGGGCGAAATACTGTACAAGTTAAATTTTCCATCAAAAGTAGGATCATGCAACAATTGAGGAGATACCATTGGTTTTCTCTACATTTCTTGAGCCAAAAACTCTTTGATAGGTTCCACCAGAGAGGAATATGGCTTCTTTGAGATTCCTTCTTCAACATCCTTCTCCTTCTCCTTCTCCTTTTCTTTCTCTTTTTCTTTCTACTTTTCTATCTATTTCTCCTTACTAGAGACACCTTGTTCTTCTAGCTAGCCAAAATAAAATTCATCCTACTGATAAGAGATAGCTTGCTCATTTTTATCTTCTAGATGGGGCATATTATCAATTTCATGCTTTGTCAGAGGCTCTTATACATTCATTTCAACATTTGTATCATGATTTTCTAGAGGCTCTTATGCAACAACATCAACTTTAGTTGTCATTTCATGAATGATCTTCTTAGTTATTTCTTTTATTTTTGACTAAATCTTCTTTCTTACATCATCATCCATACTCATCAGAAGATCTATCCTTTGCTTGGTGTGAATCTCTTTAGCTTGTCTCTGGACAATATTTTCCTTTTTTACCTAGGAGACAAAGGACCCAAATGTGTTTATTGCTTGTTATCTCAATTCTTCATCTACCTTGATTAAAGTCTCTCTTCTTTGTCTCAAAGCCTCAACTAGGCTATCCAAAGCTTTGCCAATAATGTAACTAACATATATGTTCTACTTGAATGTATAATCAATGAACCAGAGGATACTATTGCATTCCCTCCTTTGCTATCTTCTTCTCTTTCTTTTTTTGTTTGGATGTATCTTCATCACCAAATTCTTCCTCCTCTTTAGATAGATCAACATTTTTCTTCTTTCTCTTTTCCTTTTTATTAGGCCTAAAATGCATAAATTTAGTGGCCTTCTTCTGTGATGGAGTTTTAGATGCATCTCTTTTCCTTCCAATAGTAGACTATGTAGATTTGGAGGGCTGCAAAGTAGTTGCATCAAAAAAAGTGGATCTATCGGACCTTCTTGGTTCTTTGCTAGCTTTTGAAGGAAAAAATTTATCTTTAGAACTCTCTATAGGGGTATTTGACTAAGGGTACTCCCCTTACAAACTAAAACTCAACACAACAACACATATTTGCACAACAAAAATGAAAGAGAAAAGAAAAGATTTTATTACTAAAATGGTACTACAACATTACATGCCATCATATGGGCTTTGATTACAATAATCTACAACTCTACAGATCAAAGCTATCTATGCACTACTTTGTGCCTTCCGCCAATCCTCCAAGCCCTAGTCTCTCTCAGGCCTTGTCATCTTCTACAATTGACTCTCTCTACCTTCCTATTGTCGACCTTCTTCACACCCACACTTCTAAATCGTTGACTCTCTTCTCACCAATGAATCATCTTCCCCTTCTTCTTGTTTGTGATCGGATTATATCTCTCTATCTTTGTCTTCACTAGCAAGCCTTCTCCTTCATTGTAATCTCATCCAAATTCATTGTATATCCTATTTTTAGCAAATGAACATTAGGGTTTCTTCTCTATTTGATGTGTTCACCTAAAATCTAATTTTCATTTAATTATTTTACTTGTCTTACCTTAGTACCACCTTTGTCACCCAACCAACAATTAGAAATGGTTCCCTTTTTGTCTGCACTATCGTCTCTAGCATGTTATTAATCACCACTTTTGTGCCTTAACCACCTTACTTTGAATCATTGTGCCAAGCTATCAAAAACACATTACATTATTGGGCTAAGACAAATTTGAGTCTTACCGATAGTGATCTCTCTTTGCAATACATCATCACCATCCTCATCACCATTCACAATTCGCAACAACAATACAAATTGACCTATCATCCAATCATATTCCACCAACTATTCATCCACGTCATCACCAAACTATATTATGTCGAGGGGACACCAAAGTAACTCCTTCCGATATAAGAAGGTCTACTTGACATAGCTTGATCAAAATGTTTTCAGGACTATTATTTTCATTCCATTGATACCCATATGTCCTGCTGATGAAGAAATTTGTGACATCCCCCATTTAATCCTTTGTCACCACCTATTAGTCATGGCACCATCTCCCTTTTTTGTCATCACTTATCTTGGTCCCACTTTATCAACATGTTGAAGAGACTGCAAAGCAACTCACACCAATATCCTAAAGTATCACTAAAAAAATCATTGTTTGATATTGCAGAAGTGTTGAACAAACTCCATAAGACGTCCTATTGATACACGCCTATCTCCTCAATGATGTGAGAAATTGGAATGTCAAAGGGACTTCATTAATTCATCCTACCCATATATGCATCTCCCTCCAATAAGAATCCCTCATAACCATTTACTGCTACTAGCACCTTCCATTATCACCATGTCAAAAAGACACAAAACAATGTCTCTTCAAAATCTCCATATGCCACCAATGAGCCAATTCACCAAACACTAAAACATAGGTTGTTGTGGGTCAAGGTTCGCTCCTCCCTCATATTGTCTACTATTTTTGGAGTAAGGCATAAGCCCTATCCCCGACTCATGAAGCCAAAACTCATCCTTTCCAACTTCTATTCTTTTTAGGTGTTGGGGTTTTTCCATGCCTTGTACATTCCCTAGCAATCAAGTAAGCCTTAACACTAAGTGTTGATGTCACCCATTCACATCATGGAGTAAGCCACCAGCCTGAAGTTTGAAACTAGACCAACTTGATCTGAAAATGACTAACTCTTTCTTCATTCCTTATTTAACATTTGATAAGTTGTAATCCCAAGGCCCACAGCCTGAACTTATGCACATCTTCAAGACATAACTCCATTCTCTTGATTAGAAAAAATCTATTCGATATAACCCTTATTCCAAAAGAAACAATACTACTATTTTTGGTTGACACAAGATTTCTTTGACACCCTGGATGCTCCTGCATCAAACACCTAGGGTAGGAATAATTTTATGAATATGGATTCACAAAATGGAGTTGAGTGGCAGTACCACCCTTTCAGACTACAAGCAATCCTTAGTCAACCCTATTGTTGAAATTGGTACCTGAAATTGCTTCTTCTTTCTCCTCATCTACAAAATTTATTCTTTACTCCTCTTCCTTGATTTGGAATCAACTCCACCATAAACTGACCACCTTCTCAAAATGTATCTCTCATTCAACTCTAATATTGTGGGATTCATCTCACCATATTCCATCCACCTCCACCAATTTTCACTTGCACTTAACTCTACAACACCATACAAATCCTTCTTTGCATACCAATCATCCCTAAAAAACTCTAACTAAACCATATCATATACATTTACTAACTCATCCATCTAAACATGAAAATCATATTTATTAAATTCATTAAGAGAATATTTTACCTTCTCATCACTTGTTGCAACTTCAACTTCATTCTATTCCTTCACACCTTTGATAAGACATGCAACTGTATCACTTTATTGTCCTATAACCAATTCATCATACTCTTTTTCCACTATTGGAATCATTTCATTCATACAAAACGTAGTCATATCCTCATCACAACAATTTAAAATATTATGCATTACTTCCTTCTTTGGTATTGCTACATCCACTTGTTCATCATCACACTTGGGTACAACTTTGTACTCCTCTTTCTTTATGCCTTCTAAAATAAAATTTTCAACTACAATCACTTCCTCCTCCACATCCAAACCAATGTTAGCAGTTTAATCAAAGGACTCTTCCTTTTCTCCCTATGCCAAACTGTCAACCATACCAATCTCCTTATCACATAAGAAGTCATCAACTGATGCCAAGGGAAGATTACCAAACAACTCAACAATCTTCCCCTCTTTTCCTTCCTTACTTTCAAGTGTAGTTTTTTCATCCACAAAGACACTCATTTATAAAACATCTTCTTCTACATTAATCTTATCATACTCAGAAAAATCAAAACTTTCAAAAAAATTAAAATTTACCTCTTTCTTCTCCATCAGAACCTTCACTGTACCTATCTTGGGTGCAATCCACACTTCTACAACTTCTTTCTTGTCTTCAACATAATACACCACTATTTGTATGCCCTTAAAAGGACATATTGCAATTTCACCCTTCACCTCTTGTTCCTTCATTGCAACCCTTGAATGGATTTATTGCTGCAATGACTTTGTCCATTTCTACATGTTGATCATTATTGGAACATACACCAAAATTTGGGTGAATCTCATTACCTTTTGTTGCAACTTTCACTATTTCACTTCTTCCTTCATTATCACTCTTCATTTCATTCCAAAAAAAACCAAATTTGGTTCCAAAATCTAATTTTTTTTTAACCTTCCCATACCTAGCTATTCCATTCATATTATGCAAACTAGAATTTTCTATGCATTCAAAGCATGCAAGTTTTACTTTTTCTTTAACTGCTACCACTTGGGTTTCCTCTTCTTCAAGGTCCTCCATTGTTCTCCATTTTTCTAAGGTTGCTACCACCTCTGTATCTTCATCCTTTATGTCTTCCAATAGACATCCCTCAGCTTTAGGCTCAAGTTCCTCAATCTGTTTGTACTCATCCTCTTCCTCGGTGTCACATGCATGACACTTTGGTGCATCCTCTTTCTTTCCTGTAGTCAAAACATCATTAGAAGGATAATAAAAATTACCTTCAGCTCTTGTATTCTGTTGTTTCCTCCTTTCAATATCATCCCTCAATTCATTTATTTGTTGTTGCAACTCTATCATTTCTCTTTCTTTGATCTTCTACAATCTCTCTTTGATTTCCTCTAGTCTGGGAAACCTTAGAATCCATCTAATGAAAAAAGTATTTTTACTCTTCCTCTTCTCCACTTTCAAGGCCTCACAAAGTTGTAACAACACAAACCTTCAACCTTCAGGTTTCACAAATGTAAACTACCTCCTTTGATGATTTGTTTACAACTAAGGGAACCTCAGTACTTCACTTTGTTGAAAATATCTTGCAAGTTACACATCCATCTATAAGAAATAAATGCACATGCTTAGTGCCTTAACACCAAAATTCTTCAAACCCTCAGGTTTTGTAAACTGCCTAATGTTAGAGTAATAAGTTATTATGCTTAATTAATTACATCACATTGATTAATTAATTAAGTCACTTATTCCTCTTTATTACTTAAGCTAAACTTAGGCACATTAATAATTAATTATTAATTATTAAGTGTGCACACTAGGGTTTCATTTAGGGTTTCCCTTTTAGGGTTTCGTGATCTCCTTCATAAGGATTGATCACATTGTAATAATTGATTCTCTTAATGCATTTTTACTGAGAGGTTTTACAGAGCATCTTTTTGGTTCTTCATATCTTTTGCATGTGACAAGTATTCATCTTGCATGCAGGTGATCTTGGATTCTAACATGGTATCAGAGCTCCAAACCTGCAGCTGCCTGTTCGTGATCTGAAGATATGGCCTCTTCGTGAGTTTTGGGTGCAAGGGTTTCCACAGGCATTTTTCTGCAAGATCTATGGGTAGCCTATTTTTTGGCTCACAATGGGCTCAAACGGACGTCGCCATCGCGTTCGCAGCATCCCAAAACCCTAGAAACGCCTGTCAAATCGTCGATTTTGGAGCAGTTGGCCCGGGAGGCAAAAAATTTTTGTCTGAGGGGCCGTACGGCCTCCCCAGCACACAGATCGAGGCGTGGATTTCAAAAAAAAAATTCAAAAAAATTAAAAAAATTTTGATTTTTCGAAAAATCTTCGTGCCGTTACGGGTCCGCCGCCCAGTATGCCGGGCGGCCACCCATCCGCCACCGCCCGCCTCGCCACCAAAGCTCTGCCTAAGCCCCTGCGGGATCCTCCGCCAAACCCCCGATCATATGGAGGACCGGGGGCCCTCCGTTCATCGTCGGCCAGAGAATATTCTCTGGGAATCTGCCGCCGCCAACCGGAATATTCCGGACAATTCAGCATATACTGGCAACCGGATTTTTTGGAGGGGGGAGATTTTTTCCGCCGACGGCCCCCAGGCCGTCAATTTTATGCTCGTGAACTGCTGACGTCAGCATGACGTCAGCCGTACGGCAGCCCTGTTTGCCCCCTCCTAACCCTAGTTTGCCCTAAAAGAGCTATTTTTTTCTTTTGGCCATAACTTGGGCATACGGTATCGAAATTGGGCAAACGAGATATCGCCAGAAAGCTGGTTCCGAGAACTTTCCAGTAGTGCTGTTTATTTTTTAGTATTTTACTGTTTTCATACATTTATTGCTGTTTGAAGTCAGATGTAATTTTTATGCTTCCAAGCTCATAACTTTTTGCCACGATCTCCGTTTTTCGCCTCGTTTGAAGCGTCGGAAAGGTATTAAGGAGCTCTAGGTTGCTGTCCATGCACTTTTTCTGTATCTATCCTAGGTTTATCAATTAGTCCAGATTTGTCCCGATGGGTTGTTTGGCGATTACTTGGATGTTTTGGCAGTTGGGAGAGTGCATCTTGCATCTTTGCACTTCGTTTTCAGTAATACTTCATTTAATAATCACTTGCTGCATCATAGATTCTAGAGTTGTTCCAGTTTGGAGTTTTCGAGTGTTCCGTGGCATCGGGTTTTCTGTTGCTTTAATCATGATTCCTTGAGTCAATCAGTGACTCTCATCCGGTTTCAGTAGTATATAGAAGAATATTTCCTTGCTTGCCTATATCAAGTTCCAGTGTTACTCTACAGAGTTCTTCCAGTGCTTCTTTGCAGCATGTAATCTCATTGTAGGGGGGTTTTGTCCCACTGGGTTTTTCCTTCTCTACTCCTTTTTTGTGTTGTATTGGGTTTCTTGCACATCACTTTGTGCCATATTTTGTACTCGCACTGTATTATAAAGTGCCATGGGGGGTTGTGTAGTTCCTTTGTTTTGCCATCACACCTTTGTCCGGTGAGTGTCCCTCCACGACAACAGTGAATCCAGATGATTCCAGTCTCATGTATGTGTGCTTTATTTTGCACACCACTTTTTCAGTTGCAGGTGCTTTCTTGTGCACTTTCAGATGTTCTTGGTTCCTTTTCATGCACTTCATTATTGCATTTGTAAATGGGTACCTGATCAGGCCTCGTTGCCGGGACCCATCTTTGCTTTCATGCATCCTATTCTAGTGTTTTAGCTTCTTCCTAAGTTCATCTTAAGGGGGGGTGTTAGAGTAATAAGTTATTATGCTTAATTAATTACATCACATTGATTAATTAATTAAGTCACTTATTCCTCTTTATTACTTAAGCTAAACTTAGGCACATTAATAATTAATTATTAATTATTAAGTGTGCACACTAGGGTTTCATTTAGGGTTTCCCTTTTAGGGTTTCGTGATCTCCTTCATAAGGATTGATCACATTGTAATAATTGATTCTCTTAATGCATTTTTACTGAGAGGTTTTACAGAGCATCTTTTTGGTTCTTCATATCTTTTGCATGTGACAGGTATTCATCTTGCATGCAGGTGATCTTGGATTCTAACACCTAATGTTTGGTGATTTGTTTACAAATATTCAACACATTTAGATGCTATTGCAAATCCACACTCTCAATTCTTTAAGAAAAAGCTTCAAACCTTCAAGATTTGCATATGTGAACTACCTCACATTCGGTAATCTATTCACAACCACAAGAACCTTAGTTCATCTCTCACATACATCTGCAAGAAAATTTTACACACACTCCAACCCTTAGATCCTAGTGCAAATTGCATCACATTTGGTGCTCTTCCTACACACTCAAGAACTCCTACTCTAATACCATTGATGTAGGGTACTCCACTTACAAACTAAAACTCAACACAACAACAGAGATTTGTACAACAAAAATTCAATTGAAAAGCAAAGCTTTTATTACTAAAATGACATTTAACATTACATGCCATCATATGGGCTTTGATTACAATAATTTGCAACTCTATGGATCAAAGCTATCAATGCACTGCTTCTTTCCTTTTGCCAATCCTCCAAGCCCTAGGCTCTCTCTACCTTTCTATTTTTGAACTTCTTCACACCCACACTTCTAGACCACCGACTCTCTTCTCACCAACCAACAATTTTCTCCTTCTTATTTCTGATCAGATTATATTTCTTTGTCTCTATCTTCACAACAATCCTTCTCCTTCACTGTAATGTCATCCAGATTCATTGTATTTCCTATTTTTAGCAAATGACTATCTACTGTTTCTTCTCCATTTGACGCATTTACCTGTAATCTAATTTTCATTTAATTCTTTTAGTCTTCTTTCCTTAGTACCACCTCCATCACCCAACCAACAATTAGGAATGGTTATCTCATTGTTTGGACTATCATCTCCTACACACTATCAATCACCACATTCATGCCTTAACCACCTTACTTTGAATCATCATGCCAAGCTATCAAAAACACATTACTTTATCGAGCTAAGACAGATTCAAGTCTCACTGATATTGATCTCTCTTACCAATACCTCATCGCCATCCTTGTCACTATTTGAAATTTGCAACAACGATATGAATTGACTTGTCATCCAATCACATTCCATCATTTGTCCATCCATCTCATCACCACTTCCCCATCGAATCCCACAAAAGTCATTTCCAAATTGCATTGTGTCAAGGGGACACCAAAGCAACTTCTTCTGATATTTGAAGGTCTCCTCAACATAGCTTTTTTGAAATGTCATTGGGACTGTTATTTTCATTCCACCGATACCCATATGTCCCACCAATGAAGAACCTCATGACATCCACCATTTAATCCTTTGTTTCCACTTGTCAGTAATGGAATCATCTCCCTTTGTCGTCATCACTTATCCTGGTCCCACTTTATCAACATGTTGAAGAGACTTCAAAGTAACTCACACTGATATCACAAATTCTTGAAGAAAAAGATTTGTCTAACACCACCAGAGTGTCAAACAAACTCCATAAGATGTCCCACTGATACACGCCTATCTTCTCAATGAGAAGTGAAATTAGAATGTTGAAGGGACTTCATTAATTCATTCTGTCAATATATGCATCTCACTTCGATGAGAATCCATAGAAAATTGTTCACCACTACCAGCACCTTCCATTATTGCCATGTTGGAGAGACACGAAACAATTTCTCTTTGAAATCTCCATATCCCACCAATGAGCCAATTCACCGAATTCCAAAACATAGGTCATCATGGGTCAGAGTTCATCTACCATTTTTGGAGTAAGGAGTAAACCCTATCCTCGACTCATGAATCCCGAAATGTCTATTCTTTTCTTGTGTAAGAGTTTCACTCTACCTCATATATTCCCTAGCAATAAAGTAAGCCTTAACACTAAGTGCCAATGTCTCCCATTCACATCATGGAGTAAGAAACCAACCCAAAGTATTAAACTAGACCAGCCTAATCTAAAATTGATTCTCTTTATTCATTCCTTCTTTGGCATGCAATAAGTTGTAAGCCTGAGGCCCAAACTCTGAACTTCTGCACATCTTCAAAACATATCTCCATTATCTTGCTCAACAAACTCTAGCCAATTTAGACCTTATTCCAAAAGAAACAACACTACTATTTTTGGTTGATGCAAGATTTCTCTCACAACCTGGATGCTCCTGCATCAATATTAGATGTAGTCTTTGGAGGAAGGCCCCATTTCTTGTGAAGCTCATCCTATGTTTTTCAAAATGCTCTTCTTCACACTTATATAATTTATCCATTATCTCATCATATGTTTCAAATCTCTTCGCAGTTGTATCTTTTGGCTTCTTAATCAGGATATCCATGTATCCTCATACATATTCAAGTGCAACCTCATAAGGTAATTGATGCAAGAGCACCTAGGAAACACACTTAGGAAGCAGTCTAGTTTAAATTTTGCTTGGGTATGTTATTTTGAAGGTCATGTTTACCATTTAGTTAGAATTTGAGGATTATGAATAAGTGTTGATCTGTTGTGATCAGTGGAATTAGAAGTAGAAAGAATGGTTGGGTTTTGAAGCTCGTTCTTGTTTAGGTTGCTAACCTAGACAAAAGTTAGAAAACATAGTGGAGTTTGGTAACGTTGGCCATTAGGTCTTGAAGAAGTCTGACCAAAGAAGATAACTAAATGAGGAGCCTTATTTAAGGTGAGTCTCGACCTGTAAATAGGTTTGGAAGGATTGGTATTGAGGAAACTTTTTGTGAGTTGAAATAAAATAGTGTTGAAGGTTATTTCTGATTTTTTCTTCATAACAGATCTTTAAATGGATTGAAATAACTACTATTGTGTAATTAGAATGTAGTGTGGATAGAATACAAGCTTTTTGTGCCATTCATTCTCCTTTGTGATTCATTTTCATCCTTTATTTGTAAATAGTTTGATTTCTTTCTTTTTTTGGCCTGAACTAGGCAGTCTTGAGAAAATGGAGTGCTAGACCACTTTCCCACCATACAAATTGTACGACCCTTTGGGAATAGTGCCTAGACTCCATGTTTGTACACATGGTAGTTTTTAGGGTTTGGGAAAATTCAAGATCTGTTAGAAATTTCTTGCCCTAGGCGAGCCAGAATGGTGCCCAATTAGAAAGGAAAGAAGTGCAGAGCGTAGGACTTTGCAAGGGTTCAAGTTCTTTAAGATTTTCCTTTTGGAGGTGGTAAGTAAGTTTCTTACCTAGCTATTGGCTTAAGGAGAAGTCTCCATCATTTCATTTTATGTGAGAACTAGTAGACAATTTGAAAGCAGCCAGACAGTGGCTTAAAAACCCTAGGAAATGTGCATTTTTAGGTTCAAGCTTTGTACGGTCTGTTAGGGCTTAAGACCTCAGAAATCCTTGAGAGGTGTGCATTTTTTCCAAGAATCCCAAAGAAAGAATGGGTGTCATTTGGAAAGTTTTTAAACAAAGACCAGTTTTCTAGGAAATGGAGGCCTAATTGGGGCTCAAGGCTAGTAGGCTTTCTATCCCTAGTTGTAGGGTTTGGTGAAAGCGATGGAAGGATGGAGCCTGGTGAACCTTCAAGAACCCTAGGAAGATGGTTTGAAGTTATTAAAGACATATCTACACCCCTACAAGATCTAAATTGAGTGTTGAGGTATTGTTAGTCTTTAGGGTAGATTAAGGGCTAAGGAGAGAATAGCAAAGAGAGCACCAAGATTGGCTTGGTTGTTTGCATGGTGATGGAAGTGGGGTTGGCTAGGAGAACCAAAGCACCTAAATATGTGAAGGGGCCTATAGGTCAAGGAGGTGAAGAAGAACACCAAGAAGGTCTTGCAAGCAAGACCTAGAGCAGGAATCTGAGATTGATTTCTCCAACCCCTCTCCCTACCAGATTGGTATCAGAGCAAGTAAAAGATTTGGGAAGAATCTTGTATGTTTGAGGTGGAGTCTAGTGATTCTTCCATCATGGTGACAAATTCATAGTTGGCCAAGATGGTTGAAGAGCAGGAGGAAGACAATAAACTATTGAGGGAAAGAATATCCCAACTTGAGCAAGCAGTGAGGAGTGTGCAATTTGAAGGAAGGATACCAAAGGAAGAAGAGGTTGCAGAGGAAGAGAAGACACCTGAACCTAACCCTATTATGAAAGAAGAGCCTTTCTTGAAGGCATTGAAGCTTTGAGTGGAAAAGAACTTGAAGGCATACCACTATTTAGTGGAAAAATGGAAGTTGATTTAGTCATGGATTGGATAGAGGGAATGGAAAACCATTTTGAATGTGATGGAGTCACTGAGGCATAGAAGGTAAAGGTGGCCAAGTCAAGATTAAGAGGTTCTACCTTGACATGGTGGAAGTTCATTTAGATAGAGAGGGAAAAGGAAGGAAAGCAGCCTATTTCAACTTGGAAAGGAATGGTTTCCAAAGTGAGAGAGGCATACATGCCTGATGATTATGAGATTCAATTACACAAGAAGAGACAAAGCCTAAGGCAAAGAGACCAAGATGTAAACACTTACATTGAGGAGTTTCAAAAACTTTGCATGAGGTCTAATGTGACAGAGGATGAGAGTCTCAAGGTGGCTAGATACCTTAATGGCTTGAAATGGAACATTCAAGAGGAGATGGCTCTTCTAAGTCCCAAGATAGTACACCAATGCTATCAATTTTCCATAAAGATTGAGGAAAGAAGCAAGAGGAAACAAGACTAGGCTTCTAAGGGTAGAGGCAAAGGCGGAGATCAAAGAGATCAAAGAGGATAGCGAGGTGGCTGCCAAGGTAGAGGAAATGACCAAAGAAACCAAGGAGAGTCTAAACTCACTAAGCATGGAGGAGAAAAATCTTCTAGAGGAGGATATAATATAGGTAGAGGACCTCAAGGAGGTTCAAACAGAGGAAGAGGTATAGGAAGGAGCAATTCATATTTTGTAAACATGAAATGCTACCATTGTAGTCAAGTAGGCCATCCTGCTTATAGGTGCCCGGAGAAAGCATCTTCATCAAGCAATGAGAAGAGAGTGGCTTATGCACAAGAGGACACCATGAGTCCTAAGTCATCTGAGTTTAGTCACATTGAATTTGAGGTAGGAGAGAATCTGATGTTCAGTAGAGTTTTGATCAGACAACTGGTCAAGGAAGAACCAAAATAGAGGAGAGCTCTATTTAGAGTAAGGTGCAAGATACTTGGTAAAGTATGCAAGATCATAAGAGATTCAAGTTCAAAAGACAATATAATCTCAGAGGAGGTAGTAATGAAATTGAAATTGGAGAAGGTACCCCACACGAACCCCTACAAGGTCACATGGCTAAACAAAGGGCAAAGTGTTTTAGTGAATGACCAAGTAACGGTTGGATTTTCCATTAGAGGGTACAAGGACAAGTTAGTTTGTGATGTGTTACCCATGGATGCATGCCATCTATTGTTGGGTAGACCATGGAAATATGACAGAGGTGTCATATATGATGGGAAAGAGAACACCATCTCATTCAAGAAGGATGGGAAGACTTTCAAGTTGTAGTCATTGATAGAAGAAGAAGAGGGACAGTCAAAGACACCAAGTGTCATGTTGAGTAGTGGGAAGGAGTTCCTTAACAACCTACATCAAGGGAGTGAAGGATATGTGGTTATGTTACAACCTAAAGAAGAAGACAAGGTTTAAAAGATAGTCATACCTGGAGCAGTCCTAAAGTTGTTGGATCAGTTCAAGGACATTGTAAGTGATGGTGCACTTGCAACTCTACCACCAAAGAGAGCCATAAGACATCAAATTGAATTTATACCTAGAGCCTCATTGCCTAACAAAGCAGATAATAAACTTACACTGGATCAGAATATAGAGGTAGCTAGGCAAGTGCAAGAGTTGTTGGATCAAGGATTGATTCAAAAGAGCATCAGCCCATGTGCAGTACTAGTGGTCTTAGCAACAAAGAAAGGAGGTAAGTGGAGATTATGCCCCGATTATAGAGTAGTAAATAGAATCACAATCAGATATAGATTCCCTATCCCTAGGATTGAAAACTTGATGCATTGTCTTGGAGGAGCTCAGTACTTCACCAAGTTGGATCTCAAGAATGGCTACCATCAAATCAGAATCAAGGATGGAGATGAGTGGAAGACAACTTTTAAGACAAATGATGGGTTATATGAGTGGAGAGTTATGCCATTTGGCCTCTCTAATGCCCCTAGCACATTCATGAGGCTCATGAATGAAGTGCTTAAAGACTTTACAGGGATATTTGTGGTAGTGTATCTTGATGACATCCTCATATACAGCAAGATAGCAAAAGAGCTTTTAAAACATGTGGAGATGGTTCTTAGTAGGTTGCAAGAGGAGAATTTGGCAATCAATCTAGAGAAGTGTGAGTTCTTTAAGCAAGTGCTTGTATATTTTGGTTTTGTAGTGTCTAAAGGATCATTGAAGATGGATCCAAGCAAGGTTACAGCCATCCTAAAGTAGCAGATGCACTAAGCAGGAGATTGTTGATAGTGTAAGAGATACAGATCAAGAGCATTGGCATAGAGAGTTTCAAGGATCTCTATGGGGAAGATGAAGACTCTTCAGAGGTCTTTATGTTCTAACTTTGAGAACCATTTCCATAGCCAATACTCAGAGTATACATTGCAAAGTGGGTTATTGTTTAAGGGAAATCAGTTATGTGTTCCAAGAGGGTCAATGAGGGAAAATATGATTTAGGAAAAGCATAATGGCAGTTTTAGTGGACATTTTGGCATCAACAAGACTTTAGAACTAGTGCAAAGATTATATTATTGGCCTAACTTGGCAAGAGATGTTATAAAGTATGTGGAACAATGTGTTATGTGTATGAAAGCTAAGGGAGGAGCTAGTAATGTTGGTCTATATCAACCCCTACCCATTCCTAACAGACCATGGGAGTGTGTAAGCATGGATTTTGTGGTAGGCCTTCCTAAGACCAAGACTGGTTTTGACAGTGTCTATGTAGTAGTGGATAGATTTAGAAAAATGAGTCATTTTATCCCTTGCAAAACTACTCATGATGCTAGTTACATAGCTCATCTCTTCTTCAAGGAAGTTGTAAAGATCCAAGGATTTCCTTTGAGCATTGTTTCAGACAGTGATGTGAAGTTCATGAGTCATTTTTGGAAGACTCTATGGAGCAGATTAGGTACCAATTTATCATTTGGATCAGCTTACCATCCTCAGACTGATGGTCAAATAGAGGTGGTTAACAGGGTGCTAGGTAACCTTCTAAGGTGCCTAACTAAGGAGTATGGACAGACATGGGATATGGTTATTTCACAAGCTGAGTATGCTTACAATGATAGTGTGAACCGAACCACATGGAAGAGTCCTTTGGAAGTTGTGTATGGGATGCACTCAAGAGGCATATGTGAGCTCAGAGATCTTGGAGCTATGGAACAAAGAAGTGGACATGCAGAAGACTTTAGTCAGACCATGAAGGAGATTCAGGAGCAGGTAAAGAGGACAGTCACTGAGGCTACACAAAAGTTGAAGGAGAAGGCAAGTTTATCAAGGAAGGATGTGCAATTTGCAGTAGGAGACTATGTCATGGTCCACCTTAACAACTCTGGGTTGCAAAAGGGAATGTCAACCAAGTTGCAGATGAAGAGAGTGGGTCCATGCAAGTTATTGGCCAAATATGGCAAGAATGCATACAAGGTGGAGTTACCTACCGATCTAGGAATCTCACCAGTTTTCAACATAGCTGACTTGATCAAGTATAAGGGGATAGTCAATGATGTGGATCAGAACAGTAAGGAGATCTTCAAGGACATCAGCAATATACCTTTACCTAATCAAGACAAGCCTTAGGCAGAGAAGATCTTTGAGTCAAGAGTGAAGAAGGCTACAAGACATAAGGTGTACATGGAGCACCTTATCAAGTGGAAGAATAAGCATGAATCAGAAGCCACATGGGTAGAAGAAGATCAATTCAAGAATTTTGGTATTGACCTATCATTGATCTCTCCTTCCATTCCTTAGTGTTTGTGCAGGGAGGGGGAGAATGGTGTAGGAGCACCTAGGAAACACACCTAGTAAGCAATCTAGTTTAAGTTTTTCTTGGGTATGTTATTTTGAAGGTCATGTTGACCATTTAGTTAGAATTTGAGGATTATGAATAAGTGTTGATCTGTTGTGATCAGTGGAATTAGAAGTAGAAAGAATGGTTGGGTTTTGAAGCTCATTCTTGTTTAGGTTGCTAACCTTGACAAAAGTTAGAAAACACAGTGGAGTTTGGTAACATTGGAAATTAGGCCATGAAGAAGTCCGACCAAAGAAGATAACTAAATGAAGAGCCTTATTTAAGGTGAGTCTCGACTTGTAAACAGGGTTGGAAGGATTGGTATTGAGGAAACTTTTTGAGTTGAAATAAAATAGTGTTCTTGAAGGTTATTTCTGATTTTTACTTCATAACAGAGCTTTAAATGGATTGAAATAACTATTATTCTGTAATTAGAATGTAGTGTGGATAGAATACAAGATTTTTGTGCCATTCATTTTCCTTTTTGATTCATTTTCATCCTTTGTTTGTAAATAGTTTGATTTCTTTCTTTTTCTGGCCTGAACTAGGCAGTCTTGAGAAAATGGAGTGCTAGACCACTTTCCCACTGTAGAAATTGTATGGCCCTTTGGGAATAGTGCCTCAACTCCATGTTTGTACATATGGTAGTTTGTAGGGTTTGGGAAAGTTTAGGAGCTATTAGAAAGTTCTTGTCGTAGGTGAGCCAGAATGGTGCCAGGTTAGAAAGGCAAGAAGTGCAGAGCGTAGAACTTTGCAAGGGTTCAAGTTCTTTAAGATTTTCCTTTCGAAGGTGGTAGGTAAGTTTCTTACCTAGCTATGGGCTAAAGGATAATTCTCCATTGTTTCATTTGATGTGAGAAATAGTAGACATTTTGAAAGCGACCAGCCAGTGGCTTAAAAACCCTAAGAAATGTGCATTTTTAGGTTCAAGCTTTGTACGGTTTGTTAAGGCTTAAGACCTCAAAAATACTTGAGAGGTGTGCATTTGTTCCAAGAATCCAAAAGAAAGAATGGGTGTCATTTGGAATTTTTTTAAACAAAGACTAGTTTTCTAGGAAATGGAGGCCTAATTGGGGCTCAAGGCTAGTAGCCTTTTTAACCCTAGTTGTAGGGTTTGGTGAAAGCGATGGAAGGATGGAGCTTGGTGAACCTTCAGGAACCATAGGAGGATGGTTTGAAGTTATTAAAGACATATCTACACCCCCATAAGATCTAAATTGAGTGTTGAGGTATTGTTAGTCTTTAGGGTAGATTAAGGGCTAAGGAGAGAATAGCAGAGAGAGCACCAAGATTGGCTTGGTTGTTTGCATGGTGATGGAAGTGGGGTTGGCCAGGAGAACCAAGGCACCTAAATATGTGAAGGGGCCTATAGGTCAAGGAGGTGAAGAAGAACACCAAGAAGGTCTTGCAAGCAAGACCTAGAGCAGGAATCTGAGATTGATTTCTCCAACCCCTCTCCCTACCAGTAACAGAAGAATCCATGTGTTTCTGGGTTCTACTACTTCCATGTAATAATGATCCTTATCTACCATGAATGTTAATTCTTATGTTTCCAAACCAAATCTAATGGTATATGAAAGGAAAGCGGAGTGCAGAATATGCCTTCCTAATGCTAAACTTTGGGAGAGAGATACAAGAAAACTTTACAAAACTTGCAATTACAGAAGATTTAAGATACTTGTATGAGAAATAGAATAGACAACAAAACTTGAACACTAGATTTTATGTGGGAAAACCCTTATAGGAAAAAACATACAAACCAAAGCAGAGATCTCTTGTATTATAGTAAAATGAATATTACATACAAGTTCCAGAGCTATGCTCTTTCAGGTGTTTATTCGTAGAATGAATATGAAAACATTTCATTATAATTTCTTCAATCATCACACACAATACAATGCACTATGACATTCTATGCAAACTTCTCAAGCGTCACCAAAAACCTGATGTTTCATCTTACATACCAAATTGAATAGTTATTGCCACTTCTATGAAGTTCTTTTGTTTTAGCGAATAGAATGTCTCTTGACACATATATTTAAATAATGACTGTAGGCCCAGATTTAGCACCAATTTAAATCCACTAACAGCTTTGAAAAGATCAAATCGTTTTTATAACTTTTCTCTGAATTTTATCAAGGTACAACTCCCTCATTAAATCTTCAATGAATTATTCTATTCTAATGTAAGGGGTGTGCTTTTAACTAAAAAGCAGAAAAGGTGATGAACACTAGTCCATAAATATGAAGCTAGTGTGAATGACATAGACCAAAACGACAAAATATCAATACAAAGACTAAAAATTCATGATCATCCAACTCAAGAGATAAATCAAACTATAATAAATGAAGACATGCAGCTTATCTTTCAAAGAAGATACAACTACATTGTATGCATAATTCCTAGATCAATATACCAAACCATCAAATTCATGACACAGATTATAAATCATCATAGTCTACAATAATTTTTTATTCCTTCTCGATAACACCCCCAGGTGTATCCAAAAAGGGCCTCCCTTTCATCCTTTACAATTTTAAATTTATAACATAGCTAATGCCACTAGATAGGTGCTGAAGCCGTTACTAACCAACAACTTCTTGTTTTCCTAACGTTTCTTGGGGAATTGGTTAGAATAATTGAATTTAGAAGAGGAATAAATATTGGCAAAGAAAATTGATCATGATCTCACCAACAGCTTCCAAAGGACCAATCATACCACTAACTATCAATGCAATGTATAGGGATATCAAGTGGTGGCACATGTGTGTTGCTTGATGGGAAATCGTAATTCAAAGCAATGCAATCAACCCATAAATGGGAATAAAATTAACATCTTATCAAGCTCACGAGAATGCACCCATGTCTAGCCAAAACTCTATAAATTCAACTAGCGTTACCTTTCTTCTGCAATCAGTTGCATCCAATATGGCAAGTTCTGAAAGTGATGGTAATTCTGCCAATGACTACATCATTTTGGAGGAAATCAAGTGCAATCCACTGTTTAGGCACACCTCAAACCAATTCAAAGAAGTCTTCATAGTACAAAGCGAGGTGGAGGAAGAAGTGCTCTGAAGCATCCTTGGCGAGGCATTCCTAGGCCAGGCTCATATGCATAACATAGCTATTCTTAAGTGATTTATCTATATAGTCATCAGGACTTTTGGTCATTGTGACTGGGGCATGAGAGCACTAGAGTGCCTGGTGAAACCAAAGTTTCATCATTGCATTAAGATGGAAATCAATGGGATCAACCACTATCCTTGAAATGGATTAACAACTGGTGCTATCTACATTGTGTCATCTCTTCAAGATGAGACTCTAGAGGAGGCCATGGCTCTTCTGTGCACAAGAGTGGTAAGGAATGATATGGGACTTTTTGCACAATTCCTCCAGTTGCACGAGAATTTTCTTTCGTTGGCTCAATTCAAATGCCTACAAGTTGTCACTAAGGGCATTCGTGTCCTGATGTTTGCTTTATGTACCTAAGAAGAAATACCCCTTTGTCCTTTTGTCCATGACTTGAATTTTGTAGTCAAAGTAGGTGGTTTTTGGTAATGCTAGTGTAATGTAAAAATGTTTATATAAAAATAAAATATCTCTTTTGATATCACTGTGTCTTTACATGCATGGCTTCATTGGTTTCTTGTTCATATCATGCTTGAAAATGTTGGTTTCTTTTTTGTATAATGCATTAGTTAAATGAATAGGCTAACTGCTATTATGTTAATCACCAAAAATCTTCTAGATGGAAAAATGGTTGGTTCACACAACTTGATAAAACCCCGCCTAGGTTTGAGACAACCTAAAGAATACCGCCCAAGGTATGACTTGCGGGTGAAGTTTCTATGGTTTTGACATATGACAACTCAGCAATCAAGTTATTAATATTTGTACATCCACCCCTAGGAAAGAAAAGTTAAAAAATGGTAAGAAAACACCGCCTATAGAGAAACAAACAATGCAAGTGGCAGAATGAAAGGTTTGACGAACAAATGAAAACCCCACCCAAGTTTGAGGAGAATAACAAAAGGTCACCTGAACATAAGTTTGATTATCGGACTTAGGAAGAAAGAAAAGATAGCAACAAGAAGAGAAGTTACGGGGAAATTTTATGGGTAACAATGGCTCTGACTGGGGACAAGGACTGTAAAGGACAAAGCAAGGAATCCAGAATCTCAAGCATGGACCATTTCTTTCCATTGGGCACATAGTCAACAAGAAGGACACCAAATAGAAATCCAAAAGTGAACACACCAAAATGCATATTTACAAGGTAGGACTAACCTACCAGATAAATAAAAGGAAGAGCATGACCACGCAAACCCATTAACTGATTGGGAGAAAATAATCCTTTTCCAAAGAGGCCCACCTTCCTATACAATCTCATAAACGCATTTAGGAACCTTGGAATCCCATTGCTAATGCAAACACGGATGTATCTATTCTCTAATGGTCTCTTGAAAAGTCATTTCTCATTAAAAACTTCCTCTTGTTGCCTATGAATATAAAAATCCTCAAGCTCCCTTTGGGTGATTTTATTTTGCTAAGTATCAACCCATGCCTCTTAAGTTAGAAATGTTGCCCTTCACTTCTTAATTGGGCCTCTTCTTGCTAAACTCCATTAGTTGCCTCCACATGTCCACTGAGCACTCCTCGCAACAATTGCTTCCTTCGCTCTTCTACCAGCTCCTGCCATGCTCCCACATGTTGTCACCATGGACTATTCATAGCTACTTCCCTTCACTTTTGAGTCGGGCCCCATCCACATGCCACGTAGCTTTCATTGGCATAAATTTTTTGGTGGGTCCCACAATTCGCACCTGTAGTAAAGAATGTTGCCACATGTCTTCCCAATGCAGGCTTTCATTGAAGGAAGGAAGAAATGAACAACGAGATGCGACTTGCCACCATGCGTCTCTTCGGCAGAAGTTATACCAAAGCGAAGGATGGAGCAAGTAACGAGATGCGACATGCTGCTACATGTTCTAACTGCCTCCATTGGAAAGTGACACTTGTTTGCACAGGATTTCTCTAGACCATTGCCATCATTTGCAGGGGATTCATCTGGATGGGGAACGACTACATGCTATGGCCTGAATCTTTTCTATTACAATGGTCAAGGGAAATCATTGCCATAGCCTTCATTGTTCGAGATACAAAATCCTTTATGTTACAAGCTTTTTAGGCATGGGATTGCTAGCTATATATACTACTTCTTGCTTTGAAAAAGGAGTTTAGAAGACACAGAGAAATAGGGAAAGAGACGAGGCCCTTTTTTATGCTTTTAGATTATTGTATGAGACATTTAGACTGTGTCATTGTTTGGCCTTTTTGTTTTTCTTATGTTATTTGATAAAACATTAATATTGTGCCATTATTGTGCCATTATTGTCCTAAATTGTTCATTTGTAGAACTTCTATGATTTTAATGCAAGTTTATTGGTTTAGATCATGTCTTTGACTCCTCTTTTCAGTGAATGTGTATGAAAATTATTTTATCTTATTAGATGAATTGTTCAGATCTTTATCTTTGATTTTTGATATTCTGGACCATAGAAAACTAATAATCAAGCCCTTAAATTGAATCCCCAAAGATAGATTTACTGTGCCTATATCTACCCCTTGGTGTATCACCTTAGTTACATCTTTATTCTTTATATCTTCTTCCTTTTCCCATTTCAAAACCCCAATTATAGAAGAATTTGACTTCTTTAAAAACCTAGAGGTCACTCAATTTAGCGTAATTGGTCCCCCATTAACTGAGTTTCCCATAAAGGTTGTTACCTTGCCAATTTTTGGCATCAATAGTTTCTTTTTTCTAGCACACCGGTGGGACTGCTTAAATGAATTTAAATTCAAAGAGGGTGTATGAGCCATTGGCCTATTACTAGGTCTCAAACAATGAATAATCTTGGGTTGTTAGTACCACCATTAGGAACAATACAAGCCACAACCCAACTAGTGAACGTTTCGCTTCCTTTGCCCCTTTCGCTAGCCATGTTTCCCACTTCCAACATAAATTATGTGACATGGGACACTGAAAGTCCCTTTGTAGCACCAATATCACCTGTCGTTTGGGCCCCTATTTTGGTCTCAAAAGCCATACCTAAGTTCATCGAAGATGGCTCAAGAACACCATCTGAACATCTGCAAGATGTTGCAGATGTATGTTTGGTACATGGAGCTACAGACCAAAACATAGTGTTAGGGCTACTCATAACCTCTTTCAGAGGTAAAGCACTAGATTGGTACCACACACTACAAGATAATACTATCGATACTTGGGATCAACTTGGAGACCCTTTCTATGAAAGATTCTCTAATGACAGATACAGGTCTTCACAATATCACCAGTTGGAGATCATAAAGTGGGCCCCATATGAAGCCATGACTGACTTCAATGCTCGGTTTCACATAGCCTGGCAAAGAATTCAGGTTGTAATTTTCTCGTCGCTCGACTTAGCATTCATGTTCTACTTGATGTCCATCAACGTTGATATTTTAATGATGATCCATTCACTCAGTGGAACCACTCTACCAAATGCATATAGTGTCATAGTTAAAGTAGAGAACAATTTGATAGATGTTGGGAAGTTTTTGCCTCGGCCTGCCATGCCTATGTTTCCTAAGATATCAGTTTCCACCAAGTTGATGCCATCTACTAGTGCATCCACTCCTCCTCAATCCATGTATACATACCCGGGTGCACCCCAAAATGTTTCTTCCACATCCAGCTCTTCAAAGGATTATATAAGCAATGTCAAAGAGATGTGGGCTATGGCCAATGAGATAACTATTATCAAGAAGAACAAGGCTACGCCTCTGAAGCTAACCTATCATAATTATCAAGGCAGAAGGTCTTCTTACCAACAAAACTAGTTCCAAGGGGGTGCTCGCACAAATCCATAGGCACAAACAACAAATCCAATAGTTTCGGTACCCACTCTGCTACAAAGCACCAAGACAAACTCAAGCAGAGAGCTAACTGTGGGACAAAACAATTTAGTCGATGACACCAACCCCTGGTGCTTCCCTTGTGGCAACTCACATATGCCCCAAAACTGCCTGTGCAACAATCTACAACAAAAGGTAGTAGAGTAGCGCAGTCAAGGTGTGATGTCAGACTATGGAGGTTATGTATATGCCTCTTTGTAAATGGAAAATGTAGTGCTTACCACATAAATGCAAGGGATGTCCCTAGAGCAAGAAACAATATTGCTCCTGACCACGTGCTCTTCTCATGGATGGAAGAAGAAGATGCAGTGTTCTCTAATGATGCATCCACATCTAAAGCACTACAAGTACAATTTGATTACAACATTCACTGAAAGAGGAGATTCAAGGGCGAATTAGTCATTCCACAACTAGTCAATTTGCAACCCAAAAGTGCTTCCAATCAAATGCATAGTACCTTCACAGTGGCACAACAATGTCCACCATGAAGGGAAATTCTTATAACAAGAGCTAAGGCATAGAAGCATCTGAACCCACCACCACTCAATGTGGTGGAAAAATTAAAAAAATCATCCACCAATGTGTCTTTGTGGGATATCTTAGCTATTCTAGAACAAAAGACATTGCTACAAAAGGCTCTCTGAGAGGATCCAATCATTGAACCAAAAGAGAAATCGCTCAAAGGAAAGGTTGTTGATCAATCATCTCCTACCAAAATTCTCATAAACAACACAGAGGAAGCCCCTACTGAGGTTAAAGAGAAGCCAAAATTGAAACCCTTCTTCCTAACCCTCATTGTGGGAGATAAATTATTACATAATGCCATAATTGACTCTAGTGCTAGCACTACAATCATGCCCAAGTAGATAGTTGAAGCCCTAGGACTTAGCTATGAGACTTTAAAGAGGGGGGTTATTCAACTTGATGGGAACAAAGTTGAAATTCTAGGTGTCATCAAATACCTCCCCTTGAATTTGTTCTCCTGCCATAGCATCATAGTTTTGCAAGATACTGTGATCATAGATGTTCCCCCTATGTTCGTTCTCTGCCTATTCTGAGAATTCACTTCAAAAATAGTTGGATATCTATCTTTGGATTGGTCACACTTGATTCTAAGGACCAAGCATGGAGCTAAAATGGAATAGTGTCTAAAGCTCTACATTTGAAACATGTGGCCGATGAAGCTATGATCAACTTTGAGGTTGCTCATACCTCTTTCACTAAAGAGGAGACATATTGCACCAAGTTGCTAGAAGATGAAAAAGTGACTGGAGATTGGACCAATCAAGAAGAAGCTCTAATGAGAAAATATATAGATGTTGACCCTTTTGACAACTACCATGCTACTGGGCTAGGCACTTATGTCATCTATGATGAAGATCAAGTGCTTCTGAAGGTTGTGAAGGAACCTGAAAGTAACCAAGCTTCAAATCTATGGAAACTCCACTTTGATGGAGCAAGATGCAAGGTGGGAATAGGATCCAGGATATGTTTGACATCCACAAATGATGAAAATACACTCTGATCTTTCCACTTCCAGTTCACTTGTTCAAACAATGAAGCTGAATATGAAGGCCTAGTGCAAGGATTAAGCCTTGTAGAGTAGATGGGAATTAAGTAATTAATGGTGTTTGGAGATTTCAAACTAGTGGTCAACCAAGTCTGAGGGGTTTTTCATAGCCAAGAATCTTCACATGAGATCCTATAGACATAGAGTCTGGGACTTGATTGAGGGTTTTGAAGCCTTCAACATTTAGACAGTGCCCATAGAACAAAATGATGATGTAGGTTGCATGACCACAATCAGATCCTAGTATGGTCCCCCCTCTGATCTAATACACAACCAAAACTCTGTATGAGTGATAGTCTGATCGGTGATCCCAGATAATGATCAGAGTTGGAAAATATTTGATAGCAATGAACACATTGCCTCATTCATCCAATAGTTAGGAGAGTATTCTGACCAACTCCAACCAAAGATTGTTGAAGCTTGTGATATACAAATCATTCAGCTAAGGTCTAATAAGCTTCTGAAGGGGCTTGTCAGTCTTGAAAACCTGTTTGATTGTGACGATGTGAGAAATGATAAAAGGAAGTTTATAGCAAACAAAATCGACCATGCGGACCTTCAAGTCAGAGATGGAAGGAAGCTCAAAGTCGGGAAAGATGTTTTGCATCATGAAAAAGAAAGACTCATTAACTTTTGTGAGAAGTATGAAGGAGTAGTGGCCTGGTCATATGATGACCTTAAGGGATACAATCTTAACATCATCTAGCATACAATCAGTCTACCAAAAACAAAGGCTAGTGACCCCAAAGATTGAAACCATGATGGTGTAAGAATTGACAAAACTAATCCAATCTTAGATTGTCTTCTCGATCAAGCACAACACATGGGTATCCAACTTGGTTCTCTTCTAAAAGAAGAATGGGGACATCTGCTTATGTGTTGAATTTCGAGACCTGAAAGGAGCATCCCTAAAGGACCATTATCTATTGCCTTCTATGGAGACAATCTTCCAAATAGTGGCAAGTTCATAAATTTTTTCTCTATTGGATGGCTTCTCCAGTTACAATCAGATCTTGGTTAAAGAAGATGACTGACACAAGACAACATTCACTACTAAGTGGGGAACATTCGCACATGTGAAAATTCCTTTTGGCCTTTCAAATGCAGGAGCCATTTTCCAACAGGAAATGGATATCGCTTTCAATGAATTTATTAACATGATTATCCTATTCTATTTGGATGATCTGACTATTTTCTCCAAACATGGGAATGATCATTTTGATCACCTTGAGATGGTCTTCAAAAAATGCTAGGAGTTTGAGGTATCCCTAAACTTGAAAAAATATGTCTTCAGAGTTATGCAAGGAAAGCTATTGGGACACATAGTGTCTAAAGAAGAAATTGCAATTGATCCCAAACAGGTGAAAGAAATCAAATAACTTCCCCTACCAGTCAACAAGAAAGGAGTTCAATCTTTCCTAGGGAAGGTAAATTTTGTGAGAAAATTCATTTTGGATTTTGTAGGAATATTTAGGGCAATCACCCTGATGTTGAAAAAAGGATCAATTATTCAAATGGAATAAAGAAGCTAGAGAAGCTTTCGAGAAGGTTAAGGATGCTATTTCTTCAACTCCTGTGTTGGTCAATCTAGACCTATTGAAGGACTTCATATTGTATGTATTCAGTAGCAAGTCAAGCATTGCTACTATCTTAACTCAAAAAGATGATGAAGGAAAGGGAGAACATCCCATAGCATTCCACTCTTGAAACCTAAAGGAATATGAGACAAATTACAACTTCATCGAGAGGCAAGCCTTTGCAATAGTTAAGGGACTCAAGAATTTTTGACACCTAATATCTTGCAACAAGGTTACTGTTTATGTCGTACATTCTAGTGTGTGTGAATACATCATGGAAGGAGAAATCACCAAAAAAAGGGATAATTGGATCACTAATATCCTCGAATATGACATCGAGGTCAAGCTTACAAAGACCATTCGAGGGAGAGGACTGTGCAAATATCTAGCACATGTGGAAATGACAGCTAAAGAAGAAGAATCGAGCTAGTTCTAATGAATGAATCTGAATCCGAAGGCTACTAGCTGGCAAACAGAGTAAAGTTCATGCACATAGGAAAATATCCACCCGGCCTTCCCTCTCAAAAGAGAAGAACCTACCAACTACAAAATATCGGATATGCGCTCATCAAAGGGATCCTTTTCAAGAGGAACTTCAACAACATTCTATTGCAATGTGTCACCACAGAGCAAGCAAAGCTTGACACTTTCCACAACAGTCCTACAGGTGAGCATTTCTCTACCAAGACTACTGCCATCAAAATCATGTGCACTGGGTACTTCTAGCCTATGTTGTTTAACGACTCATACTCCTTGGTAAAAGCTTGCCATGAATGCCAATTCTTCACAAGGAGAAGAAAAAATTTCACAATGCCTCTCAATTCGCTAGTGGTTGATGAGCCTTTCACACACTGGGGCCTTGATTTCATCAGAATGATCAATCCCGCCTCCAATGTCAGACACAAATGGATCCTAATGACCATGGAATACTTTACTAGGTGGATCAAAGTAATGACCTTGAAGAATGCAATAGAGGTAGAGAGAGTGGACTTCTTCAAAGAACTCGTGACGAGATTCAACCCTCCTAAAATCATCATCTTTGAAAACACCAAGGCTTCCCTAGGCTCTAAGATATGTTAATTCGCACTCGTGCATGCCGTATTCTTGAAGACATCATCAAATTACTACCCGCAGGGTAATGGCCTGGCATAGTCGACTAACAAGAAGTTAGTCTGACTCATCAAAAGAATCGATTCAGAGTACCAATGAGAATTTCATAAAAACCTTTGAGCAGCACTCTGGGAAAATGACATAACTCCTAAGCAAGTCCTTAAGACTTCACTGTATAAGCTAGTGTATGGAAAAGAAGCACTATTGCCTATCTCTATGGAGATTCTAGCACTACAATTTCTCAAATTTGTTGAGGTACAAAAAAATGGCGCCATGGAGGTTCGGTTGGCCGAGTTGCTAGAAGTGCAGGAAAAAAGGGAAAAGGCCCTGATAGCTATGTCCAACTGCCAGTAGGTGGTTAAAAAATGGTTCAACAAGAAAGCTTTAGACCAAGGTCTAAAATGCAGGGACCTAGTGCTAAAATTTAATGAAAGGGCTACAAAGCCAAGTCAACATAGGAAGTTTGACAGCCTCGAGGAAGGCCCCTTCAAGATAATTCAATGCAAACAACATAACACATTCGAATTAGAAACCATGGATCAAGAAGCATTGGGAATTCTAGTCAATTGGATTCATATAAAATTATTCAATTAAGCTTCAAAATTATTGTACCAATGTAAATATCTGAGTAATGTAATTATCTTTCTTTCATGTTTTTTGTGGCCATTCTTTCAATAGTTATTCTATAGTGCGAGGAAGTAGAAACAAATGGAACCCATTATTGCAAAAGTGCAGAGAGATAAAAGCAACCCATGAAGCAAAGGAATGATGTCCATATGCAGAATTAAAATGAACACACATATGCAGGAAAAGAAAAAGAAAACCCACATTCTAGTTTGAAAGGAGCAAAGAAGACAAAATTTTTAACAAAAGCTATATCTTCATTATATTTATATACTTTGATAGGTACATCGTCAAAATGGCTCAAAAACCACGCTTTTAGAGTATATATCTATATATTTTTTGTATCTTCTATATATAGCTATGATAAAGCCTTTTCCAGGAATATGTACGAAAATGGACTAATAGGTATTAGTTCTTAATGCATAAAAGGAATTTTTTAGTCGTGGGTAATGAGCAGCAGCAATGGAGGCATCAATAGCAACATGTAGAATTTCTTCATCAACAAGGGCAGCATCAGGACCAGTAGTGGTAGCGTCCGTAGGAGCAATAGAAAGTGGCAGAGGGAACACCAGGTTCCTAAAGTCGGTGTACCAGTCGATGTCATAAAAAGGCACCATGTTGTACAAGTAAAATAGGAAATGGCATGCATGGGTGACCCTTTGGTGATGTTCTTCTTATGACTAGATGCGAAAACTGCTTAGGAACGACACCCATGGTATGAATGTGTTTTCTTCAATGTATTTCTAGAGGTCACTTATTGTTGGCAAGCCAATACCAAACACAACATTTTCCACCACCTCTCTAAGGTCGCGGAGATATTTCTTCGAAAATATTTTCAACACCAGACGAAGAACCAACGGCTTTGGAACTTGAATATCAAGCATGGATGCCATGAAGTGAGAGAACACATCAGTGTTAACTCTGCACTTATCCTCATAGTCAATGGATTCCCTCCCTAGAACCCACTTTATCTTTATAATGGCCAGAGAATTCTTATTCTTGGTCATCCTTTTGAGACACCTAGTTGAAATTTCATCAAGAAAAGCCAACCAGGATTTCTTGCATACTAGCCTGATTATGGTATTCATGGTGACAAGCGCTATGCAACTATCTAATACTAGCTTTACACAAATTACCTAAATCTAAGCTCTATGAAAATTGCCTATTACTAATTTTTCTAAGAGTGCTAAGTGTGATTTCGCTATTGCCTAAGCACCTATTTATAGAAATGGCCAAGATAAGTGTGGTAATTTGCATACCATAAGCATGATGTTAATCAAGTACCATCTCAAAAATTGCACCAAGTCTCGCTCGAAATTCCCACCAGTTGCGTCTGCTAGGTATGATTTGTTGTGTGCAGGATTAGTAGGAGCTAATTAAATAAATATGTGTAGCTTCTGGATTTGATTGTGTTCAAAAAATTTAAGCATCAACGTTTCAGATCACACTCCATGATCCATCATTAGGATGAAAGAGAACAAGAGAATTAAATGGATAATTGAAGACTTAGACAAGATAAAAAGAAGAGAGGAGGGGGGAGGGTAGGTTATACGCAGATCAAGGACAAGAATAGAGATAAGGAAGAACAACAAATTAGTGAAAATGAGTAAACAAATTAAATTAAAGAAAAGGAGAAAACTCCTTCATTATAAATATATATATATATATAAGAGAGAGAAAGTATATAGATAATGACATATATATATATATATAATGGCATATATAGATAAGAGAAACTCTATTTTGTTCATTATATATATATATATAGATAATGAACAAAATAGACAAGTGAAAAAGAATAAATCAAAGAATATAAATATAAGAACATCAAAGAAAATAAGTAAAGAAAAAGGAATAGATGTAAAGATAAAGGGATAATAGAAAAGAAAAAAGATAAATGAATGGATAAAAGAAAAGAGAAAATATAAAAGAAACAATATAAATCAATGAACAAAAGGAAACACATTCCTTAAAAGAATAAAAATATATATATAACAACTCTTGAAACAATAACAATAAAAGAAATTAGTAAAGAATGATAAGATTTAGAAAGTCTTAAAAAAGAAAAAAGGAAAAGGAAAAAGGAAAGAAGAAAGAAGAAAAAATAAAAAGATAAAGGAATGAAATGAAAGAAAAATTAATAAATAGATAAAAGAAAAAGGAGAAAAATGAAACTAAATGAGTCTTTAAACAAAAAGAATCAATAGGTGAAGGGATATATAAAAACAAAAAAACAATTCTTAAAGGAATAAAATAGATAAGAGAAAAATGAATAAGCAAAAGAATATAAATGAAAGAACACAAAAGAAAATAAGAATATATATATATCAGCTCTAAAAGGAAACAAATTAAATAAACAAATAAAAATAGATAAGAGAAAAGAAGAAAAAAAGAAAAGAAAAGAAAAAAATCTACGAACAAGAAAGAATAAAAGTAATAATGACATATATATATATATATATATATATATATATATAATCCTTTCTATACTCTTACTTCCTATACTCTCACATACTTGCTCGTAGATTTTTTTCTTCTCCTTTTTTTCTTTTTCTACATTTATTCTCTCTTTTTCTTTACTTTTATTCTTTCTTGTTCGTAGATTTATTTCTTTTGTTTCTTTTTCTTTTTCTTTTCTCTTATCTATTTTTATTCGTTTATTTAATTTCTTTCCTTTTAGAACTGATATATATATATATTCTTATTTTCTTTTGTGTTCTTTCATTTATACTCTTTTGCTTATTCATTTTTCTCTTATCTATTTTATTCCTTGAAGAATTGTTTTTCGTTTTTATATATCCCTTCACCTATTGATTCTCTTTTGTTTATGGACTCATTTAGTTTCATTTTTCTCCTTTGTCTTTTATCTATTTACTACTTTTTATTTCATTTCATTCCTTTATCTTTTTATTTTTCTTCTTTCTTGTTTCTTTTTTTCTTTTCATTTTTTATTTTTTAAGGCTTTCTAAATCTTATCATTCTTTAGTAATTTATTTTATTGTTATTGTTTCAAGAGTTGTTATATATATATTTTTATTCTTTTAAGGAATGTGTTTCCTTTTGTTCATTGATTTATATTGTTTCTTTTCTATTTTCTCTTTTCTTTTATCCATTCATTTATCTTTTTTCTTTTCTATTATCCCTTTATCTTTACATCTATTCCTTTTTCTTTACTTATTTTCTTTGATGTTCTTATATTTATATTCTTTGATTTATTCTTTTTCTCTTGTCTATTTTGTTCATTATCTATATATTTTCTTTTATTTATATTCTTTCTTATATATATATATATATATATATATATATATATATATATATATATATATATATATATTCTCTTAGAGTGGTTTTCTTTGTTCATTATCTATATATTTTCTCATATATATATATATATATATATATATATATATATATATATATATATATATATATATATATATATATATTCTTTTAGAATGAAGGAGTTTTCTCTTTTTCTTTAATTTAATTTGTTTACTCATTTTCACTAATTTGTTGTTCTTCCTTATCTCTATTCTTGTCCTTGATCTGCGTGTAACCTACCCTCGCCCTCCTCTCTTCTTTTTATCTTGTCTAAGTTCACAATCATCCATTTACTTCTCTTTCTCTCTTTCATCCTGATGATGGATCACAGAGTGTGATCCGAAACATTGATGCTTAAATTTTTTTAACACAATCGAATCTAGAAGCTACACAGATTTATGATATGGATTGTGGAAACTTATTATCATTAGGAGCTAATTAATTAAGCATAAGCTAGTGGCAGTCTTCGGTGGTAGTTCATACGGCCAAATGCTGAGGTGTCACGTTGTAGGCATTTTTCAAACTCTAAGGAAGAACTTGTATCTTTTCAAGCACTTATTGCATATTTGGCTTAATCATTCTATTTGGGATATTAATTGCCATGACATACAAATTCCTAAGCTGCCTTCAAATTGTTGGCTCAAGTTCCAAGAAAATCATGCTGGAGTACATTATTACCAAAGGTCATTATGAATTCTTGTCATTTCAAAATGGTAAGTAATTCATTTTGCACGAGTAAATAACTGGAGGTACATACGAAATTTAATGCTAGAAGGTGAGCATTGTTGGCCACCCAAAGAAGGAAATAACTAAGTATTGCATGCAAAAGGCTAACATTGTGAAATATTTTCAAACATGCTACCTAGAGCAAAAGAAGTTTTAAGTGCAACCAAAGTCGAGGTAAAATTGCAAAAAATTTGAGTTAAGTGGAAGTCTCCAACAAAAGGAAAATGGAAAAAAGTTTGCAAGTGGAGATACAAGTAGAGGCACAAATAGAGGTGTAGGGAGAGGAAATGCAAAGCTTGTTCGATGCTATGTGTGCAACATCTGCCCTCTATGTCTTTAAAGATGTCTCTTACGCTTCGCTTGGTATACTAGATAAGCCAAAATGGGTAAACAAATGGGTCCTGGACAAGCCCAAAAGTTATAGAAATTAGAGCCTAATCAAGGAGGACTAGGATAATATTCATGATCCCATTCTCACAAAGAACCCTAAGTCTTTGATGGAGGTGGCTAAGCTTTAAAATGGTGGTCATGAAGAAAAAGAAGATGCACTAGTTGCTAGAAGATAAGCTAGCTCATTTAGGGTTGGTGATTATTTGTGACAAATGAAATTACAACACCGAGAATGAATTTCCAAATGAATTTTTCAAGGTAACGCATAGCCCCTGACCTTACTGGGAAAACAGGAAAAACCCATTGAAAGATTTGGATGATCTTTTCGTTGACTTGATTCACATTCCTATAGAGGACACTAGGCCACCATGGAAGAGTTTCTACTTCATTATGGCGAAGTATGATGAGAAGTGCAAAATGGGAGCTGGCCTTCGAAACAAGTTATCAAAAACAAAAGGATGGAGTAAGGAAAGAATCAAATATTTTTGGGTGTACTTCCAAGAGATCAAACAACCCGAGGCCCCTTATGGAAGCGTGACATTGGATGATGAATTTGATAGATTGTGGAATGAGGCACAGAGAGATTCTAACATGAACGCTGATAAGGACGATGACTCTAGTGAGGATTCCAAACAACATGTAGGGAAAGGAAAGGAGAAGGAGTCAGAAGTGTCGTCGACCTCTGCTCAACAAAAGAGGAAGGCAACATATGAGTCTAGCCAGATTGCTTCAAATGTGTAGATGAACATATCAAGAGCTTTGCAAACACTCACCTGGACCACAACAAGGTCAAGAATGACTCAGAAATAGTTAGAAACTATAGAGGTGGAGGACTCCCTTCCCACCAAATGACAGCGCACAAAAGCAATTGCTAGGGAAAGTTCACAAGTGCCCGCAGGCCAGGAGGTTGTGGTGAGCCAGGAACCACAATCATCCAGTCAACAGCTAACATTTTCTCCTTCTTCTCTTACTTCATAATCTTTAGTGGCCCCTATTGTCTCTGTGGCGCCCATCACTACTAGTGTCAACCCTTCCTTTTCTACCTCTACCATAATGCTCGTGGGAAGTTTCTCCCAGTTCTCTCATATGAGGCCATTTATTTTGATGCCTTCGTAGACACTTACACCGTCTGTCACTTCCTAATCTACTCCCGCCTCTCTTTCTAAAAGTGTGACTGCTATTGACATCCCTCCTACTACTACTATATTGGCCCAACCCATTCCACTTAGCAGATGGAGTTCTTCATGACTCCTCTTTTACCAGAACACTTGACGAGTCCTCCTACGAGATCACAAACCAAGATTTGGCATGTCCCTCATTTCTCCCTACAGACAGTCGATCTCCCAAAGAAGAGAATGCTCAGAACCACTACCCTCACATTCCCTTTCACCCTACTTCCTAGTGCACCTTTTGTAGGCAAGCTAGTTCAATAACCATCCCAATTTATGGCACAAGGTGATGTTACAAAGGAAGTGTGGGCTCTCAGAATTCAAAAGTGAAAGACTAAGGAGACAAGAATCCAACGGAGCCAAAGGTGTATATTGTTTACAATGAAGCTCAAAAATTGATCCATTTCACAACCATGTATTTTAACATCATCAAACCACAAGGGGAGATGCATCTTGATGATTACAACATGTTCAACATGGAACTCAATCTGAGCATAGCTTGGCCACAAAACAAAGTTGATCTCATGGAAGAAATGCAGTGCGTGGTGACCACTGACTTCCTCAAGTCTAGTTGCCAACTAAAGAAGAAAGAAGAGGAGCCTCCTATGAAGGATAGGGTTGAGTTCCTAAAAAAAAAGGAAAAAGTGATGGAAGTAGAAAATGCATGCTTATTAGAGAAAGCACAAATAGCAGAGGTAGAGCAGAAAAATTCCAAGATGAACTTGCAAAGTTCCAATCTGTTGACCCAACCCTGTTCGACACACTACGGTAGAGGAACCAAGACTATCAGAGCAAGTCAGCTTTGGAAGAGTAGGAAGTGCAACAAAATGGTGGGGAGTTTGAATGACAGTGTGCTCAATTCAAGCAAAAAATGCAACAGAAGGATGCAGACTTTGGGAGCCAAAAGGCCCAATTGGAAAATCAGCTCCAGGAGACGAAGTCTTCCCTTGAAGTAGAATTAGTGAACAAAAACCAGGCTGAAGAAAAATGGCTTGCCGAATGGAGGACTTTGTCAAAAAAACTTGCATCCACAAACAAGAGGGTTGTGGAACTAACACAAGATGTCAAATCAAAGGATGCAGAAATTACCCTTCTAAGGAGTATTCCCAAGGCCCCTGCTGCCTAGCTAGACCTCATTCCAGTGGCTCAACAACTATATGTTTTGTACTGGGAAAAGGTCAAGGTGTTTTTCCTGATACTACAGTCAATGCTTCAATTTATGTTGCAAGCGAAAAGCTTGAGTAGGGAGGTTTGTGGAGCAATTAAGTAGTTCTCGTAGTTTATCACATAATGGGTTCTTGAGGAATTTTTTTTCTGAGTTATACATGGTCTTAGATGAAGACTTAGCAAAGGTAGGGATCAAGGATTAGAGGGCTACTTCCAAGATAGTGAACAAATTCATCCACTGCCACTCAGCTATCCTTCATGCTAATGCATGCACAACCACCTTGATCCGGACTATGGATAGCATACAAGAAAATTTCTCCTAGCTAACTAAGATGGGCATGCCCTCCTCATTTCTTGTAGATGAGTCGGTGGCCACAGGAGAACAAATTGTGATGAAGATTGAAGAAAAGGATCAAGACACATTTACTTTCTAGAACTTCATCTAACCTCCTATCATAGCAGATATTGAAGGTGTCACTCATCCGATTGTGTGGTTACTCTTCCAATTTGAGTCCGAGGCCGGTTTACCTATGGCGGTGCCTTACAAAGAAATGCTCAACCTGAGCGGAGCACAAAGAGAATCTGTGCAACATATCGAGACCATCTGAGGCTGACTAGATACCTCTATATGTAGCTCTTTCTAAGCTCTAACTTTGTTGCGCTATGGATGAGGCTTTGGTTTGCAAGCTAGAGAAAATTTTAGGTTCCTCATTCCACAGGAAAAATGCCCTTGGTAGTCACCAAAAGCTTTGAAGACAAAATTCCTCAAGCTCCCTTTAGGTGATTTTATTTTGCTAAGTATCGACCTATGCCTCTTAAGTTAGAAATTTTTCCCTTCACTTCTCAATATGGCCTCTTTTTACTGAACTTCATCAACTACCTCCACATGTCCACTAAGAAGTCCTCATAGCAATTGTTTTCTTCACTCTTCTACCGGCTCCCGCCATGCTCCCACATGTCGTCACTGCGAGCTATGCATAGCTACTTCCCTTCACTTTTGAGTCGAGCCCCATCCGCATGCCACATAGCTTTGATTTGCATAAACTTTTTGGCAGGTCCCATAGTTAGCACTGGTAGTAATGAATGTTGCCACATATCTTCCTAACACAGGCTTTCATTGAAGGAAGGAAGAAATGAACAATGGGCTATGACTTGCCGACACACATCTCTTCGGTGGAAGTTCTACCAAAGGGAAGGATGGAGTGAGTAGTGGGATGTGACATGTTGTCATGTGTTCTAACTACCTCGATTGGAAAGCGACACTTGTCTACACAATATTTTTCTGGACCACTATCATCATTCACAGGGGATGTATCTGGCTAGGGAACGACTACATGCTATGGCTCGACTCTTTTCTATTACAATGGCTAAGGGAAATCATTGTTGCAGCCATCATTGCTTGAGATACATAATCTTTTCTATTACAAGCCCACCATGTGGTGGGATTGCTAGCTATATATACTGCTTCTTTCTTTAGAAAAGGATTTCAGAAGACACAGAAAAATAGGGAGACACCAGGCCTTTTTTTATGCTTTTATATTATTGTATGAGACTTTCAAACTATGCCATTGTTCAGTCTTTCTAATTTTCTTATGTTATTTGATAACACATTAATACCATGCCATTATTGTCCTGAATTGTTCATTTGCAAAACTTCTATGATTTTAATGCAAGTTTGCTACTTTAGATCATGTCTTTGACTCCTCTTTTGAATGAATGTGTGTGAAAATTATTCTATGTTATTAGATGAATTGTTTAGATATTTATCTTTGATTTTTGATATTCTCAAACATAGCAAACTACTGATCAGGCCCTTGAATCGAATCCCCAAAGATATATTTATTGTTCCTATATCTACCCCTTGGCGTATCGCCTTAGTTACTTTTTTATTTTTTATATTTACTTCCTTTTCCCATTCCAAAACCCTAATTATAGAATAATTTGGCTTCTTTAAAAACCTGAAGGTCACTCAGTTTACCGCAATTGGTCCCCCATTAACTGAGTTTCCCATAAAGGTTGTTACCTTGCCAATTTTTGGCATCAATATTGCCATTTGGTTAGGACCAAATCCTTCTTTTCTAACCAACTTTCACAATAAAAAACTACCAATTCAAGCATACCCAAATCCGACATGGCATCTTGAGTTCCAAATTTTCCTTTGACCTTACATTCCCCAAAATTTTCCTAAGTCCCTAGAAAATTACCATAGGAAACAATACTATTCTTAACCTCATCATACCTTCTCTTAGTTTAATCACTTTAATGAAGGTTAATTGCTTTTGTAAGCCAGTGCAAAGCAGGAACTAGTTTATTTTCCACTTCTGATTGGACGTCAACTTCATCTTCCCCCAGCAAGAGACTAACATCCCCCTCATCTTTCCTTTGTTTATAATCTATCTCAGCCCTTGATAAATGACATTTATCCTCATACATGAATTGATCAGCAATCTGATTTGTGAAAAGGAGGTTATCACATATTTCAAATTCATCAAAGCTAAAAAGAGGGTTAGAATAAGTTGACCATTTTTCCTTTTCCCAAAAAATCACCATTCTTGGAACCATCATTTTCTTCCAAATTTAAACATATGTCCTTATTCTCCATTTCTCCAAAGAAGAAAATTTCATATTTTGGAGTAAGAAGAGAAGTCAATTCTAAATCATTCAAATTAGTCTCAAAGGGAGAAAGCTTATCAAAAGGAGGGGATGAAGCAAACGATGACCTTTCTTGTAGCTCATCCTCTTCATCATCACTGGACAAGTTGTAATCACTTTCAACTTGAAAAGAAGTATATAAGTTGAAAGTTGGATCATTACTATGTTGATCTTGTCCCTCATTAGGTTGTTGCATGTAATCAAATTGTTAAATTAATGTTTTTGATAGTCAAGCGAGATAACTCTGCCTCTTTGTGAATTACAACCAAGAACTTAGGAGATGCCTTGAAATTGGCTTCAAGCATCACATTTGAGCCTAATTTCCATTTACCCATAGTGATAAAATTGTCCTCAACCTTCACTGCTTCCAGTTGAGCTTGCTTGATTCTATGCTCTGTCTCTTTTGAGGATTAATTGTATGTTTTGTTCGAAAGTAGAAATGAATATATGATAATGGATCTTTGCACTAGGTCTTATTAGATTAGGAATATTTTGAAGAGAGTGATTAAATCGATAAATGAAATCCCTCATTGTTTTTGCTCTATTTTTCATGATTTGATGTAGGGAAGCTATAATATTAATTGGAATTCCATAGCGTTAGAGAAATTTTGTTTTGAGAACTTTGCATCTATTAATGCTCCCCTTTATGAGCCCCCTGTACCATTATGTCGCTTTCTCGATCAGACTATCAATAAAAATTCTTACGAAAACATCTTCTTCTTGAATTCCTAAAATTGTACTTACAATAGTTATAGCTGAAACATGTTCTTTAGGGTCTTGTTCATTCTGACCTTAAAATTTAGGGAACCTTTTCCGAGATCCTTGGGGTAAATCATGATATTGTGATAGGGAAAGTGAGCCAACTGGATTACACTAGAGATTTGAAGCCATAAATAGAGTCACCAACTCAAACAGGAGTAAAGGTTAAGAAGAGAAAATTATTGTGGTGGACGAGCTGGAGGTGGATTCTAAGGCTAAGGTACCAGTGGTGCCCTTGGTTGATGTAATGGCTGATTAGGTTGATGAATACGATGATAGGGAGGGTCGTCATAGTATTCAAATATCAACCTTGGGGGCTACTCAATCATAGGTGTAGGTGGGTAGTGGGCCAACTCTTCTTCTTCTTCTAAGACAAGATTCACTCAGATATAGTCCACCATGTTCCTCCTATATCTCAAGGAAATTATATTCCTTTGGGATACAATATCTTCTTGTTCAGCTCTAACCCAATCTAAATCTAGCTACAAAATAGGGAATACATCATGGTGAGGAAGTACCATCTTGTCACATGATGTGATAGGAATGTTAGATTTTAATCAATTCAAGATATATTTACAATTCCCCAGTTGAGTCGCCAAAAATGTGTTAGTGAATGGAATGGCTCTTAACATGTATACTTAAATAATGACTCCAAGCCCATATTTAGCACCAATTGAAATCCGCTAACAGCTCTAAAAATCCCACAATCATTTTTGTGATTTTTATCTAAATTTTGTCAAGGTATAGCTCCCTCATTAAATCTTCAATGAATTTTTCTATTCTAATGTAAGGGGTGTGCTTTTAACCAAAAAGCAAAAAAGGTGATGAACACTAGTCCATAAATATGAAGCTAGCACAAACGAAATAAACCAAAACCACAAACTATCAATGCAAAGATTGAAAATTCATGATCATCCAACTCAAGAGATAAATCAAACTGTAATAAATGAAGACATACAACTTATATTTCAAAGAAGATACAACTACATCGTACACATAATTCCCAGATCAGCATACCAAACCATTAAATTCATAATACACATATTATAAATCATCATAGTCTAAACTAAATGTTTATTCCTTCTCGGTAACACCCCCAAGTGTATCCAAAAAGAGCCTCCCCTTCATCCTTTACAATTTCAAATTCATAACATATATAATGCCACTGGATGGGCGTCGAAGCCGTTACTAACCAACAACTTCTTGTATTCCTAACGTTTCTTGGGGAATTGGTTAGAATAATTGAATTTAGTAGAGGAATAAATATCGACAAAGAAAATTGATCATGATCTCACCAATAGTTGCCAAAGGACCAATCATACCACCAACTATCAATGCAACATATAGGGATATCAAGGGGTGGCACATGTGTGCTGCTTGATGGGAAATCATAATTAAAAGAAACACAAATCAACCGTAAATGGGAATCAAATTAACATCTTATCCAGCTCATGATAATGCACCCATGTCTAGCTAAAACTCTATAAATTCAACAAGTGTCACTTTTCTTCTACAATCAGTTGCATCCAATATGGCGAGCTCTTAGAGTGATGGTAATTCTGCTAATGACTACATCGTTATGGAGGAAATAGAGGGAAATCCACTATTTAGGCACACCTAAAATCAACTGAAAGAATCCTTCATAGTGCAAAGCGAGGTGGAGGAAGAAGTGCTCTAAAGCATCCTTGGTGAGGCGTTCCTGGGCTAGGATCATGTGTATAACACAGCTATGATAGAGCACTTTATCTATACAATCATCAGGACTTCTAGCTATCATGACTGGGGCATGAGAGCACTGGAGCACCTAGTGAAACCCGAGTTTCATCATTGCATTAAGATGGAAATTAATAGGCTCAGTCGCTATCCTCGAAATGGATTAATAGCTGACACTATCTGCATTGTGTCAGTTCTTCAGGATGAGACTCCAGAGGAGGTTGTGGTTCTTCTATGCACAAGAGTGGTAAGGAATGATATGGTACTTTTTGCACAATTCCTCTAGTCGCACGAGAATCTCTTGTTGCTAGCTCAATTTGAATGCTTGCAGGTTGTCACTGAGGGAATTTGTGTCCTAATGTTTGCTTTGTACAATACCTAAGAAGAAAAACCCCTTTGTCCTTTTTGTCCATGACCTAAATTTTGTAGTTGAACCAGGCCATTTTTGGTAATACCAGTGTAATGTAAAAATGTTTATATAGAAATAAAATATCTCTTTTGATATCACTGTCTTTACATGCATGGCTTCATTGGTTTTGTGTTCATATCATGCTTGAAAATGCTGGCTTCTCTTTTGTATAATGCATTAGTTAAATGAATAGGCTAACTATTATTAAGTTAATCACAAAAAATATTCTAAGCAAAAAAATGGGTGGTTTGCACAACTTGATAAAACCTCGCCTAGGTTTGAGACAACCTAAATAGTGCCACCCGAGTTATGACTTTCGAGTGAAATTTCTATGGTTATGACTTATGAAAACTCATCAATTGGGTTATTAATATTCATACATCCACCCCTAGGCAAGACAAGTTCGAAAATGGTAAGAAAACACCACCTAGCGAGAAACAAACAACACAAGCGATAGAATGAGAGGTTCGACAAACAAATGAAAACCCCACCCAAGTTTGAGGAGAATAACAAAAGGTTTCCTAAACATAAGTTTGAGTATTGGACTTAGGTAGAAAGAAAATATAGCAACAAGAAGAGAAGTTAGGGGAACTTTTTTTTGGAATGTTGAAGAGACTTGAAATCCTATCACTTTGAATTATCACTGTCATTCTAATAAGATTCCTTCGTAGGTGTTCACCACTGCCAACACCCTCCATCAGGATATCAAAGATACTTTGTGATGAATCCATCCAATATGGAAAATTCTTATTAACAAATCTTGAATCCTTAATCAAGTGGTCGCCATTGCCCATGTTTCACCCATGTCATCACCATACATTTGACACAATCCTTCACATCGTTTGGTCCCACCTTATCAATACATCAAAGGGACCATCATCTATGTCCCAGTGAAATCCACCATGCTCTCTAATGAAGAGATCCAAGATTCCATTGGGATGTCGAAGGGACTGCCAAGTGACTCCTTTTGACATTGACCTATCGCTTTGACAATACACTTCTTGCAATTCATCAAAATGTCAAAGAGATTGTTCATTTAGTCTTGTCGACAGTTACTTGTCTTGTCGATGAAGCTTCATCATGAAATAAAACTCCAAAGGCACTTAGCAATAAGCCAAGCACTTGTTGAGGAGACTGACAAATTCATCCTGTTGAAACTCAAGTATCAATCCAACGAACTGGAAACTCGAAGCTCAAACTTTGAAACTCTTTTACGCCAGTAATGGGTAAACCCAAAAAAGTGGTTTACAATTTGAATGAGGAAGGAAATATCATAAAAAATGACCCCATGCAAAAAAAATTCATTTTGGGGGTTCGAGTGAACTTGTTGGTTCAAACGAACCAGAATAGGGTTCACTCGAACCATGGTTCAAGCGAACCATTTTAATGCTTGTACGGAAAAAAACACATGAAACTCCCATTTTGGAAGGGGGTTTGCTCGAACCCCTGGGGGTTCACTCGAACCCCCCTGGTTTGAGTGAACCCCCTATTTTCATGATTCCTGCTCTTTGTGACCAAAAAAATCAATTTTTTTGTGCTTCAGAGCTTCAGTCATAGATGAAAATGGTGGAGAATTCACAAACCCAACTAGAATCAAGTAGTCCTCAGAACGAGCTATCCAATGAATATAATTTTAAGATGTTTTGGTTTTATTATCTTTTTAGTTTTGTTAAAGCATGGTTTCACCCAAATGGGAAGCTCTATGTTACGCACATGTGGAAAAATAGAAGATTATCAAAAAAAAAAATTGAAAAATATAGGAGTGCACAGGTGTGTTGAAGTCAGCAGATCCAGAAACAAAAATAATTTGATTTCAATACATACAAAAAGTTAAAGGATTATGATTAGCGCAATAATGCAGGATTGTAATTGGTTTGACTTCAAAACTTGATTAAAAAGAAAAAATATTCAATAACAAGTTATCTAACCAAGTGGAAGCACTAGATATCAGAGTTAAAAATCTAAATTTGAAAGAGTTATATTTTTATCCTTCATGGAAAAAAAGATATGCATTATACGATGAGTGTCACTTTTTAAAAATGTTGGTTTTTGAACAAAACTAGTTTTTGAGGGAGATGGAAAAAGAAGTGCAATATGATTCCAAAATTTTTGAAAAAAATATATTTAGAATCTAGGATTAAGAGAATTTCCGCGAAACTCTAGTTTGCATCATCTTCAAATTCCTCACGGTTTAGCCGCTATAGGTGCCTGAAAGTGAAGATTTAATTAAAAATATATATTTTAGTGTCTAGTTTGGCCAAAAATTGTAAACCACTATTGTGGGATCACCTTAATTTTGAGATATTTTTCTTAACATTCTCCCACTTGATGAAGAACTTACTCACTCCTTCCAATGCTTGAAGTCATTGAATACTTTAGGCCCCAAGGCCCATCGAACTAATGCACCATTTCGACTTATCCAAGCTCATAGGATTTTTCAATGCATCAGCAACATTCGCCAAAGTATAAACTTTTTCCAAACTAACCTTTCCATCCTCCACCATATCATGAACAAAGTGGTACTTCACATCAATATGTTTCATCTTGGCATGGAAATTTGGATTTTTTGCCAATCAAATAGTACTCTGACTGTCATAGAAAATAACAACCTGCCCTACATCAAAACCAACATCAGAACATAGTCTTCTAAGAAAAATGGATTCCTTATAGGTGTGAGTTGCTGCCATGTACTCAACCTTAGTAGTGGATAAAGTGACTACATCCTATCACTTGCTCATTCAACTAACTGCACCACCAAACAACGTGAATAGATATCCACTGGTGAATCTTCTACTATCAATGTTCCCTACCCAATCAGAATCCACATATCCACGAATGCTAACTAAACCCTGAGCTCTAGTAAAGTAACCATGATAACATAAGCATACTCAGAAGTACCATTCAAATACCTGAAAGCTCTCTTCACAACATCCCAATGCAACCTTCCTAGATTATCCATAAATTGACTAAACACTCATATTGCTTGGGAAATGTCTGGCTTGGTAAAGACCATTACATACATTAAACTGCCAACTACTCTTGCATAAGGTACCTTGGTCATTTCCTCCATCTCAGTAGGATATTTTTGACAATCTTCAATAGAAAGTTTCATTCCCTACAACACTAGAACAATTAACTACTTGCAATCTATCATATTAAATCTCTTTAGGACAAAATTTATATACTTGCTCTCGCTAAGCCAAAGTTTTTTATTTCCCTTATCCCTTTTGATTTCCATCTCTAGAATATACCTAGTTGAACCTCTAAATCTTTCATTTCAAACTATGTTGACAATTGAGACTTCAATTTAGAAATCATACCCTTACTATTCCCAATGAACAACATATCATCCACATATAGGCCAATAATAATCTAAGATGACCATTTTTAGATTTAGAGTACACACAATGATTAGAATTTGATCTCACAAACCCCAAAAACAACACATAGGTTTCAAAATTTTGGTACAACATTCTAGGCGACTGCTTCGAACCATACAAAGATTTGTTTAATTTTCAAACTAGGTTTTCCTTACCTTTTTCAATGAAGTTCTTTGGATGGTACATGTAAATCTCTTCCTTCAAATCACCATGAAGAAACATTGTCTTCAAATCCGTCTTCTCAATCTCTAAGTCATATGTAGTTGCAAGTGATAACAGGAATCTGATAGACACCAACTTACCTATAGGAGAAAAAATTTCTCCATAATCAATCCCCTCCACTTGGGAATATCCTTTTGCAACCAACCTTTCTTTATGCTTCACAACACTGCCACCTAGACTAATCTTCTTCTTGAACACCCATTTACATCCAACAAGATTTTGACCTTCAAGAAAAGGTACTAGATCCCACGTTTCATTATTCTTCAATAACGCCATTTCTTCATTCATGGCATCCAACCAAGAATCTAAACCATACATACCCATATCCTCTCTAATAGTCCTAGGCTCACCAATGTTAGCAGTCAAAGCATAGGCACAATTAGAATCTAACATAGAATATCCAAACCTTTCAGGTTGTCACTTGGCATGTGTAGACCTCCTCACAGGCTAAGGCCAAGGTTCTTCATCTTATTTATAACTTTTAGAGCTGCTTGAGCTCTCCTCACTAACATTTCCACTAGGAGTACGTAGTTCATCCTTATCTGGAGTAAGAGGAAATTCAACTATCTCCTTATTTTCTGCTTCTTTCACCTCTAGCTGTAGATCAACTGTAGAAGGTTTCAGCTCACGAAAGATCAAACTTTTACTATACAACACCTTATTTGTAACTGGGTTCTAAAGATTGTACCCTTTCACACTAATTCTATACCCAATGAAGATACACTTCACTACCTTGTTCTCCAATGGAGATCTCTTTTCAATGGGAACATATACATATGCCTCACAACCAAAGACTCTAATGTGTCTCAATGAGGGCTTCTTACTAGGCCACACCTCCATAGGTGTCTTGTCCACAAGCACCGAAGTGGGAGATCTGTTAATCAAATAACATGATGTAGCTACAACCTTAGCCCAAAACTTTTGTTCCATACTAGCAATACTCAACATACTTCTCTCCCTTTCCATCAACGTTCTATTCATCCTTTCTGCAACTCCATTTTGTTGTGGAGTGTAAGGAGTCATTTTATGCCTTTTAATTTCATGGTCCTTGCAAAACTTATCAAAATCTATCGAACAAAAATGACCACCACTATATATCCTCAAACACTTTATTTTCTTACTAGTCTAATTTTCAACCAAGGTTTTAAATTCCTTAAACCGACTAAAAACTTTAGTTTTAATTCTAAGAAAATAAACAATATCCTCAAATAATCATCTATGATTGAGATAAAGTACACAAATTTTGATAATGAAGGAACATTAACTGGACCAAACACATCAACATGAATATAATCCAGAATTCTAGATGATTTATGAGGACTAGAATAAAATGAAACATAGTGTTGCTTTCCATATATACAATGTTCACAAAAGTCAAACTCAAGATTACAATCATCAAGCCCTTCAACTAGACTTTTATTTTTCAAGTATTTTAAGCCTTTTTCACCAATATGGCTGAGCCTTTGATGCCACAACATTGTTTTCTTTGTTGGGAGCTTCATCTCCAAAGATTTTGCGCCCTTAGCAACAACACCTCCTTTCTCCTCATGATCCAATTTATTGACTTTGTAGAAGCAATATTATAGTGTACTGCACATGCATCCAACTTATATAAAATTCCAATTCATGCACCCTTATCTAGTACCATAGAGCCTCTAGTCATTCTACAAACACCATTCAAGAATGAGACTTTCACGCTAGCATCATTAAGCTTACTTACAAAAAGTAAATTTCAAGCCAAACCTAGTATATGCATCACATCATCGATTGCCTTTATTCTTCCATCAGGAAATTAAATTTTGACTCTTCCATGACCAACAATCTCTAGGTGAGAATCATCTCCCAAATACACCCTTCCACCATCATACTTTTTTGTACTTCAAGAACTAACCTCTATGAGAAGTCATGTGAAACGATGCACTTAAGTTGATCAACCAAACATATTCTAATGCTTGAGTTGCCAAGGATGCTATGAAGGCATATGTATTTCTCTGAGAAGATTCATTTTTTGAAGAACTATTTTTCTTATTCTTCTTGTTTTCTTTACAATCTTTCCAAATGTGTCCAGTTTTCCCATAGTTCTAGCATTTCACCCTGAGATTTTTACCAGGAGACTTTGATCTCCCCTCTAACTTGGATCTAGATTGGTTGTCTTTCTTCTTGCCTCTCTCCTTTGATCTCCCTCAAACAACAAGGGCCTCCTTTCCCATCTTAGAATACTTCCTTCACATTTCTTTTGGTAGTAGCGAAGCAACCACATAGTCCATCTTGAAGGTGGTTGTTGTACTTCTAATAGCCATTACCAGGTGATCCCATGTGTTAGGAAACAAACACAACAAGAGCATGCAGTGATCCTCATCATCTATCTTGCAACTGTGATAGGTCGAATTAGGTGGTTAGAAAGCAAGCAACAAGTTAAAAGAGTGCAAATAAACAACTTAAAACAACCTACACTTCGAGATTAGCCTAAGTTGGAAACAAAACAAGACAAAGCCACGAAATGGAACTTTATACCTTGTGTTGAGTCGATCCTTTGGTTGGCCCTTCGATCTTGGATGTGTGTCTTGGATGGCAAGATGCAAGCTAGATGAGGATGTGAAGATGGATGCAAATGGATGAAGATGTGAAATGGCTAAGTAGAGGTTGAGAAACAAACAAGAGTTTGGCTACACAAAATGATCTCAAAATGAGAGAAAAGAGGGGGTATTTATAGGATTTTGGGAAATCACGGGGAAATGGACGGTTGAGATTGATCCACAAATATCAAGATGTAGGGCTAAGGTGAGTTGAGAACTCACAAGCCCTCACATCTTGACATGTGGCATGTGATGAAGCCCTAAAAGATGAAGTGGACATGAGGTGGAAGAGAAGGACATGACATGGAGGGGGTACAAAGTACCTTGGGATTGGACAAGATCTCCTCATAAAGGAGGTCCTTGTCCCCATGTGGGTGAGAGGACAAGTGGAGAATTAAAAATTCCTCAAATATCCTTATAGGGATGGGATAAGAATAAAGAATGAATAGAGGACATGTGGGGAGAAGTGAAGGAATTAAAAATTCCTTTTAGGTGCCTTGGGGATTAAAAGGTGAATTAAAAATTCACATGGGGAAGGGGGATGCCTTGTCCAAAAGGAGAAAGCCTTTAATAAGGTTGACTCAAGGACATGTGCCATAAATAGGATGAGGATTTGGTTAGGCTAATCAAATGATTAAGGTTGTGCAAGTACCCAGTTAGATAGGCTAATGACTGATTAGAGGCAAGTGGGAAATTATGGAGGATGTGACCTTAATGATGATTAAGGGTGTGCACATGCTAACCCTAGTTAATTAGAAGAGGATGAAGTAATTAAAATGGATTAGGGACCAACTTGCAAAAGTTGGAGGATGTGACCATGAGAGAGAAAAGATGAATTAAAAATGCATTTTAATTCAAAAGGGGAATATGACTAAATTAAATAAAAGGGGATATTTATTTAATTTAGAGGAGGAAAAGGGGTAAAGTATCAAATTAAATACTTTAGGACCTTTGTGCGAGATGCAGAGGTATTAATTAAACAACTGGCTTAATTAATATTGCAGAGGGGATGAGCAACCGGATGAATCAGGGAGACGCATTTGATCATATGGAAGTGATCAAAATTGGATGTCTACACACCAACAGGCTTCCAACTGAGCAATGATCATGTTCAATGCATTCAAATGATCTGCAACTGACACTCCTTCCTCAATCTTTAAAGAATACAACTTCTTTCTTTGGAATAACTTATTTACTAGAGATTTCCCCTAATAAATGTCACCAAGCTTCTTCCAGAATTTTTTTTTGTCTTCTCTTCATGGACATTCAAGAGAACTGAATCGACCAAGCATAGTTTGATCAAACCCTTGGCTTTCTAGTCCATTGCATCCTATTCATTCTGCGAGGTTGTTGATGGTTTGTTAGAGGACACTACATCCCATAACTTTCAATCCATGAGAAAATATTCCATTTTTAGTTTCCACAACTCAAAATTTCCACTGTTGAACTTCTCAATCTCTATTGTTTCAAATGTTCTTTCCTTCTTAAATCTGCAATAAGATTACAACCAAAATTCTCTACAAAACTCCCACTAAACAAGATTAGCACAAAAAACCCGTCCTACCCACAAGGACAACAAAGTTGGCTAGGCTCTAATACCAACTGAAAGGAAAGCAAAGTGCAAAATACGCCTTCCTAATGCTAAACTTTAGGAGAGAGATACAGAAAAACTTCATAGAACTTGCAATTATAGAACATTTAATATACACATATGAGAAACATAATAGACAACAAAACATGAACACCAGATTTTATGTGGGAAAACCCTTATGGGAAAAAAACCCACACACCAAAGTAGAGATCTCTTATATTATAGTAAAACAAATATTACATACAAGTTCTAGGGCAATGCTCTTTCAAGTGTTTATTCACAAAATAAATACAACAACATTACATTACAATTGCTTCAATCATCACACACAATACAATACACAACAAAATTCTATATAGACTTTTCAAGTGTCACCAAAAACTTGATGTTTCAACTTCCATACCAAACTAAACATTTATCGCCACTTGTACGAAGTTCTTTTGGAATGTTGAAGAGACCTGAAATCTCATCTCTCTAAATTTTCACTGTCATTCCAATAAGAGTCCTTTGCGGGCGTTCATGACTAGCAACAACCTCCATTGGGATATCGAAGAGACTCTATGATGACTCCATTTGATATGGTGAAGTCTTACTGATGAAACTTGTAGCCTTAATCAGGTGGTTCCCATTGCCTACATGTCACCCATGTTATCACCATACAACTGACATTATCCTTCACGTCATTCGATCCAACCTTATCTGTACTTCGAAGGGACCATCATCTACTTCTTAGAGAAATTCACCTTTCTCTCTAGTGAAGATATCCAGGATTCCATCAGGATTTCAAAGGGACTACCAAGTGATTCCCTCTAAAATTGACCTATCACTTCGACAAAACACTTCTTGCAATTCATCAGAATATTGAAGAGATTGTTCATTCAGTCTCATCGATAGTTACTTGTTTTGTCGATGAAGCTTCACCGCCAAAGAAAACTCCAAAGACACTTAGTGATAAGCCAAGCACTTTTCAAGGAGACTGGAAACTTCATCCTATCAAAACTCAACTGTCAATCTGACAAACTAGAAACCCGAAGCCCAAACTTTGAAACCCTTTTACGCTAGTAAGTTTGAGACATTTTTCTCAACAGTATACCTTCTCTACTTAGATTCTCAACTTCTATATTCTTAAAGAATCTCTAGTAGAAGGTGGTGTATGCTTGCTTATTTTGAAAACCTCTCATATGATTTCTAATTTGAGTATTTACTAGAAAGAGCTTATCCCACACTTTTCCTTTAAATCCAAGTAATTCATTCAAGAAATAGAATGTGAGGCAAATTATTAGTGAACCAAACCTGAAATTGTATCCAATTTCTTTAGTCCTTTTCAAATTATTCATCAGCTAATCTCTTAACAATTCACATAGGTCAAAGTTAGCACTTTCCTTCACCAATTGATAGGCAGTATGGATTCTGATGGTGGTGGCAAACCCTTCTCTATTTCTAAAATAAATCTTGTACGAAATCCCCATAGAGGCATACCAGACTCTGGGTTCAGTGATATCCTTTACTATTAGGGTTCTCTTATTGAAAATTTTACACTAGTGAGCTCCATAACCCTTTCATTCTTTATAGACTTCAACATTGGGATTGGTTTGGAGGCACAAAGACTAGTAACTAGGCCCTGATAGATTTTTTTGTGATCATGTAGGGATTATCCAACCAAATGAACTCTTCATATATGTGACTCAAGATGATTCTTACTCATTCTTTGCACTCGCAAAAGTGTGGAAAATCTTTCCAAATTTCTAACCCTTTCACAACCACATTTACATATTTTGGCTTGTACACACCATTCTCATTTAGGAGCTCATGTAAGACCATTTCAAAGGATGAAATATGATCAATTTCATTCAACGGGGCATGGATGTATATTATTACATATTCAAAGTATAAATGATAGAAACAAGGTTGGATTGAGTCAATCACTGGCTCAATGCTCCTGAGTCCTTGCCTTGAGAACTCCTAAGGTGTCACTACATCCACCATTCAACCTATAGGTCCTCTACTAGTTTAGGTACCCCTGGTTCATGGCCAACCCTGCTATCATCTCTAATTTGCTGCTATCAAGTTTCAAGACCAATCTCAATGCCTCAACCAAGCATTTCTTGGTGCTTTTTTCTCTCTTCACCAACTAGTCCTTAATCAGCTTAAAGACCAGTTAACCTATAAAAGTTTCCTAACCTGCATTCAGGTGTATGCATTGGTTTTCAAAGCTTTAAAACAGTCAAGGAATGATTCTTTTCCAAGCACAAAACTCCTTCCTTCTATCGCTTTCATTAAACCCTAGGTTAGGGTTTTAGGAGGGCTACTAGGATTAGGCCTCTTCACACAAGAAAAATGCTCATCACTCCTCTCCTTCACCTTATCAAGCCAAACTTACTCCTGTCACCCTTGCTCAAATTAGGATCACTAACATATTTTTGAGGTCTTGGGTTGTTTTCTATCTGTACATATGGTGTACCCTGTTCTTGCAAGAACTAGGGTTTTCTTTGCTTCTTTCTTGGACTGTTCAACTTGTTCCCACCTCCAAAATACCAAAAAAAGGATCTGCCTTCTTGACCACCATGGTGAAGGTCCCTGCAACCACTGCACACATCTATTTTGTGAAGATACAACACCCTTGCAACGCAGATTCTAATTTGTCACTGTCCTTCCCTAACTGGACTTCAACAAGCTCGCCTAGGGAAGGTTCTCAAGCATGCTTCCAACACTCAAAAAGACTTTTATATGTACATAATATATAGGGAGGGAGTCTATTCTTGTTTCCACTGATCCCATACTACTTGGTACGGTCTGGAAACCAGCTAGAACTCCATATTTCTGGACTTTACCAGTCCAAAACAACAAACAGAGAAAAACACACTATTTTACAAAATAGATGAAAGTGATGATTAGAAAAGTTTAAAATATCAAAAAAAAACTTCTATTTGCCTCACTACATGCTACTAACACTATACAATCCTTCCTCTAATCCATTTGGCAGTAGTCACACGGCCAAGAATAGAAAATCAACACTTTTCACACAGAAAATACTATATTTTTTATTACAACAGATCTTGCAAACGTTTCCAGAGCTTCCAACCTTCATCCAAGGTCGATAATAAGCTTTTTCCACGCCAATAAATAGTTAGGTTTACAAATTTTAGCCTAAGAGCGGCCAAAAACTAACTGTTGGTAAACACAGTGTGTTTTCAAAATTTTACAAAAACTTAGGAAATGACCACCAAAACATTTCCCAATTTATTCAACTTTTACCTATGACCCAAAAGGTCCTAAAAAAAAATAAAAAGGGTAACAAAGACCTTTCCCAACAAAAAAAAGATTGATTTTAAAACAAAACTTCAAAATCTACTTGTCCTCGACACCTTGTGTGCTCTGCACCAATAAACATCCACAAGAACCTTCAAAAATGCACCATCTTTGTCAACCTCCATTTCCTTGAATAGAAACTTCTTTTATTTTGGCCTGGGTTTTTCACATCAATCACCTATGGGTCACCATTGATATACCTTCTAAAATTTTCAAACACAAATGCTAGGGTTTGGTAGGAACTTACAAAGGCAGCTTTGAAAAACCCTTTTGTCCTTGTTGCTTTCCAAAAAAAATGATTTTGAATACAAATAAGATCAAATCATTCAAATGAAACATAAAAAGCCTTTCATTTTCCCTAACTTTTTTTCATAAATGCATTTGTACTTGTTAGGTAAACATTATGTAAAAAATATTTGTGCCATCATAGGGATACAATGAGGCTCAACACACCTCTATAAATCATTCCCTTACAGTGGAACCTTGATCAAAAGGTTCAACATTGCTCGGCAGATCTGCACATCAGAGGAATTGGTCCAATTCATCTTCTATGTTGAAATATTCAACACTTTATCCTTTTCAGGGGGCTAAAGGATTTGCAAATGGTAGCTCGCCCTAAGATAATGCTCTATCTCAATTTATCACATGATCTTGTGCAAAATGCACAAGAATAGTGTCATCCTTCACATTTTCTTGACCTTTCTTTTCTTTCCAAACTTTCTCATTTCCCTTCTTTTTCTAATTTAAGGTTTCTTACTTCTTCTGCTTGTGAACCAATGGCTTCACAAAACCACTTCTACAAAAAATTTCTTTATGTCCAACCTTATTGCACTTGTAGCACACAATATTGTGCTCTAGAATAAAGTTATTCCTTCTAACCTTAGTTCTGCACTCAGCAACCTTATGACCAAAATTGTTGCAAGCATAGCAATATCCATAAAATGAAACATCATATCGTTGAGGCACAAATGGTTTTCTACCCATGTAATAATTTCTTCTTTGCCTAGATCTACAATCAACAAACTTATTCTCAAATTTATTGCAATAATAACAATAACCTTGAACAAATTGAGTGAACTTGGTAGGGGGATGATGTCTAGTAGGTGGAGGACCTCTGAATCTTCTTTATTTTCGGACTGAAATGAATCCACTTTCTTTCATGTTGTCTTGATCTATCTTTGCATCTCCAAAGGTTGACTTCTTGGGTTCTTCAGTGCAGGATTTCTCCTTTATTTTAGACTTTCCTTCTACCTTTAAATTCTCATATAGGTTTGCAGATGCACTAGTAGTAGGAATTTTCCCTTTTTCAAAACCAAGAATAGATTTTTCTTTTGATGGCTTAAATTGAGAGTTGATCAACTCATCAAGAATTCCAAAACCTCCTTTTAGCTTTAGACCTTTGTCAATTTGTTCTTTTGATTTTTCTAGTTCTTTCCCTAGGGAGACAATCTCTTCTTTAAGCTTTGAACATTCAACAGTTTTGTCAATGATCTTGATATTCAGGCATTCTTCAATTATTTTACCTTCTTCAACTTGAACTTTCAACTTGTCAATTTTCTTTTCTGATTTTTCAAGTTGGAATTGGAGCTCTTCATTCTTTTCTCTTTCTTCATCCAGATCATTTAGAGTATAAATGAGTTCTTCATAATCCACTAGACAATCTTCTTTATTGAATTCAAATTTAAATTCATCATCCTCCTTTTGGAGTATGACCTCTTTCTCCTGAGAGCACTTCTTCTTGGACACTGCTTTATTCTCCATGTGTTCCAAATACAGGATCTACCTCAATTGTTAGGCTTGTGTCAAGGATCCTTGCTCTAATACCAATTGTTGAACACATCAAAATACTGAGGGGGGGTGAATCAATATGCTTTAAAATTCAATCCCAACCAACTACTATTGAATTTAAGTTATACCAATTAAACATTCATCCACTTAATCAAATCAAGTGAGAAGACAAGCAACCACACAAGAACACATATAACACTATATTTACGTGGAAAACCCTATAGGGGAAACACCATGGTGAGAAATGATGCTAGGAGCTACTGTCCTAATCCAACCTCACAAGTAAATGATATTTTACAATTTTATTTTGGGCTACCCTAAGGAAGAAACTACTCCTTGACTTTGTTTTAGGGGCTAAAATTCAAGGAAGTTACTGCTCCCTGATTGAAAGAAAGAACAACTAAAATATGATTGATTTTATGTCTTCAACCATGTATAGACATCAATTGTGTACATTAGGTCTATAGTGGATCTTTTCACACTCTTTTCATGCACTAATTTATCTTCACACACTTCTAGATCATACTCTTCACATCTTTGGTCTTCTATATATATCATTCACATGCTTGCAAAATATAAATTCAGTTGGCCATAAAACAAGAAATTGTGAAACTTGTAGCATGTTGGCCTATGTTTTCATTGGCAGCATACAAAAATGATAAAGCATTATTTACATATCTTCTAGATGAGTCAACATGACTCAAACAACATCTACAAGCACTTCTTAGACTCTACTGAATCTTGAATTAGAGGCACACATCACCAATATACCCTAGTCAGCCTCAACGACAACATAACTTCTTAAAATGACTTGAAAAATTTGTGAGGTACTAGAAACAAGAAATATCTTCATGCGCTTCAATCCTTAGACACTATGAGACATGTGGAGTTTTGACACAAACTCATACCACTGATCTGTATAGTCTTCTATTGGCACAAACACACAAACATCTGTTCTGATGAAGGAAAGTCATCTAGAACCAACTGTAACATTATGTCATTGAATAACTAAACATGTGAAGCACCAAACTACTTGAATATCTAATATAGCATGCATTGGAAATTACTGAACATGTCCTCAAAACTACATCGAACCAAAACATCACATCTAGAGGAATATAGAGCATTCCAACAAGCCTTCATCACCACTTTGCACTACTAGAGCACAGACTAGAACTCTATCACTTGTAACTTTCACTACAAAAAGATTAATGACTTGAAGTATTTGATATAACAGCTTCACATCTCTTTCAACTTATCTTTTGAACCACAAGGCTGAATATTGCTCTATGGAAGGATGCCAACCAAAATATTGTGTCCCTATCTTAGGGTATATAGTGTGAATGCCTTAGAAATAAATTTTGTGACTTTTCTCTGAGTGTGGTACACCAAATGGAAAAGATATCAATGTAGACATACTGAAATACATATTAGAACATGTGTATCCACCTCTGCATCATACTCTCTGCATCATACTTAGGCAACCAACTAATTATATACAGTGCAATGTTGAATTGCATCATCTAATATCTTTGCACATCAACCGTCTTCAGAGCATATACAATCTTTAGCACAATTTTGACATCAATGACAACCAATCTTCTCAAGAGGAAACAAATCATGTCATTAAACAATTATTTACTTCATCCTTAGTTATAGAGACAAAAAATTTGTGCTTAAACTTTAGAATTTTCTGCCTCCCAACATTTCAATTTTATTTTCCACCTATTTCCATTCCAACTTTATCGATGACTAGAGTTGGCTTAATGAATGCAACATTCAATTCTTCTCCCTCAAAGTGATCTACAAGAAATTCATGTTTCCTTTACCTCTCACACATCTCTCAACACCATTGGGAAGTTTATGTTCATTCTAACTAAGTGGAACAAGCTTAATATTCAAATTTGATATTCCAAAGTGTTGATGGTTTTTTTGCACAACAACAACTCAAACAAGATACAAATATCCTATCTCTCTTGAAAGGTAAATCTCTATTAACAAGCCTCAAGAGATAACCCCAAGGTCTCTAATGTCAGGTCTTGACAATGCATAAACAACTCAAATAATATGTGAAAATGCTGGTATTCACAAGGGGCCTTACAAATGAACAAAGTTGGAAGCATACTTTCATCAAATACAACAATATGGTGATGCTTTTAGTTGTAAAACTAACCTAGATTCAAAATAAATAGCAAAAGAGATAAGGGTTTTAGAGAGATTCAACTCTAAACTAACTCCTAAGATCAATCACAATAATGATGAATGCTACAAATGGATAGATCTCCAATAAAACCAATCTCTACTTGATCAAGGACAAGCCCACAACTCTGCAAAAATGGTGCAATCTTCTAAAGAAATTGAATATTTTCAAACTATGAATATTCATCCACATACCCAATAACTGACGCAATGTAAACAAGCATCCATAGTTGAACTTAGCACAAAATAAGGCTCAGACTAACTTTACACAGCAAATTGCTAAAATTATGGACCGGAGATCGATCAACATCATTAACATTTCACCATCATTGTAAAAGAACTGAAATCTAGCATCTAACATTGAGAATTGAGAACAAGAAACCATAAACTGTCAAAGTGTAACACAAAGCTTGCCAAATGAACAACTCAGTTGCATTACTTCTCCAATATTACATAACAATTTCAAGTCTCTCCTCTCTCCTACAGCTACTGACTTCTCCTAACTTGACCAATTCTTGCTTTTTATAGCCTCAAACCAACTATTCTAACCTAGTCCCTTTACAAATGAGAAGGCACTGGCCTTCTATAGAAAATTACATTTTGAATCAATGGTCAGGATTTAATTCATCCAATGGCTGCAATTGCACTTCTAGAAGCATCAAGCTATTACATTTAGTTTGGGAGCTCATGGTACATCATCATCCAATTGCATAAAAACAATTACATCATGGAACAATGAGAAAACAATATTATGCCAACCTATCATCAATGAAAATTTTGATTGGATGATGAAATCAGCTTCACACGTCTTCCAGAAACTCCTTCTAGCTGTAGATAGTTTGGGCATAGATTCATATGCAGACCCCACTTTTAAAATTTGAATTGAACTCTTCCATATTTCCCTTTTGGCACGAATCCATATGCAAGTTCCCCTTTTGATTTATTTAATCCTGAAAAATAGATATCATCATTCGTAGCTCACATGTTAAAAAATCCAATCCAAATTAAACTTTAAATAAAATTTTGGCCTTTAAAAAAAACTTACATCTTTTTATGGAAACTTTCCATTTTAGAAATTTTTCCATTTTGGGAATTTTTGTTTTCGAAATTTTTCTCCATCTCAAGAATTTCATTTTCAAGAACATTTTAAAATTTCAAGGAAAAATTGTACTTTAGGAACAATTTCCATTTTGGGAAAAAATTCATTTTTAATTTTTTTCCATTTTGGAAGAATTAATTCCAATTTTGGAAAATTTTGAGTTTTTGAGGGGGTCTTGGAATTTTCCAGAAATGGAAATTTCAGGATTTTGAGGGGGTCATGGAAATTTCGGGATTTTCCATCAGGGACAGAAATTCCCGAATTCCCTATAGGTTCGAAATCCCTTAAACCTCATAACTTTTTTTCTAGAATGAACTTTCAAAAAATTCAAAAAGCAACCCTACCTAATATATCGCCCTCTATCCACAGGTGCAAATTTTTTTTTTCCATTTTTGGAAAATTTTAGGATTTTCAGGGGGTCTTGGAATTTTCCAAAAATGGAAATTTTGGGTATTTCCATCAGGGATGGAAATCCCCCAATTCCTTGCAGGGTCAAAATCCCCTAAACTCCATAACTTTTTTTCTAGAAGGAATTTTCAAAAAGTTCAAAAAGCAACCCGGCCTAATTTTTCGTTCTCTATCCACGGGTGCAAAAAATATTTACATATAACATTGAAAATTCACTTCAAAATCCTCATTTTCAAATTCCAAGATAGACGAATTTCTTCTAGAGCCTCAAAATATTGTCCTCATCAAACTCAGTCTAGACTTAATCCCAAAATAACCTCCCAAGAAGAGAAAAACCAAAATTTGACCAAGCCAAGAGGCAAAGATGCAAAAGAAAAAAGAGGGTCCCCGCCTCCGGTGGGGCATGTGTGTGAAAATTGCACAACACAAAGTAAATTAACTATCCCAACTCACTACATGAAAGTTTCTCCATGCTAAATTCCCTATTGAGAACTACCTCAAGTTCATTTATTTGCCTCCCACTTGCCCTTTTTATGCTAATATTGAGTTCATCATTTGCACTACTTTTGATTATGCCATCATGGTTGTATTCTATGATATTCCCTTATGACCTTGCTACCTACCATTTTCCAATTTTTCTAGTTATAGAAAGTAGCTCTTTGTGATTCATCTATTAGACATAAGGTGGTCACTATAGCCATAATGTTTGATGAGTAATTCAAGGTCAATAAAGATCTTGCAAAGCAAGTGAACAAATTACAATCATAATTGCATGAGTTTGAAGGGACACATAATGATTTGAATCTAAAATTGTTTTATATATAACATGTGTGATATTCATTTCTTTTGTCGCTACTATTTGTCATTGTTACTCGTAATCTAACAACTATTGCTTTTGTTTTGAACTGTACCTAGCCATATTCTTAAACCTGGCATTCTTTAATTAGATTGAAAAGGATACTAGTGCATAATTTTCTATTTATAATCTTCTTGTTGGTTTTCTTCATTGTTTTGTTGGGCTGCTCCTATACTGTTTAAATATTGTTAATGACCTATGAGGGCCTACTTTAATGTTTATACTATTTCCTTCAATTTTTGCATGAAGGAGAGTAATTTTTGTTGGTGATTTTTCTATTGCACCTAAAGGAATCTCTAAGGAATTTCCATTTCCTATACTCAAAACTCCTGAAAATGATTGGCCAACTAACAAGATCTAGTGACAGAGTAAGACCTTCAACACCTTAGGCTTTGTGGGGCCAAGGAGGGTATTCCTATTAATGTTCACTTAAGATGCATTTGGCGACACACATCTCTTTCACAGATCATTTCAACTGAAAGGAAAATATGCAAATCATACTATGAAATTGGCTAGTTTCTAAGTTACTTGCTACTATTCTAGTAAATGCCCTCATGTATGACAAATGAATATAAGATTTGTATAATGATTTTTGGAAATTTTAAAATGAATTTAAATTTTGCCTCTATATTGGCCACCATAGAATAATTTGATTAACCCATTAGGTAAATCCTAAGGAAATAGATCAATGTCTTATGTAATTGGGTGAGCGAGTCTTATGCATATTACCAGTGATACATAAATGATCTTAAATTCTTATGGAAATAATATATGCATAACAACTTTGTATTATGAGACTCAAGGTTTGTGATGCACAAATTCTTATCACATCCTAAGCAAATAATTGTAAATCCATACCTCCTCTTTAAGAATTTAATTGATTACTTGAATCAAGGCACAAAATAGAGATATACATTTGAATTGACACTCAAAAAAAGAATGACAATGTTATTGACAATTCCATCCAAGATTTACTCAAAACCCACATAAGGAGAGAAAATTCATCATAGGTAAATTTTCATTTATATTCATGGATCAAGTTTTTACAACAATTCAAGATAATATGTATATATTCATCCAAAATAACTCAACACAAGCATACTTCTCTATTTGTTTCACTACAATCACACTATGATTGGCCTAGACCTATCCTAATACTCGCTATTATCTATTCTTTTCTTTTCTTCGTCTCCTTTTCTGTCTTTTTCTTCTCTCTCTTTTCATTTGAGTCTTGAATTCCCTTTATACTAATAGGGAGCAACAAGATTCAAACCCAAATGCAATTACAATGTAGAATTATCATTTCAACAAAAAATCAGCTACATTTGATCTGAATTTCAAAACCCACATGTTGAAACCACAAAAGCTAGTATAACAAGAAAGATCCCAAAATAACCACTGCCAAGGAAGAAAATGCAAAGTATCACCAAAACTTCCCTTGTCACCACCTGAGCGCCATGAACCAGGCAATCAAAATGCCACGAGGGCACATGACTGATGTCGAATCATCAAAAATTTTCCACAAGGGAAAACTAGAGAGCCATCATTGCAAAATCCTCAAAACACAAGCAAAATAAGATTTTAATCACCACCAATTCATTTATGTAAGGAAAGTCAAATGCGGAAACAATTCTCCTAACATCAATACCTCAGAGAAGAATGTAGATATACTTTTAATTTTTCAATTATAGTTCAACTAAGATGCACTATGAAGTAAATAACAGAAACAAAGTATTTGAAAATCATACAGGAACACTAGATATACGTGGGAAAACCCTTACAGGAGAAAAACCCACCACACCAAGAGAAATCACTTTGTATTACAGTAATGGAAATTACATACAAATATTAGACTTATCTTTCTGGTGTCTGTTTACAGCAGCATTCACCATGAACAATCTTGTACAGGAACCTTCAAGTTACAGTCTTTACAAATTAGATTACATTTACTAATCATACAACCACTCAGTAATCTGTCAATCCAACCAACCAATCACAATTTGCAATCACAGAGTATAACCATGTTGATCCATGTTTGTCGAACTTCCTCACAGAACCGTCACAATGAACTATCTCCCAATGGTCCCAATTCAGCTCCTCTAATTGGCCGAATACTAGCCACGTAGATAGTCATCGCTCAGTCAGAAGAAACCAACTTTGTTGGCATCTCAGTGAGACACTAACAGTGTCTTGCCGATGCCACAAAGTCTTCATATCAAAGTCACCAAGAGTCATCGTTATTGCAAGGATGTTCCACAAAGCTTACAACTTGTATCGGCTTTAGTTTTCCTTTCGGCAAGACTATCACTCTCGCCAAGACATCCCATTGAGCCTTCTTTTGTTACACCGAGTTCACAAGACTATCGCTCAATTTTCACCATGTCGCCAAGACATATCACTTCTACTGAGACGTCATACCGAAGCTCCACAAGTCACATAGACATGAGTGTTCTCATCGGCCAGACAATCAGCTTTCGCCGAGACATCATACCAAGTCACCACAGGTTATATCGAAGTCGTATGTTATACCAAGCTCTAGAGAATAGTTGGCAAGACATATCACCTTCACCGAGAGTTCTTATCGAACACATATATGTTACACCGATGACTATTGTTCGCCAAGAGCTATACCAAAGACTTCTCATCATCTGTGAGACATTCCATTCTCGCTGAGACTTCTCCCCGAAGCCCTTTGAGTTACCCCAATGACTTTAAACTAAACGTTGTCGGCGAGACTTTAACACATCACCCAGACTTTTTCCCGAACAAGCCTTTTGGCCAAGGGTCTCAACGATATACGATTGAATGGCCTATCGGATAGAGATCTACACATGCACTAAGAGGTCACATCAAAAGCAACCTATCATAGCAATATGATCCTTTAGTGAGACAAAAACTAGGTCACAACGACCTGTACAAAACATGATGTTCCAAACCGCTAATCGGCTAGACATTTGAGCTGTCATACCAACTTGACTCCAATGGAGGTTTCATCCTGTGATGATTGAGGCATACTTTTCCAACAATCTCCCACTTGACAAAGATCACACAAGCACCTCTAGAGCACAAAAAAATTACTGAAAATCATGGGCACTAAGGCCCATTGAACTGGCACACCACCTAAACTTGTCTGTGCTCACTGGCTTTGTCAATGAATCTACAACATTCTCTAGAGTATCAACCTTTTCCAAACTGACCTTTCCATCCTCCACCATATCTCGTACAAAGTGGTACTGTCCATCAATATGTTTCGTCCTAGGATGGAAAGTTGGATTCTTTGCCAGACAAATTGCACTCTGACTATCACAGAAAATAGTTATTTCCCTTGCATCAAAACCAATGTTAGAACAAAAAAGTTTCAACCAAACTGCTACTTTACAAGCATGATTAGCTGCCATGTATTCAGCCTTCATAGTGGACAAAGTGACTATAGCTTGCTACTTGCTCATCCAACTCACTGCACCACAATTCAATATGAAAATGTATCCACTGGTGGACCTCCTGCTGTCAATGTCCCCTGCCCAATCAGAATCATCATATCCATGAATGCTGAGAGTCCTATGTGATTCAACCAAGTTCCCATGGTAACACAAAGCAACATCTGAAGTCCCCTTCAAATATCTAAACACTCTCTTCATAGCATCCCAATGCATTCTTCCTAGATTTTCCATAAATCAACTAAGAACTCCCACTGCTTGGGCAATGTCTGGCCTTGTACAAAGCATTGCATACATGAGACTGTCAACCACACTAGCATAGGGTACACTGGTCATGTCCTCCATCTTAGTAGGATATTTTGGACAGTCCTCGACAGATAGCTTCGTTCCCTGCATGACTGGCACCACTAGTTGTTTGCAATCATTCATACAAAATCTTTCAAGAATAGTCCTGATATACATACTCTGACTGAGCCATAGTTTTCTATTCTTCCTGTCCCTGGTTATCTCCATCCCCAGAATATACCTTGCTGCACCAAGATCTTTCATTTCAAACTTAGCAGACAACTGAGACTTAAGATCAGAAATCATTAGCTTACTATTGCCTATGAACAACATATCATCAACATAGAGAGCAATAATAAGTACTTGATCACTTTCAGCTTTATAATATACACAGTGATCGGATTTCAATCTCACAAATCCCAAAGACAATACAAAAGTATCAAATTTCTGGTACCACATTCTAGGTGACTGCTTTAACCCATACAAAGACTTCTTTAATTTGCATACCATTTTTTCTTTACCTTTCTTCTTCAAGATCACCATGAAGAAATGAAGTCTTCACATCCATCTATTTGACCTCTAAGTCATACACTATTGCAAGTGACAAAAGAAATCTGATAGATGTCAACTTTGCTACAAGAGAAAATATTTCCCCATAATTGATTCCCTCTACCTGGGAATAACCCTTTGCAACTAGTCTCGCCTTGTACTTTTCTACACTTCCATCCAGACCAATTTTCTTCTTAAATACCCATTTACAACTTACAACCTTTTTGCCTTTAGGTAAGGGCACCAGACTCTAGGTTTCATTCTTTTCTAATGATGCCATCTCTTCATTGATGGCTTCTAACCAAGAGTCTGAATCAGACATTCTAAATGCCTCTTTCACAGTCCTAGGCTCATCAGTGCTAGAAATTAAAGCATAGGCACAAGTAGAATCAATCAAAGAGAACCCATACCTATCTGGTTGTTTTCTTTCTCGGGTTGTCCTCCTCACTTTCTAAGGCTGAGGTTCTTCTTCATAACTTTCAGAACTGCTTGAGCTCTCCTCAGTTTCAGGTAAATTTTGAATTTTGAATTCCTCTTTTTCTGGTGTAGGAGGAATTATTGCTACATCCTTATTGTTTTCTGACCTTGTCTTTGACTGTAGATCCAAAGTGGAAGGTTTCAGCTCACGAAAGATCACACTTTTGTTGTATACAACCTTCTTTGTATCAGGATTCCAAAGCTTGTATCCTTTTATGACAGCACTATAGCCAATAAAAATACATTTGACAGCCTTGTTCTCCAGTTTAGATCTTTTCACATCCGGCACATGCACATATGCCTCATGTAGCCAAAACACCATGACTAACGCTTCCAAAGGTGTTTCCAAATGTTGTGTTTCTGCACAATAACAACCAGACAAAATATGATATCCTATCTCTCTTGAAAGGTAAATCTCTATCGGCAATCCTCAAGAGATAACCCCAAGGTCTCTAATGTCAGTCTTGACAGTGCATAAACAACTCAGTAACGAAATGTGAAAATGCTAGTAATCACAATGGGACCTTACTACAAGCAAAATGTTGAATCAATTTTATTAGATCTAACAATCTGATGGTGCTTCAATCCTAGATTTAACCCAATAATCAAAGAAATAAAAAAAGGATAAGGGTTTCAGAAAGAGTTCTAAACCTAACATTACTCCTAAGATTGATAATGAAGGTAACCAACACTCGAATGGACCAATCCCTCTAAAACCGATCTCTGGTTGACCAAGATAAATCTACAATCTCACATAAAATAGTGCAATATTCTAAGGTGTTAAGATTTTCAAATCATGAACATTCATTCAACAAACCTTTTTGCAGTTGAAATGAAAAAATCTTCACAATCGAACTAGGCACACAGAATATAAAGTCTAGGCTAACTTTTCAAAGCAACTAACAATCAGTTGGTTGCGAAAAGTATGGACTGAAGGATTGCTACAACATTCAAGTATTAAATCACAAACATTATTGAACCCAAAACTAATCTAAACATGAACCTTCTCAAAGCAATTTTAAAGATAGAATAAAAAGAACCATGCAAAACAAAAGAAGACAAGTATGGCACCAAATCACAATGTCATTTCTTGTATTCAATTTGTCCACTGTAGCAACAATTCTAGATTTCTTTTACAACATTTGCTTGAGAATACCTACTTGCTACTAACTACCTCTACTTCTAACTATTTTTCTCTCTAACCATCTAACTATTTCTAACCTTTCTAACCATTCAACCATTCTAACCTATCTAACCCTTTACAAATGAGGCAACATGCCCAATATATAGAATTTCCCCAAAAAACCATTGGCTAGGCAAGGGTTCTACAACATTAATGGCACAACAACTTGGTAAAGAGAAACCCACGATCAGTCAAATAAGCACTAAATGTATGTCCCGTCCAAGTTGGCCTGAGATCCTCAGCACAGTTTGGACCAACACGCGGGAAGGTAGTAGGGAGGTACAAATTGCGCCACAACCTATCATTAGCTCCCTTCCCTATTATCTCCATTCTGATCTAGTTCTTCATGTACTTTCAAGAACACTGCATCCAAGTTTGTCATAGGTGGCAGGGGAAAAACCCTAAGTCGATTCTCAATGGATGCAATCTCTTCTTCTTTGCCCACTTGACTGACTTACCCCAGTCTACTTTACACACCAAATACCTATCGATGACTGCAAGGTAGGTGGCCATATCATACAGTTGATGCTCAGAAATAGAATCATCATTACTTGGTGCATAAACATCCTACCACCATTCTCTCAACTGCTCCAGATTCAAACATTCAGGAGCGATCTTCCTTCTTCCTGTCATTATCTCGAAAAGCAATGCAGCCATTGTAGACACCACTCAAAGTGTTATCAATGTGTCTTCTCTGTTTATAAATCTTCTTCAACACCCTCTACCTAATCCGCAGTGACTTTGTTCTCAGGGATCCTACTCTTAACATCCAGCTTAATCTTCTGCATTAGACAATGAGGAACCAGCTGTTGCTTTGCTAGATTCAGCCTGCATTCATCAAGAAAACCATAATAAAAACCATAGGAAACCAATGTTAATCCAACAATACATCATTAGAATGCATCTCCTGCAACCAAAGTGCCATTAAATCTCATATGAAATGATCCCACAAATTTTGGGTTTCGGGGCCATCCGCGGAATCTGAGCTAGAGAGGAATTTCAGGAAATTCTTGACCGATCAGATTCCAACGGAATAACCAAGAAACACCTACTTAACTATCAAATCTGGTAATTTTTCATCAATAAATCACATGAGAGATCCAAATATGACATGAAATAATCATTAAATGCATCACAAATTATAAACGAATCCAATTATTTCATGTTCCTTTATGTTTCATCAAATTTCAAGGAAATCCGTGAGGGACAAACTTCCGCAAAGAATGGGCCATAGAGGATTTTCGGGAACCCAGAGGGATGGTAGATTTTAGAGAAATTCGAGCTTGACGAAATCCACAATTAAGGCACAATTCCAAACCAAATGGTGCGAAGGCAAGCACTTCGGCCAAACAACTTTCATTCGGGATGAAGTCACGCCGAGTGGGGCACGTCTCACCGAAAGCGAATGTGAAAGTAATGTCGATGAGAGACTTTCTTCGGTATAAAGTCACAGTGAATTTCCCTTGTCTCACCGACCATCAGAGTTTAAGTAATCACTTCGGCCAGACTAAAGTTTATCTATATGATGTCTCAGTGAACTTACCGAGCCTTGCCGAATGGCAATGGGGAACATCTCGATGTGACCAGCGGGTAGTCGGGGTAAGGTCTCAGTGAATTCTCTTGGTCTCGCCGACTATCAATAGAACATGAGAGACCTTCAGTGTGAGAAAGATATGGTCACAACGAATGGATGGACTTACGAGGGCTTTCAGTGAAGCGTTTGAGTTCGGCTAGAGGTCCTAGCGAATACATTATGTCTCGTCGATGAAGAGTTCCATTAGCATAACCTCTTGCCGACGTTATGAAGTCACCCAACAGAAGATCCAGGCTCGCCAAGAGGAAGGTTTCACTATGAAGTCCTAGAAAATGTTAGGAGTCTTGCCAAAAGCGAAGGCTTCGGCAAGAATAATGAGCTCACTGGAAGGTCTCAACGAAGCATGAATGTCTCCTTGACAGAAGGTCACTTGACAAGAGCAGGATGTTTGGCAAAGGGTCTCACCAAAAGGGGGAGGTCTCAGCGACAAAATGGAAGATTGATAAGACGAAAGGAGCTCACTATGAGCTCCCAACAATGGGGTTTTTCTTGCCGACAGAAAGACTTTTGGCGTGAGAATTGCAGTGTCCAGGCGACCAAATGCAAACCCACGAAGGGCTTTGGCATGACATAGAAAGATCTACATGACATCTCACCGACCTCGAAGGGTTACAATGACTAAAATTTAGAAGGGATAGATAGTCCTGATTTCCTCTAGACACTGAACCAATGAAGAATTTCAACCATTTAACTTAGGACAAGTTAGGGATGGACCTTTCCTAGATTTTCTCTTGCGTTTCAGGCCCATTTTAAGATGACATAACTTGAAATGAGATTGCCCCCAGTCGAAAACCCTATTCACTCGCCATTAGCACACAAGCAAGCTCAAAACTCAGTTAGGAGATGAAAAATGACGCAATACTGAACAACCCCAGCATGAAATAATCCAAGAGACCCAAAAACCAAGTTAGATACACCCCTCAAAGCATGCACGAAGCCAACAACACAATTGACAGGACAGTCAGAAAAGGAATTTCAGGAAGCCAACGACAGGGCGGAACCCAGGAAAATCTAGCCCACACGGAAATCCATGAATACTGAAAATCCCCAAAAAATAAGGGTCCAGCCGGAGTCCAAGTAGGATCAAGGAAAATTTGACTAGAGCAGAAAATCCCAGATCCAAGGAAAAGCCTAAAATTCATCCAGACTCAATATTTTCAATAAATAACCTGGGGGAAACACTTAGGAATTCAAAATAAACATTTTAAACACATGCCTAGGTAAGACAAAACCTCAAAAAAAAAGGGACAAAACACCAAAACTGAAGCGAAAGAGGGTCCCTGCTTCCGAGGCATGTGTGCAAAACCACAAATGTATTTTCTCAACAAGAGCAGAATTTGGAGAAGATTAATTAGATAACATGTAGTAGATACAGCCTCAGCCCATAATTTCTCCTCCAAGCCAGCACTACTGAGCATACTTCGTGCTCTCTCCATTACTGTCCTATTGAATCTTTCTACAACTCCATTTACTGTGGAGTATAAGGTGTAGTCTTGTGTCTTTTAATTCCATGGTCTTTACAGTATCTTTCAAATTCATCAGAACAGAATTCACCACCATTATCAATCCTTAAGCATTTTATTTTTCTACCGTTTGATTTTCAACAAGATTTTTAAATTCTTTAAACCGACTGAATACTTCTGATTTACTTTTTAGAAAATATACAAATGCTCTTCTTGAGTAATCATCAATAAACGACACATAGTATCTTGACTTAGACAAAGAAGGAACATCCATTGGACCAGATACATCCGAATGAATATAATCTAGCAAACTAGAAGATTTATGAGGACTGGAATAAAAAGAAACACGGTGCTGCTTTCCATATATACAATTCTCACAGAATTCAAATTCAAGATTACAATCTTCAAGCCCCTCAACCAGGTTTTTACTCTTCAAGGTTTTTAAACCTTTTTCTCCTATGTGGCCTAACCTATGATGCCAGAGCATAGTCTTCTCTGTTGGAAGTTTTACTTCCATAGAGTTTACATAATTAGGGATATTTCCCTCTTTACCTCCATGAGCAGCTTTCAATGACTTTCCAGAGACACTGTTACATTGAACAACCTGTGCATCCATCTTGTACAGGGTACCAATTCAAGCACCTCTAGCCAGCACCATTGAACCTCTAGTCATCTTGTAGCCATTTCTAGAGAACGCGACTTGTATTCCAATATCATTCAGCATATTTACAGAAAGTAAGTTTCGAGCTAGACCTGGTATATGCATTACATTATTGATTCCCTTCACTCTGCCATCGAGGAATTGTATTCTGACTCTTCCACGACCAACAATCTCTAAATTTGAATCACTTGCCAAGTACACCTTTCCACCATTGTATTCTTCATACTTCATGAACCATTCTCTATGAGATTTCATGTGGAAAGATGCTCCAGAATCAATCAACCAGACATCATCTGATGCCTGAGTAGCCAAGGCTACAATGAAGGCGTCACCATCACTATGAGAAAAACCATTATCGGAAGAGCCCTTCTTCTTTTTCTCCTCTTTATAATCCTTTCAAACATGACTAGCTGCCCATAGTTCCAACACTTCACTTTGGAATTCTTGCCAAGAGACTTTGATCTCCCCTCTAATTTCAATTTGGACTTCTTGTCCTTTTTCTTGCCTTTCTCCTTTAACCTTCCTCTAACAACAAGGGCCTCCTTCGCCATCTCAGAAGATTTCCATCTCATTTCTTCTAACAGTAAAGAACCAACAACATCTTCCATCTTGAAGCTGGATGTTGTACTCCCAATAGCCATCACCAGATGATCCCAAGAGTCTGGCAAAGAACATAGTAATAGCATACAATGATCCTCTTCTTCAGTCTTTATACCAATAGATGTTAATTGAGCAAGCAACATATTAAATGCATTCAAATGATTAGCTACAGATCCTCCTTCCTGCATTCTCAAAGAGTATAGTTTCTTCCTCAGGAATAGTTTATTCACTAAAGACTTCCCCTGATAAATAGACGTAGTCTCTTCCACAAGGAAGAAGCAGTCTTCTCTTCATGCACATTGAGAAGAACAAAGTCTGCCAAATAGAGCCTTATCAGCCCCTTAGACTTTCTATCTACAAGGTCCCAATCTTCTTGCTTCATGCCTATAGGTTTAGTTCCAGACACTGCAAGCCATAGATCATGATCAACTAGAAGATCCTCCATCTTGAGTTTCCACAACTCAAAGTTACTGCCGTTGAACTTCTCTATTTCAAAATTTCTAGACGTGCTATCCATCTCAACCTGTAAGCAGAAATAACAAACTCTACAAGACTCCCACTGAATAGATTTGACACAAAAAACTCAACATACCCACAATGATAACACAACTGGCCAGGCTCTTATACCACTTGTAAGGAAAATTAGATGCAAAAACAATTCTCCTAATGCAAATACCTCAGAGAAGAATGTAGATATACTTTTAATTTTTCAATTACAGTTCAACTAAGATGCACTATGAAGTAAATAATAGAAACAGAGTATTTGAAAATCATACAGGAACACCAGATATAAATGGGAAAACCTTTACAGGAGAAAATCCCACCACACCAAGAGAAATCACTTTGTATTACAATAATGGAAATTACATACAAATGTTAGACTTATCTTTCTGGTGTCTGTTTACAGCAGCATTCACCATGAACAATCTTTTACAGGAACCTTCAAGTTACAGTCTTTACAAATTAGATTACATTTACTAATCATACAACCACTCAGCAATCTGTCGATCCAACCAACCAATCACAATCTACAATCACAGAGTATAACCATGTTGATCCATGTCCATCGAGCTTCCTCACAGAACCATCACAGTGAACTGTCTCCCAACGGTTCCAATTCGGCTCCTCTGATTGGCCGAATACCAGCCACATAGATAGTCATCGCTCGGTTAGAAGAAACCAACTTTGTTGGCATCTCGGTGAGACACTAACAGTGTCTCGCCGATGCCACAAAGTCTTCATATCAAAGTTGCCAAGAGTCATTGTTATCGCCAGGATGCTCCGCAGAGCTTACAACTTGTATCGGCTTCAGTTTTCCTTTCGACAAGATTATCGCTCTTGCTAAGACATCCCATCGAGCCTTCTTTTGTTACACCAAGTTCAGGAGACTATCGCTCAGTTTTCACCATGTCCCAAGACATATCACTTTCGCTGAGACATCATACGGAAGCTCCACAAGTCACATAGATGTGAGTGTTCTCATCGCCCAGACAATTGGCTTTCATTGAGACATCATACCAAGTCACCATGGGTTGTACCGAAGTCGTATGTTATACTGAGCTCCAGAGAATAGTCGGGAAGACATATCACCTTCACCGAGAGTTCTTATTGAACACATATATGTTACACCGTTGACTACCGTTGAAATTCCATTCTTGCTAAGACTTCTCCCTAAATCCCTTTGAGTTACCCTGATGACTTTAAACCAAACGCTGTCAGTGAGACTTTAACACATTGCCTAGACTTCTTCCCAAACAATCCTTTCGGCCAAGGGTCTCAACAATATACGATTGAATGGCCTATCGACCAGAGATCTACACATGTGCTAAGTGGTCACACCAAAAGCAACTTGTCATAGCGATATGATCCTTTGGTGAGACAAAAACTAGGTCACAGCGACTTGTACAAAACATGGTGTTCCAAACTGCTAGTCGGCCAGACATTTGAGCTGTCATACTGACTTGACACCAATGGAGGTTTCAGCCTGTGATGATTGAGGCATACTTTTCCAATAATTTACCCATCACATCACCACGTCCCAAGTCATCTCCATGGTAAACTCGACCACTCCTTGTCGTTGCAAGAGGAAGAGAGGAATCTTCAGCTTCTCCTTCCATCTTTTCTTCTTTAGCTATGCTTATAGTATGCCCACTTGGGGTCTTCACGGCCAACGACAACATGGAGACTACCTCCTCATCTCAGGGCAAGCCCTCATTCAACATTTCTAGGTACCAAGCATAGGTTGAATTAGCCTCTAAATCACCATCTCCAGAAGCTGTGCTCGTGAGGTTGATGGGGGAGTGTTGGTGCTCATAGGAGCCACGCCCATACCTCACCTTCTACTTTGACCCTGACAGAGACTGCATCGAGCATTTTCCTTTGCCATCCTCTACCTTAGCAACACCACTCTCGAATTGCAGTTGGCGACTGCATCTTCTTGGTGCCAATTTGGATTTAGAAGTAGTAACTACTTCCATAGTAAGAATGGCTTCATGCACACCAAGAGCAAAGCTTTGTGAACTTAGACGAACTGACCTCCTCGCTGGTTGGATCATCTTTCTCTCCTGATAATTCCATACACTAGAAAGGGTTTAATTTCCATGTGATAATGGTGCAAATAATAATCTCCTCAACTATATTTATCGGGTAAAACCATAGCATTCTTATTCATTGTTTATCACACATGCACAATTCTGGCATCCCATTGGCAGATGTACCAGTGCCAATTAATTCCCATTTGCATGGAAATCTGTTAATTATTCTCCATGATTATCTACACTGACCTCTTGGTATGAGTTGAGATCAACTCAATCGCTCTACAGAGTGTAAGCCATTAATGCAAGCTTGTCATGTAGAGTAGAATCGACCATCAGGTGTCACCTGCCATTTTGAATGAGATCTGTTGATCTTCTACCTTTGTGGATGATCGAACAACTTTCTCATGTTTGACCTCCTTTGAATTCCAGCGGTGCCTTGATCATGTGTTTTCAGCTAATTGCTTCTTTCTATGTCAAATGACACATTTGCTGCTTGTGGGCTCCACCATCTAAGCAAGTGAGGGACAAGTGTCGAGATCTCGCTAATCTTGCTAAGTTTAATCTTTGTTTATCTTCACTTAGCGAGCCAGCACGGAACGGTGAGGATCATTCCATCCAATTGATCTTGACCACTCGTTGAAGGTGTTGGGCCATGGGATCGGTAGTGGGAAGTGGGTCACATGTTGTATCTGGGACATGTGTTATCTTCTTGCTAACCTTTCTGCTTTTATCTAGCATGCAATTTACTCCTACAAGCTAGTGGGGTACGGTTCAGATTTCATCCCTGATCAGTGAATCTTGCAAGCTACATAACACATGATGTTAGCATTAAATGGGAAAGACTAAGCTTGCCCGATGGTGACATGACCATAGGGTTAATGACTTAATGCGTAAGTCACCATACTTAAAAAATTTCACATCCCAACTTTAGGAAACCTTGACACAGTGGGAAAAGATGACCGGTTGCTCAAACAAACGGGGCCGGTGAACAAACATAACGAGTGGCTCAAAAAATCACTTAAGAAATGGATGACCGACTAGACAAGTCAACATGGAAACATAATGTTGGCACATTTTCTGATTAAAATCCCTACTCACCTTGGGGACAAGGGTTTAGAATAAAGGCCAAGCTCATGAATATTGAGCTGAAATTCTTCAAAATTTCACAAGCTCCATCAGCAGCTCATGCTCGGGGACGCATACCCCTGGCGGGTATGGCGAGAAAAGAATCTCTGGTTGAAGCAAACTAGGAAGCATGACCAAAAACCAAAGGACTTACTCGGACTAGGGAAGCAGACCCAACATGAAAGCAAACACACCAGACCCACATATTTACAAAATTTACAAAATGTATAGAAAATAATTTTATAGAGTAGAGCCTTCAGGCTCTAGAACTTCAGGAGCAAATCTTCCTCTATCAAAAAATTTAGCATGTTTGCCTTGTAATGAATGCATATGAGTAGTATGTCACTCTAGACCATGAGCATTACTTTGAACAACACTGTTTATATCATCCAGGGCTACATTGCTAGCTTTGTCCCTCTTTATTAAAGGTTCCTCATACTAAATCAAGAAAGTGAAACTTTCATATTCCACCTCACCATGAAGTATATGATCCTCAAGATTTTTTTCATCAAATTTGAAGTCCTTATAGGTACTTTGGTTTTGACTAAACCATTCCTCACTACATTAAGGAAAGAAAGCATAACTAGGTCTATTATCAATTTTCCCCTCATAATTGTTAACCCCTTGAGGTGAGAGAAGTTCCATAATCAAATCCATCAGATATGGATTATCTGCAAAGAATTCCAGTGTGGCTTCATATTGTCCCATATGGCCCTCACAATCACCCTTGCCCTTGAATTTTTTTTCATTTAAATGAGAAGGGACTGAAACATCAACATATTCAACAGGGTCACAATATGATTTCATATTCTCAACATAAGGCACTATTGTGAGCTTATTTATGTAACCATCCTGTAGATCATGAATATCTGACCTTTCAACCATTCCTTTAAGTGTACAATTCTTCTCCATGGCGAAATCAATGCAAGCATGTTCATCTTCACGAGTTCCCTTATCACATCTAGAATTGTTATCATACCTAAGGATCTCCTCATTGATATTTATGCCTCCACACTTCTCATACAGTTTAGCACTCAAGAAATCAGGAATACCCTCTTTATTGATAAGACTACCCATCTTAGCATTATTCTAATTACTACTCATAGAATTTTCTTGGTCCTTTTCAGTGATAATCTCAAAAAGAGGGTTAACCCTACCCTGATAAGGACTATCATTTATGATTTCATCATCCCAAACATCTTCATCAAATAAAATATTTTTCCATGCATTAATTGTATGTATCTCATCATCTAAAACATCAGGATACAAGCAATTCGAAGAACTAATGTACTCAAAATTAGTACCATCACTTGAGGAACATAGAGAAGCAATTTCACAATTACATCTATCACTTATGTCTACAGTAATTGATCAGCAGTCAAAACATTCTTCACATGATGAGAACTGCTCACTACCTAGGAAATTCACATTTGCAAGGTTGTTAACATATCCCCCACTAGAAGCAAGGGATTCCATCTCCATTTCATATGAGGAATCATATTCGTTGATTGATTCTTCAAGTTCAGTTTCATTAGTCCGACCTCTCATGTGTGTCCTGGCATCAGAATTAAGTACATTCCTTTGATTAATAGAAGTCTGATGACTACTAGATGCATCAATCTGGGAAGTTACATCTTGCATTTCTTGTCTTTGCTCATAGTTCGAGACATCCCAAGCAGAATAATTAGGAATCACTTCTTTATTCTCACATTCTATGTCTTCATCTTCATTATTACTGTCTACTTCTATTTCTAGATCACCAGTCAGATGACAACACTCAACAATTACTTGTTCTAGTTCTAATGCTTCTTCTTGATTTGATGGCTTTAGCCCTTGACCATTTGAAATATGATAACTATTACTCTCTCGAGTACCAAATACAAGCACATGACCATTCTCCATTATTTCCACAATACTAATCCAATTTACCACCCAGTCTAGGCTAGAAGGTTTTAAATCCTTCAACCATTGACTAGATTCTGACATATATGCTTCACAAAAAAAATTAATGCACATTTGATCACTAGGTCTGAAACTCCCAAGAATCTCCATCAGTATATCCAAGAATCTTGAAAATAAGTCATATGGTGACTCATTTGCATGTCTCCTTATCTCATGTAATTTCTTGATAGAGAGGATTATATCAGATTTTCCTCTGTTTGGCTAATGTGAAGCCTCTGCATATTTTTATTCTACACTTCTTGGGAGTAAAGTAGACACTACATCTACAATGTCCATTTCATGACATATCCTTTTACCCTTTGAGTTACTTGGTTCAAAATTGGGGGTAGTGCTAGAACTACTACTAGCAACTGTAGATCCTTTCATCATTGAGTATCTCAAATTGTTCTCAATGTTCGTGGCACTGTGATAAGCCTGGTGTAGATTCACGGGTTCCTTATCTCTTAACAAGAAACTCATCTTCTTATCAAATGCTCCTAAGTATACTACCAAACATTCTGCATCATTTGGTCTTATATCTTCTAGGATTTCTCTAATTGCCTTTGCAAATCGGAGATTGAAAATAGGGACCAATTCCTCTTGATTTATATGGATCTCCATAAAGGATTTCCTTACCACATTTGGATTTACCCTTTCACCAAATTGGTCCATAAAAACTATCATAAATTGATTCCATTAGGTAATGGAACTTGCTAGTAAATATGAATACCAACCTCTGGCATTATCCTTCAAAGTTTGAACAAAAAATTTCATGACAACATCTTCATAATTCACCTGAAAATCCCCCATAACATCTATGAACATTTGCAGATGCTTAGAGGCTGATTCAAAACCTTGCCCTGTGAACTTGGGCAAGTATTTCCTAACATCCTTAGGAATTAGGTTAGGGAAACCTTCAATACCACTGAAAACTTATGGCATATACCTCTCAATAACAAAATCCCTATGAGGGGATGACATGATTTCTTCACCCTACATACTTTAGTTTGATTCTTTACAAAGATGTTCTTCAAAAGGCGATGCTCAACAGAATAACATACTTCATGGATAATCACATATTTTACAAACAAGAAGTATGAAAAGAACTATCACTATTCCCTATCTTAATGCAAACCCATCTAGTAGGGAATGATTTATACTCCTAAGCCTTGAAAATTTCTCATAAACCCTCTTCAACAAAGAAACACTTGTTGTAGACTTATGAAAGTACCTAGAAATTTTGTAGCAGCTGTTAATCTTTCTTCCTAATTGCAAATTATGCAAATCTTTGAAAGCTTCTTCATAATTTAACTAGTTCCTTGGACAGAGCCGCCACCTCCTTTTCAAAGGAATGAATTTTTAAAACATGTGAAATTTCTTACAGATTGAAATCTCATTCTGGGTTTTCTTCAACATCGAAATCACACATCCTTTAATCTTTGCTACTATAGATCTTCTCCAGGTTCAAGGTCTTTTCAATTATCTAAACAAAAATGTTCAGATCCACCAACTTATGAACAATAGACGTAGTGACTCTTTGCAAATGATATGACTCAGTTTCTAAATTCTTCAATGAGAATTTACTCAAGATTGGAATGCCTCTTTGATAAGACAATCTACAACCGGACTTCTGAGTGCATCCCTAGCAGAGTCACCATTCTGTTGGTGATTTTTCCAGTGCACCTAAAGGAATCTCTAAGGAATTGCCATTTCTTATACTCAAAACTCCTGAAAATGACTGGCCAACTGACAAGATATAGTGACAGAGTAAGACCTTCTACACTTTAGGCTCTATGGGGCCAAGGAGGGTATTCCTATTGGTGTTCACTTAAGATACATTTGGCGACACACATCTCTTTCACAGATCATTTCAATTGAAAGGAAAATATGCAAAGCATACTATGAAATTGGCTAGTTTCTAAGTTACTTGCTACCATTCCAGTAAATGCCCTCACGTATGACAAATGAATATAAGATTTGTATAGTGATTTTTGAAAATTTTAAAATGAATTTAAATTTTGCCTCTAGATTGGCCACCATAGAATAATTTGATTAACCCATTAGGTAAATCCTAAGGAAATAGATCAGTGTCTTATGTAATTGGGCGAGGGAGTCTTATGCATATTACCAGTGATACAAAAATGATCTCAAATTCTTATGGAAAGAATATTTGCATAACAACTTTGTATTATGAGGCTCAAGGCCTGTGATGCACAACTTCTTATCACATCCTAAGCAAATAATTGTAAATCCATACCTCTTATTTAAGCATTTAATTGATTACTTGAATCAAGGCACAAAACAGAGATATACATTTGAATTGACACTCAAAAGAAGAATGAAAATGTTATTGAGAATTCCATCCAAGATTTACTCAAAACCCACATAAGGAGAGAAAATGCATCATAGGTAAATTTTCATTTATATTCATGGATCAAGTCTGTACAACAATTCAAAATAATATGTACATATATTCATCCAAAATAACTCAACATAGGCATACTTCTCTATTCCTTTCACTAATCGCACTATGACTGGCCTAGACCTGTCCCGATACTCGCTATTATCTATTCTTTTCTTTTATTCGTCTCCTTTTCTATTTTTTTCTTCTCTCTCTTTGCATTCGAGTCTTGAATTCCCTTTATACTAATAGGGAGCAACAAGCCGTGGACCCGAATGCAGTTACAATGTAGAATTATCATTTCAACAAAAGTTTAGCTACATTTGATCTGAATTTCAAAACCCACATGATGAAAATGCAAAAACTAATATAACAAGAAAGATCCCAAAATAACCGCCGCTAGGGAAGAAAATGCAAAGTACTGCTAAAACTTCCCTTGTCACCACCTGAGCACCATGAACTAGGCAATCAAAATTCCATGATGGCACATGACCGATGTCGAATCATCAAAATTTTGCCACAAGGGCAAACCAGAGAGCCATCATTGCAAAATCCTCAAAACACAAACAAAAGAAGATTTCAATCACCACCAATTCATTTACCCATCACATCCCCACGTCCAAAGTCACGTCCATAGTAAACCCGACCACTCCTTGTCATTGCAAGAGGAAGAGAGGAAACTTCAGCTTCTCCTTCCATCTTTTCTTCTTCAGCTATGCTTACAGTATGCCCACTTGGGGTCTTCATGGCTAGTGGCAACAGAGAGACTACCTCCTCATCTCAGGGCAAGCCCTTGTTCAGTATTTCCAAGTACCGAGCATAGGCTGAATTAGCCTCTGAATCACCATCTCTAGAAGATGTGCTCGTGAGGTTGATGGGGGAGTGTTGGTGCCCATAAGAGCCATGCCCATACCCCACCTTCTGCTTTGACCCTGACATAGACTGCACCGGGCATTTTCCTTTGTCGTCCTCTGCCCTAGCAACACCACTCTCTAATTGCAGTCGGCAACTGCATCTTCTCGGTGCCAATTTGGATTTAGAAGTAGTAGCTTCTTCCATAGTAAGAACGACTTCATGCGCACTAGGACCAGAGCTTTGTGAACTTAGACAAACTGACCTCCTCGCTAGTTGGCTCATCTTTCTCTCCTGATAATTTTGTATGATAGAAAGTGTTTAACTGCCCTGTGATAATGGTGCAAATAACAATCTCCTCACCTGTATTTATCGGGTAAAACCATAGCATTCTTATTCATTGTTTATCACACATGCACAATTTTGGCATCCCATTGGCAGATGTACCGGCGTCATTTAATTCCCATTTGCATGGAAATATATTAATTATTCTCCATGATTATCTGCATTGGCCTCTTGGCACGAGTTGAGATCAACTTGATTGCTCCGCAAAGTGTAAGCCATTAATGCAAGCTTGTCGTGCAGAGTAGAATCGACCATCAGGGGTCACCTGCCATTTTGAATGAGATCCATTGATCTTTCGCCTTCGTGGATGATCGAGCAACTAGCTCATGTTTGACCTCCTTTGAATTCCAACGGTGCCTCGCTGATGTGTTTTCAGCCAATCGCTTCTTTCCATGTCGGATGACACCTTTGCTGCTTGTGGGCTCCACCATCTTAGCAAGTGAGGGACACGTGTTGAGATCTCAATGATCTTGTTAGGTTTAATCTTCGTTTATCTTCACTCAGCGAGCCAGCGGGGAATGGTGAGGATCGTTCCGCCTGGTTGATCTCGACTGCTTGTTGAAGGTGTCAGGGCACGAGATCGATAGTGGCCCGAAGTGGGTCCCGTGTTGTATCTGGGACACATGTTAGCTTCTTGCTAACCTCGTTGCTTTTATCTGGCGTGCAATTTACTCTCGCGAGCTGGCAGGGTACAGTTCAATTTCATCCCTAATCGTCAAATCTTGCAAGCTGCATAACACACGATGTTAGTATTAAATGGATAAGATTGAGCTCACCCGATGGTGACATTACCGTAGGGTTAATGACTTAATGCGTAAGTCACCAGACTTAAAAAAATTTGCAACCCAACTTTAGGAAAACCTTGACACAGCGAGAAAAAATGACCAATTGCTCAGACAAATGGGGCCAGTGAACAAACGTAACGAGTGGCTCAAAAAATCACTTAAGAAACCGATGACCGACTAGACAAGTCAACGTGGAATCATAATGTTGGCACATTTTCTGATTAAAAACCCCACTCACCTTGGGGACAAGGGTTTAGAATAAAGGCCAAGCTCATGATGACTGAGCTGAAATTCTTCATAATTTCACAAGCTCCATCAGGTTTCCCACTTTTTAACACCAAAAACAATTGAGACATAAGAGGATGTGGCTAGTCTCTTATAGATAATATGATGCGCTTCCTATATTTTAATGATGTGAGGAGGTGTACCGCATTTTCCAATGTTGAAATGACACTTATCTGTTTATGTAGGAGTTACCCACCTTGACCCATAAATGTGTTGTCGCTAATGGTAAAACTATAGTATGTGATTTGTCTCTTATGTAGAGTATGATTCATACTTTTTTTTTTAAGTTAGAATTGTAGTTTTAGAATATACCCAGTCAATTTTATGTACAGAAAATATGTAAATAAAGATATTTTAAGGCTGGCTTCAATTGAGTGGGTGAAAACTGAAAAGCCAAAGGAATAAAAGCATTTTGATTACCTACACTCTTAATCCATCCTCCAATCTTCATATTCTTAAATAAATCTTTTCCCAAAGCTGTATATTTCCAAGTACATTTTCCTGACAGATGACTACTCTTGAGCAGAGCTGGATGTTTCTCAAGTTCCTTTCCTTGACTGATGACCACATTTGTCAATACTCAATGAAATTCGTCCTGTTCCATCTTCCACCTACTACATGTTAGAGAAGTCATGATGATGAAAGCTAGAGGCTACAAGTCGGTACAAGTGCACACTCATCTTGGTGTGAACACATTTTCGTACTAGTTAATAATGTTAGATGATCTGGTCCAGATATCTGCTATGGAAAAAAAACAAAGACATGATTGATGTAATGTATACAATTTTGCCTTATTTATTACTGTACACTCAGTTGTACTTTCGCCCAGTACTGAACGGCATAGGAGAATGAAAGAAAGTTTTATACAAATTTAGGTATGGGCCTGTTCATCTATGAACATAAGGGGCCCAACACTGTCTCAAGAGTCAAAACACGTTAAATTGAAAAATTTGGTGCTTCCCATGAGTTATTATCTTGTTGTTAGGTGTAAATGGATTAATGATATGAAGTTTTTACAATTCACATTGTTAAAAAATGGTTTCTGGATTCGAATATATAAGATATTATTTCATGGATGTTTCAAATCACACTCTATGATCCATCATCGAAAGATAACACAAAATTGTTAGGTGTATATGAAATTTAAATTCTAGATTTTCATTTCTATTGTATGAAAATATTTACTTCGATAATGCCATTGTAATTTCCTTGGCAATCCATTTGAGAATAACCAAATGGGCCCAATAATGGCAGTACTTATTAGCAGTCTTTTTCAGACATGAATGACATCCATACTCCAGTTGACCTGAGTAAACGATCTTTCGTTCTCAATGATTTTGTATCGTAGTTGGGTGACTCAGCAATTAGGTCGTAGATGTTATAGATGAAGAGCAGTCTGTTTCAACGTAGTCTTCTGTCTTCAAATCTATATTTACCACATAATTACAGGTAAATTTCAACGTTTGGTATTCAATACATTACAGAGACTAGGTAGTTGGTACATTTATATTATAGATTGCAAGTGCAGCGTTCGTACACTTGGAATGACAATCTGTAGTGACAGTTTAGAAACTTTGTCTGGTGGTCAAAGTTTGAAGTCGGACACAGTTTTTAAGGCTTTGGGAATCTGGGCTCAAAATTTAAAATAATCCATAATGACATGACATATTTGATAACGAAGTTTAATGAGGCAGAGTAATGGCCGTCGTGACTCTTTTGACTGGAATTTTAATGCAATTAACCATTCATTCTTTAGCACAATTGTACAGTTTTGACTGCAACGACATACGCATTAGGTAGCTCAGATGACAAGGTAAGGTCTAGATAGAGTGCTGGGCCGGGAGATTTTGTCAATAATCATAATATGCGCTCCTCCGAGGGGCCGAATAAATACACAGGATTCATTCCACTAGGCAGGCTTGGCTCGTCGTGGACGTGACCGAAGATCTATATGGGGTCGCATTGTCCCCTCACAGCATGCTTCGATCGGTTCCATGGATTTTCCAGACTCTTCTGAGTGTTTTAACCGGAGATTTGATGTTGTCCAATATACACGCAGCGAAAAGATAACTTACCATTTAGAATAGAGTGCATTGTTATTGGGTCTTGTTGGTGCAAGTTTTGACACACCAATGTATTGCAGGTCTTGAAATCGAGAGGGTGATTTGAAAGGTGCTAGCCTCAAATAACAATAAAATAAGGTAAAAGTTTAAACTTATGTCACACTTTGCATCAAAGAGACATTTCTAGTGGAGGTGTTTTCGATAGAAAATGTTTCAGCTGAAATCACGTGGTGTATACATGAATGGCATGTCGATAGAATAGAGTTCATTGTTATTGGGTCTTGTTGGTGCAAGTTTTGACACACCAATGTATTGCAAGTCTTGAAATCGAGAGGGTGATTTGAAAGGTGCTAGCCTCAAATAACAATAAAATAAGGTAAAAGTTTAAACTTATGTCACACTTTGCATCAAAGGGACATTTCTAGTGGAGGTGTTTTAGATAGAAAATGTTTCAGCTGAAATCACTTGGTGTATACATGAATGGAATGTCGATAGAATAGAGTTCATTGTTATTGGGTCTTGTTGGTGCAAGTTTTGACACACCAATGTATTGCAAGTCTTGAAATCTACTGGGTGATTTGAAAGGTGGTCAGCTTCAAATAACAATAAAATAGGGTAAAAGTCCAAATCTATGTCACTTTTGGTCAATAGAGACATTTCTAGTGGAGGTGTTTTCGATAGAAAACGTTTCAGCTGAAATCACATGGTGTATACATGGATGGCATGTTTTTGACCAAGAAGGTTTCACCTAAAGCCTTTTCAATCAGATAAATTTATTTCAAAATGTGCCAAAATAAAATAAAATAAATCAAAATTTGTCATTTGGTCTAAAATGAATGCAATTGAAAGGATTTGGCAAGCCAAAACCAACATTCATTAAGCCAACCAACCAACAAGCCATCCCTCTCACCTAAGTAGGTCTTATTGATCTGATCTTGACTTGGTCTTGCCATAGTTCCCATTAGACCATTAATTTTAAACCTTACAATTCTAAATGGTGTAATAGATGAAATCATAGATAATTTAATATTTCCTAAGTTAATTGATGTTTAGGTTTCATATCCAATCCAAGAATGTCCTATGATGAAGTTTCATGAAGTTTAAATCATTAAGACATCTAGTTTCCTAAAATTATTATAAAGAATGAAGATTTATTGTCATCATTAGTTGATAATGACTAGAACTATCTACATAGATTTTTAGTTTTCCTAGTCATCCCAAAATCCACAATGGTGTGGCAAAAGAAAATCTACATAAAATGAATTAAATAATATAATTCATTAAAACCATAAACACTAACAAAAGCTTAACACTAAGAGGGACCTTTCAAGCAAGTTCTACAACCCTTTCAAGCAAGATCGACAATACATATTATTGAGTAAAATATATTTTTATGTTTAATAAATACTTATTTATGACCCTATAGCAGCTCATGAGGGATTCTATTACTTCTACCATGTTATAGCACCTTCACCTATAGAGTTCTAAATAGTACCCCTAATTTAATTTATATCTTTTAATTTTCTATACAATCATTAAAAAAAATTGCTTGGATTTCGTAAGAATCATTAGTGAGTCCCTTATAAAAACCATCTTTGAAGTGAGTCATATACTCCTAAGGAGAATTAAATTTTAATCCCATTCCATGTACTTTTAATATTTTAAAGAAAACAAGTTTATAGGTTCTTTCAATAAATCTCATTATTTACAAGGGTAGGAAAGTTATTTACAATTCTTATCTACTACAAATATTTAATTCTTATCACATTATCTTGCCCATACAAGTAGTTATTTTGACACAAACTCTCACACTCACATCTAAACACTATTTATTTTGCATGACCTAACCATGTTCTAAGAGTTACACTAGGGATACTACAACCCTTCCTCACTTCATTGATTATGTTATGCCATCAATCTTGAGATCCTTATTATATTAGGAACACTACAAAACTTCCCTACTTTTCATTGATCATTTTGATAATTTTGTTGCCTTTAATTAATCACATAACCTACAAGTATATTTTTCCTTATTTTTCACACCTATTTCATTTATCACTACCTTCATTGTATATTGAAACAACACTTTCGAGTCTATAACATATATATCCACATTGATTCATGACTACTCTCAAACTTATATGGAAGTATGAGAGAAAATCCAAGCATTCAACAATATCACTAACAAAATGTGGAAGCATCTAGAGTTGTATATGACCATCTAAATGATCATAATCTAGTATCCAATTCAAAATACTGATATCATGGTTCATGTCTTCTCTCATAATTATTTTAATTATTTTAATATGCATCAGTGGACTCCAAAGATCACAAGATTTTGTGGCCTTTCACTGATCACATTACCTATAAGTACACTTTGACTTATTTTTCACATCAATTTCATTTATTACTATCTTGATTATATGTCGACAATACTTTTGGATCTATAACACATATATGTCCACAATGATTTAATGTTCTATACTTGTCTCTAGTATCCGATCTAGAATAATGGTATCATGATTCATGTCTATGCTCAAGCTTATTTTAATTATTTTAATATACATCAATGGGCTCCCAAGATCACAAGATTTGTGGCATTACATTGATCACATTACCTATAGGTACACTTTGACTTATTTTTCACATCTATTTCATTTACTACTACCTTGATTATATGCCATCAACACTTTTGGATCTATAACACATATATGCCCACATTGATTTATTGTTCTACAATTGTCTAAGTTCTTTAAATTGTGTTTTTGTTTGATTCGGTCTTAAGGTCAACAAGTAGGAAGAAACATAAAAAATATTATTTGAGCTAAGAGAAGACCTATGATGCATCTTCCTATTTTTTTATTACATGAATTAACATTTTAATAATTTAGGCTATTTACAATGGTGCATAGAATATTAAATTATTTTTCTGAATATTAGATTATTTTTCTATCTCATTATTTTCATGAATGTAAGGTTGGGCAAAATATAGCTTTGAATGTTCAATATAGCATTAATTTACTTGATAGGTTATTGTTTTGTTTTTCATACCATCATCTTAGGTCATGTGTTGTGGATCACAATGAGTTATCTTAATTTCATCAAATTTGGCATGTCAATTTGATCAATTATTTTGAAGGCTACATATTCTTAAAATTACAATTCCTTTTTGTACACAAAAAAATACATAAAATCTAATATTTACATGTGTGATCATTGAATGAGGCCTTATAAGTGCATGAGAAAATTCAAGAGTTTAAAAATATCATCAAGAAACTGCGGAAGATCTATAGTTGTATAGACCATCTAAAACGATCATAATGCAATATACAGTTTAAAACAATGATACCATGATTCATGTGTATTCTTAAACTTATTTTAATTATTTTAGCATGCATCAATGGACTCCAAAGATCACATGTTGACCACTAAGAGATTTTGTGGCCTTTCATTGACTATTTTGATGATTTTGTGATTTTTTGTTGATCACATTACCTACAATTACACTTTGACTTATTTTTCACACCTATTTCATTTATTACTACCTTGATTATATATGTCATCAACACTTATGGATCTATAACACATATATGTCGACATTGGTTTATGACACTTATGTATTGACATAAACACAATTTGGGACCATGCATGTGGTAATTTTCACTAATTTTATTTGTCCCACATGTGCCATACACATTTATTAAATATTAATTACAAATCACAAGCTCAAAATTGAAAAAATAAACCATAGTAAACATACATGTCTTCATGATCACATACTATTCATTTATTCATACTTTCATGTTTATTGATCTACATGAATATCTATCATTGATCATCTATGACATTGTTTAGCTCTAATCAAGGCTATTATGCATCACTATCTAAGTGGTCATATGTTATTTATGATCCATGTATATTATTAATATTTAATTCTTTTAGTGTAAGAAAAATGATCCTAGACCGAACTAGTAGATTAATAAGGACTAAGGGTAAGTGCAAAAAGATGGGGGGTCGAAAAGGGGTCTTAAGTGGCCACTTTTTTTTCTTTCTAAAATCAAGAAATATTGACCTTGGATGTGAAATTGAGGATAATTACACTCAAAAAATTTAGATACAACAAAAACAACGACATAGTGCTCCTACTCTACTTTCTAAACTATTAATTTTTTTCTAAAATGGTAGAGATTAAGTGGTTCAAAAGAGGGAGCCACATAAATTGGTGTTGTTTTTGTCAAAAAAACATAACATAGCGACTTTTGTGGCTCCCTCAAAAGGTTAACCTTTTTTGGTATTTTTAAAATCACTTTGATGGGAAATTAGGTAACAACATGTAGTTTATGCCCAATTTTTTTGATAATTTTAAAATGAATATTTAATTTTTTTACTAATTTTCAAAGTGGACACTTCCTAAAAAATAGATTTTGGTCATGCTGCCCCTATAAATTTTAAAAATTAATTGAAAATCATTTTTTTAATGTGTAGAATGGAGTCTAGTTTCTAAAAATGTAGTTTATTTAAAATTTTGATGAACGGTTAATTTATAAACAAAAAAATACCAAACCCTAGTTTTTGCTAAAAAATAAACACACAAATAAAATAAATTAAATATCAAAGGCTTAACATTGTCAAAATGTGAAAAAAATTACATTGTTAGATAGCTAAGAGAGGGCCTAACATTACCTAGGTGTTCGATTTGTTTGACCTTTAAACACATGCAAACTTGATGCTTAGCATGAATGTGATTATGTGAAATATTTTAGAATTTGCAAAAATACGTCTTTGGACATTGGGAAGGAACTCAAAGCCTTTGGGTTGGTATTCAAAATCAAATACCAAGCCTAAGGCTTGGGGATTCCCAAAGCAAGAAATAACACAAGCGTGTTATAACATGCTCACATTATTTCATAGTTTTGACATGTTTTTCTATGTTTGTGCCCAAGAGTTGCCTAAGCAAGACATAACATGAGAGCGTTATAATGTGCTTGTGTTATGTCTTGCTTTGTGTTAAATGCTAGTTTATAAATGTATGTATATATATATTTGTATGTTTATACGTATGTGTGATCCTAAATGTTTATCCTATTCTAAAGATGCAAAACAACTATTATGCAATAAGGAAAAACACAAAAGACACCTCAAAGATTAGTCTAAGGAATTGTTAACACAAAGAAAATAGATGAAATAATGCAATTTCTTATACCTTCTTCATGTTGATGAATCCCTTGGTTGGCCCTTGATGTTTAAGATCCTTGTGTGCTCCTTGGATGGCTAGATGCAAGATTGACAATATGCAAGTGCAAATGGCTAAAATGGCTTGGCTTAATGAGTGAAAATACTTGTGAATTGAGTGCTCAAAATGACAGCATAAGGATGCTAAAATGTGCTCAAAATGACAGCATAAGGATGCTAAAATGACTAAGTATTTTTTAATGCCTTAGAAGAGGGGGTATTTATAAAGAAATTTGAATTCTTTAGAGAATTCAATGGTTGAGATTTAGCCACCAAGGTCAAGATGTAGGGCTATAGTGAGATGAGGCCTCACAAGCCCTCACATCTTGACATGTGGAATGTGAGATGGCCTAGGATAAGATGATGTGGAAGTGAGGTGGAATAAGGACAAGTGATGTGTAAGAAAGGACATGCACCTTGGAAGTACATTGGGGGATGAAAAGAATCTTGGGTAAATAAATGTGAATTAAAAATTCACATGCTTGGAAGAATCCCATGGACAAGACAAGGTTTCAAAAAGGGAAGCACTTGTCTACATGTGACTTGATGTGACAAGTCAAAGATTCTAGAAGATGCATGGGAAAAGGGGATTCTAGGAGGAATAAATATGAATTAAAAATTCACATGGGGAAGAGAGAAGTCTTGGATGAATAAAAATGAATTAAAAATTCCTTGGGGGATGGGGAGAGTTGACCAAGGTACTAATTAGGCTTAACTAATAAGTGATTAGAGGATAATTAGGGGTTAATGAAGATTAGAAGCCAACTTGCAAAAGTTGGAGGATGTGACACATCCTAATCAAGGATTAGGCATGTGCACATTCCTAATGAAGAGATTAGGAGATGGATTAGGATTAGATGAAAATGACATGTGAGGGATTAAATAAATGTATTATTTATTTAATTCATTTGATGAAAGGAGGATTAAAGAGATAAGGTATTTAACTATTTAACTCAATACCTTAGGGGTTTAGATGAACTTAAGGATATTAATTAAATAACAATATTACTTAATTAATGCAAATGAGAGGATATTTAGATGAAGAGGGATAACCACAAGCACACAAGGATGCCCCAACATAACACAAGACCACAAGGATCTTGGTGGGTACTACGTGGGACAACCAAGAAGACACAAACAAACAAAAGATCAAGATATGCCCCTATGTGTACTAGTAAAAGCACACCATTATATGAAGGATCAAGGCAGCCCTGACAAGTGATGATAGGGAGCTCAAATGATAAACAAAAGTCAAAAGCATCAAAATATCACAATAAAATTCAAATGTCCTTTGCCATAGGATCAAGGGGGTGGATGGGATTGATGAGGTATGTTAGGAAGGATGCATCTTGTTGAGACCAATGATGGATACTAAACTAAAAGATCGATATGACATAGGATATTCAAAACCGATTGGATCTCATGATACAAGCAGATCTCATTTGTTAAGAACTAGCTAGATAAGGGCATAGCTTGACGACACGACACAAGGAAGAAAAGACACAAGACTAAAACACCCTAAAGACCTAGGGGCTTGGGTTCTGATCAAAGGTTAGCCTTGCCTACGTGAGAGCATAGAGCCCTCATAGTTCTATAAAAGACTGACGACTAACCATGGATAAAAGCGGGAAGAGGACGATGGAGACCTCGATGATGGATGACAAAGACCAGATGGACAAAAGCAAAAATACCGATGATAGACAATAAAGGAGTAGACGGACAGAACCCCAGGGGTGGATCAAATGATCAACCTTGCCTACGTGAAAGCGTAGGGGAAACATAGATTGACCAGAAGACCAAAGACAAACAATAGATAAAGGATGATGAGATAACCCTGATAAGGGGATAAAATGATGGAACCAAAATGATGAGACAGGATAGATTTTTTGGATAAGATAGGATTGTTGATGATGGCATGCTCAAGGATGGGATAGTTATCCAAAGCATCAAAATATGAATTGGGAGAATGATCTGATGGAGAGATGACTAATGAGAAGTGATAGGAGATTGGAAAGATGAATGAGGATAGGGAAGGATACATCTTGATTAAAGGGTTGTTGATGAGGGAAGGATACATCCCGAAACAACACCAAAGGATAGGGAAGGATACATCCCCAAAGGATAGGAAAGGATACATCCCAATGATGAGGATGATGATGATGATTTGATCAAGGCATTGGGTTGCATGATGGAGGAGCCTATAGTGAGATACCAATGACAAGGGATTGTGAGATGGTATGCGGATAAAGATGAAATAATGGATAGAGAGATAAGGATGGGGGATGGAAGGGTTTGTTTGGATGGAAAATAATGATGGGGAGATTGAAGGGGTTGTTTGGATGGGAAGATAAGGATGGGGGGGTTGAAGGGATTGTTGGAATGAATGGTTTCTCCAAGGACTTATGCCACAAAGGGAGATAGGTGCCCCCACTCTAGATATGTCATGTGTCATGATGCAGGAGGGATGGAAGATGAGTGGATGGGAAGATAAAGGAGATAACTGGAGGAGGATAGGATGGGTGACTGAGGGAGGATGAATGGATGAATGTAGGATACTGGGATAAGGAAGGGAGACTAGTGGTAGCATGATGAGTGGAGAAAGAAGGTAGAGTATGTGGATAAGGATTAGGATAGAGCATGGATGAAGGAAATGTATACCGAGAGGTGTCCAAAGTATGCATAGATAGGTGCCCCTATTTTGATCAAGATCACAAGAAGGATGGAGGGATTGGAGATAAATGGGATATGATGGTAGGATGTGGAAGATAGGTGGGATGGAGGGAATGCATATCAGGAGGCTGCCACCAAGTGTGGAAAAGGATGGATGGGGATTTACGCATGATGCCTATTTTCCTAGTTTTCATCATGGTACTTATCCAAGGCGCTTATTTTCCAAGTTTTCACCATTGGATGGATTATTTCTCTTTACTTTTGCTCTTCTTTTTTTTTTGGAATTTTGTGAATTTTTTGAATTGAGGGTGGATGGAGATGGATAAGGATAGAGATGTGGATAAGCGGATTTAGAAGACTTTTGATAAGGAGATGGATGAAGGACTCGAGCATCAAGTTCCATACGATGTATTAAGAGCCCATGTATGAAGCGACTATTTGATGTTGGTACAACCTTATTAGGATAAATGGATTATGCAAGAGGATGAATGAGAGGGATATGATGGGGAAGATAAGTGGGATAATGGCTATGATGTTGGAAAGTGTATGGATGGAACGATGGGGTGGATGGGTGATGGGGATATGTGTTCAGGACCAACATTGGCACATGAGGTGGGGGGTGTGAAATGATAGGAGGAGTAATGGTTGGATGATGTGGGGATAATGGAGGGTGTAAGGGAGGATGTGGAGATAATGGAGGAAAGATGATAGAAAATTTTGGGACATAAGGACCCAAAATGGATTTAGGAGATGGAGGACTTGCATGATTAGCTTTTGAAGTAGTTGCTTTGGATGTTGTTATGGATGCTTCAATTGAAGGCATTGCATCTTTTTTCTTTGGGATCCGCATGGTTTTGATTTTTTCTTGGGTGGGCCTTTGCGGCCTACAAATTTGATTTGGATTTTGGTTTAATTTTTCTTTTCTTCAACATGTCTTTTAGAGGGGACATGAGGATGTTTAGATTTATGCATTTTGTACTTTAACATCCAAAGTGCTTTTAATAGCAATGGGATGGGTGCGAGGAGATGGATGATGTGGAGCGATGGAGGTAGGATTATGGGGATTATGTGTAGATGGTGGATGTGTGGGTATGTACCTTTGTTGATCCTGATTAGGGAACATGTGAGTGGGATGTTTATGATGGGTGGCATGGAGGGGTGATGAATGGATGAAAGGATGAATAGGACGAGATGGAGGAGGTGATTTTGGGATATAAGGGCCCAAAATAGACTTAGGACTTGGAGGATGTGTGATGGTGGATGGAGGGACATAAGGACCAAAAATGGATGGAGTAGATGAAGGAGGAATATGGATGGTTGTTTTGAGGTGATACGATGGAGGGGGGATGGTAGAAAATGACTTGGTGGAGGGATTGGGGGAACCTCTTATTCTTTTAAAAAAGGATCGTTGATGGTATGTGGAGGTTGTACCAACATTTTTTGGATTTTGAGTCACAAGAAGTACAACCAAGACCATTTGTACAAGGGTTTTCTTTGGGCTGGATGGGCTCTAAAATACCTTGCTCATGAAGGCCTAAGCCTTTTCCTTGATAGTTCATGTTCTTAAGCATTCGATCCATGATAGGATTTGTGTTATTCTAGAAGAATGATGTGAGTCCATTATTAGGTGGAGGAGGATGGGTGGTATATATGCTTTGTTTTTCTTCAGCAAGGAGACCACCATGGAAGAATGTGAGAGTACCAAGGGGATATAAAAGTGGTGTGGGGATAGTAGGTTTAGGCGATGATGGAGGATCATGAGATGGAGGTCATGGGGTAGTAGCATCCTGAGCAGGAGGAGTGAGTGGTGAGGGATCAAGAGAGGGATTAGATGACATGATAGGATTTGGATCTATGGTAGTAGGTGATAAGGGCTCATGCGATAGGGATGGAGATAAGGGCTCATGAGATGGAGTGGTGGGATCAAGGAGATCATGGGATGGAATGGATGGGGGACTGTGATCTTGAGGTGGACTAGATGGGATAGTAGGATCTTGATCTAGAGAAGAGGGAATGATAGCATACTTTGGATCAAGCTCTTGGCATGATTCTTCTTGTGCAGGTGGCATGATAATGGAGGTCTATTAGATGGGTTCTTCAAGTAGGTGAGATGGAAAGTTGGAGGGTTCATGAAGTTCATGAGAGGGGATTTCGGTGATACTGGGAGTGGGAGAAGGGGATTGGATTTGATCATCATCAATGGGTTTGACGACGCTCATAGTAGGAGATGGGGGTTCATTGGATTCAATGGGTGTGATGGTGTCAATGATTTGAGTTGTGCGATGGATGGTAGCATCAATGATAGGCATGATACAGAGAAGGGTCTTGTCACTAGTGACCATGGATGATAGACTGGGATGGCATGGATCCATGACTTCATGATGTGGGGTTATGAATGTCTTCTTTGTCATAAGTCCTTGGAGAACTTCTGGAGTGAGAAACTTGCATATTTTAGGCTGAGATGGTGTGATAGGAGTAGATGAGGGATTAGGGACTGGTCTAGGATCATGGATTGGTGGACTAGGTTTTGATGGAGGAATGGGATTGGATGTAGGACTGGGAGTAGATGGAGGATTAGGATTGGATGGGGGGTTAAGGTAGGGATATTGGAGTGGTGAATTAGGATAGGGGGAAATGGACTATGGAGTAGGACAAGAGGATACAACTAACGAATTGTAGTAAAGGTATTGGGATGGTGGATTAGGATGAGAAGACGTGAATGTTGGATTAGGATAGGTTGATGGGGGTGCAAGATTAAGATAAAAAGGTGAAGATGTAGGATTAGGATGGGAATAATGATAAAGGGGATTAGGATAGGTAGAGTGGTGTGGAGGATTCTGGTAGTGGGAATATGCAGATGAAGGATTGAGATAGGAGGATGTGAACGAGTGATTAAGATAGGGGTATTGTCATGGTGGATTAGGATAGGAAGGCATGGATGTTGGATAAGGAGATGATGCAAGTGAAGGACATGATGGGGATGTAGGTGAGGAAGATAATGGATATCCTTTGTCAAAGGTAGCATAAGGATGTGATTAGGAATGGATGAAGACATGACGGGATGGCTTGAAGGGGTGATTGGATTGCGGGAAGTGGATGGAGAAAACTTACTAGCGATGATAGCGTCAAGGGAATCTATGTCATATTCCTCTTGATCGACAAGGCTTTCGTTATCGTCATCAACGCAATTAGGGTTTCCCTTGATTAATATTTTTGGTTGAATTGATGAAGGGTAAGGATTCATGATGTTGGATTAGATCAATATGGATTAGAAAGACGATGAAAAGATAAAAGAATGGATTAGAAGAAGATTGAGGGAGGGATGTTGGATGGAGACGGACTAAAGCTCAGATTAGGATTTAGGTTAAGCTCAT